>CM059974.1:15112804-16312804 GCA_030490835.1 Annona cherimola
GGGTTATGTTGTAGACGGCATGTTTCGCCTGAATATAAATAATGGATCATCTTCTTCTGCCTATATTGTTGATTCATTTTCTTTATGGCATGATAGACTAGGTCATGTTAATTTTAGAAGTATGGACACTATGATGAAATTAGGATTAATTCCTAGATCACCAAATGAATCAACTGATAAATGTAAAGTGTGTGTTTCAAACAAAAATTACTAAAAAGTCATTTCAAAAAGTAGAAAGAAATTTAGAATTATTGGGTTTAATTCATTCTGATATATGTGATATGGAAAATAACCTAACAAGAGGTGGTAAAAGATATTTTATAACATTTATAGATGATTTTAGTAAATATACTTATGTTTATTTGCTAAGAACTAAAGATGAAGCTTTAGAAAAATTCAAATCTCATAAAGCTGAAGTTGAAAATCAACTTGGTAAAACCATTAAAACTCTAAAATCAGATAGAGGTGGTGAATATTTATCAAGGGTGTGTTTGGTTGGAGGTAAAACTTTTGATGAAAAATTTTAGAGGTAGAAGTTGTCAAATTGATAGAAAATGATGTGATATAATAGGGGTAATGATGAGGAGTAAAGAGAATAACGTTTAAAATAGATAGGTTAGTTGTATGGGTAGTTGTGTAGAAATGATTGAAAAGTAGGGTAGTTTGTATAGAAAAATGTGAAAAAATAATTAAAAAATAGAGTAGTTATGAAGAGTGAAAAGTTTTGTGTTGAAAAGTTTAATTGACAAGTTTTGGCCCCAAACAAACACACTCCAAATGACTTTAATGATTTTTGTAAAAATGTTGGCATAATTCACCAAGTAACAACCCCATATACACCTCAACAGAATGGAACGGCAGAAAGAAAAAATAGAACATTAGTTGAAATGGTAAATTCAATGTTAATAAATGCAGATCTAAGTATAGGTTGGTGGGGTGAAGCTTTATTAACAGCTTGTCACATTCTTAACAGAATTCCACATAAGAAAACTAAAGTTACTCCTTATGAATTATGGAAAAATAAGGTACCTAATCTTAAATATTTTAGAGTTTGGGGTTGTAGAGCCTTAGTAAGATTACCTGATCCTAAAAGACCTAAATTAGGACAAAGAGGAATAGAATGCATATTTTTAGGGTATGCAATAAATAGTAAAGTCTATAGATTTGTAGTGGTAGAGCCTAACAGTCCAATTCAACAAAATACAATTATTGAATCCAGAGATGCTGATTTTTATGAAAATACTTATAAAACTATTCCTAAGCTCAGTAATAATGATGAAGCTTCCTCTTCTCAACCATTGGATAAATCTATAAGTAATGATTCTGCATTTGCAGATAAAATTATAGAAAATGATAATGAAAATATGAGAAGAAATAAAAGAGCAAGAAAAAAATAGTTATAATCGCTTTGGGCCTGATTTTCAACTATACCTAGTAGAAGGATCTAGAGATAATATAAATGAGGAACACATGGTTGTTTTTCATACCGAAGGGGATCCAACTACTTATGACGAGGCAATGAAATCTCCAGATGTATCATACTGGAAAGAAGCGATCCAAGATGAAATGGATTCAATAATGGGAAATGGAACTTGGACATTAGTTGATTTACCACTAGGCTCTAAACCTATAGGTTGTAAATGAATTTTTAAAAAGAAATTAAAAGTTGATGGATCAATTGATAAATTTAAAGCTAGGTTAGTAGCTAAGGAGTTTAGGCAAAAAGAAGGTATAAATTTCTTTGATATCTATGCTCCGGTAGCTAGAATTTCAACTATTAGATTATTAATGGCCCCTAGCTTCTATCTATAACCTTGAAATTCATCAAATGGATGTAAAAACTGCATTTCTAAATGGAGATTTAGATGAGGAAATTTATATGGAACAACCTGAAGGATTTATAATACCTGGACAAGAAAAGAAAGTTTGCAAACTGATAAAATCATTATATGGTTTAAAACAAGCACCTAAGCAATGGCATGAAAATTTTGATCAAGTTTTATTATCAAATGGATATAAATTAAACCAATCAGACAAATGTGTTTATAGTAAATTTGTTGTAAATAGAGGAGTTATTATATGTTTATATGTAGACGATATGCTCATTTTTGGGACTGACATTGATATTATTGAAGAAACTAAAAGTTTCCTGTCAGTTAATTTCGATATGAAAGATATGGGCAATGCAGATGTTATTCTTGGCATCAAGATTATTAGACATGGTAATGTATTTTCTCTTTCTCAATCGCATTATATTGAAAAGGTACTCAAGCGATTTAACCATTTTGATGCTGGCGTAGCCTCAACTCCTTTTGATCCCAGCATTAAGTTGTGTAAAAATGATGAACGATCTGTAGCCTAGCTTGAGTATGCTAAAGTAATTGGAAGTTTGATGTAAACCATGTATTGCACTCGATCAGATATTGCTTATGTTGTTGGTGTACTAAGCAGGTTCACTAGTAATCCAGGATATACACATTGGAATGCAATTTATAGGGTATTAAAATATTTAAAAAAGACCATTGCTTATGGATTGCATTTTAGTGGCGAACCCACTGTATTGGAAGGATACAGTGATGCAAGTTGGATTTCAGACACCAAGGAATCCATGTCTACTAGTGGTTGGATTTTTACCATTGGAGGAGCTGCTATTTCTTGGGCTTCCAAAAAGCAAACTTGCATTACACATTCTACTATGGAATCCGAATTCCTTGCCTTGGCCGCAGCAGGAAAAGAGGCAGAATGGCTTAGAAATTTATTAATTAAAATTTTCATTTCGCTTAAGCCAGTGCCTCCTATTTATTTGCATTGTGACAGCGAAGCAACTCTATCAAGGGCATATAATAAGACTTATAACGGTAAATCAAGACATATTGCATTGAGACACAACTATGTAAGGCAATTGCTCCATGATGGAGTGGTAAACATTGATTTTGTAAGATCAAGTGAAAATTTGGCAGACCCGCTTACAAAAGGTCTTACTCGGAACGTGGTCTGGAAAACAGCAAGAGGGATGAGACTTAAATCTACATGTAATGAGTTGCAATGACTGAAACTCAACTCTAAGCTTGTAACCCAGGTGTAGAGTTCAATGAGCAAAGTATGTTATTTCGCAAACTTGCAAGCACTGATTATATTTATTTATTTAATCCCTCAAGCAGTGCTTGGTTCCTGTAATGTATTTATGAGGATGAGTGTATTATACTCTTAATGGATCTAAAACTTTTGTGTTGGAGTATTTAATTATAGGGTACTCTAAATAGATCCACCTATATGAGTGTAGGAAGTGAGGCCGCTTCTGTTTCCAGAGTGTGTGAGTTTACTCTGATGTGCTCATGAAACTGGGATATAGACACATGACCATAAAAGTGTCACCTTTATAAACACTTGATAAAATTCGAAATCTTGTATGTGGGGTATTTCCGATCTATCAAATGGGGTCGACAGTTTAAAGCCCTGGCTACTGAACACCTCGCTAGATCTTGAGATATTTTCACTAAATGAAGGTTCAAGTCTAAACTGACACCTTTAATTATGTATGAGATTTCCTTGGCTTGAATGGAATTAATTTTATTTTGAAAATGGAAGGGGAATGTTGAAATTTTCATTAATAAAACAACCATTTTCGAATGTTTCAGCCATTTCAACGCTCAGCCGTTTGACGCTGACACGTTTTTCAGCGTTTGCGTTTTGAAATGAATTTCTGTTTTGAAACGTAAAATCACAGCCTATATATATGTGTCTCATTTTCTTGAAAACACACACCGATTCTAGGCTCACCAGCTTCTGTGGTTCATTTGTGTTCTCCAATTCTAGTGAATAATTTTTATTTGCTTTTTTATTCCATTCAAAGCCTGTTATTTTCAAGTGTTTGGAATCTAGAAGGGAGGCTGTTTCCATTCTAGACTAGGTACTCTCTTTGTATCCTGGGGGCAAATTGCTATAACTCTAAACAGCTGTGAGGGTGCAAATATTGCCTTAAGGAAAGTGACAATTGTAACACGCCTGGAAGAGTAACCTATTTTGGTTTGCATAATTTTAACTTTCCTTAAATTTCTTCTTAATTTCCAAGTAATTGCCCAAACACCTTTTTCGTTCAGGTTTTTGCGGACGAATCGAGAGACTCTACTCCTGCGGACTCCCAAGCTTGCATGAAGCCGCCGAGTCAGGGCCCCGGATTAGATGCGCACTGCACCATTTGCCACAACAATAAATCCTTGTGAAAGAAAGATATTGCAACATATACTGATTAGACCAGTTACTAATTAATTCGGACTCCGCCTTTCTAGGGAGTTCGGACGGAGCAAGATGGCTTGGGCCGCATTCACTGATGTACGAAAGATGATCAATGGTTCCCTAATAATATATATGGAAAGAAAAAACTTTTATGTTTATAATGATAGTTCTTACTTATTATGATACTTTCATATGCAAGGAAAAAACTTACTTTGCTTATGATAATGGTTTTATAACTAACATAAAAAGTTTATTTGCCTAAGTATGGAATGCTATATAACAAAACATAAACTATTGGAAACTAAAATTTTCTTTAGCAACCAAGTTTTAACTTATACAGGAAAGTTTCCATCCAAAGATTTGCTGTTAACTTTTTGTATATCCCAAGCATATCTAAACACATTTGGGTGGTTATGTCTGTTTCCGGGATCGATTCCCGCGGGAGCCAAGTCTCCATTGTAATTAAATAATAATAATAATAATAATAATAAGGCGGCATACTCCCTGTGGTGGCATTTAATCCGTCCTCAAGGAACCCAAGTGAGATGACTAATGGCAAATCATTAGAAGATTAACAGTTCAAGTGGGATCGGCTCTCTCCAGTATCAACGGGAGATGGTTATTGTGATCAAGTGGATCGTTTTACGTTTGTGCCACATTTTATATTGCATTTGTAACTTGATTCTAGTAAATTGGTTTACCCGTGTGACGTGAAAACAGTAGAAGTGTCGTAAAGACGTGGGATGACTATTGGCCTGATGGCCGAATGATAACTGATTAGCTATGTTCTAGACCCGACCCGAACACCTAGTTAGAGGCAATTCAGGCCGCCCATTGCCCATCCATTCAATGACTTGCTTTTTGCCTCATCGTTGTTTCTCCCTTTCATCTTTCATATCTCCAAAAGCAATTGTACAAGGAACAAAATTTTATGACAAAAAATTAAAAGAGGTCGTTCATAGTTAGGATGAGACGATCTTGATGCGGAATCTATCATATCTCCAATATACTTTTCTCATTTCTAAAAAATAACAATCTATTTTTTCATTTCAAATAAAACGTTTCACAATCCTAATATACATTTTCTCATTTTCAATATATTCTTATCCCAAATTATCATTGAATCCAAACTTTGAAAAATCCCTTAAGGAATCATAATGGAATTACAAGATCTATTCTTCCTACAGTTTACTCTATTCGATCTACCTACTCTGCAGACTAAAAGAATGGAAATTCTTTTTTTTTTTTAAAAAAAAAAAAAAAGAAAGAAAAATTTTACCTTAAAAAAAGAAGAATGGTAACACAAGTACATAATCTGATCCCGAAAGCGCTCGGTTGGTCACAATACTCAAGATACAGTTGTACTGGGATGTTGGAGTGACGTTCGAATCTCACTTGGGATTTTCAACCCCAATTTAAATTGGAAGCTGTTAGTCTCCTTAAAAAATAATTAGGAGCATGATGTTTCCCTTAGGGATCATTGAAAGCTTTAAGTCTTTCTTTAAGGATCAATGGAAACTTATTGTCTCTTTTATGAATAAGCTTGATTTATAATATCTAATCCCATGTTGTACAATAATCATAAATAAAAATTTAAAAAAGAAAAGAAAAAAGAAATCAAATCAAACTGCCGCCGCTTCCGGTTCATTTGTCTCTCGGACTTCACCGACCCAGCCCTACCGACCAGGCCCAATATTACCACCACATCTATTATTTCCACTTTTAAAATCTGTCTTGCCATCAATGTGAGTTAATATACTACTTGCGACTTGCAAGCGAATGGGAATGACGTGTACAACATGCAATAACATAACATATAACAGTCAGTGCTGAAACGATGCTTCCGCATATAACGACATTCTCACCGTTGCTTTGTCAAAAGCCTATGCGAAATCCCGCAATCTTCTCCGCAATAGCAGATGCAGCATTCAGATAGACAAGGCGCGATCTCCACCAAAATTCTGTACGTCATATGACAACTTCTAGACAATTCCCCATCTTCCCCTTGCCAATGCCCATATTTCAGCAGCAGCAGCAGCAGCACATTGGAAAAAGTCCTTCATGGATCAGATTGTGTATTTGTGTTACCATTTGGGAGGCTGTTTCCCTGTGATACAATGCACCCGAGTACACTTAATTTCAGTGCATCCAGGTGTAAAAACTTATTTTTTAAATTTTTTTTGAAATTTTTTTTATATAACTATTAATCTAGGTGTATTTAATATATATAACAAATTTTTTTTTTTTTTACCATTTTTAGATACTTTTAGATATTTTTTAATTTTTAAAATCAGTGGCATTTTCATAATTTATGAATTACGAAATGTCACTGATTTTAAAAAATAAAAAAAAAATATAAAAATATTCAAGAATGGTAAAAATTGGTGCACATGTTAAATACAACTAAATTAATAATTGTATTAAAAATTTTCAAATAAATAAAAATAAAGGAGTGAAATGCACCAGTGTACACTGAGGCTGATGCACTTGGGAGCATTTGGTCACCCCCCAAACGAGACCACCCTTTTTCAATCAATGTAGTACGTTTGAAAAATTGCGCTTTTCTCATGATATTTGGTTGCTTTTTTTAGTGTGTTTGTTTACAATAAAAACTTTTTAAATTGAAAATTTTCATTCTATATAGTTATTCTATTTCTATACAATTACCTTACTTTTCAATCATTTCTACATAATTACTCATATAATCGACTTATCTATTTTAACTTTATTCTTTTTACTCATCATCATTACATCTATCATATCACATAATTTTATCCTATTTTAAAACTTTTACACCAAAAGTTTTTCATACAATGGTGTGTTTGTTTACACCAAAAACTTCTCAAATTAAAATTTTTTCACTTTTACAACTATTTTATTTTTAAATTATTTCTTTATATCTTCTTGTATGACTATCTTACTTTTTAATCATTTCTATACAACTATTTATACAGCTAACCTATGTATTTTAAATTTATTTACTTTAATCCTCATCATTATCTTTATTATATCATATCGTTTGTTCTTAGTTTAAAAATTTTTTATAGCAAAAACTTTTCATCCAAAAGTTTTGTTAATTTCCAAATACATCCTAAACATTCTATCATTTTCTAGAAATGAAAAAAGTGCTATTAGAAAATGTTAGATTCCATTTCATTGTCATTCCATCTTCATCTCTTCTAAGTTGTAAACATACTTTTCACTTCTAGATGTTTTGTCCTTGTCTTTTGCAATTTCGCCTTGACTTTCAGCTATTCGCATAAAAATATAGTTATAAATTAAAACTTGCAAATAGAATAGAATACATATTTAATAAATAACATTTTAAATACATTAATAATCATCAAATTTTATTGCATATTCGCAGATAAGGCATCAAATAGTTTCCTTAACCTACATTCCAATATAGGTCTAACTATCTCCTGATGCAACAATCAACATTGACATCTTCTCCCAAACTTTCCTTACGAACAAGGTTTATTCCCTACCAACTAAGGGGTTAACTTGGGTCAGGTTGTATTGGGTTGAAGTGAACCCAAATTCTAAGCTTCATATTAGAATATGGGTTCAGATCCGGTTTGGACAAGATTGACATTAGTTTCGGTCTTGATTTCAAATCAAAATTTGAGTTACTCTTAAACTAATATAAATTAAAATTATGGGAGAGATAATAAACTTTTTGAACATTATTGCATTCGCACTAAGAGTGTATTTGAAAAGTAATAAAACTTTGAATGAAAATTTTTTTATGTAAAACTTTTGAAGATGAGAAAAAAATAATATGATGTGATAGAAACAATGATGATGAATAAAAAGAATAAAGTTAAAATTGATAGGTTAGTTATAAAGATAATTTTGTAAAAATGCTTGAAAATAGTATAGTTGCATAGAAAGATGTGAAAAAATAATTAAAAATAAAGTAATTATGGAAAATTAAAAGTTTTAATTTAAAAAGTTTATTGGGTAAACAAACAACCCCTAATTCTAAAATATCTTTTAAATTATGATAACTTATTTATTGATAATTTGCACGTAAATATATTTATATAACCTATGATATCTTTATTTTTGATGAAAGTTGGTCTTCTAATTAAAAATTAATTCTAAGTATAATGAATGTAATGAATTTACCATTAACAAATAAGGTAAGAAAAAAATGAGATTATATGAAATTATTATCTAAAATTTAATAAAACTAAAACTTATATATCTTATAGTTAAATGATATATGCAATAATTTTAAAATTTTAGTATATTTGTACTTATTTGTAAATAAAGTTAATGTAGATGTAATATATTCAACTTTCATAGATAAATATAGATGACATTAAGATTTTAGAATAAATATTTTACAGTTTAATTAGCTTATGATTACATGAAAGAATTTTTATTATAATTATAATTAAAATGCTTGATGCGTAAATAAATATAATTATTTTAATAAATTAGGAGAATATCGGGTTCAAACTAGGTTGAGTTTTGGTATCGGGCCAATGTAAATTCGATATTAGTTTCGAGTTCTTCTGAGTTGGGTTGAAACCATGCCTAATTTGAATTTTTTTTTAAAAAAAAGTCAAACTTAATTTTGAAATTGAATCGAGCTGGATGGATTTGAACTAAACCAGTACCAAGTAACACCCTTGCTACCGACCATAGAATGCGAAGGCAGTCGACTTACCTTAGCGCCTGTCCTGTTGGTGTGGCCTTTCATCAGCCAGATTGTGTGCGCGTGTAATAGATTCACAACCCAATGTATGAAAATTCAATTCATTTTATTGATGAAAGTGAGAAAATCTCACTATCGCATACAAAAAAGAACGAAATTCTAAGGAAAATTCAAACAGAGAAAACAAACTTGCACAAGTTCTTTCGCAAAAATCTGAAAATGGGCGGCAAAAACCTTTTTGTGCCACTACCACCGACCAATTCACCACAGCCACGTGGCCATCTTCCAGCTCCCTACCCCACTCGAGACACTCACGTGACTTCTATTTTTCACGGTGAGGCAGCTGTTTATCTCTGGGCCTGAGCCCATACAGAGATGGCCCATATAACTTCTGTCATCAACTGCCTCAGTCCTGACTGTTTGGGACATTCCACTTCCAACATCTGCAACTTCAGCCCCCGGAACATCCACTGTTCGGGAAATGTGCAAGCTCAGAATCAGGAATCCTATCAGTGTGCAGGGAACACTGGCGATGCAGAGGTGATAGATGACGAGGCGCAGCCAGTAGCGACCCTGGTTCTCTGTTCATCTTTGCTGTCGCAACAGCGGTAGCAGTCCCCTCCGCCGGCGCCATTGAAGTAGAGCGGACAATGAGAGTAAGACCGTCGTCTCCCAACGCCTCGTCTGCCTCCCTTTCTCCTGATTTTTCATTGTCAGCTTCGGCAGCGAGACCAGGATCAGCACCTTGCGCGACCGACTCTCCCTGGTTGGCGCTAGCGCCGGCGACGACAAGCGCATCGCTGCCACCTACCTCCCGAAAGCTGCTTATCATTTCTTCTCACTCTGCATCGGCGGCCGCAGCAACCCTAGCGGTGTTGATTCTTAAAATTTCGGCCGTAATCTCGTACCATGTTGAGTTGAACTTCTCCATGCAATTGCATATCTTCGTGGTCCGCTGATTTAATTTAACGGCCACCTCCCGGATGCGCTTGCGCTGCTTGTTCTGCGCCATTCATGGAGACAATTGAAGCTGCTACTCTGCTAGGGCTGCTGTCACTGCCACGCCTTCGACGTTGATGAAGGCGACGTATCTTGACCGACGCTCGCAACTCTTCCCACGGTCAGTCTCCATCCCGTCAGCTCACTCGCCCCGATATGTGTTTCCAGCCATATCCGCCGTCGATGGATTTCCGAGGAGGTGCCTCTCGCCCACACGGACGAATTCGACGACCAATGCTGAGGATTTTGGACGCCCAGCTATGCCGGTCGCCCAACCAGAAGAAGCAGAAGGTGAAATAAGAGATTCCCCGGAAAATGAAATCCCTTGCCCCAAATCAGGTGCAATTGAGCTGCACGCGATGATCGACGCCATGGATATCCTGTTCAGGTGTCGTGGAGGATCCCACTTGCTGCTTGCTTGGAATGTGTATGTGATAATTATCGGGAGAAACTATCATATTTTATAATTATTTGTTACATTTCATTTTACAATTACACTATTTTTCTATCATTTCTCAATGCCCGTACAATTACTCTATTATTTTAGCGTGTGGACGGCGGTTGATAAGATTTTTTATTAAAAGTTTTTGTAAAAAAGTTGTCAAATTGATAAAAAATTGATATAATATAATAAAGAAAATAATAAAATGCAAAGAAAGTAAAGTTAAAATAGATATGTTAATTATATAAGTAGTTGCGTAAAAATGATTAAAAAGTAAAGTATTTTGTACAGAAAAATGTAAAAAAATAATTAAAAGATATAATAGCTATGGAGAGTAAAAAGTTTTTGATTGAAAATGTAAAAAAATAATTAAAAGATATGATAGTTATGAAGAGTGAAAAGTTTTTGATTAAAAAGTTTTGTTGTTATTTTTCTCCCAACCATACACGCCCTTAATCTTATTCTCTTTCTGCCCATTAGTCATTATTATCTCTATCAATTTGTGTCACTTTTCTTGTTTCCAAAATTGTATACAAAAAATTAAACACACCCTTTATGTTTCCAACCCAACTTTTTTCATCCTCAATATGCATAATCACCTTTTTAACGAATAAGTTAATAAAAAGAAGAAATTACAATAGAATTACGAGATATCAACTGTGATGTCTCATAACTCAAAAACAACTTTTTTTACTAGGAGTGTGTTTATTTAATAGTAAAGTTTTTCAAACTAAAATTTCTAAAATATTTTATTATCCATAATTATCTTATTCTTAATTATTTTTCACATATTTCTACACAGGGTGAATTCAATGTGTGTCTATGAAATTTTTCCATAATTTCATTTATATACATGAATTTTCAAAAATATCTTTTATATTTACAAATTTTCATATAAGTTCTATATATACTTATATCATTAGTAGTTCATTAATGGGTTGTTAGTTTCCATGTAAAATGATAAATGTACCCAAATCTTAATATAATTTAAAGTTGCTTTGCTGAAAATAAAAAATTTGTATTTGAGTAATTTATTATGTTATTATTATAAAATTACTAAAAATTTATTAAATATGAACTTTTAACCATAAAATCATAATTAGATATGAGCATGTTTATGATTTCACTGAGGGTTAATGGTCACTTTAATGAACCCTAACAACATATATATATGTGAGGAATTATGATGAAAATTTGTCAGTACAAAAGACAGTTTTGAAGTTGTTGAGTCTGAGTAGAATTAAGAGTAAAATTCATGAATATATTAGGTATCCATCATTTTATATACCTATCCTAATTTTTAATTATTTCTACATAAATACTCATACAACTTACATATCTATTTTAACTTTATTCTATTTATTTTCATCATTACTTATATTATATCACATTTTTTATTTAAAAAACTTTTGAACTTTTACATTCAAAAGTTTTGTTACTTGTAAAACACACCCTAGGTTTTGGAGGGGAAAATAAGGGCTTGTTTGGTAATTGACGTGAAAAATGTGGGGTGGGGAGAGGTGGGAGCACAGTTTATGAGGCCTATCATTTTTTTCACTTTTATTTTTATATTTCAATTATTTTTCCTATCAACTACTTTCCAACAAACTTGTTTATTCCAATTTTACCTATATCATTTTACATCAATCATACAATTTTCAAAATATTTTATTTTCTACTCCCACCCCATCCCATAATTTCCACAAATTTCAAATTCTCAAGCGTCCCCTAATCTATCATGTATTAGACCAAGCTTAATCATACGATATACATAAAAATGAGCAATTTAATAATTTGCATTAAAAACAATCCATAATAAAATTTACCTGTATTGTCATCACAACTTATTTCAACTCATAATAATATCTAAATTAGAATAAATATCAAAATAAAAAATTAAAATAAATATTAAAAATAAAAGCATGTTTCATTTTGTAACTTCATAAATTCATCAAGATACACCTTTGAATTATATGTGGGATAACAAAACTAAAGTAAGTAAACTTGCCACTACTTAAATGACTTCGTGATTGATGTGAGTGTATTTAAGGGTTGTATAAGATAACAAAACTAAAATAAGTATACTCATCACCACTTGGATGATTACCCGATTGATGTGAGTGTGCGTAAGAGTGTATGAGTGGGAAGTTCAATGTTTGACGTTAAAAAGAGGCATTTGTCTTGTTTACCTTTCGCGTAAAGTTATTCTTCATTGGTTGCCCGATCATCCAACGGACTAACATGACAATAAATATATGTATGAGAGATATTAATGTGCGGGAAAGCTGTACCATAATTAACAGTGAGTTTGGCCAAAAATGGGCTCTACATGTACTTAAATATATTAATATTTTATAAGATCATTTATCCATATATAAATTTTATAGTAAATAATTTACATGTTGAAAAAATCACTTTAAAATTATTATTTACATCAAACGATTTTATTACGTTGAATTTGTATCATTTTCAGATGGAGTTCATAAACATATCTAATTGAGATGAAAATTATTATGATAATAGAATATATAATTCTAAATATAATGGTGGAATAGATTATAATTTTATAATTGCGTAGGGCCCATTTTGAGGCAATTTCACCGCAATTTTGGTATGGTGAAACTACACCAGAATATATCTCTCTATTATATATATATATATATATGATAGAACTAAGTAGAAAATAAAACGTAAAATAGCGTCTTGTAATTTTAAAATATTTAAAATGTAATAAGTCTATATCATTCTAATTACCTTAAAAATTTAGCTTCGTTAATAAATATACTAAGCTAAAATGATAAACATACCAAATTTTATATTGACTGGGTCATAATCGTGTGATATTTCACTTTTCGTAGGGTTGTCTGCCTAAATCTGGTCATAGCGACATCTGATGATCAATCTAATCTATCCATCATATTCACTGTTCAAAACACAGGACTGACTATTGGATAAATCTAACCACTCCGGACATGCCACGATTAAGGGTGTAAATGGATCGGGTTGGACGGGTTGGAGCATAATTCTAATCCTAATCCTAACCCATTTAAAATATCTCAATCGTAATCTATTTATTAATTTATTTAAAAAACCTCAACCCTAACCCATTACAACTCATTTAATAAATGGATTGGTGGGTTATTAATGGGTTATATAACAAATAACCTGAAAGCCTAAACTCTAGTAGATGATGATCTCGCAGGGAGAGACAAGAGTGTTTTTTTGGCGTAGGAAAAATGAAAAATAGAGCAGTAACCAGAAGATGGAATTAGGGCAGCAGTGGAAAAATGAAAATTAGGTGACTTAAGGAAGATTTAGAGAAAAAAATAACCAAGGAGTTTACATGTATATATATATAACTTTAATGAGTTAAGCGAGTTAAATGGGTTGAACGAATTAAACGGGTTGAACAGGTTATATGGGTTAAATGGGTTACTAAATGGGTTGACAAGTTATAAAATCTCAACCATAATCCATTTATTCAATTAAATGGTTAAACGGGTTGGCAGATCATAAACCATTTATTCGAAAATTCCAACTCAAACTCATTTATAAATGGGTTGGACGAGCAGATTGACAGGTTGACCATCACCATTAACACCCCTAAATATAGCCCAATGGTATTATATTTGTGTGTACTTGCATGCGTGAAATCTCAATTTCGAGTCTAGAGAGTTGTGTTGTCTCCTTATAATGTAATAAAAAAAATTAATAAATTCGCCATACATTACTTTAGTTAAATTTGATGTAAAAAATTACTACATTTAACTAGATATTACCACTTTAAAAGAACCACGAAAATGCATTTAAGGAGCCAAATGTAGGTGATACATCGAAAAAAAAAAGCTGTTGTACATTCAGCAAAATTTGTTGTGATGTGTGTGGTGGTCTCCTTACGTATGATGGTATGGAGCACCGTAAATGTTGTGCATCTCAGTCCAAAGCTAATGGTGCAATGCACTTGCCAAATGGCAAATGGTAATCATTCTGAAATAAAATCTCAAATTGAGTTCAGATTGTCTGGTATATGCCAAATATGCGGGAGCCAGTCATATGCACCGGGTGTATTTGATTTATTTTTTTTGAAAATTTTTCATGAAACTATTAATATAAGTATATTTAACATGTGTATCAATTTTTATAAAAAAACCTGTCTATTAATTTTACTATTTTTGGAAACTTTTAGATATTTTTTCAAAATTTTAAAAATTAGTAGCATTCACTGATTTTTAAAAATAAGAAAAAATATCTAAAATTTTTCAAAAATAGTAAAAATCAATAAATATATTAAATACACTTAGATGAACAGTTATTTTAAAAAAATTAAAAAAATTAAAAAAATTAAAAAAATTAAAAAAATAAATGTTTGCACTCATGTACATTAAGTCTTAATGCAACCGAATGCATACGACCGGCACCCTAGTATGCAACAGGTTTGTTTGGCTCCCCCATGAGCTTATGCCATCTCAACGAATATTTTTAAAAAAGACTGAACGAGGCGGTCGGACAGGTCGATTCGAGATATATTCCACGGTCACATATATTAGCAGCTCAACCGGTCAACTCATGGTTGAATCGCAGTCTTAACTGAAAAAACTGGGAACCGAAAACGGTTGAGCTCCCAATCCCATCCGGTTTTTACTCAAAATGAGTAATGATGCATTTAAATTTTAATATATCAGGGTGTAAAATAGTTTTTTGAAATTTTTTAATAAAATTATTAACCTAGATATATTTAACTTATGCATTAAGTTTTACTACTTTTGAAGATGTATACATATATTTTTAAATTTTTTAAAAAAGGTTATTTTAGTTATTTAAAAATGATTAAAACCTCGCTTATTTTAAAAAATAAAGAAAAAATATATTCACATCTCCAAAAATTATAAAATTTGGCTTACAGATTAATTACACCTGGATTAATAGTTTTATAAAAAGATTTTTCAAAAATATTTTAAAAAATATGGTTTTGCACCATGATGCATTGAAATATTACTTTTTTAAAATACTAATCTCAGCCTTGAAACTTCCTATTTCATGCTTGTGAGTATTTACGTCCTAAGATTCTGGAAAAATGCCATGACAATTTGAGGTGATAAATTAATAAATTGCCAACACGATTGATATCAATACCTTATAAGCACCAAAATAATTGCCAAACCTGCTTTAGCATCCAGCTCACCTTTGTCTAAAAAATAAATCTAAATTCGTAAAGAATATTAAAAAAAAATTTACTCGTCTTTTAGAAATAGCATAATTTCAAAATTACGTAATGCTTCTCATGATTGAAGTAAAGCTATAGAAAAGTTACATAGGAAAAAAGGGGAAGAAAGAGAAAGATGAAAAACTTACCATTTTATTTTCATATTATATTTTCCTTGCTTTCTAGTTCTTATTTCGGGCATTATTTATTCCCCGAAGTTTTTATTACACATCCACTATTTTATATTTTATTATTCAATTTAACTAGCTTATATTTTACAACTATATTTTGACATAAAATAATATGAATTATTGCTTATTTTTTATTTTACTATAAATAAGAGCATTAGTTTTGTATTTTATTTTTTACTATCAATTTGAAAATTACAATTATGTTGATTATTTTCCTTTCTAATTTTTATTTTATAGAATCTTCTGGCTAATGACTTTACGCATGCTAAAAATTTAATAAATATAATTTTGTATAAATTTAACTTACGTACAATAAAATACCTTTGATGCATTAATTTAAAGATATGTATAATAAAAATAAATTTTCAGAATTCTATTTGCAAAAGTTAATACAAAAACATTGATGCTCTTTCTAATTTAATATCATTACAAAATTTTAAAAATAAAAAATAACTATCGATATTTAAACGATCCTAAAGCATTCCTTTATTATCCCATTATTTAATTTAAGGAATGTTTGTATGTATTTTCATAATTTAGAAAATATAATTTTATATTTTAAATTTTCTATTAAGAATATATCAAAATTTACTTCTTATCCTCTCTTAATATAATTTGTCCCTTTGCCTTGTAAATAAATGTTTTTCCATATTTTGATAATTTAGATAATAAAAAGTTTATGAAAAATGAAGGATAAGGAAATAAATGGTAATCATAATTTAAGAATTTATTTTTCATATATTGAAAATTCACATGATGGGTCGCATGCTTATATCAATTTAATAACAAATTTTTATAATAATCCATTTTTTGTAAGTTGGTTATATCCAAGTTATCTTCCATATGACCTAGTCCATTTTCGTGTACTTTAATGATCATATAAATTTACTTCACCCATTACATTTAGCATTATTTATAGCTAATAGACCAAGATTATGTTTATTTAACAATATATATTCATGTGTAAATTATAAAAAATATATACATAAGTTCACATATATATTGAAATATAATAATACTTTGTAAAATCATTATTCTATAAAATAATAATATCTTAAAAGATTTATATATTGGAAATATGATTTTGAAATTGATATATAAATCAAATAGTACTATTATATTTATTTTACACTTTGTTAAATAAGACTTCCATATATATTTGATTTTAATAAAACTTTCTTCTAACTAAACATTCGATTCTAAATATAATGGTTGAAGTGTATTTCATATTATCATCAAGATAAGCCGAATGGACGAGGCTATATGAAAAAGTTTCCATGTAACTCAATAATATCAAAGCAGGATCTATTTTATGATTTAAGAAAGATCTATTTACGTTTTTTTAAAATGCATTTATTAAGAGAGCTTCGAAAAATTAAAATCTCATCAATAAAACTACAAAAATATATAAACCAAGAAAGTCAATCATAAAATTTATTAATTTCCTGAAATGGTTATATTTGCTAATATTTTTTTTAGATACTTAGGTTTCTTTGCTTAATTTATAAATTTATGTTGTAATTTATTAAAAGTTTAACATTTGAGTGTGCTTTAAATTTCTAACCCCCTTAATCGAAGGTTCTAGCTCTGTCATTAATTATGAATAAATTTTAGAAACTAGCATAATTTTTAAATAATTGAAATGAACTGATCAATGGTAATAAAAATTTTAGTTTATTAAATGACTAGTATGATTTAATCTTATTTGTTTATCTTACAATTTTTTATAAAATTATATATGATATTAAATAATAGAAATATTATTTCTAATAAGGAAATAAGTAAAACAACTTTAATACTGTAGAACTTTTTTCAACAAAATATCATTAATTATTCATTTATGAAAGGAATGAATGCTAACTATTAATCATCGATGCAGGTTCATTTGGAAGAGGAAAAAAATGTTGGAAAACTTTTTGAAATAAATAAGATAATAATATTATATGAAAGAGTAAATAATTAGGAGTAGAGAGAAAAAATTGAAATAAATAAATAGTTGTATGACAAGATGCGTAAAGCAGGCGAAAGTAGGACAACGTTTTCCGAGCCCTTCTCAAAGTGACCCGAGGAGCGTATTAAAAGGTTGTAAATTGTGTACTATATTATATAAACAAATGAAAAGATAATGATAATAAATACATTAGATTACTCAGATTTTGCTTGATTCAAAGCATAATCCAAAATAACACATTGTTTTTTTTTTAAATCGAACAATTTGGAATGGTGGGTATGGCGATAATGTTTCTTCTTCAAGACGTATAACTGTAGATTTGATTAATAATAGTTTTGTTTCAACACTGAAAAAAATACTTTATGTAATAACTTTTACATAATGAATTAAATAATCGCATGTAATATTATAAGTAATGAACAAAATAATTGTATATAATATTATAAGTAACGAATATTTATTGAATATACTTTTTATATACAACGAATAAGCATTTAATGCATATAATATTATATGTAGCAAATTCATAATTTCATTTTAAAATTTTTGATGATGTCACTCATCTTAGATGGTTAAACATATGATGGAGGTGTACTCTGAGGATGACATAACAAGGTTATTAATTCTACCAAACATTTGAATCATTTGCTACTATCTAACATTTGAACCATGGATCTCTCACTCACATTAATCTACACACATTTACATCAGTTGCTTGAGCATCCAAGTAGTGACTAGTTTAATTTTAGTTGAATATGCAACCATTTGTTGCATTTAAGTATATGCTACCAACTTTACGTTGACGCATAGTAGCAAAATGTTTGCTACTTGTAATTATAAGATATGTATGAAAAATGATAAAATTTTTGAATGAAAATTTTTTAATATAAATTTTTTTTGATAAGTTAATGCAAAAAGTTTTGAAATAAAAGAAAATGTTGTAATATGATAGAATAATAATGAATAGTAAAAAGCATAAAGTTAAATAGATACATTGGTTGCATGAATATGTGAGTAGAAATGATTGAAAAATAAGGTAGTTTGTACAAATAGATGTAAATAAATGATTAAAAATACTATAGTTATAAAGAATAAAAAATTTCAGATAAAATTTTTTTTCAGTAAATTTTTTTTTTTTTTTTTTTTTTTTTGCTTAAACAAGCCCACCCACAAGTAATAATTTTTTATTATATATAATAGACTTTATTGTTGCACATTTTGCTTTACCTGTTGTGTATATACGGAAGATTTTATATCCAATTCAAAAATTTCTCACCAAGCTAACACTTCACATTATTTTCTCTCCAGATTAACTTCTCATGTCAAATTCTCACCACACGAGTTACGGGAGAAAAAAAAAATGAATAATTGAAAGTTTCAGTGCATGGCGGCGTCATCGGATAGGGCAAGGCAGAAAACTCCTGGTGCATCGGGCGGACGATCTTGACTCTTCCAAGTAAAATTGCAAAGACATGGAAATAGCTACTCCACTCAAGCCTGTCAGATACGCCATAATGGACGCGATCTAAACTGTCCAATTTAAATAATTCAAGAATAGAAAAGGCTTAATCACGCTAAGAAAATTCTTTGTTGGCAAATTTTACTATGAAGTAAAAAGTCTTTAGAAGTTTTCATTTTAAAAACTGTTTAGTAGTAATATATAGAGGATGCTGTTCCGGTGCAGCATCACTGCACCGGAACAGCGGTGCAGTGGCACCAAAATGGGGCTCACATGATCATGAAATCATGATTTACTCTACCCATTGTATTTAGAATAATGTATTCTACTACCATACCAATTTTCATCCCAATCAGATACTTTAAAGTTGTTATTTACATCAAACTATTTTATTACGTTGGATTTGTACCATTTTCAGATGGGGCCCATATACATATCTGATTGGGATGAAAATTGGTATGGTAGTAGAATACATTATTCTAAATACAATGGGTGGAGTAGATCATGATTTTTTGATCATGTGGGCCCCATTTTGGGGCCACTGTACCACTGTTCCGGTGCAACGTCACTGCACCGGAACAACTCTCATATATATATATATATATATATGCAAGGAAAAGTTTCTTTATTATAATCATGCTTTTGACCAAAATTTTATTGCTTAGGGTATGTTTGTTTATACTTAAAATTTTTTAAACTAATTTTTTTTACTTAAAATTTTCACTTTTCATAATTTCCACATTTTAAGTTATTTCTTCACATATTTCTATAAAATTATCTTACTTTTCAATCATTTTGAACGATTAACTGTACAACTAATCTATTTATTTTAACTTTATTTCCTTTACTCTTCATTATTATCTCTATTATATTATATTATTTTTTTTATTTTAAAGATTTTTATACTAAAAATTTTTTATCTAAAAAATTTGTTACTTCCCAAACACACCCTATAACAATTTGTTTGGAAATGTGCAAAGGCAAAAAAGGTTTTCACTTATTCCCACATATCTTTTAATATGATTTCATATTTATTATACTTTTATTATTATAAATACCTTTCAATCATTTTTTTATATTTTTAAACAATTTATATATTTATTTTAACATTATTTTTTCACTATTAATCATTACCTTTATCCCATCATATTACTATCTTACCTTTTCAAAAATTTTCATTCCTCCTTTTGCTTTTTTTAATTTTTACATCTTCCTATTTGAACCCTTAGTAGCAATCAAATTTTAATTTTTTCAATAAAATTTTTATTGCCAAAAGTAAAAATAAATTGTAGTGAATATCTCCAAATAAAATGAGAAAGAACAAAAGAAAAAGTACAACATAAGAGGAACATAAAACCGGTAGGGGAATGGACGCATACCGAACTCGAGCAACAGGAGCCGCACGCAGAATCGAAAGTCGTAATTAAGTGTGCACGTGTCGCAATCAAGGCCAATGCTGGCCTAACTGTTGTACCACTAAAAGACAGTGGATTATTCAAATGGCTGATAATGCAACGTATGTGTATGGAGCACATATGGAAGACAACCGCCGCTTGGTCATCGTGGTCCGGCTCCATGTCGCGAGCACTACTTATGACTACTCAAATGCCATTCCAATCGATATGATCCGGACCGTCAATCAGTCAGATCACAAAAAAAAATTTAATGCGAAAAATACTGTTGACATACTTATCATCTAGGAAACTCAATAGCATCAGATGAAGACCCTTGGCTGCTTGCCGACGCATCTATTAATATAAAGCCTGTGGGGGCCATTCACTAGTTGAGTATGACTAAATATTCTTATTAATAGAAATATATAAAAAAATTATCTTTAAAAGTTAAAAAATACATTTAAAATAACAGCTCTTGAAAAAATAAAAAATTTAAAAATATGTAAATAGGCCAACTGCATAGTTTCTCCTGTGCATCCTGCCGAGTGGGACTAAAATCCTAGTTCTTTTTTATGGGTTTGTTAGGTTAGCATTAACAAACTTTTCAATTTAAAGCTTTTTGCTCTCTGCAACTATTTTATTTTTTAGGATTTTTTACATCTTTTTATACAACTATACATGCAGTTAACTTATATACCTTAACTTTATTGTCTTTACTTTTTATTATTACTTTATCAAATCAGTAGTCATATTTTTTTCCTTCTAACCATCTATTTGCCTATCTAATATCTATTATGTTGTGAGGATCCAATTACAAAATGGTCATCAGAAATAAATAATAAGGGTGTAACTCGAGTCGGGTTTTACAAAGTTTAGATGAACTCTAACCTTAAGCATATCAGGTTTTGGTGAACCCTAACCCTAATAGTAGAATCAGAGTTTAGGTTGGATTCAGACTGGGTGAGTCTTAGGTTCAAGTTGAAATTTAGATTACTCCCAAACCAACAAAAGTTGAAATCTACCAATAGAAATAATGAAGTCTTTTTTATGGTGAAATAACGAAGTCTTTGAACATTATTATATTCGCACTAATTAATTCTAAAGTATACTTCTGATTATGATAACTTATTTATTAATAATTTAAATATGAGTATATTTATATGACCTATGATATCTTTGACTTTGATGAAATTAGTCTTCTATTAAAAGATAATGCTAAGTACAATAGACATAATAAATTTACCATCATAAATTAGGGTAAGAAAAATGAATTGGATTAAAATCATTATCTAAACAAGCTTAATAAAAGTGAGACTTATATATTATAGTTAATTAGTATGTATGTAATGATCTTAAAGAGTTGCTATATTTGTAATTGTTTACAAATTAAGTTGATGTAGGTGCAACATATTCAACTTATTATGAACAAATGTAGATGCCATTTAGGTTTTAAAATAAACATTATACAACTTAATTAGGTTATATTTATAGGAAAGAATTTTTATTATAATTATAGTTAAAATGCTTAATATATAAATCAATATAATTTTTTTAACAAATTCGAGAGGATATCAGGTTCAGACCAGATTGAGTTTTACTACTAGTTTAACGTAAATTCGGTATTAGTTTCGATTTTTCTTGGGTAAGTCGAAACTAAATCTATTTTGAAAAAAATTTCAAAAAATTTAATTTTGTTTTTGAGACCGGGTTATATTTGATGAATTGGGATCAATTCAGTATCAAGTGGCACGTCAACAGATAGTTGCCTCTAATATAACAAAATCTTTCCAAATCTTCATGTACCATTTTTTGAAAAACTTGAACATGACTATTGTTTTTTTTACCTCTCACATGTCACTAAAAAAGTTGCGACTCCCGACCAACGGCTCAGATCTCTTCGTACTGCTAACCCGGTGGTCGTTACCGATCGGACGTGGGTTTTCCTAAGCGCTCGGCGCGCTGAGCTCCTGCGCGCCGCCGGCCATGCACTTGTAAATGGAATCCACACGGACCGCACCGTCCAAATCCTCATGTTGACAACCGCAACCCCAATGGCGTAGGCTCAGAGTTCTTCCCACTTTTTCCACCATTATTCATTAAATTAATTAAGCTTTTAAGAATAAATATACATTATTATCATATCATTCCCACTCCATTATTATTGCCACCTATTATTGCCACCATAATTTAAAATTATTAAAATGCTACCGATTTTCAAGTGGTAAAATTGATATGCAAGTTAAATACACTTAGATTAACAGTTGTATAAAATAATTTTAAAATAAAATTTAAAAAACGGGTTAAAGCATCCGGGTGCATTGAGGCTAAGTATACCCGAGTGCATTGTATCGGATCCCAGTTTTGGCACCGTTGAAATTTGATAGGATAGTGGATAAGAGCATGTTTGGTAAATCTTATAAATTTTTTATCTATAATTTTTTCACTCTCTATAATTATCTTATTTTTAATCATTTTTTCGCATCTTTCTATACAACTATCCTATTTTCCAATATTTCTAAACAACTTTATATACAACCAACTTATTTATTTTAACTTTATTAAAAATAAAATATTTTAAAAATTGTGTTAATGATATAATATAATATGGGTAAAGCTGGAACAAATAGAATATTTATAAGAAAAATGAGTAGATTTTAGATGTAAATTTCAAAAAGATAAAATTGTTAGATAGTTAAGATTTAAACTCATTTATCTAAAAATGTTTGGTGTGGAGAAAAAATCATAGAAAACTTTTCTCTTCTATTATGAAATGTATATGTGGGTGTTTTTAGTAACATTTACGGAAGTTTGTTGTGAAATAAAGAAATTTTGTAAAAAAAGTAAGAGTGTGAAATGATATGATAGAAGTAATAATCAAGTATAAAGGATAGTTGTATAGAATAATATTCAGAAATAATTAGAAAATAATATAATTATATATATAAATGTTAAAAATAATTAGAAAGTAAGATAATTTATATGAATAATATTAAAAAGGTTTTTTTCCTTTACCGTACGCACATATGATGCATCATCAAGCAATCAAGACAGAAGAAATTCGGATTTGCTTTTTCACTTTGTAGCTCATCAAACGTAGCCAATGATATCTATAGTTTTGAACATGTACATTTATATGTACCTTAAATTATGACATAGTTAGTTTAAAATAGGTCTCATATAATCATAAAATTATAATATATTCTGCCCATTATATTTATCATTATACTAATTTTCATCTAAATTGAATCTATGTATAAGCTCCATCTGAAAATGGTACAAAATCAATTTCATAAAATATTTTGATTAAATAAAAATTTTAAAATTATGTGTATGGGCCCAACCACCAAGATCCGGTGGATCATGCTTGCATGTCAGGAGACCGTTATAGATGGTAGGAGGTTGCCGTGGGAAATATAGGGTGCGTTTGATAATGAATAAAACTTTTGATGAATAGTTTTGGAGAATAAAAGTTGTCAAATGATGTGATATGATAGGGGTAATAATGAGGAGTAAAGAAGATAAAGTTAAAATAGATATGTTAGTTGTGTGGGTAGTTGTGTAGAAATGATTAAAAAGTAGGGTAGTTGTATAGGAAAATGTGAAAAAATAATTAAAAAATATGATGATTGTAGAGAGTGAAAAGTTTTAAATTGAAAAGTTTAACTTGACATTTTCTGCACTTTGCCAAACACACCCATAAAGAGACTACGGAAACTTCAGCAGATTTTCCTTCCATCAAGTTGATACAATACGGTCCATCTTTTGGCTGAGTTTGCTTTATATATGAGCAAGTGTGTGAAATTAGAACTCCAATATGTATTCTGAACCAAATGTGGAAGGACATTGAGTTCATTAATGGATGAATTTTGATGCCCACAATATCCGTTCCGCTTTTATGAAATCTTTTCTTAAGTAATCTCTTTTATTTTTAATATTTTAATGATTGATGGAAAATTCACTCCATTTATTGTGTTTAACTTCATTTACAATATCATGAAAACTCTTTTATTGTTTATTTGTCTAAAATCATTATGCATGGATCCCATTGAAAGTCAATATAATAAAATAATTTAATATTAAATGTCAATTTTAAAATTATATTGTCAATATCTAAATTATCTAAATATCATTTTTATATGGTTAAATAATTCTATAAAGTATTATTACATTTTAATACATGTGTAAATCAATTTAAACGTTTTTCATAATTTACACATGAATATGTATATTTTCAACAAATGTGACCCATAAAACATACTTGATCAAGGTAAAACTTGATTTCTTAAATAAACAAATGATGTCAAATACAATAAATAGATTATATTTTTTATCAATGATCAAAATATTTAAAAATTAAGGGGTTTCATGGCTTCACTTATTGTGTTTAGAATTATTTCTTATATTAACATACCAATTTTTATCAAAATTAGATATATGTATGAGCCCTATCTGAATTGTTATAGAATCACTATAATAAAATGTTATAGAATCACTGTACCAATCACTTATTGCTGCCCACATCACGACCAAAAATACAGCAGCACTCATCATGCTTGATCGCATGCTACGTCTCCTCGCGAGCTACTCGGTCGTCGCCTGCACGCAGCGCGAACTGGAGAATGGGCAGCTTGAGAGGGTCTATGGTTTGGCTCCCGTCTGTAAGTTTCTTGTTCGTAACGAAGAAGGTGCCTCAATGACTCCCTTGCTTGAGTTCATCCATGACAAGGTCTTCCTCGAAACTTGGTAGGCTTTCTTCTTCCTAAAAATCATCTAATCCTGAGATTAGATGTGCCTTCGGCTTTACTTCCTGCTACATAATGAGTTGTGTTGACCCCAGTTCAAGTCTCCGTGCTTTCTTCTCATAACTCATAACAATATATGGCAGCGAGGGTGACCTCCTAAAAACTATTCAGCAGACATTTCAAAAGACCTAATATGGTAATCTTTAAGAAGCACCTGATGTTTTAACAGACCAAATAAGTTACCCCTCTTAGTAGATTCGCATGCTTTCTAACACTGTCAGCTTTGCTCTTGATGGACCACAACCGGTGACAGTTTGGATGGGATAAGGATGTGAGATATAAAAATAGTTTTGTATTGGAATTTTAAAAAAATTATATTAAAAATGGGAAAAATAAATTGTTATTTTTGGGATGAGAAAAATATTTTTGGGAGAGAGATATTTCATGCCATCCTCATCCTACTACTACTGTTCATTCCATATGCGAACAATGTATGGCAGTTTGGTTGCAAAACTAGCGAACCACCATCTGGTTATCTTACAAGCATATACTGTAAATTTCTTTATTAATAACTCTTGTTAGAAACCAATTTTTCAGCAAGGAAAAAATCCGTTGCTTAGGATGCTGCTTTCATAACAAGAAAATTTTTTCTTTCTTATAATAATGCTTTTGCAACTAAATTAATTGCCTAAAAACAAAAAATCATGAACTATTAACAATCGAACTCCGGAATTGTTGTTATATGATGTATGAGTAGTATGATACCAAATATGGGCAACCTTGCAATAAAATTTTATTAGGAAAAAATCATAACTTTCTTAGTTAAGCGTATATGTGATTATGTACATTTATATGTAGTATAAGTTATAATACATTAGCTCAAAATGGGTCATAGCATTTACTGAAATGTATTTCTACTTTGTACGATCATTTATTCATATATAAATTATATATTAAATAGTTTGTATGTTGAAAAAACTTTAAAATTATTATTTATATCAAATTATTTTATTAAATTGATTTTATACTATTTTCAAATGAGGCCTGTACGCATATTCAATTTAAATAAAAATTAACATATTAATAAAATAAATAATTCTAAATACAATAGGTGAATAAATTATCACTTTATGATCTTAATTGCTAAACCCCAAGTGGAATTAAGATGCTCCACGACCCTCAAATGGACTCGACTGTGAGTTCTTACTAATTAATTATATGTGGTCATTTGTTAGGTACCACTTGAAAGACGCGGTTGTTGATGGCGGGGTCCCTTTTAATAGGACACTTGGGATGAATATATTTGAGTATGCTGGAGTCGATAGCAGAATTGAAACCTTTTCAGCACAGCTATGTCCAATCATTCAACAGTGATCATGAAGAAGATTATAGAGAAATACACAAGTTTTCAAGAACTAAATTCGTTGGTGGACGTGGGAGGTGGGCTGAGAGTAACGCTTAACAAGATAGTAAGCAAGTATACCAGAATTAAGCGAATAAATTTCGATTTACCTCATGTCATTGCCCATGCACAGGCACATTCAGGTATACATGCTTTTTTATCTTGGAAATATCTCGGCTTGTAATTAATGTCTTGTGATTACTTACAGCGAAAAACTATTATTAGCAACAAATAATTAGCTTCATTATATGCAATAAATAAATATGTTGTTGCATATGATGATAATAAGCAATAAATATTGTTATTTATGCGTGTGTTTGGAAAGTGATAAAAATTATCAGAGGAAAAAATTTTGGTATAGAAGTTATTAAATTAGTAAAAAATAATGTAATATGATATGGATAACGATGATGTATAAGGAGAATAAGGTTAAAATAGAACGGTTAATTATATGAGTAGTTACGTAGAAATAATTAGAAAATATGGTAGTTGTATAGAAAAATATGAATAAATAATTTTAAAATAAAATAGTTAAGGAGGATGAAAAGTTTTTTACTTTTCTCATTGCCGTACACATTCTATATCAAACAATTATCGGTAAGAGAATTTTTCATCACTAAAGCACATTAGCCGCCGGTAAATGTTTTCCTTACAAGTGACTTGATATAGCAACAATTTTTTTTTAACTTTTTGTAACAGAAAAATGTTGGGAAAAATCAAAATTTTTGTAGTTGCACCACTAATTTAGCAAATAAATGATTTGAGATGCTAGACTATAGTGAGCCTCTGGATAGATAAACGCGATCCAAACATATAAAATATATTTTTTTGAAATCTGAATATCACGTTTTTCAAAACTTTATTCAGCTGATGGTGAGATTGGAGCCAAAATCCAAGCCATCCATTTTGAGAAATCAGGTTTCCGGAATGAATCCAGATTCATGGAAATAGGAAAGGATATACTCTGGAGCCAGAATCCGAGCCGTCCATTTTGAGAAATCACGTTACCGGAACGGATTCAGATGCGTGATATATTCAGCCATTTTCATACGAAAAGCTGAACATAGGAGGGAACTATACTTTTAATAAGTTGGACTCAAAAATATTTCCTTCTTTTGTTTTCATTGATCTTATAAAAAAAATTCTACGTCCATGTTGAGGCCCTTCATACAGCAGGAAAATTCATTTTCAGCGATATCAGCTAGAATTTTGATAATTATTGGTATCAACAACTATAATTTACAATCAAGGTATGAAGAGCTAATATGCAGCTAATCATGTGGTTGTAATTACGTCAGTGCATGAACTCTGAGATACCTCTTCGAAATTAAGGATATTCTTCATCAGTTTTAAATACCCCACGTGGATCTATCTGTCATTCATGCAAATTTAGCCGGGTGAACCCCTACCTGTTAGGCTGTTACACCACCTATTCATGCAGACTGTTGACGTCTGGGTGACCTTCACTTTCAATTTTCAGTCGATGACATGATATTTTGGACACTAGCTATGTGTTTAAGCCTCTCCATCTTTTGGAGGGTTTTGATCTTGATTACGAAGTAGTCACCACAGTCCTGTGACGTCTGCACTTTGACTGTTGATGTGGCATTTTCTTACCAGTTTCCAATTTCATGATTAGGTTGCATGATATGGTGCTGTATATGATGCCCATCATAGATGATTTAAACAATTCACTCAAAGTTGTGTGAACCGTGATATTTGTCATATGAAATCCTTTGACCCATTGTGATCATGATGTAACATTTCTTTTGCATTTTATAAATTGCACAGAAATAACCTCTTCGAGCTATAGGAAACTGATGAATTCTTAGACACTAGACAATCTTATAACTTTTTAGATATTAAAAACCTTTTCATGGTGAGTGGTTTTTGATAATTATTGGAATCCATTAAATATTAATTAAAAAATGATATGTTTCTCAGCAATTACTATTATAATGTGCATAGTTACAGTAAACTGTCAATTCAACAGTAATGCTGCTTTAATTGGGGCTTTGCAGATGAATGAGCATCCTGTCTATCCAAGTTGACTATTTTACAGTAGCTACTTTGGATACAAAATGCTATGCTGCTGCAGTTTTTATTTATTGTTTCCCTTAGAATTTGCTTAATTATCTCTCTTCTTTTTGATGTTTTCTGGTGATTCACGCTAATTTGAATTGGTAGGAGTTGATTCGCATTCATGGCGCTCTGGGAGCCCACGAGAGAGTGCAATAATTAAGGTATTCTCCTTCTTATGATGCTATGAAACAGTGGAAATATCTGTGCTTCTTGCCTATGAGACAGCTTTTAGCTTGGCATGAGTATGAATTCGCGCATTTTATTATGTGCAATGACTGAATACAAAAGGCTGCATGCAGATGTCTCTGTCATTGTTTATATATAATTGCAAAGTTTTGTAACTTTTTTTCTCTAAAAATGTAGTGTATAAAAATTTCAAAATATGCTATTTTTGGAATTATGAATACATGCATATGGATAAACATGATGAATGGTTTATATATCATATATACACACTTATATATATATATACTTTATATATATAATCATTGCCCTTCTACTACTACTACTACTACTACTACTAACAATAATCATTATATTTTCTTTTCCTGAAATATGAGATTGTTCAATTGGAATGTTCAATCATAAGTTATTTACAAGTCTTATGACCAGTGCACTTCAATCAGATAGCATACTTTACTGTGTCAATGTGCTCCAAAGAAACTGATGCCATTAGTGAATCACCATAATGTACTTGCATGAATTGGGAGAATCACCATAATGTACTTGCATGAATTGGGATATTGTTTTTCCTGTTTCTAATTTCTTCATATTTCATTCATGTTCTGTCTGTCCAATTAAACTCATGGCCAATTAGTGAATCACCATAATGTATTTGCATGAATTAGGATATTGTTTTTCCAGTTTCTAATTTCTCCATATTTCATTCATGTTCTGTCTGTCCAATTAAAGTTATGCAAGGGCATTTGACCCAATTTATATTGTAGTTTTTTTTTGCGCTGGTAAGTTGTGATATGTTATCTCTAACTAAGACTTCATGATTAGCCACAGGAGGTGGGGCATTCAAATTTGCAGATCTCTTCAAAGAAGGACTTGGAGTTAGCCTTGATAAAGAAGATGAAATGGACTTTCTTGTCGCTGGAGCAAATTTTTTGCTTAAGGTCTGGTATGCCATATGTACTACTGATTTCACTAATCTCATGCGTATCAGAAGCTGATATTCAACTAATATTGGATTTGAATAGACTATTAAAAAGAAGACAAGGGCGTGTTTGGGTACATGAAAATCCTACTTTCTGATTATTACCCTTATTTCCAATCTTTCCTCCTTTATTTTCTATAGAAGAGCTCACTTGTGTTGATGTCTGCATGTATTTCAAGTACACCTTTCCAGTACAATCTCTCTAAAAAACGCCCTATCTGAACAAATCAAAAAGGTGTTACTAAATTACCTTAGTAACTATTTTAAGAAAAATAATAGTTTTTATTTTGATAGGCAATGCAATCCGCCATGAAGCTTTCACTCACATGGAAGGTCAGAAGGAATTTGCGCAGATTGATCAAAATGATTTGTTTCCTTATCTTCTTGTTAATATTGGGTCTGGTGTTAGCATTATTAAGGTATGGAGGCCTTTTCATGTTCTCTCAATTTCTGACAGCTTTGAAGCATTGCTTAAATTCTCCCTCACCTGGAGCTGGTAACAGGTGGATGGAGATGGGAAATTTAAGAGGGTCAGTGGAAAGGCTTGGGCAAACTTCTGACTAAGTGCAAGGGGTTGTGTATATTGGAATGGCTGTTAGTCAGACGGCTTATATTCGATATTATGCTTAAAAATGTTTTCTAATCTATTTGTCACAGTGTTGATGAGTTGCTCGAACTGAGTCAATGGGGAGATAATGGAGCCGTAGACATGCTTGTTGGAGATATTTATGGTGGTATGGACTATTCCAAGGTGAGTACTTAGTGTACCTTCTCAATTTTCATTTGGTTCTTCTTAATTAAGACTTCAGGGTGTGTTCAGATACCGCAGAGAAAATATGTGAGAAATTGTGGCTTGCCGGCAATTTGTTGCATGAAAGACCCCTTTGGATTGTGCATGGTTCCTTTCAGAGATTGAGAAGTACATGTAGTGATGATGAGAATCTGTAATTTTTTTTTCCCCCGAAATATAAGATGAAGACTCATCATGAAGACTCCCTAGCCTGATATTGATGGGATTCTCAGCAGCTAACCTTGAGCGATGTGCTAATGGTGTGTCCTTGCATTTTAAGCTGTTATATTTATACCACAATGAACTGATGATCTAACTTTAATGGTACAGATTGGCCTTTCATCATCGACTATTGCTTCTAGCTTTGGCAAAGTCATCTCTGAAAACAAGGAGCTTTCTAACTACAGACCTGAAGATATCTCCCTCTCTCTATTGCGGATGATTTCTTATAATATTGGACATGTATGTGAGTGTCAAGAACGTGAGATTCTATCTACACAATATTGGCATATCTCTATTAGTAAGACTTTCAATTTAAAATGAGAATCTTAAACCTTTGTCAACATATGTGCCCATCAACTCACTCACACCTGTCTTTCACCTCTTGGCAACAAGCTAGTCTGTTTCACTATTGGTTATTTCTCTATTAATTGTTGTGGATACACATTTGATTTCCTTTTAGGAGTTGCTTGAATAGAGAGACATGGAAGTTTCTCTTGGAATTAAATCCGGTGAATGACGTTAGCATCTTAGGGGTTGATTTTAGCCATAAGGCGAATGAAGGAAAAATAGATAAGCTTTTCGGTGGAAAAGACAGGTAATAGTGAGGAAATTAGGATCCTTGGGATAAGTATATGTTACATATGAGGAAAAATGAAAATTTCTTTATCCACCACCTCGATTCTGGCTATGGGGAAATTGTTTTTTTCTCACTCTTCATTTTTGAGTGAAAATCTTCAAACTCGGGTCCATCTGTTAATGAGAAAAAAATAGGGAAAAAAAAGATTAAAAAATTGAGAAAAAGAGGGAGTAATCAAAGATAGGGTAATGATTAGAAGTGAATAATGTCTTTTTATATGGAAATTCTGAAAGAATGGTTGAAAATACATATATGGTGAGAAAATGGAGGGTAGTTAGGTAGTTAAGTTGCTAAATCATGTCAAAAGGTTTGAGAAAAAGGGGTTAGAAATTTTTTTCACTTTTTCCCCTCATTCCAAAGGAAGCCTTAAAATAAAAAGAGAATAGTATCTAACTTTGCAAGATTTCACGTGTTATCAAGCTGTAATGGGCATGGTCACGTGCTTGTTTTGGGGATCTGATTCTGGTTTCATATTTGGAATCTGAATATTGTCGGTTTGTATTTTTGTAGGCATGCATGTTAGTTCTATGTTCTTTCATATCTGATCATTAGTGCAGTGTCTGATTATGTTTATGTGCTGAATGGTTGTCTGTGGCTGTATTTCCACTTTCTAGATTGCGTACCTGACAGCAGTTGAACATGGCCTCAAGCAAATTTTTTTTGGAGGATTCTTCATACGTGGCCATGCGTATACAATGGACACCATTTCCTTTGCATTTCACTTTTGGTAACTCTCTTGCTACTGTTATAATTTTGTTAAGCTCTAATTCTCAACGATTTACAATCATCAATATTGGTTGTTAGTATTGGTCGTTTATATTTCTTGTTTTGTTAAAATTTGGAGTTCCCAGTTTCATGCGTGACTTGTAGCATTACTGCTGTGATGCTAAACTATGGATAAATACCATAGCTCCGCATAAGTCTGTGATGTAGTCATCTTCTGTACTATCAAGGCTTTGTTTGGCCACGTGTTAGGCAGATGAAAAGTCCAGCCACGTATTTCACAAGGTGTTTGGCGGATTTATAACTTTACATTGGCAGCTGAAAATTAGGAAATAAAAGTGGAATTCTCACGTTTTGATGGAAGCCAAACTGATTATCAGCTTCCCGCAAATGAATGTTATGTTTACCATGTTCCAAGGGTCCAATGCTCAGCCAAGTGAAGCCTAAGCACCATTTCTTGAATTTTGGACACCAATCTAACATGGCTTGCATGTTGCAGTCACCTCACTTTTTTGGTGAGTTGCACACAACGGAATGTTTTATTCCACACTTTATGTAGCTCAGAATTTGTTATGATGGCGCATCAGTTGATAGAACGATTTCCAATGGGTGCTCCTTATGTGGGAGGAAAGATTCAGGGCCCACCATTAGCTGATTTGAATGAAAAGGCAAGCATTGGAATATTTTTTTTATTTTCTTTTTTTTTTTGTGGATTGAAAAACAACTGTTGTCTTGAGTTACATGCATTTTCTTGACGAGGCAGTATGTGCAAATCATTAAACAAATCCATGAGGGATATGGTGAATTGCTTTTCTGTAAAGGGCTCCGTGAACTTGACTTGGTGTGCAACAGCCAGGCCCAGTACTAACTCTGACGACCAATACTAAAATTTTAATTTTCAACTAAGTATGATGATCAACATGGTTTTCTAAATTAAATCAACACTAAAAACCAAACTTCTACTTACTGCAATTGCTTTGAAGAAAGAATCTATTGTGGTGCAATGCTCTCTCCTTTTTGCTCGTAATTTCCACTCTCATGGCTTTTCCCGCGGCACGAAATCAGATGAGCAAATCGAATCTTCTACTCCTCTTCCAGTTTCCTCCTTTACAAGCTTCTCTCAAATTACTCCTTCCCCCACAACCAACTTACGCAATGCAACTTGAGTCGGGCAGGTCCCATGACCCTATCCGTACCATATTTTCAAAAACTACTACCCTATTCTATTTTAGTTGGGGGTTTTTTCTAAGCATATAACGTATTTTTTAAGGTGAGGTCGGTTCCAGTTTTGGTTCCAAATTGGTTCTTTAAAATAGTTTTTAGATTATATTTGAAAACTATAATTTTATAACAAATCTTACTTAAAAACGTAAAATCAAGATAATAGTAATATAATTTTTGAAATACATTCATTAAACTTACTAAGTAATTGATAAATCAAACAAGTTTTTATATATTTAAATAATATATTTATATCTTTACTATGAAGTATATTTTACAAAATCTATATTAAACAAAATATTAATAATTCGAATTGGTTCAGGGGGTCCGGACCTTAAAACCTACCCTACCTAATTTAACTGATTTTTCTTTTTTACTTGGAACTTACTCTACCCATTTCAGGGTACCCTACCCAAGTTACACCTCTAATGCAGAGGGAGAAGGTAACTGATGGCAACAGAAGCTTTTAAAGATGAAAACAGTAGGTTATTTAAAAGGAAATCTTGCGGAATCTCGTGGATGATGAGATGTGGTGCCCAGTTTGCAAAATATAAAATATCATACAAGTCTTTATAAGAACATTCTCTCTGCACTATTTGATCCACCAATTCTCGCAATCAAAGAATGGAAATCAAGTCAAACAATCGCCACCTCCGCTCTCATGTGTCTCCCCAATTTACAGGGTCACGGGCTTATCGATCCTGGCCCACCATTCAGGGTCACCAATCAGGCCCACTGACATTATTACCATGATACCATCCCTGTCGAATAGCTATGATTCGGTACGATTAACTGCAGTTAACCAAGGGAAGGCGCATATATTTTTCTTTTAAAATTTTACGGTGCTCATCCGTCAGCTTCGATTAGTGTATTCAAATTGATTTTTTAAAAGTTTTTAGGTTTATCTACGCAAGTTTTTTGAATTTTTTCAAAATGAAAAAAAATTTATCATCCCAACTCATATTAAAAATTTACGATCAAGCTCAAGAGTCCTTATATCATTTAATCTCATATCATCTTACAAATCAATACCTAAATCTTATTATAATTTTTTCTCACAAAGCGGAGACCAAATCACCAATCAACCAACCAAGCTCCTCACGGGGTAGACTACAGCTCTCACATGGGAGACTCAAAACTCTAGCCCACACAAGGGATGAAACAGGATTTGAAACCCCCACTCCCAACGTCCTCGGCGGACGTCGTGACACTGCTGCCCTTTTTCATTCGTTACTAGGTCAAATTTAAAATTGGCAATAGAAAGACAGTTGCTAATGCACAAATTAGCCTTGCTTCTTTTCCATATGGTGCCGTGTTAGGATGCACTCGAGCACTTATGTTGATCTTAGTAAGAATGCCCCAAATATAAAATATACCCCAAACAGCCACACCATACGGCAAAAAACCACGTAGGATTGGAGCATCTACCAGTCAGTCAGTGACCAGATGGAGTAAAGCATATCTATTGGCATATGGTAGAGAATTTGTTGCTCATGCTGAGATTCAAAACATTGAAAGTCATGTTTCTTTGGCTTTAAAACTTCTAGGCCACAGTTGAATCCCTTTAATGGCAGTACAGTAGGTCTTCATTTTTTTTTCAACGTCATCAAGATCTTGACCCAGGTGAAAACACACTCACGCACACGCACGAAGGGATTGGTAGTTGGATAAAGAGGATGTGTATCTTCCATTCTATGGAACAGAGTTCAATTTCCTATCAGCATTTGAAAAAGAATTTCTCTCAATTCCTATCAATAGAGTTCTGTTTTCAAATTTCTCTAATCAGGCAAGGTTTTCTGCCAGTAGTTTGCAGAAGAATTTATAAGTTACTTGTTGTATCATGCAAGTGTGTCATCCATTCCTATCAAGAGGCATATTCCACGGTCTAAATTTAGGGGAGAAGCCTACTTGTTCCAAAAAAGACCTAGCCATTTGGTGTAATATATAGTGAAAACACAAAACTCAGAGGCCAATTGGCCATATCTTTTCCATTCTTGGATGGTTCTTTACAAAGAAAGATTTCCTTCCATCACATAAAATATTCAGCCAAAATGAGAGGCTACAGAAGTCCAAGAACTAACCTTCTTTCAGTATTCTCTAATGGGTGAAAATTTTCAATTCTTAATGAATTAGACCATACATAAACAAACTATGAGAGGCTTACTGTGGCTGCGATAGAAAGAACTCCATCTGCATCAAAAAGAAAGTATTTATTCCCACTCAAGAGCTGGCGGTAAGCATCATCAAAAGCATGTTTAAGTACAGGAAGTGAGACACGTAACTAAAGCATTGAACTCAAACACATTTTGTTCGTCGTAGCTATTATTGCCCAAAGGACTAATGCGGTAGGGACATGGTCTGATCCTGGCACTTGATAGCAGCCTCAATATACCCATTCTGTTTTCCATCAGTAATGAGTCAGTTGCTCAGGTGGTTGGTTTTCTTTGCTATCACCCGTGAGACCGCCTCTGTTTTCTATGCTTACAATAATTGGTGGAATTGTCATGATAAATTTGCAGTCAACATATTGGGCTTTAAAACGGCTGCATGAGAATTGAGCAACCATGACTCAAATCTAAACCAGACCAATGCACTCTTCACTCAAAATAGATGTGGACGCAAAAACCATTTTATTATCACCAATCGTCACGAAGCCTATAGCATGCGATTCAGTAAACCAACATGACAATTGATAATTACCACTCCCCCGTGGGACGGCATCTTTAACTGAATTATATAGAGAAAATATTTCATTTTATGAACCAACAGCCATGCAATTGCCACGCAGAAAGACAGATGCTATAGTAATCGTAAAAATCGGCAGGCCTAAAGATATGACTCTGAATAGCCAATTTATGGGCTGAGCTATCCAATTTCTCCGTGAACCAACCGTTTGGGGATGCTTGATTAAGGAAAAGATTGATATCATCACTATTTCTCAGTCGATCTGAAGCAGGCCATCAGTTCAGTACCACGATTCAACCAACACCACTAAGCCACTAAATTCCATCTTGAAAACAACGGTGAATACAGTCCATCCAAGTTTCTCACTCAAATTTATGCAATCGATAGCACTTTCCCCAACTTTCCGTAGAAATCCGGTCCTTGGCGTAATCAGCATTTTGAAACTCTTCCAGTTACACAACATGCGGAATGTTTCATGTGCTCAGATGACAACAGCGAAAATATATATATATAGAAACGCATTGCTGTTCCTTAAACCTCGCGTGAGAATTAGGACTAATGCATGAAGCCCCAGAACGTACATAAATTTGTAAATAATAGAAATCTTCAATCGCTTTCTCGAATTCAGGAAAAGCGATTTTATGGAGAAACAGAGAATGCAGAAAATAGAATAAAATGTGAGAGAATAAGCAGAAAATCTAGAAACTGAGTTTCCAGATGCTTACTAGCAATTCGAGTAGAAGGCGGATCGAACTCAGCGCAGGTCTTGAGCTGTTTAGCATGACGGATAATCTGCAGAGTGTCGGAAATACAAATTATCATACACTTGTTAGATTTGTCTTGTATTGGGATTGAGACTGCAGTCTCCTGCGTAATTTAGCTGTGTGGGATTAGGACTGTGTATTGATATTGCGTGAGATTTACAGGAGTTCTATTTATTAATTTCGTTGTGAGTTATAGGAGTTCTATTTATTACTTTCGTTATGTGCGATTAGGATTACATATTGATGTTGCGTGAGAGCCATAGGAATTCTATTTATAGGATTAGGAATTTAGTAGAAGCTTAAGAGATATCTCATTGGGGCGTGAGAGTAGGTTATCAAAGTGTTCTTGTTTGGGGTGTGTTTGAGACATTCAGAAAATGTGTGAAATATTTTTGTGTGTATTTTTGTAACCTATTTATCATAGTGGTTTGTCATTTCTTTGTCGTGGTTTTTCTCCTCTTAAATTGGATAGTCAAGAAGATCTTATTGCTATTTCTTCGATTATATTTTATTATGTGTTCTTCTGCTCTGATCTGCATCAACTTGAATCACGTTTCCTCACAACACTCTTAGAAACTTGCAATCGAAGTAAGACTTGAAGGAACTAGAATCCGTTTTGCTGTAGAAGTGTAGAGACTGCTTTATGTAAGTGCTTATGTTTTGTCAGAGCTTTCTAGCAGGCGACATATTCATGGCAGGTTTCCATTTCGGTCTTCTCCTACGGAAGAGAATTCTACAAATTCAGTTTGAAAATTAAAACGAGGAACTATTCCAGTGCTTTTGAAAGATCATAAATGAGTGCGGGAAGCAGCTTCGGACGCGGGCGGGGCACGTGGAAACATGGACCGTCGGAACCACTTTATACATATATATTTTTAAAATTTATAGTTCTGTTTGGAAAGTGATATAATTTTTAACGAAAAAATTTTAATATAAAAATTTTTCAAATAAAAAAAGATATGATATTATAAAAGTAAGAGTAAATAAAATAAAATTAAAATAGATAGGTTAGTTATATAAATAATTTAAAAATAAGGTAAATATAAAAAGTAATTTAAAAATATAGTAATGATGAAAGATAAAAAGTTTTATATTTAAAAGTTTTAGGTTGAAATATTTTATGTATTTCCAAACATGCCCTGTATATATGTTGGTTTGTTGAAAGTGGGGTTTGGTAAAAGGAAACGTTGGCAGTAGCCATGCGCCCCATCAGGCCCCTGTCCTTCAGCCCGCGTGTGGCCAGAGAACAGGTAGCAGTCGGCACACTGCTCGTAAACCGCTTTCAATCCACTTTCAAGCTTCTTGTACCACTAAAATAAATTCAAATTAACAGTTAATCCAAAAGAAAAAACACTGAAATAAATAAAATCACTTTTTATCACTTGATTTGTATGTGACGAAAACATTTCGTTCTTATTTATCAGAAAAGGAAAAGAGTGGCATTACGACATTGCTGTCTCAAAATTCACTACCGAAAGGGAGAATTATAGCTTTATGGGCAAAACATAAAAGGCCCGTCATGCAAATATAGCCCCTCATTTGACAGATAACTACCCATCGATAAGAACGAAACCCCAAGGAACAGCGTTGCGTACTGTAACGCGAAAGCATTAGCTTGCGGCTGATATATAGTCCTTTTCAGATATTGAAATCGATCAAAACAATTCCTCGAAATTTTCTTAATTTATTATTTATGATGGAAACTTGTCGGCATGTGCAGCAGTAAGATGCTTACGAAAATTCAGTTCCACTAATGTAAATGTTATTGCGGTTCAACTGCCAAAAGCGAGCCTGTAAGCCCATATGTTCCAAAAGAGCAGGAAAGGCACGCGTAACTGCCAGACTGATTAAAGAATAAAGACTACTCGGATAGGGTGAGAGTTGGAAGAGTAACGCTTCCACGGACAAGCCGTTTGTACGTGGCAGCCGCAGTGCACCATCATCTGGATGCCAACGGGCCTCGTTTCTCGTACAAGATCCTTCCTCCGCCGTTTGATAAACGTATTGATTTGAAAACCAAAGCTTTCTTGAATCCTGAAAAAGGAATTAAACCCTAAAAATGGGCTTTAAATCAGTTCAATGATGAGAGGGCAGGGTTGGTTTCGAACATGGATTCTCTCTACCATCAACAACATCAAAGGTTCGTTCCTTTCTTCTCACTTAGATCTTTGAGTAAAGGTGCTCTACTTTTTCCATTGTTCATAATACTTCTGAAAATTTCGGAAGTATTTGGCTGCATCAAAAGTGTTACGTCTTTTTTGAAAAAAAAAAGAAATTAGAATAGGAACGTAAGAAAGTTTTAAAAAAAAAAAAAAATTTTTAAAATGTAAGAGTAATATGATATAATATATGTAAAAATTTTCTAAAAAATATATTAATAAACTTGTACTATGTAGCGTAGTGTAGTTATGTGAAAAATAATTAAAATGATATATGAGAATAAAAATGAAAAAATAAAGTAATTTCATAATTAAAATATCAGAATATTTTTTAGGAAATGTACAGTGAAAAGTGGGAAACCACTTTAGAACAAATATGCATTAGCACGCTAAGTTTAATGTTAGCAAAAGTTCTTACATTTGGGGAAAGCCTTCTTGCAACCGTGATGAGGTAAGATACTACTTTGTGCCAATATTTGGCCAAACAAGTACAAAGCACAAGAAAATGGGGCAATGCGCCGATGCTATACACTGAAGGCAAATAAGATACCGACATAGTTTCGAATCTTGCTAAATGCGAGTAGGTTATTTATAAATTTTCCTAATTTTGAGAGTTTTAAATATTTTCTTTCTAGGTGGGAGTATTTATAAAACAAAATTTCTTTATAATGTGAAAGTTGTAAAAATACTTTATTATAATATCAGTTTTCGTAATATATAAATAATAATAAAAAAAATACAAAGCCCACCATCATTCAGCGCCGTGGTCATTGGGCGTGGCCTTCCTATTGCAAGAACTTGAATAGCTGACGGGAACAGAAAAATCTCTGATATGGACCACTGCAGAATTAGATGACGAGCATTATGATTTTTTTTTTTGACTATTTATATTTGTTTTTATGTGGTAAGTCACCTGAGCTAGGGCTTAAGCCTCTGCTCCAACGTGCAGCTTCGGTCGACCCGGCTCATCAGAGCTGGGATCTACAGGTTTTTCACGTAAATTCCTCCCCTTCATATTCGATATATGCCTGTCCAATGGCTGGTAACAGTAATGTTTTGAAAACTAAACTGGGCACTGAACCAGTTTTGTGACCCATTTTCGGTTTTTTCCGGTTCAACCGATGCAAACCGATGGTCACCGCGGTTGAACCGGAAAAACCAGTGCACCGGGACATGACCGGTTTACGGTCCGACTAGTCCAATCGCCCAGTTCAGTTCAGTTCTTAAAACACCAGTAACAGGAGGAGGGTGCACGCCGGGCTGTTTAAACTCGGTTTTGAGTTGTCTTAAAAATACTCATTATGTAAAAATACCGGGTTGGTTTTTTACACTGGCACCGGCAAATGACCCGCCCACCTGAAAACCCGCCAATAATCTCCAAAAGCGGTATCGGATTTTGGATGTGCTAGTTCCGGTTGCAGAACACTGGTCTAGTTCCCACACCCCACCCCACCCAACACCAAAAATCAACCTTTTAACAATCCTCATGCATGTCAGACAGCCACAACGGGATAAATTCTGATTTCTTTGTAATTCGCCTTCATCTGATGGTTTTAACCATGGTTATTTTCCATATTTTCTTCTAGTATGAATAATTATTTTATTCACCACAGTGGCATCTTTGCCATCATCTTTTCATCTGATGGTTTCATATATGCAAGACGTTCTTTATATAATTATTTTAAATTTATTACAGAAATGTTCTCTATATAATTATTTTGAATTTTAAAATTTTAAACTCGTTGCAAAAACTTCCGAATAAGAAATGTGCTCAATGTCGAATTTTGGCCACCATTTTAAATGAGATGTATAAGCAATATAGCTTGTTGAGATGGAGTCAATATAAAAAGAAAAGTCCCAGCGGACAATCCAAGGGATGAATTCTTTTATAACAAATTTATTGAGTTTAACAGAATCATCAGGGTCAAAAGACAAATAGGGTAAAAGGTCTTCAGAGAGGATGGAGCGATGAAAACCCCAATGATCCCAGAATCTTTCGAGAAACCAATTGGGAATGATTTGATTTGGCTTTTGTAGGTTGAATCTTATCCACCACGAGTGTGAAAAGATAAGATTTTGGCGAAGGAATATTTTGTGCCAGGCATCTTGATAATCCCAATAGTTATATTTTTGATATGGAAAGGATTCTAGCTCAAGTTGAGATGGTTTAGGAAAAGAGAGATATTTATTTGGATTATAACAAGGCCATTCTTCAAGAGGGATAATCCTCTGAATGAATAACTTAGAATATTGTATAGCATCGCTGGTTTTAGCTTTAACATGATCAAATGTAACTGACCCAGTTACCAGGAGGATTTTTTCATAGTAAAGAATATCTTTACCAGGAACATGTGGAACAAACCACTCAAATCTCGGTAAATACTTTTGATATAGCAATTTTGCAATCTCCTTAATATCTTTATCATCCTTTTCGCTAGAAGAGAAAAACGGTATACCAGGAATTTTCGAAATACAAAGTTTATAATCGGATTCTTCTAAATATAGAAATATTTGTTCATGATGAAAAACGAAATTATAATTTTTTGATGGAGAAGGGACTGGAGAAGAGGGGATTGGAGAAGAAGGGATTTCTACTATAACAGGAGTTTTATCAGGATTTTTCTCTGTAATTTTAGCAGGAGATTTAGCAGGTGCCGAGCTTGATGAGGCCATGCTATTTTGATCTTCCCTGCAAAAATTCTCTAGTCAAGAAATCAGGCAGAGCATTGTTAGTCCCTCTTATAAATTCTATATCAAAATCGAATTCTGCTAGTATAGCTTGCCATCTAGCAAACATGTGTTTAGCAACTTCATTTTTAACATCCTTTTCCAAAATGTGTTTGGCTGCTTTACAATCTACCCTTAAGAGAAATTTTTTATTTAATAAATCACTTTGGAATTTTTGAATGCTTATAACTATAGCAAGAATTTCTTGTTTTATTGTCGGATATTTTTGCCTAGTTTCATTCCATAGTCCTGAAGTAAATCGGACTATATTTTCTTTACCTTCTTCTGATCTTTGCTTTAGAATTCCTCCATATCCTTTGTCTGATGCATCTGTCTCAACTATTTTAAAGAGATTAGGATCCGCAAGGTGCAGACATGGAAGATATTTTACTTTAGCTTTTATGTTTTGGACTGCCTTAGTACATTCATCTGTCCAAGGCGGAGGGTTTTTTCTAAGCCTTTTAAGAAGAACTGCTCTGTCAAGAGCAATTTGCTTATAGAATTCAGAAACATAGTTTAAACATCCTAAAAATCTTTGTAATTGTTTTTTATCTTTTATAACATCTGGGAATTTATCAGCAAAGGCTATTGCTCTATTAACTGGTTGAATGGTTTTATTTTTTATTTGGAATCCCAAAAAGGTTATTTCTATTTGAAACAATTTTATTTTTCTTTCAGATAAAACTAATCCATTTTGAAAGATTATATTTTTAAAAGTTTTCAAATGTTTCCAGTGTTGCTGAAGGGAATCAGAGAACACTAAAACATCATCAATATACACAATTATAAAATCACTATAGTTATAAAATATATCATTCATAATTTTTTGGAATTCTGATGGGGCATTTTTTAATCCGAAAGGCATAACATTCCATTCATATTGTCCAAAAGGGACATTAAACGCTGTTTTATATTTGTCTTCTTCAGATATTTGAATTTGCCAATATCCAGATTTTAAATCGAACTTTGAGAATAATTTAGCCTTTATAATTCTGTTTAATAAATCTTTTTTATTAGGCAAAGGATATCTTATCCATTCTAAAACTTTATTTAAAGGTTTATAATTTATTACTAATCTGGGAGCTCCTCTTTCTAATTCGGCTGCGTTATTAACATAGAAGGCGGAACAACTCCAAGGAGATTTACTTGGTTTAATTAAATTTTTATCAAGTAGACCTTTTATCTCTTTTTTACAGTAATCCAGAAGGTCTTTATTCATTTGAATTGGCCGAGCTTTAGTTGGAATTTTCTCTTCTTTAAATTCTTTTATATAAGGCAACTTTACTGTATGCTGTTTTCTTTTCCAAAAGGCATTTGGAATTTCTGAACATACTTCTTTTATTAGTTTATTTTTAAATTCTTCAATGTGAGGTTTTAGTGGACCATTAATTTCCTTTTCTATATATTTTATAGTATTTTGGTCTTGTAAATAACATAGGAAATTCCAAATATAAAAATAGCATTAAAAATGAGAAAATAGGGATGTTATATATTAAAATAAGAAATTATATTAAAAATGAATAAAATCTCAATATCATTCAAATGGATGACCTCGAACAGGCCCGAAATTAAGCACACCCGTACGGAAATATCTTTTACAATTCTAAAATATTTTTCCGTCAAATGTATTAGGTGTAAGTGTAACCGAAGAAGTCCATATTGAATTTGGAGTGTATTTCAAACACGTCCTTGTTATATATACTTTTTTAAAGAGAGGTGATATTTAAACTTCTTTTCAATGATCCTATTTGTCATGTTATATACTCTATCCAATTGCTCGTGGGAGATGTCTGTATCAGGAATTTAATTTATTTAATTATAAATTGATGAAAATGATGTGATGAGGGGTGAAGGTGCATTGCATGCAGCCGGATGTACGAAGAGCAGAGGTTGCTTGTTAAGACTACGAAGAGTTACAAAAAATGGTTTTATTAACTTTTCATCATCTTTTCATCTGATGGTTTCATATATGCAAGACGTTCTTTATATAATTATTTTAAATTTATTACAGAAATGTTCTCTATATAATTATTTTGAATTTTAAAATTTTAAACTCATTGCAAAAACTTCCTCCACATAATTATTTATTAGAAATGTTCTCTATATAACTTTTTAAAATTTAAAATTTATTGCAAAAATATTTTTGATATAATTATTTGAAAATTTAAAATTTATTGCAAAAATAATTTTAATATAATTATTTGAAAATTTTAAATTTATTGCAAAAATATTTTTAATATAATTATGTGAAAATTTTAAATTTATTGCAAAAATATTTTTAATATAATTATTTGAAAATTTTAAATTTATTGTAGAAATTTTCTCTACATAATTATTTTAACTTTTATATTTTTAAATTTATTGCAAAAATTTTCTTCATATAATTATTTTTAAATTTTTTTTATTGAAGAAAATGTTCTCTATATAATTATTTGTAAATTTATTGCAAAAAAAATTTTCATATAATTATTTTAAGTTTTGCAATTTTAAATTTATTGTAGAAATATTCTCTATATAATTATTTAAAAATTTTAAATTTATTGCAAAAAGTTCTCCATATAATTCACTTAAATTTATATTTTGGAAAAAATAACTTTGTTTTAACCAGGTCCGGACTGGTCCTAACCTGGCCTACTCTGACCCGATCTAGAATTGTTAATATAGAATTTAGTGTCGGGTTTAACTTAGATTTGAGTATATAGAGCTAAAATAGGTACTGAATGTGAGCCGAGTAAAACCTATTTGATGTGCACCCGAGTAAAATCTATCTGATGTGCACCTGTAATCCCATCAGCTTGGCCATTGGAGTGCCAAGGGTTTCAAGTAAGAGTACAACTCGACAGGTTTTTCCTAGCTCGATACCAAAAAAAAGCCTGATTTTTTGAGTTTGTAAAAATGCACCCAACAACTATGAGTACCGGGTTGAACCCGGACCAAAATAGAGTAGTATTGGGTTGGTACTAATAAAATTCCAGTACTGAAAAAAATCTCGCCCATACTTCACTCCATTATAAGCTTATGCGGTACTGTCCTATTGTTAATTAATAAATAATAATGATAGTTTTTTACCTCTATTTAAGATGTTAATAATTAATACAAAAACTTAATCCATTCAATGGGTAACATTGCTTAAAAATAAATATATTTATGTGTCAATTAGGAAAAATATTCAAATCTTTTCGCATATGTATTAGAATATAATAATACTTTATAAAATTATTCATCCACATTGTAAAATATTAAAAATACTATTTAAAATTATTTTTAGTATTAAATCATTATATTATATCGATTTTATACATTTATAGATGTAGCCCATAGACAACAGTACTACATAGATGAGAGGATTTTATAATAATATAAATGATATTAAATATACTTAAAGGAGTAGATTTTCTTTATCAAATATCAAGATATTAAAAATAAAAAATATATGAAATAGAATTTTCATGGAAGCAAAGCCTTTTAATTATAATCAATTAGTCAATTTATATATATATATACACATATACATGTGGGGCAACCATTAAGTATAAATGTTTTTCATTTCTCTTGCAGCGGAAATACTTAATTTGTTGGGTCTTCTTAAGGTGAAATTCAAACAATATAACATATTTAATATATCATAGTTAGTTAGAAAATAAAAAATTACCATAGAATAATCGAAATATATTATAAAATTAAAATGATTCGATGATATATTTAAACTTGTTAAAACTTTTAAATCAAGTTTGAATGCCTATATCCAATGCAATAAAAAGGATAATTTACAAAAATATTCATATAATTTGATCATAATGGCAAACATACTCAAGTTTTAAAAATATCAAATAACCCTCGTATAAATCGACCAAAATTGCATGCGTATCGATAGATCCTCTTTTTTTGCGGTGGTACAATAAGATGCTATTAATGTCATTTGTAGCCCCTTTGATATCAACTAAAATATACCCGTAAAATAGCTGCATGTGCATGGTAGAAGCTGCAGTACTAATGATGTTGCATCTCTTTCGTCCGCACGAGTGGAGACGAGAGGCAGCCATGGCTGCTACTAATTTGTAGATCTATACCGTTGACGACGTCCATCATATGGTTGGAGCCGACCGATTGATCAATTTTGGAAACCATCGCGCCAACCTTTTCCTCTTCTCCAGCCTTCCATCTACAACTCGGCATTAACAGAGTGTGAGCCCGAAATCTCGGTCATCATTACTGCGTCCGGTGAGCACCTCCATTACAACAAATTTGGTATCTCCATCAGAGCCAACAACAACCCAGTGACAACCAAGAGAGATTGCCGATGATTCTCGCAAACAATGGCTCTCCTGTTCTGAATCTGGCAAAAGAACCCATGAAAACTGACAAAGGTGCCATTGCACAATGGTGTTGCCTCCATCAAAATCATCGGTGAAGTTTCCAAAAAAGACCAACAAGCAGTCAATTGATGCATTGTTGCCGATTGTCTCTATCGTGGCCAAGATTTGATGGAGGGTTACAATTTTGATTGTCGGCAACCTGGCACGCAACAGATTTGATGGAATTTCCACAGAAGAGAGAGTGAATTGCTGCTAGATTTGAAGAAATTTGTGTGCGTCGATGGACGATGGCGCTTCTGGCAAACATTGAGATGATGGTAGACGCGAATGCCATATTTTGCAACTACTAATTGGGGATTAGCAACTGTGATGAGAGCGTTGGACCTGCTTTGTTAGGCAGATCTAATCTTATGATCACCAACATTGTTCATGTTGATGGAAGATGTAGATATGCCAGTTGCTATTGATTTTCATGTAATCCCCAAATTGAGGGAAAATTGCACTATAGACCCTCTAACTATGCGTATTGGCATTTCGGACCCCGATGTTTGCGTATTAGCATTTTAAACCCCCGAAAGTTTCGACCTTTGCATTTTACCCCCCGCGCCCTCACGGCGTCAAAAAATCAGCGTCTGACAGTCTGAAATGACGAGAATACCCATTGACTGTCTCTCTAGATTCCCCATTCACTGTCTGTGAAGAGAGCGGCGACGGACATTAAAGTCAGCAGCTTCGAAGCTTCCATTATCTTCTCCTGTTGTCTGCTTCCATATCTGGCCCGAATCCATGGTCAGAGATCACCGCAGGAATCGCTTCCTACCACAGTCGACGAACTCCATTTTCCGCATTCGGCTATGGCCGCCAAACTACGAATTCGCGCCAGTAAAAAACCCATCTTCTCCGGCGGCAGAGTCCATACGATCACAGCAGCTTGCAATTACGGCCAGATAAATCAGCTGTCAAAAAACCCCCGTTATGCGTGTCCGCAATCATCTAAAGCAACGATCGGCTGAGATCGCAGCGGCCATTAAACTCCTCTGCGGCGACCGAACAGCCATCGTCACCCATCGATCCAGCAGCCAACGATGTGCCTCCATCAACAACAGCAACGCCAACATCACCGACCGCAAGAACTGCTTAATCCGAACGCCCGTGCGTGCGGGATTCTCTTCTTCTCTTATGTCGCCGAATCACGGCTAGACAAATGAGGGTGGCGCAGCAATCGCAACTATGGGAGGAAATGGATTTTCGTGGGGTGCTTAGTGCCTAAGTAGTAGAGCTCCACTATGTAGAGATAGATGAGTGATCAGATTTGTGGGAGAGTTGCTGCGATGGCTAAGACAGAAGGCTGCTGTGTGATCCTCTTCTTCTCTTGTGTGGTCAGATCATGGCTAGGCAGAGGAGAGCAGGAACGCAACAACAGATGGGAGGAAATGGGTTTTGGGCGTAACCTCGGTGAAAGTGGATCTGCCAAGGATGGGAAAATAGGGCTTTGCCGGAGAAGACGGATAACGTTATGCATGCTACCGACCTTGTGAACGGCTTCGATCAACTGTCCGGGGGTTGCTGGTGGAGATCACAAGTGGCAGTCACGGCTTTCCGTCGTGGAGAGAGAGAGCATTTGGGGAAGATGACTTTATGGTGCTCCGACAGCGTATGAATATCTGTATACGTGCACCTCATTTACAAGCAATCTCAGCCGTTGATTCTCATATATTGACAGTTTAATAATTCCATAACAGCCTCCACAAATGTAGATCTGGCCCAATTATGCATCCTTAATTGCAATTAGTCCAAACCACATATATAATTTCAAATAGTGTCATTTCATAAAACGGGCCTAAAATTTAAGACTACGACTCATCCACTGTATGGATCGAAACAGACAGTCAATGGGTATTCTCGTCATTTCAGATTGTCAGACGTTGATTTTTTGACGCCGTGAGGGTGCGGGGGGTAAAATGCAAAGGTCGAAACTTTCGGGGGTTTAAAATGCTAATACGCAAACATCGGGGTCCAAAATGCCAATACGCATAGTTAGAGGGTCTATGGCGCAATTTCCCCCCAAATTGACTGGACAATTAATGCCTACTTGTGAACGATATTAGATCATTGGAGAGAAGGGCGTGGATGCTATTAGTCGTTCGTTAGCCTGTGGTTCTCACTAATGATGAGAAAACAAGTGGGGCACCATTTGGTGACGGATTGAGTTATGGGTATTCCTGTAATTTGTGTCAAATTATGTAAAGATTCTTTGTGATTTTTAAAATTGCAAAAATATGTTTGCAATTCTGATAAAATTATGTGGTACATCTGTAAATTACTCTAATAAAAAGTTGGAATGCCTATACGTTTTTAAAGAATTTTTATTTATAGTATATAAAATATTATTTCAAACAGGATGAGTGATTAAAATTTTACAAAATCACATTGATGGCTCCAAACTAGGGGCGGGAATCGGAGCGGGTCGGGGCGGGTCAGGGTTTGCCCAACCCTGACCCTACTTTTCAAAAATCTTGTTTGACCCTTATTTTATACCGGGTCGGGACAATGTTGGTTTGACCCTTACTTTTTTCTACCAAGTCTAGGGACAAAATTCAGGTCGGTGTCGGACCGGTTTCGGAATAGCGGGTCGGGTCAAAAATACGAGTCAAATGAGATAATTTTCAAATTTTATATATCTATCAAACATAAGTATACATCTATACTAAATTTAAATATTATATGTTTCAATATTTCATTAATTATTAAAAAATACATAATTAAGAAAACAAAACATTTGAAAATATAGTATACATTTATTAAAATAGGTTAATATACAATTACACATAAGGGTTATATACGTACAAATTTTTTATTAATTCTTATATTGCTTTTTGAATAAATTGATTTTTCTATTATTGATAGAGTTAATTATAAAAAAGTGAGAAATTTGAAAGAAATAATAATAACATTTCAATATAGTCTTATAATTTTTAATAAATTTATATATGCGGGGCGGGTCGGACTCTTCGGGTCAGGACATGGTCGACCCACCCCAACCCTATTTTTGAATTCGGGTCAAAATTTCTGACTCGTCCCTATACCGGGTCAAAAATGTATTAGTTTTACCCGGCCAAAAACGGGTCGGGTCAATACCGGGTCACAGGTCGACCCGCCCCAATTCCCACCCCTACTCCAAACTAAGTATTTTCACTCCTGAGATTTTAAAATGGAAATCTACAAGTCCATAGATATATGCAGCTGAATTTATGATATATGCTCAGCATTAATTGGTTGCAGTGAGCTATGTACAACAATGAAAAATAGTGCAGCCGGTGACGAAGGCAGGCAAATGTATGGACTTTATCCAAGACATCCTTTATACTTACACGCAAGAGTACCCACGCTACAAGGAAATGAATTTTTAACCATGATAAACTCTGCGACTCTATATCGACTTACACTGTAAGGCTGTTATAGTTAAGTTGCTATAAGTCAATTGCAAAAGATTTTAACATTAAATTTTTTGAAGTTATTGCTCAAAGCGTGACTTTATGAGTTTGTTAACAAAAAGTTTTTTTACAACATTGATCATATTATTAATTATCACAGAAAGCTAAATTTTATAACAATATTTATTTATGTTGCTAAATCAAGCCTTTTATCTCAAAAAAAAAAATACATATAGTATTTTATCACAAAAAGTATTGTAGACTTCTTTGTACGTTGTGACACCTGCGAGATACGGCACCCATTTCTATCAAATGAAAGCCGGTAATAACATGCATAAAAAATAATAATAAAAAGAAAGTTGGTATGTTAAACGTGCCAATTTGAAGAAAAGCTAATTCCTTCTTTTTCCATTATTTCCAGATATTATTTATGGAATTCCATTTTATAGACTTTAGGTTAATGTGCATCACTCGTCCACGTTAAAACGTGACTAAATGAGAGTGTGACACGTGCATGCTTGTGTTGCGACCACATATATGGCAGGCTTCCCTTATAAAACCCTCCGCTCAGGGTCACATTCTTACACGACTGAAGTCTCAGAGATGGACGAGAAAGGCAGCAAGTCCCAGGAAGCTGAGGTGAGAAAAGGGCCATGGACCATGGAGGAAGATCTGATACTGATAAACTACATAGCCAACCATGGCGAGGGCGTCTGGAACTCGTTGGCTCGATCAGCTGGTAATCTTTTTTTAGAACGAAGTCTCAAACTCCTGTTGTTAGAAAAAATTTGAATGAAATATATAACTCCTGTTTTCTTAGGGCTTAAGCGTACTGGGAAGAGCTGTCGCCTTCGATGGCTTAACTACCTTCGACCTGACGTCCGGCGTGGGAACATCACGGCAGAAGAACAACTTCTGATCAAGGAACTCCATGCTAGGTGGGGTAACAGGTAGGGGTTCACCCGGCTAAATTTGCATGAATGACAGATAGATCCACGTGGGTATTTAAAACCGATGAAGAATATCCTTAATTTCGAAGAGGTATCTCAGAGTTCATGCACTGACGTAATTACAACCACATGATTTGCTGCATATTAGCTCTTCATACCTTGATTGTAAATTATAGTTGTTGATACCAATAATTATCAAAATTCTATCTGATATCGCTGAAAATGAATTTTCCTGCTGTACGAAGAGCCTCAACATGGATGTAGAATTTTTTTTTATAAGATAAATGAAAACAAAAGAAGGGAATATTTTTAAATCCAAATTATTAAAAGTATAGTTCCCTCCTATGTTCAACTTTTCGTATGAAAATGGCTGAATATGTCCTTTCCTATATCCACGCATCTGAATCCGTTGCGGTACCGTGATTTCTCAAAATGGATGGCTTGGATTTTGGCTCCAATCTCACCATCAGCTGAATAAAGTTTTGAAAAACGTGATATTCAGATTTCAAAAAATATATTTTTTATATGTTTGGATCGCGTTTATCTATCCAGAGGCTCACTATAGTCTAGCATCTCAAATCATTTATTTGCTAAATTAGAGGTGCAACTACAAAAATTTTGATTTTTCCCAACATTTTTCTGTTACAAAAAGTTAAAAAAAAATTGTTGCTATAAATGTTATTTTGTTACAAAATATTTGCTATATCAACTCACTTGTGAGGAAAACATTTACCCGGCGGCTAATGTGCTTTAGTGATGAAAAATTGTCTTACCGATAATTATTTGGTATAGGATGTGTATAACAATAAGAAAAAATTAAAAACTTTTCATCCTACGTAACTATTCTATTTTTAAATTATTTATTTATATTTTCTTATACAACTACTAAAATTTTTAATCATTTGTATGTAACTACTCATATAACTAACAATTCTATTTTAACATTATTCTCCTTAAATATCGTCGTTATCCATATCATATCACATCATTTTTTACTAATTGAACTCCAACAATTTTTATCACTTCCCAAATATACGCATAAATAACAATATTTATTGCTTATTATCATCATATGCAACTACATATTTATTTATTGCATATAATGAAGCTAATTATTTGTTGCTAATAATATTTATTCGCCGTAAGTAATCGGCGACCGATAATTTTGGCAAAAAACTGCGCGGTGCGAGGCTGCGGAACCATGCGGTTCCTTGCGCTGCCATGCACTCGATCCAGCTGGCACGAAAAGCGCATGGTTGGATCGCCAAATGTCCTCGTTTCATAGAGTCGGACTTTCCTTTCCGCCCCTTTTGCACTTTTTCTAGAAGAAGTTCAAGGTATCAGGCGGATAGTTCCTCCTCGTAAAATGACAACGTTGCTTGCTTGCTGATGTTGGAAAGGAGTGCTGGTTGTAGGCCTATGCTGCCTATTAGCGGCAGCGCTCGCCGCTTGTCAATTTTTTTTTTTCGCATCTTGCAATATTTACACTTTCTACGAGGTCAAATCTGCCAGCAGTTAAACATGTTGAATATATATATATTCTGCTAGCAGCTCAATGTTGGTGAGGAAATCTGGCGTCGGAAAGCAGCCAAGGGTCTTCATCTGATGCTATTGAGTTTCCTAGATGATAAGTATGTCAACAGTATTTTTTGCATTAAAATTTTTTTTGTGATCTGACTGATTGACGGTCCAGATCATATCGATTGGAATGGCATTTGAGTAGTCATAAGTAGTGCTCGCGACATGGAGCCGGACCACGATGACCAAGTGCTCCATACACATACGTTGCATTATCAGCCATTTGAATAATCCACTGTCTTTTAGTGGTACAACAGTTAGGCCAGCATTGGCCTTGATTGCGACACGTGCACACTTAATTACGACTTTCGATTCTGCGTGCGGCTCCTGTTGCTCGAGTTCGGTATGCGTCCATTCCCCTACCGGTTTTATGTTCCTCTTATGTTGTACTTTTTCTTTTGTTCTTTCTCATTTTATTTGGAGATATTCACTACAATTTATTTTTACTTTTGGCAATAAAAATTTTATTGAAAAAATTAAAATTTGATTGCGACTAAGGGTTCAAATAGGAAGATGTAAAAATTAAAAAAAGCAAAAGGAGGAATGAAAATTTTTGAAAAGGTAAGATAGTAATATGATGGGATAAAGGTAATGATTAATAGTGAAAAAATAATGTTAAAATAAATATATAAATTGTTTAAAAATATAAAAAATGATTGAAAGGTATTTATAATAATAAAAGTATAATAAATATGAAATCATATTAAAAGATATGTGGGAATAAGTGAAAACCTTTTTTGCCTTTGCACATTTCCAAACAAATTGTTATAGGGTGTGTTTGGGAAGTAATAAATTTTTTAGATAAAAAATTTTTAGTATAAAAATCTTTAAAATAAAAAAAATAATATAATATAATAGAGATAATAATGAAGAGTAAAAGAAATAAAGTTAAAATAAATAGATTAGTTGTACAGTTAATCGTTCAAAATGATTGAAAAGTAAGATAATTTTATAGAAATATGTGAAGAAATAACTTAAAATGTGGTAATTATGAAAAGTGAAAATTTTAAGTAAAAAAATTTAGTTTAATGCCTTGCCCTATCCGATGACGCCGCCATGCACTGTAACTTTCAATTTTTCATTTTTTTTTTCACCCGTAACTCGTGTGGTGAGAATTTGACATGAGAAGTTAATCTGGAGAGAAAATAACGTGAAGTGTTAGCTTGGTGAGAAATTTTTGAATTGGATATAAAATCTTCCGTATTTACACAACAGGTAAAGCAAATTGTGCAACACTAAAGTCTATTATATATAATAAAAAATTATTGCTGAAATTTTTTATTCTTTATAACTATAGTGTTTTTAATCATTTATTTACATCTATTTATACAAACTACTTGTATAAAAAAAAATTTATACAAACTACTTTAGTTTTCGATCATTTCTACTCACTTATTCATGCAACCAATGTACCTATTTAACTTTATATTTTTTACTATTCATTATTATTCTATCATATTACAACATTTTCTTTCATTTCAAAAACTTTTGCATTAACTTATCAAAAAAAAAATTATATTAAAAAATTTTCATTCAAAAATTTTATCACTTTCCATACATACCTTATAATTAAAAGTAGCAAATATTTTGCTACTGTGCGTCAACGTATAGTTGGTAGCATATACTTAAATGCAACAAATGGTTGCATATCCAACTAAAATTAAACTAGTCACTACTTGGATGCTCAAGTAATGCTCAAGCAACTGATGTAAATGTGTGTAGATTAATGTGAGTGAGAGATCCATGGTTCAAATGTTAGTTAGTAGCAAATGATTCAAATGTTTGGTAGAATTAATAACCTTGTTATGTCATCCTCAGAGTACACCTCCATCATATGTTTAACCATCTAAGATGAGTGACATCATAAAAATTTTTAAAATGAAATTATGAATTAGCTACATATAATATTATATGCATCAAATGCTTATTCGTTGTATATAAAAAGTATATTCAATAAATATTTGTTACTTATAATATTATATACAATTATTTTATTCATTACTTATAATATTACATGCTATTATTTTATTCATTATGTAAAAGTTATTACATAAAGTATTTTTTCAGTGTTGAAACAAAGCTATTATTAATCAAATCTACAGTTATACATCTTCAAGAAGAAACATTCTCGCCATACCCACCATCCCAAATTGTTCCATTTAAGACAAACAATGTGTTATTTTGGATTATGCTTTGAATCAATCAAAATCTGAGTAATCTAATGTATTTATTATCATTATCTTTTCATTTGTTTATATAATATAGTACACAATTTACAATCTTTTAATACACTCTTAGGGTCACTTTGAGAAGGGCCCGGAAAACATTCTCCTACTTTCCCCAGCTTTACGCATTTTGTCATACAACTATTTATTTATTTCAATTTTTTCTCTCTACTCCTAATTATTTACTCTTTCATATAATATTATTATCTTATTTATTTCGAAAAGTTTTCCAACATTTTTTTCCTCTTCCAAATGAACCTGCGTCGATGATTAATAGTTAGCATTCATTCCTTTCATAAATGAATAATTAATTATATTTTTTTGAAAAAAGTTTTGTTGTATTAAAGTTGTTTTACTTATTTCCTTATTATAAATAATATTTCTATTATTTAATATCATATATAATTTTATAAAAAATTGTAAGATAAAAAATAAGATTAAATCATACTAGTCATTTAATAAACTAAAATTTTTATTATCATTGATCAGTTCATTCCAATTACTCTAAAATTATTCTAGTTTTAAAATTTATTCATAATTAATGACAGAGCTAGAACCTTCGATTAAGGGGGTTAGAAAATTAAAGCATACTCAAATGATAAATTTTTAATAAATTACAACATAAATTTATAAATTAAGCAAAGAAACCTAAGTATCTAAGAAAAATTAGCAAATATAACCATTTCAGGAAATTAATAAATTTTATGATTGACTTTCATGGTTTATATATTTTTGTAGTTTTATTGATGAGATTTTAATTTTTCGAAGCTCTCGTAATAAATGCATTTTCAAAAACCGAAAATAGATCTTTCTTAAATCATAAAATGGGTCCTGCTTTGATATTTTTGAGTTACATGGAAACTTTTTCATATAGCCTCATCAATTTGGCCTACCTTGATGATAATATGAAATACACTCCAACCATTATATTTAGAATCGAATGTTTAGTTAGGAGAAAGTTTTATCAAAATGAAATATATATGTAAGTCTCATTTAACAAAGTGAAAAATAAATATAATAGTACTATTTGATTTAATATATCAATTTCAAAATCATATTTTCAATATATAAATCTTTTAAGATATCATTTTATAGAATAATAATTTTACAGAGTATTATTATATTTTAATATATATGTGAACTTATGTATATATTTTTTATAATTTACACATGAATATATATTGTTAAATAAACATAATCTTGGTCTATTAGCTAAATAAATAATGCTAAATGTAATGGGTGAAGTAAATTTATATGATCATTAAAGTGCACGAAAATGGACTAGGTCATATCGAAGATAACTTGGATATAACCAACTTACAAAAAAATGGAGTATTATAAAAATTTGTTATTAAATTGCTATAAGCATGCAACCCATCATGTGAATTTTCAATATATGAAAAATAAATTCTTAAATTATGATTACCATTTATTTCCTTATCCTTCATTTTTCATAAACTTTTTATTATCTAAATTCTCAAAATATGGAAAAACATTTATTTACGAGGCAAAGGAAATTATATAATTTTACAAATGACAGTAAGAGAGGATAAGAAGTAAATTTTGATATATTCTTAATAGAATTTTAAATTTTAAAATTATATTTTATAAATTAAGAAAATATACACAAACATTCCTTAATTTAAATAATCCGATAATAAAGGAATGCTTTAGGATCGTTTAAATATCGATAGTTATTTTCTATTTTTAAAACTTTGTAATGATATTAAATTAAAAAGAGCATTAATTTTTTTGTATTAACTTTTGCAAATAGAATTTTGAAAAGTTATTTTTATTATACATATCTTTAAATTAATGCATCAAAAGGTATTTTATTGTACGTAAGTTAAATTTATGCAAAATTATATTTATTAAATTTTTAGAATGCATAAAGTCATAAGCCAGAAGATTCTATAAAATAAAAATTAGAATGGAAAATAATCAACATAATTGTAATTTTCAAATTGGTAGTAAAAAATAAAATACAAAAATACAAAACTAATGCTCTTATTTATAGTAAAATAAAAAAAAGCAATAATTCAAATTATTTTATGTCAAAATATAGTTGTAAAATATAAGCTACTTAAATTGAAGAATAAAATATAAAATAGTGGATACGAATAAAAACTTCCGGGAATAAATACTGCAGGAAATAAGAACTAGAAAGCAAGGAAAATATAATATGAAAATAAAATGGTAAGCTTTTCATCTTTCTCTTTCTTCTCCACTTTTCCTATCTTTCTCTTTTCTTCTCCATTTTTCCTATGTAACTTTTCTATAGATTTACTTCAAGAGAAGCATTATGTAATTTTGAAATTATGCTATTTCTAAAAAACGAGTAAAATTTTCTTTTAATATTTTTTACGAATTTAGATTTATTTTTTAGACAAAGGTGAGCTGGATGCTAAAGCAGGTTGGGCAATTATTTTGGTGCTTATAAGGTATTGATATCAATCGTGTTGGCAATTTATTAATTTATCACCTCAAATTGTCATGGCATTTTTCCAGAATCTTAGGACGTAAATACTCACAAGCATGAAATAGGAAGTTTCAAGGCTGAGATTAGTATTTTAAAAAAGTAATATTTCAATGCATCATGTGCAAAATCATATTTTTTAAAAATATTTTTTGAAAACCATTTTATAAAACTGTTAATCCAGGCGTATTTAATGTATAAGCCAAATTTTATAATTTTTGGATATGTGAATATATTTTTTTTCTTTATTTTTAAAATAAGCGAGGTTTTAATCATTTTTAAATAACTAAAATACCATTTTTTAAACAATTAAAAAATATATGTATACATCCTCGAAAATAGTAAAACTTAATGCATAAGTTAAATATATCTAGGTTAATAATTTTATAAATTTTTTTCAAAAAAATAGATATATTAAAATTTAAATGCATCATTACTCATTTTGAGTAAAAACCGGATGGGAGCTCAACCGTTTTCGGTTCCCAGTTTTTTCAGTTAAGACTCTGATTCAACCATGAGTTGACCGGTTGAGATGGTAATGTATGCGGCGGTGGGAATATATCTCGAATTGACCTGTCCGACCGCCTCGTTCAGTCATTTTTAAAAATATTCGTTGAGGTGGCATAAGCTCATGGGGAGCCAAACAAACCTGTTGCATACTAGGGTGACGGTCTCATGCATTCGGGTGCATTGAGACTTAATGTACATGAGTGCACACATTTATTTTTAAATTTTTTTAAAAATAACTGTTAATCTAAGTGTATTTAATATATATATTGATTTTTACTATTTTTAAAAAATTTTAGATATTTTTTCTGATTTTTAAAAATCGGTGAATGCTACTGATTTTAAAAATTCTAAAAAATATCTAAAAGTTTTCAAAAATAGTAAAAATTAATACACATGTTTTTTATAGAAATTGATACATATATTAAATACACTTACATTAATAGTTTCATGAAAAAATTTCAAAAATAAATGAATGAAATACACCTGGTGCACATGACTGGCTCCCGCATATTTGGCATATACCAGACAATCTGAACTCAATTTGAGATTTTATTTCAGAATGATTACCATTTGCCATTTGGCAAGTGCATTGCACCATTCTCTTTGGACTGAGATGCACAACATTTACGGTGCTCCATACCATCATACGTAAGGAGACCACCAAACACATCACAACAAATTTTGCTGAATGTACAATAGCTTCTTTTTTTTTCTATGTATCACCTATATTTGGCTTCATTAAATGGATTTTCGTGGTTCTTTTAAAGTGGTAATATCTAGTTAAATGTAGTAATTTTTTACATCAAATATAACTAAAGTAATGTATGGCGCATTTATTAATTTTTTTTATTACATTATAAGGAGACAACACTACTGTCTAGACTCGAAATTGAGATTTCACGCATGCAAGTATACACAATATAATACCATTGGGCTATACTAGACTGTCCAAGTTCACATTTATCTATTAAAATTTAATCTAAATAGTAATGAAATTTTAACTAGTACCGGACTTAAATGCATGTGGTGTCACAACTTGAATAATCAAGTAGTTGAAGTGAGTATGTGTAGGATGTGTGTAGGTTGAATTTCTAAGGTTTGAAGTCGGGTCAATCATTTGTCTCCTTTATCCCTTTCCTAAAGTACACATTTGCTAATTGTCTGGTAATTTAACGTGGGTGACGTAATAAAAAATGCATATGATATCAAATGTAGTCAAATTAAAATTTAGCTCAAAAGTCGCCACTTTGATGACTAAGTGTGTAACATGGATATATGTAAGGATGTTGAAGGTAAAAGTGTAGAGTTCGAAGTTTAGAGTTCAAAGCTGGGTAGAAACACTTGCCTCATTTACTCTCTCTCAAAAATTATTTTCCAATTATAATTAAGTTATCCAAGGAAGTGACGCAATAAAAAATAGTCGAAAAAGTCAATTGTAGAAATTTTGTTATAGTAACTTATTAATACAAAACCATTGAACTACATATATATATATATATCAACTATTTTTGTGTAGTCTAATTTTATTATTTTCATATAATGGTTTAAGAAAAAGCTGGTGTTACATATGGGATCTAAATGCCAAAAACAAACATTTGCCACATAAAAAAATCACTACAAGAAAACTTACATCTTGTAACATACTTTTAGCAACACCTAACATTTTGTCGCAAAAAAGAGAATATTTAGCAACATAAATAATTATTGTTAAAAATTGACGATAATATAAATAATATTACAAAAATAATTTTTTAGCGACAAAACTTTTTATCAAGAACATAATTTTAGCTAAAATTTTAAATTTGTTAATAAAATTTTTTTAATGGGTATTTACAATTGTCTCACGAGATATTTTCAACTAAGCTTTGAGACTACTGTCATGCTTTGAAGCCAGCACCTATACAACTTGAGGCGTTGCCACTACGCCAAAGATGTGGTAGCGTTAATAAAGCTTTTTAAGACTGATTTAGAGTGACTTAGTTTTAGCAATATCACAATAACATTTATTTATGAATTTAACAGCGCTCAAAGTTAATTTTCTTTAAGTGAATATATATAGCCACCGTTGGTACACTTTTGGTTACTTGATGTCATGATTAACTGTTTGTTGCATTTTTTATCGTTCCATCTTTGAATCATATTTTAGAATTATTATTATTATTTTTTTTGCAATACCATTAATCATTCCAACTAATTTGTTCAAATTTCTTCTCAATATAATTGTTTGTTGTACTTAACCATATATTACAGCGAACATGCAGCAAGTTAGTTGAATATTTGCCGCATATGTATATATAATTTTTTTGATGTAAGGTATGTATATATAATTAATCATGTAATAAATTAACCATTAATCATACCTTTATTTTTCTCCCTGGATTATTGGTTGGTGGTGAATAGTGTCTAGTATTTATTTGTTGCTGGTGACTTTGTTCATTCTTTGTCGAAGGTGGTGATAATACAGAATCGTTCCTTCAACTTTTTGTAGTTGGAGAAATGTAGGCCCGATTCAAACTATGATACACCAATACAACTAATTATTTGTGCTAATGTTTATAGGCTTTCGAGTCATCTTACAACAAATTTTACTTGATATCTACCTTTTAGGTAATATATAATATAGATTTCGTTGCATTAGATATATTTTTGCTATAAGTAATTGTTTAGCTACAAATATTTGGTTTTTTGAAAAATGGCATTTAATTAAATATAATTATTTTTATATTAAATACAACCAAAAGTGCACTTAAAATAGACATTAAAAATTGTCTACTCTTATAAAAAAATTTCCGTAGATAAAAATAATTTTTTTTGCTATAATGGATAGAGGACGTAGTTGTATTTTTTTTAAAATGAAAAAAAAAAAGATGTAGTTGTATTTGATCAGATGTAATCGATTTTTTTGTTGCATTTATCAAATACAGTCAACTTAAAATTTCGACTACAAAAAGTCGGTCGCATGGACTACATTCTCTTATAGTGCATGATTTGCCAGTTGATGGCTAGCTAGCTGATTATTCACTAGGTTGCTTCCATATTCCAGTTGTCACAACAAATTCTCAAACTCATCAATTCGAGTAGATTGACTTGCACACAAGAAAATGAACATTTTCTTGTGTAGTTTTAGTAATGTTGAATTAGTTTTGTTATAAAAAATGCTAATCATGAGCGTTATTTATTATCGTCAACTGCTAGAAATTCATTTTTGGCAATCATTGTTTGCGATGAAAAGTTACGAACAATGTGCGTTTTCTATATGCAATGAATATGTAGTTGCGTGTCCCAAATATAGACCACTGTCTCAATTATAGACCACACAGTTTATTATTTGCATCAAATGATTATTTGAAGGGAAAATTTCAATTGCTTTATTAAATCATTATCCAGCTAAATTAAAATTTAGTTGCTAAAATATACAGCTACTAAATATTTGCAAACAAATGAATAATTTCCTCACAAGTGAAACTTATACTATAAAGCATTTGCAATGAAATTGCACTTAATAGCAATGGATCTTTACTTTTCTCAATAAAATTTTGGTTGAAATGTATCAAATTCCTTGTGATATACACTAAACATTCAGGTGTTATCAACCTCAATGTTATGTTTGTGAAAAGAATATTTTATCGACATTGACCAAAGATTATCGTCAGTAAATGTTGTGGTCTTAGAGACAATTTTATGAAGTTATGTTTAAATCACAGCTAACCAGTGCTACAATGGAATCAACATTTCGTACCATGCGTTTTTTAGCGTTGTTGACTAGATTTTATTGCAAAACATGCCAATGAGTAACACAAATATTTATTATTCATAAAAACAAATTTTTAATGAAAATTATATAATATATGTTTCAAAAGTAACTTGTTAGTGAGTTGTATTTTTAGTGCAATAGTTGTTGTAGAATGTACGGATTACTTCCGCTTAGTCTTATACGATTATCTTACATGGATGTTACAGTGAACATCGATATATGGGATGTTATTAAATACACTTTAATGCACCCAGATGTATTTAATTTATTTTTATTTTTAAAAAAAATTTCATACATTTGTTAATCTAAGTGTATTTAACATGGTATCAATTTTTATCAAATTTGGAGATTTTTAGATATATTTTTTGAATTTCTGAGAATTAGTGGCATTTTTAGTTAAATTGCTAAAGTGCCGCTCATTTTTAAAAATCCAAAAAAAATCTTAAAATCTTCAAAATTAGAAAAAATTGGTACACATGTTAAATACATTTAGATTAGCCGATGTGTAAAAAAGTTTCAAAAAAATTAAAAATAAAGTATTTGTACCTGCGTGTACTTAAGCTAAGTACACCTTGTGTACTTGATCAGGCTCCTATATATAATAACAAAAAATTTGAGTTTTTTCTAGGAGCATGATCCTATGCTTCCAGAAGCATTAAGACTCAATGCTCTCGAGTACACTCATTTTTTAATTATTTTTGAAACTTTTTTATACAAATATTAATATAAGTGTATTTAACATATGTATCCATTTTTACAATTTTCGGAGGTTTTTAAATATATTTTTTGAATTTTTAAAAATCAGTGGTATTTTAGTACAATTTTCAAAAACTTTTTTTTAAAAAATGGGTATATGCACCCGGGAGCATTAAGTCTCGATATTCTCAAGAACATAAGATCAAGTTCCTTTTTCTATTTTCAAATATTTAGTTTTGATCCTATGCATCTGATGTAAAATACCTATTTTGAAATTTTTTTTTGAAATTTTTTTTTACAGAACTATTAATCTAAGTATATTTAACATATATATTAAATTTACTATTTTTAGAGATTTTTAAATATTTATTTTTTATTTTTAAAAATTACAAATAAATCTCCAAAAATCTTCAAAACATAAATTAAATGCACCCGATGCACTTAGACATGGCCCAAAATATTTTTGATAAACGTTCGTTTTCTTGTAACGAGAAACATAGACTGAGAATGGCTAAAACTACATTTTCTTGTGGTGATTCAAAGGACTTATTGACAAGGTAGTATCAAATTTCAGGTATGATGTTACAAATTCTTTTTTTTTTCTTTTTTAGTGTTATTGGATGGTCTCACTCTTCATGGCGTCCATTCTTTGCTCTTATTTCTCGTTATTTAATTTTTTGTTGTTCAATAAGATCTTTCTTTTCCGTTATCTTACACATCTAAAGTTTGTTTAACGTTCTTAATTTCTTATGTATGTGAATAAGTGGGAACCATGAAATTGATACTTCAGATCGCATAAGTTGAAAATCTAGTACAAGATAATAAACTTTTGGTGACACTATAATTTATCATTGTATATTATTTTATGGTGTGATATCGCTGTAAGTTAGTTATAAAAAAACTATAGCGACACATTTTTACGTTATCAGGGACAAGTCATTACTAAAAGGTTACTTTTGCGTCATTGATTATATTATTGTCATTAAAACGTAATCTTTAGAGATAATAATCATTTATATCACTAAAAGCAATTGCGAAATGTTGACTTTTTGTACTAATTCAAATTTGAAACATAAATTTTTCATTACTGGTTATATTATTTTCATTAAAATTTCATCTTTAGATACAATAATTATTCATACGGTTGAGGATAAATGCACCCAAGTACACTTAGTTTTAGTGTACCTGGGTGTATTAGACCATTTTTTATTTTTTAAAATTTTTATACAATTGTTAATCTAAACGTATTTAATATTATATCAGGTTTTATTATTTTTGGAGATTTGTAGATATATTTTTTGAATTTTTTAAAAACAATGACATTTCAGTGTATTTAAAATTACTAAAATGCCATATCAAAAAATTACTAAAATGTCATGACTTTTTAAAAGTTTAAAAAATATCTATAATTCTCCAAAAATGATAAAACTTGATGCAAATGTTAAATGCTTAGATTAACATTTATATAAAAAAATTCAAAAAAAAGGTTAAATATACTGGGTGCACCGAGGCTAAGCACACCGAGGTGTGCAATATCATATATTGCAAAATATTGATTTTCTTGTACTAACATAAATTTAGACTTCTTTGAAAATAAAATTTCATTTATGCTTACAAATAAATCAAGTGGTGAGGTAAATTTATAGTCCAAATAATATATAAAATGAATATCCATATTTAAGGTGTGTTTGTTTGACATCGAAACTTTTCAAATAAAATTTTTCAATCTAAAACTTTTCATTCTTTACAAACGTTCTATTTTTAATTATTTTTCACATATTCCAATACAATTCACCTACTTTCTAATTATTTTTACACAACTATCATATAACTAACCTATCTATTTTAATTTTATTTTTTATTCTCCATATTACCCCTATCATTTCACATCATTTTTTCTTATTTCAAAAAATTTTACGCCAAAAATTTTTCTTTAAAATTTTTATCACTTTCCAAACACACCCTTAATATAAAAATCATGACTTCCTCAAAAATAACTTTCATTTATGCTTGCAAATCAATCAAGTAGTCAAGTAAATTTACAGTCCATATAATGTCATTAAAGTTTTTATTTTATTTTATGAGTACTTGAACACTCAAGAACATGTGAAATATATTTAGATCAACAGTAGTATAAAAATAATTTTAAAAATTTTAAAAATGAGTTAAAGCACCCACGTGTACTGCATCAGCATCCTTATTATTAAAGGTGTATTTAGAAAGTAATAAAATATTTAATGAAAAAATTTTAGTATAAAAGTTTTTAAAATAATATAAAATAATGTAATATAAGAAAGGTCATGATAAAAAGTAAAGAAAATAAAATTAAGGTGAATAGGTTAGTTGTATAAATAGTTATGTAGAAATGATTGAAATGTAGTGTAGTTATATAAGAAGATGTAAAAAATTAATTAAAAAATAAAATAATTATGAAGAATAATAAATTTTAAATTGAAAAGTTTAGTGTTCATACAAACACACCTTAAGTGCTAGTATTATAAGATTTTAGCTATATTCAGTGCATTTCCCCACAAGTTATTTGCATTTAAAGTCCCGTCACCATCATTTTCTTGTCCACATCATTTCAGCTCCGATTTTCGGTTTTGGTTTGCCAAATCCTATATCAGTAAGTAGAAAGACCATTTGACCTTTGGTACATTATTCATACACCGGTGCGAACTTAGCTTCCCAAGTGTATTTAAATTTTTTCTTATTTTTTTGAATTTTTTTTACAAAACTGTTACTCTAAGTGTATTTAATATACTATCAATTTTTACTATTTTTAGATTTTTTTGAATTTGTAAAAATCAATGGCATTTTTCGTAATTTAGAATTACTAAAATGCAACTGATTTTTAAAAATAAAATAGTAAAAATTGATATAAATGTTAAATATACTTATATTAACAGTTATGTAAAAAATTTTAAAAAATAAAAAAGAGTATTTGAACCCGAGTTCACCAAAGTTAAGTGCACTTAGGTGCATTGAATAATGCTTATTGACGTTTTCAAACATCTTCCATTTTTTGTCCGTACACCTTAGTGTACTTAGGCTTGGTGCACCCGGATGCGTTTAACCTATTTTTTATTTTTCGGAAACTATTTTATATAATTATTTAATCTAAGTGCATTTAAGATTGACACTTTTAGTAATTTAAAATTAGTAAAATTCTACTAATTTTTAAAAATAAATCTAAATTTTTTTTAAATCGTAAAACTTAGATATATATGTTAAATATACGTAGATTAAAAATTATATAAAAAATTTAAAAATAAGTTAAAGCACCCGAGTGTACCAAGCCTAAGTACATCCGAGAGAATTCTACGGACACTACATGCGCACGTGCTTACAGTTTCTTGTCTCACCAAGCTGAGTTGGACCCCATTTCCGTTTCCATTTGCATTGTCTCGATATCATCTACATCCTCTGAAATTCAGATGCTTTTGAATATTGGTTTCTTTTAGATATCCGCTCAAGTTGCTCCCCGCTCTCCAATCTGCGGTTTTTTATCTGTAAATCTGTGCCTCTGTAGTGATTATTATACATCCGGTCATGCAGGTGGTCGAAAATTGCAAGACATCTGCCGGGGAGGACTGATAACGAAATAAAGAATTTCTGGCGAACGAGGATTCAGAAGCAATTGAAACAAGCAGAGCCTTGTACCATTCCGACTCATGATCTTCCTGACGGCGCGAGCTCAAGCCACACTAGCAGCAGGAAAGGAGCTGAGATCTACTTGCCAGCTTATCCCACTATCAGTCAGGAGCAATTTGCCACTCCACTGCCGACCGAATCTAATGATTTCTTCTGGAACGTGGAGGATCTGTGGTCTTTTCAGCTGTTTAATGGAGACTAAATAGGACTGCGTTCCTATCAAATTAAGTCCGTTGTGCTCAACAATTATGAGAGGCGTATGCATATTAATCATGGCGTGTGGAGCTATGGTTTCGCTACATAGTTAAAAAACCTCTTTATGCTCAATGTTCCTGGAGTTCGGTATTTAGTACAACAAAACATAGTCGTCGTTCCAAGAGGTTGAAATAAGATGAATAATTTTGTCCCTACCAGTGATGAGTGTGCTCGCAAATTTAGTCTAATCTTATGCTACGAAGAACTCGGGAATGATTCTTATGACTAGAAACTACTATGATTAAATATGCATCCACCATTTAGGAATGGAATCCAAGTACATCAGCTGCTGGCCAACATGTGATAATAAACCCAAGATATGACTTGTTTCATTAGCCTCACGTTTAGTAGAGTCTCCGAGTCTGGAATCTGGATAGTACGGTGAAAAACCATCTCCTCTCGAGATGCGTCGACGCGTCGTGTTGCTCTGTTTCCCATCTTTCCGAGACGAATGACTCGCCGGTACTGGGAATGAAAGGACTGCACACCCACGCGTAGCACGTACTCGGTTGCAGGTCGCTTCAGCAATTCTTGGCCGTAAGCATTCTGTACATGGGTTGTTCTCGAAATCAGTTCTGCATTCATCTGCGGTCCAATATTGTAGCCCATGTAAATATATGGCCCGGGCAACTGTAAAATACACAGAGACTGCATCCATTAATTATCACACTTATAGATACTTGATTATCGAGCATACGTTTGGTCTAACTCCATGAGTTGCTCATGGATAGTGATTCGAAATGACAAATCAAGGGTGTGTTTGGTTGGAAGTAAAACTTTTGATGAAAAGTTTCTGAAGTAGAAGCTGTCAAATCAATAGAAAGTGATGTGATATAATAGGAGTAATGATGAGGAGTAAAGAAAATAAAGTTAAAATAGATAGGTTAATTGTATGGGTAGTTGTATAGAAATGATTGAAAAGTAGGGTAGTTTGTATAGAAAAATGTGAAAAAATAATTAAAAAATAGAGTAATTATGGTGAGTGAAAAATTTTAGATTGAAAAGTTTTAGTTGACACTTTTTTATCCTAAACAAACACACCCTTGGGCTGGACGTCATTAAATTGGAACTGGACGTCATTAAATACAAATACACTTGCATCCATGTTTTCAAGATGGGCTGGTGTTTAGGTAAGTCTTCCGCAAAGAAGGCATGCGGGCAAATAAGAAGGGTGCAAGAGGGTTGAGTTCTACCTGCAAGGCTGCAACCCATTGAACCCAACCTATTTATATTAGTTGGAACAACTGAGTTGGGTTCAACTCGTTTTTTAGGGTGTGTTTGGTTAGAGGTAAAATTTTTGGTGAAAAGTTTTTAAGATAGAAGTTGTCACATTGATAGAAATGATGTGATATAATAGGGGTAATTATGAGGAGTAAAGAGAATAAAGTTAAAATAGATAGGTTAGTTGTATGGATAGTTGTGTAGAAATGATTGAAAAGTATGGTACTTTGTATAGGAAAATGTGAAAAAATAATTAAAAAATAGAGTAGTTATAGAGAGTGAAAAAATTTTAGATTGAAAAGTTTTGGTTGATATGTTTATATCTCAAACAAACACAATCTTAATCAAGATACACTCGGGTTGGGTCTACCTCTTTTATCTAATCCTAACGGAGAGTATTTCTTCTAGAATCCAGAACCCCATAAACCATATCCCACAATATCCTCCGATATCCTCCGATATCTGGACTCACTGTCGATCGCAGCTCTCAAAGCGCCCAAAATCATCCGACACTGCTCTAAGTCAACAACATTTTGATGGCAGTCAAAGGTTAGAGGCAATGAGAAAGGTTGCTACACTACTGCCATGACAACGACAGATAAAAAAACAAAAAAACGCCATGATAACGAGAGACGAAGGAAGAGATGAGTTTTTCGTGTCGCGATTTACTGCACCCGGGTGCACTGAGCTTCACTGCACTCGGGTGCATTAATTTATTTTTTATTTTTTTGAAAAGTTTTTCATAAAAGTGTTAATTTAAGTGTATTTAACATGTGTATCAATTTTTACTATTTTTGGAGTATTTTAAATATTTATTTTTTATTTTTGAAAATCAGTGGCATTTTAGATAATTTAAAATTACTAAAATACCACTGATATTTAAAAATCAATATTAAATATCTAAAATACTTCAAAAATGGTAAAAATTGATACACATGTTAAATACACTTAGATTAACACTTTTATTAAAAATTTGAGATCGCGGTCCCAATTTTTCATTTACAATAGAAGCAACAAGAGGATGGGTTTTCACCCAATCTGACAAGGACAAGGAACCACCGCGGATCATGGTACTGAAGAATGTGACAAGAAAGTCACATTTCTTCCATCTTAGCAACAACAAAGGAAAGTGGTAAAATTTTTTAATAAAAAATTTTCTATGTAAAAATTTTTAAAATGTAAAAAATAATATGAAATGATATGGACTATGATGAGAAGTAAAGAAAATAAATGAGATGTTGGGTGATGTAAAATTTGATGAGATTTTGAGATGGGTGAGGAGTGAAAAAAGAATATTTTGACAATTATATAACAAGTACGATACTATAAAATAATAGGTGTAAAGTTGAAATAAATATGGTAGTTAAAAAATAATAATTAGAGTATAGGGATAAAGTTGAAAAAATAAGATTATTGAATTGTTAAATTATTGATGGGAAAACATGTACATGATGGAATACATACAACAATAGTATTAGATATTCAGAAAGTTAAAATAGACATATTAGTTATATGAAAATCATTGAAAAGTATAGTAATTATATAGAAAAATGTAAAAAAAATTATTAAAAATAAAGTAGTTTTGGAGGCTAAAAATTTTTAATTTGAAAAAATTTATGCCAAATATATCCTTAGACTAGATGGTGCGGGGTTCGCTGCATCACCGCCTAAACGATAAGGGAAAGGACGCATCTTGATGACTAGGAAGGTTGTAATGACGGTACTTGGCGTGTTGGGGAAAATGATAAACTCATTCTAGTGCGCTAGGGGTTGTACCGCAGCTTGTACTTGTGCGGCCCATGCTTTAATTCAAGTCATTGATTAATTGGCCTGAAAGAAGGGCAATTTTATGTGAATGAAAGTGACTAATCCTCTTATTAGAAATAGGAATGTAATTTTTTCCAAATATGAATAGTAGTTTGACAATGAAAATGGAGAGAAAATATTTAATGATTTTTATAATCATTTAATTTTATTTATATTTTAATAATTGAAATTTCACATATTTCAGCATTAAAGGAATTTTAGCTCGAGATATGAGAAGATAACAACATAAAATTATGAGCGTGATTTTATTTTGGTTCTGCTATGGTTATAAAAATACATTGTTGTGTTAATGTGAACTATTATGATTTTACTAGTTCTTTGATCTATTAAATTTTAGGTTAGGAATTACTTTGCATATTTATTTTTATAACAAATCATGTGTACTTTCCTTCTTTGTTATAGATATGTGGATGGAAAATAGTACTTTCTATCTTATCGAAATCCTTCATTTTGTTAATTTTTTGACAAAATTTTAAAATAAAATTCTAATTTTATGCAGACAAAAAAGAGAGTAATAGTTGAAAATAAAAATAATTGGCATATTAGTTAAAAAATAAAGTCACTAGTTATTTTTACTAAAATTGTTTTTAGTATATACAGGAAAAGTAATAAATTATAATTTATGAATATATTTTAGGGTCGGGATGGGATGGGATGAGTTAGGTAGGTTGGAGGAACTTAGAAATTGGGGTTAGATCGGATGAAAATAGGTTGGAATTAGAATGCGCTTCTTGTTCCCCTAATATAAGTTATTGATATATTTTCTTGAAACTGCTCCTTCCTCCGTCATTGTCGAATGGACTGCTTCCTAACTTGTACGGAGAGAAGAAATATCCACGTCTTAACCTTAGCATACGAACAACTGATTACGGGTTCAAAGTTTTGTCCATGCATATATGCTAATATATTTGTACGAATAAGAATATTTAAAATAAAAAGATTCGCTAGGGTGTAGATCATGGCTGCAAAATGGGCCTCACATTGATAAAAAAAATCAATTTAAAATAAAAAGTTATGCCAGGGTGTAGATGGCTACAAAATATGTCACACATTTATAATAAAATTGAAATTTAACCCACCAATTGTCTTCAGAATAATTTATTTTAGTAGTGCATTAATTTTTTTATTGTTCGAACTGAAACCTTACTTACAATGTCACATTTTTTTATGAAATCTTATAAATTTCTGATAATCAACTAAAGAAAACCAAAGTTCTCTTTTGAAATCTTATAAATTTCTTATAATCAACTAAAGAAAACCAAAGTTGCTTTCCTCAAAAGAGAGACACTGATCTCACCTGGCAAACGCAGCTTTCACGTGGACAATATTACACTCATTGGATTTTGAACCTGGCTTGGTAACATCCTATGTCCGGAACCAACTGAGAGCCTCGGTTGATGAAGCACATTACGTTTTATCCAAATAACATAGATGTATGTGTCTTGCCTTAAAATAAAGAATAATTAATATAATAAAATTGTTTGATTTAAACATCAAAACCGTTTAAAAATACTCCTTTGTGAACAAATGATTACACAAAATATTATTGTATTCTAGTATTCAATTAATGGGTCTACTTATATTAATAATTTACACATAAATATATATATATTTTAAAGCAAATGCTATCTATTAGAAACTTTGATATGATGATTTACCCGCAAATAATGTTTAGTCATTTGAACGGTAGAATTTTAATTTTTATGATTGACAATTTGACATGACCCCAGCAGCATTTCCCTGATAAAAGTGAATATGTATAGTTCTGCGCGACGTGCTTACACACAAGCACATGCACGGCAATCAGTTGTGTCCTACTGCCGATGAAAGGGCACGGGAGAAATGAGCATTTGAATGGTAGAACAACGATCTTTGGGTAATAAATATCCATTCTTTTCGTGTCATTCTTTATATGTGTGTGGAGGTGCTACACGGATAATGACATGGACCTAACGCATAGGCAAGTGAAGGATACTCAAGTGGACGCTCTAATGAACGTGCTCTCACATGCATTCATGCTCTCCTTTTAACACCGTAATATTCTTGGGGCATAAGATATGGCTCTTGGCAAATCGAAGTAGATGCTGTCTGATGACACCCAAGCTTTCATCGAAGAATTTGCACCCAGACAACAGTTTGGTCAATTGCCACGTGGTATGTTTTGTAAAGTTAGGTTATATGATGATAAATGGCAAGTTGGCTACTGTCGTGTTCGCAGAAGCTAAGCAACCTTCTTGGTTCAAAAATGATGGTATAATGAGCAACGACTACACTGTTTGGCTGTTTGCCGATGGAATCAGCTCTTGCAAAGGTATGATACCAAACACCTGCTGGATATATAACTATCTCACTGAAGTTATTTCGACATTCAATTAGTTTAAGGTAGAACGAACTGTCTTCTTCGGCTAGATTTGACAAGTGATGATCACGCGACAGGAGTTGGGATCCATATATTGTTAAAAGATGATTAGGCGTGTATTTTGGGTTTGATAGGTTTAATTTGGGGTTGAACTTATTCTTATTTTATTTTAAGTTGAGTCGGTTCTAGGTGTACCCTATCTAATTTTTTTTATTTGTCCAGCTCCGGTTCTAAATATTTTTACTTAAAAACTTATAATTAATATGATAATAATAATTTTAAAATGCATTTATTAAATATACTAAACAATAGATAAATAAAATAAGTTGCTATATTTTAAAATATATATTTTGTATCTTCAAAGATATAATATATTTCATAAAAAAGATATTGAATATATAAATAAGTAATTTGGGTTGATTTCGAGTCTATCTTAATTACATAGATATTTTTTATTTGAAAGTTATCTTACCCTATAAGTAGGAAAATAATCCCAATTATTTTAGAATATTCGATAGGTCCACCACATGTATCCTATCTAAGTTGCACATTTGATTAGATGATAGATGTTAATTATTTCTGGCAGGAGACAAAACTATCTAAACAACATGAAGATGAAGAAAAAGCAAATTAGTACAAGCAAATAGAATAAATAGCATGTAATAATTAATTATTTACCCTTTTATTACATTTAATTGCCGGTTTTCATTTCTCGAAATTGACGGATTAAGTAATTAATTTCCGCTGATGCGTATATAAATATAGAGAATTAAATGAATAAAACACACGCATTAATGGTTCAATTAGAGAAAGCGTTGATTGAGACTTTGTCGCATCCCATCCTTCATAAAAACTACGACACTGTTCAGTAAACGAAGTGGGGAAGGAAGCAAACTTCTTCCTTCGTCATATATTTTTTAAAAATTAATCTAATATCTTAACTATTAACTACGGTACTTTTCAGAAACCTAACCTGTCATGGAAAACAATCCCTCTGTAGATTCAAAACAATTTTCTGACGAATTCTTGAGGGGCGTTTGAATAGCATGGGTTGAAGTGATACCGGATGGTGGCGAAAAAGGTGCTTTCAAGATTAAACGTATCAAGTTCATAATTAATCATCTTTACACGTATGCGCTGCCCATATCTAATAACGCCGGTGGGACCGCGCATCCGTTAACGCGGAAACTGCACATTTTGTCCGCTTCTCTGGCCTTTGGATCGGCATGGTGCATGCTTCATGTGGGAAAATAACGCCTCTGTGCTCTTTGCCTTTTATAGATGCAGCAATCACATGGAAGCACCCTTGCACTGCCTCTTGCTTTTGCAAAAATCAAAGATCCTAAATGATTCGATACTCTTTCACTGTGCAATCTCTGGATTGAAATCTGCTGTCCCTCACGTCCAGTTCCTGAATAAAAGTGAAATAGGACCATTAAATATCTTATCTAAGGTGTGTCTGGAAAATGATAAAAAAAAAATTAATAAAAGTTTTTGAATTAGTATACGATGATGTGATATGATAGGATAATAACAAGAAGTAAAGAGAATAACATTAAAATAAATAGGTTAGTTGTATGAGTAATTATGTAGAAACGATTGAAAAGTAAAATAATTATATAGAAAATTTTGAAAAATAATTACAAAATGAAATAGCTATGGATGGTGAACTATTTTAGATTGTAAAGTTTTCATTTGAAAAGGTTTAGTATTTAGCAAACACACACTTAGCTTATTAGAATGAGTGGCTTTCTATGATCAATGAATGTGATATATAGTTTATTTTTCGATTAGCGTAATTTTACGTTGCGGCTCATCTGAATGGAGTGAATTGGAGGGTTGAATTTGGACTTGTCACATATCGCATTAAGCAATAACTTGCGTGCCCGTGTATCATTTATTACGCAAGGTCGAACATCGGAGCACCGTAACATCTTCGTAAATCCAATCTAGGGTGTCGGAAGCAATGTGTAAACAGGGTCGGACTTAACTCGAACATGACTAACCTAACTTGATTTATAATAAAGTTGAGTTAGACATTTTGATAAAATAGAATATATAACTCGGTTTGCAACGACTTAATTTCGAAAGTAGCTTGGTTTGAGTTAGATAATTGTTAATCTAACCCAACCCGATTTCAAGTGTTAGTATAAAATATAATGCATTATTAAAAAAGTCATACATTAACACATAATATATAAACATTAACTACAAATTATTACTTTAAAATAAGATTACTTAACAACTATGTTATTATATAAGTCACACATTGGAATGTATTATTATAAAAAATTTGATTTTTATTCTTTTATATAGATTTATATTTTAAAAATAGATTTAACTAAGCAAATTTTTTTTAGAATATTTACCCGATTCATATCCCAAACTGAACTAATTTATATAGGTTTAATTTAGGTTAGGATAAATTTTGAAAAATAAGATTTGAGGCAAGGTTAGATTAACATTTTATAAATAAAGTTGGGGTTGAAACAACTTCCTGATTTACACTGGTACTCGAGAGAACTAATAGCGACCTTTCTCCCCGCGTGACCAAAGGTCCAAAGTGGATGGAAATGCACAAGCCGAGTTGGCGAGGAGGAAATAATTCACGCTTGCTGTGGAGTTCGTTCATATCAACATGGCTCGTGCTGCCGTGCATCCGTGATCCATTGGCCTCAACCGAGTATGGACCCATGCCCAGGAGACCAGAACTTCTCTGATGATGCAAATCATCTCCTATTTGAATACACGAGTTCGGTAAAGTAATTTGAAATAATTTAAAAATGAAAGTTATCAATTCTACCCAGAACTGTTCCAAGATCTTTCGATCCTTCAAAAATTTCAAAGTCAATATTTCCCAGTGACTTTCTTCTTTCTCATGCTCACGACGGTTATCTTTAGCTGCCAGGGTTGATCACTGATAAACATTGGTCTTGCGGAGTAGACGTCTGATTGTGTCTCCGAGCTATAAATCGTCAAAGATGATGACAGGACAGACAATGCGCCATGCCAGGACAACGAGGGAGGTGTGACAGCGACGGCTCCGATTGTCCTGTTGAAAAGATATTTTAGACGCTGGTGTTCCTTTTTCGTTAAGGTGTTAAGTGTTTTACGGCTGAACCCGGACTGTCCTCCTGCAGACCACCAAACTTGCATGGAGCCGCCGAGTCTGGGACCAGAGTAGTTGCACTACGCTATGTGCCACAGCAGCAAGTCCTGATAAAAGAAAGATATTGCAGCGGATGCTAATTACCTCGGACTCCCATCTTTTCTGCGAGTATGGACTTTCGGACATAGAAACATGGCTTGGGCCGCATGCACTGTTGCATGTCGGAAGATAAGTAGGTTCCCTTGTGTATTTTATCCAAGGATTTCCTGTCAACCTTTTCGTATTTCCCAAACTTATCTGACTCAGGGTGCTAATGAAAGTGCACGTTAAAGGATGGTGAAAGTGTAACTATTGCATTGATCGAACCAATTCTACAGACAGGGTGCTTTTTTTGCGACAATGGTTAGCGGAGCGCTGGATGAGGAAACGTTCCCACGAATCAGCAACTGCGGACTTGCAATGGGCTTAATGAGGTTGTTGAAAGTGGGCTTTGATATTTGGGCCACCTTGTTCTAGGGTCTGCTAAAAGCCACCGGCCGAGAAAGCCCAGGTAGAATTCAGGACCCTAGAAACCTTCGGTAATCCATGCACTGTTAGTTCGGTCGTATTGTGATCCCGTCTGCTACCGTCTGCCTAGCAAGCAGCCTGCCCCTGTCGTGACATCTAAGTTTGGTTTGGATCGCGTCTAAGGGAAAAAAATTTGAACAAGTAGTTTTTAAGTACGCTATATTTTTGTTCTTCCATTGTACATTCAAACTCTTCATCCAAAATATCGTGGTCACATGGCGGATAAACGCAGAAGCTCACTTGAAAACCGGAGCTGGACGAGCCCTCTGTCATCAAGGTAGTCAATGCCTTGATGATGTTCAAGATGGCCAGTCATCAGAAGATTAACGATTCAAGGAGGATCACTTGTCCCTAGCATTGAAGATGGTTATCGTGATCTAGTGGGACGTTATATGTTTGTGCTGCGTCTTAATCTGTTTCACGTAGATTGGTTTACCCGTGTCAAGTCAGCATAGTACACGCGTGTAAAAACGTGGAACAATTAATTGCCCTGGTGGCCGAATGGTAGCTATATGCGCTAGACCCAACCCAAGAACCTGATCGGGATGCAATGCAGCCCATTCATTGAGAATAACTTGCCTTTTGCCTCATCACACTCTTTTATCTCTCTCTTTGTCCGAAGTTTCAGAACATTTTGGCTTGTTTAGCCGTGAGGTTTGAAGATAAAAGCGGGCATATCTTTCTATTTTTAATGGATGTATGACTTGACTTTTAATTTCCGTTGAAAAAATTTGAGGCTAAACGAATGCACCCAGGTGCATTCAGCTTTAGTGCACTCAAGTGCATTTCATCCATTTTTTAAATCTTTTTGAAAAATTTTTATACGATTCTTAATTTAGGTATATTTAATATTTGTATCAATTTTTACTATTTTTAAAGATTTTTTATATATTTATTTTTGATTTTTTAAAATTAGTGGCAAATTTTTAAAAATCGAGATTTAAAAAAAATAAGATTTTAAAAAATTTAAAATAAATATCTAAAAATGATATAAAAAATTATGATATATGTTAAATATACCTAGATTAACAATTGTATAAAAAATTTAAAAAAAATTTAAAAAATGAGTTTTTTGTACTCGGGTACACTAAAGCTAAGTACACTTGAGTGCGCTGTATCACATTCTGAAAAATTTTCATTTCAATGCGCGAATAAGCCATGAATGGCCTTTGATAAGAATGTAAAACAAAAACCTGAGAACCAAACTTTTTCGAAAATGCCGGGCTGATTTTTCATACCACTCGGCCAAATAGGCAAAATGATTTTTGCAGACGGATCTGGTATGAAATGATCAGGCCTCATCAAACAAACAAAGCTTTAGGAATTTTTAGTGAAATAGAATGCCTTCATTTTTCTCACGTCCAAAACATCGAGGAGAAACGCCTTCCCTTTGTCATTCATTCTAACCAAGTACTACTGGGATTGGATATCGGAATTAGCAACATTTTCTGGCCGGCCCGCTATCTATTGCAGAAGTAAAGTCTTCGATTCGTTCATGACCAGATGGGCCGAGCTTGGAGTCTGGCCTCATTTCAATTTTCAACTGTGGTGATGGACAAAGGCAGCGTGACAGGTAGGTTGGGAGCTTGGGCTATGATCGTGTATTTTAGGATGTACTTAGCTTCGGTGTATTAATGTGCAAATAATTATTTATTTATTTATTTTAAAAAAAAAATTTACACAACTGTTAATCTAAGTGTATTTAATGCGTGTATCAATTTTTACCATTTTTTTAGATTTTTAGATATTTTTTAAATTTTAAAAATTAATAGCATTTTAGTAATTTTTTTACAACCGGGTGCACTTAAGCATTCCCCTAAGAATTAAGGTATGTTGATACATGACCGTAATAATTTTGATTAGATAAACTCAATTTTTTAACTTGACATATAAATAAGTTAGAAATTTTGACTCGAATTTAAAATAGAGCGAGGATAGGTTAACTATGTCTCGATTCGTTTCTCATATATTTATTTATTAAAAATTATAAGTGTATTTTAAAATTTTATTCTCATTTTCTATTAAAATTCTCTCCTTATTGATGATCATTGTATTAAGTTATTAGCAATATAATAATCAATAAAAGACATTTTTATTTACATGTTACTCTTATACATAACTGTAGTTATTTTCGACATTTGGAAAATATCGCAGAAAATATTATTATTTTAGAAAAATATGAAAATTCATTTTGAATGAATTATGCTTTATTAACCAATTTTAATAAAATTATACTATATTTACTCATGTTTTTAATAATGATGTTTACTTTTATTACTTAGTAAAATATTAAAGTATATAATATTTATATTTAGTATAAATATAGTTTTATATATATATAAATTTTAAAATTATCTTACTTGACACGTATGCTTTATCTAACCTGCTATTTCCAAATCAACTTGAGACTAACATGAAATCTATGTGAAAATTTATTGAAAAAAGAAGAATCAAACAACCTTATCTCAATTTAATTAAAATAACATCAAATAAAAATTTTAAGAAATAAAGTCAGAGTAAGGCAAATACTAACCCCGTCAGACCTTTCCCGATTCTCACCCAGTCAGGTAATCTCAATGCGCTAAATTCCATTGCACGACGCGGGGCACGGGCTCGAATAAAGTTACGGGAGTGTGATGGCTGCGAATCCCACGGCAGGTTTCACCCTCAAATGGCAAAACCGAGGCTTGGAGCGCATTGCGGCCCTTAAACAGTTAAACCTCGTACTTTGCCGATTATGCTCTTGGAAAGGACAACGTCCGAGCACCTTGTACATCTTAGTTCTGTTGGAGAACGTACCGATAAACTAGCTACCAGAAAAATTATTACCTAATTTTGCGGTAAATTGAAAAGCTATGTGAATTTAAATCGAAAATAACTATTGTGCTAAAATATTTTTAAGGTAATTAACGAATTTAAGCAACAAAATGTTTCTGTTTCACTAATTATAATTTAAATGATATTTTTATTTATGGTTTGGAGAATAGTGTACGGGCTTTTTATGGATCGTTGATCAAGAGGAAACGTCTACGTCAACCCATATACCCTCAGCCGCCGTGCGTGAAGGCGGTGCGTGGAGATGTGTTTGAAAAATGATAAAATTTTTAGATGGAAAATTTGTTGCGTAAAAATTTTTGAATTTGAAAAAAATTATATGATATGATGAGTTGTGTGTATTGAGTTTCAGTGCACCTTGATGCAAAAATCCAATTTTTATATTTTTGTATACTATCATTAATCCAGTTGTACTGAACATGTATATTAATTTTACTATTTTTAGAGACTTTTAGATATTTATTTTTTATTTTTTAAAATAAGTAGCATTTTCATAATTAATGAATTACAAAAATGCCACTATTTTTAAAAAATAAAAAATAAAAAATATAAAAATCTTCAAAAATAGTAAAAATTAATACATATGTTAAATGCACGTTGATTAACGGTCGTATAAAAAATATATGAAATGCACTTAGGCATACTAAGCTTAATATACCTCTGAATGTACTCGGGTGCATTAAATCATGTCCTTGATATGAATGATGAATAAAAAATAAAAATAAAATAAATAAATAAATCATGTGGGTAGTTTGTTTAGAAATGATTGAAAGATAGGATTATTGCATAGTAAGATGTGAAAAAATAACTTAAAAATAGGATAATTATAGAAAAACTAAAATTTTTAGTTTGAAAAGTCTTTGAATTTAACAAACATCACAACATTAAAAAAAAAAATACTTAGAAAGGGTCGGCAATTAACTAGAATAGCAATACAGCAAGACTGATTGCAAAAATCAAATGTAAATGGAATAATTTATGTTGAGTTCGTGACAGTTGAGTTGGTTAACATAAGATTTCACAGGATACTTCAATCCAAGTATCAAGGACATATTATATTATTATAAATTACAATATAGATGAAAGAGAAATAATTTAATTCTTAAACTTGTAAAATATATTAATGTAAAAATTCTTCTGTAAAAGTTACGTTTTAATTTAAGTTCTTAATTAATTTATGATTAATTATGATTAATTTTTTTTAATATTTAAAATTATATGAAAATTATTTAATAATTCAGATCCGCCGTCTGCACCATCTGAATTGCCCTGTGGATGCTTGGGAACGAGGACTGAGAAACAAAATGTGGAATGTAGTTGAAAAAAAAAAAAAAAAAGAATATTTCGGGAATTATATGATTGATGGGAACGAGGAGTTAGTAAGAAAAATAACTAGAATGTAAGAATAAAAATATAAAAATATCGGTATCATTCGATGGATAATTTTTCTGGAAATCCGTGATACCACACGTCACCGTGCAGCCCCTCGTTTTGCTGTTGCCAAACAGCGCCTTGGTCACGCGTGGCGTAGGCGTCACGCGTCTCGCCGGAGTTCCGTTTTGTAGAGTGGACCTCCTGTTTGGTAGATTCCCCAAGGCAATCCGACTTGTCACTTTTTTCGCGGGCGAAATGAATTCGCGTCTGCGTCAAGGTGCCTAGCCAACCATTGCTGCCTCGCTCACACTTAAAGACTTTTGTCTACTAGACTCTCTGCAGCCGCGTCTTGTTCGTCGTTCGTTCCTGTTGCAAAATGATCGCCTTCTGCTTATTCTTTGTTTTACGTTCAGTACTTTAGTTGTGCATTTTCCCTCGAATCCAGCGATAGCGGGCTTACGAGCAATCAAATACCGATTTCAAGACAGTCGTTGGCGGTTAGTAGCGGAAAGAACGGCTTATAAATAATGGCGGATGGACGGGAAACCCCAGAAGGAATCTGTAGGAAGGAAAAAGAAGAGCAGTTGAACGTATATGTGTCACCACCGGCCGTGAGTGCAGTCCATCGGTCAAGCTTCCCGCCACAGATCGATCTCAGCGGAGCTGAGATTCAAGGCGAAAGGGACCCAACGATACTGCTGCCGAATCAGTCGGACGACATCTCTCATCTGGCTGTGGATATTGGAGGTGAGATTTTCTACTTCTAGAAATGTGATATTAGTGGTTTTTGTAGCTGTAGCTTGATCCTTCTTGACTTGAACTTTATCCGCAATCGCTTTGCGGGATATAACTGGATTTTTGCCTCTGTGTGGCCTGGCTTTATAGATGGCATTTAGATTTTGTTGCTGATGCATGATCATTTCTATGGCACTCTTCTCTTCATTAAGTATCTATTTTTATTCTTAGCTTTGTTTATATATATATATTTTCTATGATGCGAGTAGTGAATTTTGCTCTATGTTAAGCCTTCTCTCGTTTTGTGTGTTGATTTGCGATTTTATTCAATTGTCTTGCTCTGAATTGAATGCGCTGCAATTTTCATTGTCGTGATTGTTTTGGAATTCTGCTTTGCTAATCCCAAATTTTGATTGGCCAAAACATTCAACTGTGTTTCTGCTGGGCATAAATAGTCAGTGTTTGTGGACTTTGAAAGCTTAAAGCTAAATGGCATTACTGCGTGAGTCATCTATGTTCCCAAGGTGAAATGAGCTCTTACGTTTGCAAAAGACTTGGGGGATAGCAGATAGTTAAAGAGAGGTAAGAATCACGCAAAATTTACAGTGTCCGGCCTATCAGATTAGCCCATTTTCTTGTGCCTAGTATGCGGGTGATATTTGCAAGGGAATAAGAAGAAGGGGTGGCAGCTCAAAATTCAATCAGCTTTAGTTGGTCATGTGCTTTTAATTTGTACAGTTCATTGCTATGACACCGAAAGAATCCATCAGGATTCTTGTGGTTTCTCTGTGATGTTATTTCGTTTGCTAAAATGAATTTTGACCTGTTACTGTTTCTATACTGTCTCATGTTCTTTAAAAATTTGTTATTTATTTATAATCTTATCTATTCATCATTGTGGGTAATTGCCTTCAGGGCACTTATCCAGCCCCCATAACCACGAACTTCCTTTTAGTTTGACTTTTACGGGCATCAGTTTTTTCAAGATTTAAAAAAATGACCTTCATTTCTTCCTGTTTTCATTCTAGTTACCAGTTCTAAGATGCGTTCTGAGATGCATTTTATCCGTGACTTGGTTTCATCATGTTAGGATCTCTTATTAAATTGGTCTATTTCTCAAGACGCGAAGATCGGTTATCTGATGAGAGGAAGAGATCAACAAAGAGGAGGCTGGGGATTTCCAATTTTAATAGGAAGAATTATCCAATTCTTGGTGGACGGCTCCATTTTGTGAAGTTTGAGACTAAAAATATAAGTGAATGTCTGGATTTTATTTCCTCTAAGCAGCTTCATCGTGGTGGTAAGCACCTATTATTCAATTGACAAGTTCAAATTCATTTTATGGGGGACATATGTGTGCTGCAGTAACTAGTTTAAGAATGCTAATACTGTTTAGGTGGTAATTTTGGTTCTTATAATGGCATCCAAGCAATCTGTTTTTGGTTTTTGAGCAAACATTGTTCCTCTGTTCCAAACTTAAAAGCACATGAATTCTATACATCTGCAAACACTGAACCATTTGGCAGGTAGGTTGAGGACAGATTTTGTTCTAATCCAGAGTGAGAACAAATTTCAACTCAGTCATGCTTCTAATCCAGAGTGAGAACAAAATTCAGCTCAGTCTGAGCCACATTTACTTTTTGGAGGCACCACTTTTGTATTGCATGACTGAGTGATGATTGATTCATAGTGCAAATAATACTCCAGAATAAGAGTGGAACTGTATGCAGTCGTTTTTATTGTGAGTGGGGATGCACGGGACCACTCAAATCTCCATGTAATCCATAACAGGCACGCTAAATTTTCGGAATGACAATTTCATCAATGTTAATATACTAATTGGTTTTAGATCTGGTTAATAGCAATTCTTAGGACCAATGTATACATCAAATGTCCTACATCGCAAGTTAGGTACTGTGTCGAGCCATTTCTTAACATGTCAACAAGCTTTGCAGACTGCTGTTGACGTCTGGGTGACCTTCACTTTCAATTTTCAGTTGATGCCATGATATTTGGACACTAGCTATGTGTTTAAGCCTCTCCATCTTTTGGAGGGTTTTGCTCTTGATTACGAAGTAGTCACCACAGTCCTGTGATGTCTGCACTTTGACTGTTGATGTGGCACTTCTTACCAGTTTCAAATTTCATGATTAGGTTGCATGATATGGTACTGTATCTGATGCCCATCATAGATGATTTAATCAATACACTCAAAAGTTGTGTGAACCGTGATATTTGTCATATGAAATCCTTTGACCCATTGCGATCATGATGTAACATTTCTTTTGCATTTTATAAATTGCACAGAAATAACCTCTTCGAGTTATAGGAACTGATGAATTTTTAGACACTAGACAATCTTATAACTTTCTAGATATTAAAAAACCTTTTCATGGTTAGTGGTTTTTGATAATTATTGGAATCCATTAAATATTAATTAAAAAATCATATGTTTCTCAGCAATTACTATTATAATGTGCATAGTTACAGTAAACTGTCAATTCAACAGTAATGCTGCTTTAATTGGGGCTTTGCAGATGAATGAGCATCCTGTGTATCCAAATTAACTATTTTACAGTAGCTACTTTGGATACAAAATGCTATGCTGCTGCAGTTTTTCTTTATTGTTTCCCTCAGAATTTGCTTAATTATCTCTTCTTTTTGATGTTTTCTGGTGATTCACGCTAATTTGAATTGGTAGGAGTTGATTCGCCTTCATGGCGCTCTGGGAGCCCACGAGATAGTGCAATAATTAAGGTATTCCGATGCTATGAAAAAGTGGAAATATCTGTGTTTCTTGCCTATGAAACAGCTTTTAGTTTGGCATGAGTATGAATTCACGCATTTTATTATGTGCAATGACTGAATACAAAAGGCTGCATGTAGATGTCTATAAAAATTGCAAAGTTTTGTAACTTTTTTTCTCAAAAAATGTAGTGTATAAAAATTTCAAAATATGCTATTTTTGGAATATACTAATACTACTATTACTACCACTACTACCACTACTACTACCACTACTACCACTACTACCACTACTACTACCACTACTACCTCTACTACCACCACTACCACCACTACTACGACTACTACTACTACCTCTACCACTACCACTACTACTATGACTACTACTACTACCTCTACTACTACGACTACTACTACTACGACTACTACCTCTACTACTATGACTACTACTACTACCTCTACTACTACGACTACTACTACTACCACTACTACCTCTACTACTACTACTACTACTACTACGACTACTACTACTACTACGACCACTACGACTACCACCACTACTACTACTGCTACTACTACTACTACTACTACTACTACGACTACTACTACTACTACGACCACTACGACTACCACCACTACTGCTACTGCTACTGCTGCTACTGCTACTGCTGCTGCTACTGCTACTCCTACTCCTACTGCTGCTGCTGCTGCTTCTGCTGCTACTACTACTACTTAATAATCATTATATTTTCTTTTCCTGAAATATGAGATTGTTCAATTGGAATGTTCAAATCATAAGTTATTTACAAGTCTTATGACCAGTGCACTTCAATCAGATAGCATACTTTACTGTGTCAATGTGCTCCAAAGAAACTGATGCCAATTAGTGAATCACCATAATGTACTTGCATGAATTGGGATATTGTTTTTCCTGTTTCTAATTTCTTCATATTTCATTCATGTTCTGTCTGTCCAATTAAACTCATGGCCAATTAGTGAATCACCATAATGTATTTGCATGAATTAGGATATTGTTTTTCCAGTTTCTAATTTCTCCATATTTCATTCATGCTTTGTCTGTCCAATTAAAGTTATGGCAAGGGCATTTGTCCCAATTTATATTGTAGTTTTTTTTTGCGTTGGTAAGTTGTGATATGTTATCTCTAACTAAGACTTCATGATTAGGCCACAGGAGGTGGAGCATTCAAATTTGCAGATCTCTTCAAAGAAAGACTTGGAGTTAGCCTTGATAAAGAAGATGAAATGGACTGTCTTGTTGCTGGAGCAAATTTTTTGCTTAAGGTCTGGTATGCCATATGTACTTCTGATTTCACTAATCTCATGCATATCAGAAGCTGAGATTCAACTAATATTGGATTTGAATATTTTATGACCATGGACTATTAAAAAGAAGACGAGGGCGTGTTTGGGTACATTTGAAACTAGATTTATTAGAAATACATTTGAAACTAGATGCATTCAAAATATATTTACTTTTAAGTTTTAAATATATGTGGCACTGTGAATACTTTTGAAAATCCTACTTTCTGATTATTACCCTTATTTCCAATCATTCCTCCTTTATTTTCTATGGAAGAGCTCACTTATGTTGATGTCTGCATGTATTTTGAGTACACCTTTCCAGTACAATCTCTCTAAAAAACGCCCTATCTGAACAAATCAAAAAGGTGTTACTAAATTACCTTAGTAACTATTTTAAGAAAAAATAATAGTTTTTATTTTGATAGGCAATCCGCCATGAAGCTTTCACTCACATGGAAGGTCAGAAGGAATTTGTGCAGATTGATCAAAATGATTTGTTTCCTTATCTTCTTGTTAATATTGGGTCTGGTGTTAGCATTATTAAGGTATGGAGGCCTTTTCATGTTCTCGCAATTTCTGACAGCTTTGAAGCATTGCTTAAATTCTCCCTCACCTGGAGCTGGTAACAGGTGGATGGAGATGGGAAATTTAAGAGGGTCAGTGGAACAAATGTTGGTGGTGGGACTTATTGGGGCTTGGGCAAACTTCTGACTAAGTGCAAGAGGTTGTGTATATTGGAATGGCTGTTAATCAGACAACTTATATTCTATATTATGCTTAAAAATGTTTTCTAATCTATTTGTCACAGTTTTGATGAGTTGCTTGAACTGAGTCAATGGGGAGATAATGGAGCTGTAGACATGCTTGTTGGAGATATTTATGGTGGTATGGACTATTCCAAGGTGAGTACTTAGTGTACCTTCTGAATTTTCATTTGGTTCTTCTTAATTAAGACTTCAGGGTGTGTTCAGATACCGCAGAGAAAATATGTGAGAAATTGTGGCTTGCTGGCAATTTGTTGCATGAAAGACCCCTTTGGATTGTGCATGGTTCCTTTCAGAGATTGAGAAGTACATGTAGTGATGATGAGAATCTGTAATTTTTTCCCCCCCCGAAATATAAGATGAAGACTCGTCATGAAAGACTCCCTAGCCTGATATTGATGGGATTCTCAGCAGCTAACCTTGAGTGATGTGCTAATGGTGTGTCCTTGCATTTTAAGCTGTTATATTCATACCACAATGAACTAATGATCTAACTTTAATGGTGCAGATTGGCCTTTCATCATCGACTATTGCTTCTAGCTTTGGCAAAGTCATCTCTGAAAACAAGGAGCTTTCTGACTACAGACCTGAAGATATCTCCCTCTCTCTATTGCGGATGATTTCTTATAATATTGGACATGTATGTGAGTGTCAAGAACGTGAGATTCTATCTGCACAATATTGGCATATCTCTATTAGTAAGACTTTCAATTTAAAATGAGAATCTTAAACCTTTGTCAACATATGTGCCCATCAACTCACTCACACCTGTCTTTCACCTCTTGGCAACAAGCTAGTCTGTTTCACTATTGGTTATTTCTCTATTAATTGTTGTGGATACACATTTGATTTCCTTTTAGGAGTTGCTTGAATAGAGAGACATGGAAGTTTCTCTTGGATTAAATCTGGGGAATGACGTTAGCATCTTAGGGGTTGATTTTAGCCATAAGGTGAATGAACGAAAAATAGATAAGCTTTTCGGTGGAAAAGACAGGTAATAGTGAGGAAATTAGGATCCTTGGGATAAGTATATGTTACATATGAGGAAAAATGAAAATTTCTTTATCCACCACCTCGATTCTGGCTATGGGGAAATTGTTTTTTTCTCACTCTTCATTTTTGAGTGAAAATCTTCAAACTCGGGTCCATCTGTTAATGAGAAAAAAATAGGAAAAAAAATGAAAAAAAAAATGAGAAAAAGAGGGAGTAATCAAAGATAGGGTAATGATTAGAAGTGAATAATGACTTTTTATATGGAAATTCTGAAAGAATGGTTGAAAATACATATATAGTGAGAAAACGTAGGGTAGTTAGGTAGTTAAGTTGCTAAATCATGTCAAAAGGTTTGAGAAAAAGGGGTTTGAAAAAATTTTCACTTTTTTCCCTCATTCCGAAGGAAGCCTTAAAATAAAAAGAGAATAGTATCTAACTTTGCAAGATTTCACATGTTATCAAGCTGTAATGGGGATGGTCACGTGCTTGTTTTGGGGATCTGATTCTGGTTTTATATTTGGAATCTGAATATTGTTGGTTTGTGTTTTGTAGGCACGCATGTTAGTTCTATGTTCTTTCTTATCTGATCATTAATGCAGTGTCCCATTATGTTTATGTGCTGAATGGTTGTCTGTGGCTGTATTTCCACTTTCTAGATTGCGTACCTGACAGCAGTTGAACATGGCCTCAAGCGAATTTTTTTTGGAGGATTCTTCATACGTGGCCATGCGTATACAATGGACACCATTTCCTTTGCATTTCACTTTTGGTAACTCTCTTGCTACTGTTATAATTTTGTTAAGCTCTAATTCTCAACGATTTACAATCATCAATATTGGTTGTTAGTATTGGTCGTTTATATTTCTTGTTTGTTAAAATTTGGAGTTCCCAGTTTCATGCGTGACTTGTAGCATTACTGCTGTGATGCTAAACTGTGGATAAATACCATAGCTCCGCATAAGTCTGTGATGTAGTCATCTTCTGTACTATTAAGGCTTTGTTTGGCCACGTGTTAGGCAGATGAAAAGTCCAGCCACGTATTTCACAAGGTGTTTGGTGGATTTATAACTTTACATTGGCAGCTGAAAATTAGGAAATAAAAGTGGAATTCTCACGTTTTGATGGAAGCCAAACTGTTTATCAGCTTCCTGCAAATGAATGTTATGTTGCCCATGTTCCAAGGGTTTAATGCTCAGCCAAGTGAAGCCTAAGCCCCATTTCTTGAATTTTGGACACCAATCTAACATGGCTTGCATGTTGCAGTCACCTCACTTTTTTGGTGAGTTGCACACAACGAAATGTTTTATTCCACACTTTATGTAGCTCAGAAATTGCTTCTTGGAATTTGCATTCCTCATAGCATTTAGTGATGTTGATGTATTATTTCTGGTTCTTCTCGTTGCTTCACACTTTGTTGTTGACTGTTTTGGTATCAAAATCTCAATTTTCTTTAGGTCAAAAGGTAAAGCCCAAGCAATGTTTTTACGCCATGAGGGATTTCTTGGAGCTTTGGGTGCATTCATGAGCTATGGAAAGCATGGACTGGATGACTTGATGGCGCATCAGTTGATAGAACGATTTCCAATGGGTGGTCCTTATGTGGGAGGAAAGATTCACGGCCCACCATTAGCTGATTTGAATGAAAAGGCAAGCATTGGATTTTTTTTTTTTTTTTTTTCTTGTGTGTGTGTGTGTGGATTCAAAAACAACTGTTGTCTTGAGTTACATGTATTTTCTTAACAAGGTAGTATGTGCAAATCACTAAACAAATCCATGTGGGATATGGTGAATTGCTTTTCTGTAAAGGGCCACGTGAACTTGACTTGTTTAATACTTAACTTGGTGTGCAACTAACTTGATTTGCAAGTCAGCATAAAATCCAAGTCACATTCTAACATTTGTGGTAGAAGATACTGTGTGGATTATATTCATATGATAGCTTCAAATCGCATGCAAAAGTTTCCTTGTGCAGATTTTGCTTTTACTTATTGCCATGATCTTTCAGAACTTCACATCATTAGTCCTATACCATGAGAATGTCCATTGTGATTCTTGAGACAGCCTCTTTGTGGCAGGGCTAAACAGATGGAAGGTTTGTTTATCACACATGGTTATGAAACTGCTTAGTAACTGAATCATTTGTGGATTTCACAAAAAATAGATACTGTTCATACATTCACCATCTTTGCGTACATTTGTCAATGTTTCTATGGTAAAATGAAGGAAAGTTAACTTCGTTTAACCATATGAGGTGAAGATCTAAAAACTACAGTAATCAGGAAGAACAAATTTAGCAAAGTAGCTAGCCATAAGAGAAATTGAGAATGTGGAGAAGAACATGGTTAGAGATCATTGAGTAAAGATATCAAAATGCTTGTGCTTATTGAAAACATAACCGAAGATTGATAGGAATGGCACAATAGTCAACAGTATCCATGTTACTGACAATGATGACGAGGAGTATCATTTACTTTCCATTGTATGTAGCGATAGGATGAAATAAGAACATTGTGATGCCCTATGCAGATATCATGGATGGAGAAGTTTGTACAAAAGGGTACCAAAATTACTGCTCCTGTGCCAATGGCTCCACTTGTAACCACTGGTGTTGGTGGATTTGAACCACCATCTTCTAAAGGAGATGTGTTACGTTCTGATGCAGCTGCACTGAACATTGGTGTGCTTCATCTTGAGCCCAATCTGGATGTGTTTCCATTATTGGCGGACCCAAAGAAGTAAGTTTTAGTTTTTTGCATCCTTTTGTCTAAATTTTTTCTATTATTGTACGCCAGACAGCCTAAACTGGTTCTAGGTGTTCTGCCATGAAAAAACTTCAATTCTTATGGTCAGGTTTGGCTTGTGAAGGACTTGTATGCTCATGAGACTCTAGCTTGATTACACATTCAGGATGACAGACACTTAAAAGATTTTAGTTGTGCATTTTTACATGTAAAATTTGGACCTTTGGTTCACTTTAATTGGATTCGACTTTTTTTTTTTTTTTTAAAGGTGTATAGACTTCATCAGATCCCATCCCTTCAACTGTACACAGTGATTTGTTGTCTCTCTGCATTAAATATGAATGTCACACAGCTAATTCAAATAGGCCATATGAGGTGCTTTCTCTTACATCTATTTGTTTAAATTCATGGCCGCAGGTATGAGCCTAATACAATTGACCTCTCAGATCATAGTGAGCTTGAGTGAGTTATTCATCAAACATGCTCTGCAATTGCAGGGTACTTTTAATCAATGCAAACTGTACTGGCATATGATTGACTTAACCTTGGATTGCCACAGGTACTGGTTGGCTCTACTATCTGATCACTTACCTGACCTCATTGATAAGGTGGGCAGAAATGGTTTTGTTCCTTGAAATATGTAATACAAGGCAGCATTTGTATTGGGTTTTTGGCAGAACCTACTAACCTCTTCCAACCAGTGGTTATTGTTTGCATTGGGAGGTTTTCTGTGCTCGTCATCCACTTGACTGGCAATAACTTTTATGTAGATGCATTTAGGGCAAATCAGTGTTTTATGAGGTGGAACACTGGGACTGGTACTTACTGTCATTGCACTGTTCAATTTAGCCATACATGTTTGAAAGAATTGGATGGCTACATAAATTTAGAAGTTACTTTACTGACTAGATTGCTTATATGCTAGGCAGTTGCAAGTGAAGGTGGAACCGATGATGCTAAAAGACGGGGTGATGCATTTGCTCGTGCATTCTCTGCTCATTTGTCCAGGTACTGTTTTTAGCATGGTTGACAGACTGAAAAATCTATATATGCTGGTTCCTTTCAATGAATAGATGCATAATCGGTTGGCATTGTGGTCAGATTACAATTCTTGTGATATCCCTAGCAGTAGGCCTCTTGTGGCTTGGATTTGGAACTTCCTATATTCAGGGCACCTTTTTAATGCCTCTGCCACTCATGGAAGCCCCATGTTTGTGGCAGGTGCTTCTTGGCCATTGCTGACCTTCTTTCCCTTCTTTTCCTCAGCAGTTCTATGAACAGTCTACTTTCTATTACATGGAAAACAAGAATATTATGTCCTTTATACTAGTAATGTTGTATCCCTAGTAATATTACTCAGAGGACATATCAGCACATCGAATTTCTCATGTCTCACATATGACCATGCAAGTTGGCATTGTGATGCCATTATTGTTCCATTTTTTCTTGTTGAACAGATTGTTTACATAATGATATATTCTTCATTATTTAATTCATCGCTTTTCCTTTCTTTTTTTAATCAATTAGTGGCTTTCCTCGGGGGCGTTGCATTGGTACCTTGGTTTATTTTACCAATGATGTATGCAGTCTTCAGTACAAGCATTTCCATGTCCAATTATCTGTTGTATATGTGTTTCCATCTAGTCATTTGTACTTCTTGAGAGATTATTTATATAGGTAAATGCCATAGCATGGAAAGAAAGAAATTGGACAGATCCTGTCAAGGGGATGAGAAGGGAAGAAACAGGAGAAGAGCAGATGAATTCGGGGATTTAGGAGATAAGTAGAAGAATAGAAGAGAACTCTTGAGTATCAAAACTGTATTCAAAATTTAATCAACTAATGATAGTGTTTAAAACATGTAGACACTCTTATTTAGTATTTATACGAGAGGAAAATCTAGCATTAACCTTCTATGCAATCCTATGTATATAATAAAAACCCTAAATTAATAATGAAGACCAAAGTTTATAATCTTCCATCAAGTTGTTCTTTGTTGCGACCAATTGATGCATACATCAAATTAAATTTATCTTTAATTTCAAATATGCTTATCAAGTTTCAGAAGTTTTAAGTATACCTATAAGTATTCTGCGAATTTCAAATATACCAATTTGTCATCTAATGGTGTTAGATAATTTAAAACCCGAAACTATACTTCACCCCTTGTCAACATGGAAATATGCCTAATTCACTTTTTCAAACATAATTCGATAGTTGATAGCCGGCAAGGCCCATTAAAATTTACAAAATCTAACTATCAAACTGTTTTAAAGCTGTTGTACTCATATACAGGCTCGTCGGAAACTTTATCATGCATCATTTTACGTCAAATTTTAGAAAAAATAAATTCAACAAACTCTAAAAATCATATATGTGAATTATCAAAAATCCTAAATTTCTGGTTCCCTTAAAAGAAAATGGTTGTATTTCTCGATCTTTCATATGAATCCAACTATGAAGATCAAGTTCCGTTTGGTTTTGTTCTTTACTTCTTTTGTAGTGCTTCTAAAAGGCCGCAGTAATAATTAAATTGATTGGAAGTCTGAAAATGTTGCTTTGAAAGAATTGCTGATAAGTAATAATAATTTCAGTAGCAACATGAAGCCTTATTATTCTTTTTTTTTTTTCCCACTTCACTCCCTTAAAATAAAAGGGATGAACAAGAAACGAATTCATATCTTTGCAAAGCTAATTACTGGCTTGAAAATTACTGATCGAGTCACTCGCCAATATATGCCTATCAAATAAAGGTAGTTGCTGCAGAAAATGAGAGATGAAACTTGGAAAATGGGGCCGGCTGCTAACTACAGTTCTTTGGGAGAGGGCTGCGTGCGGCAGCTCTCTGTGCAGCTTGAATGGGGAAGATGATGTTCTCTGTTGGTGCTGTACTGGTGCATTGTAATTCATACACAGTCCAACTTGTATTTGATCCAAGCCATTATTTTAAGGGGCATTTTGGACATTTCACAAGACAACAAACCTCACCTTTGACAGAATGGGTATATTTTGAAATCAGTCAAATACTTAATGGATATATTTTGAAAATTGATTGTATATTTAGAATTAAGGCAAAAGGTATTTGGTATATTTGAAATTAACCCTATTATGCATTTTTCATTTGTGAAATATTAACTATTGTAGATTGATGGAAGACCCTGCTGCTTATGGGAAGTTTGGCCTGGCCAACCTCTTGGAGCTAAGGGAAGAATGCTTGAGAGAATTCCAGTTTGTTGATGCTTACAAGAGCATTAAACAGAGGTGAGAATGTCATGCACCAATCTATTTAATTATTCTTCAATTGCTCCTGCTTCCATCTTCCTCTGATAATTCTGTAGAGACTTGATCAACCATTTCTCAGTGTCTGCCTATAGCTCATGTATAAGGTGCATGTGCGTACCTGGTAAATTATTGAATCTGCAAGCTATGCTGGTCCCACCAGTGGGGCATATACTGTGGTTTGGTAAGTGCACCAATCTTGTGCTCTAATGCGTATCAATTGAAAATTCTGCTTCACTTCTACAATCCAGATCATTAAGAATCTTAGGATAGAGGATTAAAAAAAAAAAAAAAAAAAAAAACTGCGTAAGAATATACAAACCATCCATTTTGCTGACAATTAAAATGGACTGGTTGTGCACCCCAGTATCATAAATGGCTTTCCATATATATATATATATATATATATATATATATATATTGATTAGAATGTCACTCAATATTTGATAATGGTTTTATTTGCATATTGGGTTTCCTAATATGAGCTGCACATGCACAATTTCTTAGCTAACCAGAAAGTGCAGTAGATCCATCGCTTGTTGTATTCCAATAAATGCCCCATGCCACTCATTTAAGAAGTACAGAGTGCCAAAAACTGGAAAGCATACAAGCGATCATTTAGATTATCAGCCTCAGTCATGTTGTCACTTGTGTTGTCTTTTTGATATAGCGTGCCACTCCCTTGATCGAAGACACCGCCAGCTTAAAAAAATTCATCAATATTTGAACGAATGTTATCACAACTTAACCAGATTATCCAGTTTGAGCTAGTTTGACCAATACCAGTACCCTGCCATTTGATCTGGTCAGAAAATAGTTTTTATCAGCATCAGGCTCAATCAAATAATATATTTGAAATTGGATAAAAATATATATGTGTGAAATAAATGAAGAATTTAATTCATTAGCTTTTCTAGCACATTGGAGCATAAGCGCGAGGCTGGCAGGTGATTGGAGCAATTTTTCCAATTTTGTGACTTTTAATTAAAAAAAATTTGCTAGTTCAAACTGGTTGGTCCTGTTCGACTGGAACAGGTTAATAGACTGGTTGAAGCAAAAGGTTGATTCTGAACTTCTGATAACAGTGATTCTGATCCAAATGCAGCTTTTTTTTAAATTTGGTTTTATAAGACGTGACAACTGATATTATAATCAGGTACATTTAGAACCCTCACCACAAGGAGGGAATTTTCCTGTGAAACCCCTACACTAGGGGAAATTTTGTATGAAATTCTCACACTGGGAGAAGTGTAAAACCCCCATAACTCGGAGGGACTATTGGAAAGTACCCCTCACCAAGGAGGGGTTCGAACCCGCGGCGGTTCCCTTTGAGCGCCAGCTGGTTACCATGACGCCAGAACCATTGTGGCGATCCAAATGCAGTTAATAGTGTCCTTAGTTTGTCTCTCATTACTTGCACTCTAAAATCCTTGAAATGTAATAGGGAAAATGAGGCATCTCTTGCTGTTTTACCTGACCTTCTGAGAGAGCTTGACGGAATGAATGAGGTATGTAAAATATCTTGAAATCCCTTTATTTCTTTTTTCAATTACCTGAAATTATGGGAATTTTCTTCAGGCTGATTATTGTATGAGAATAAACATGACCACACTTTATGCAATGTGTTACAGCTATGATGCTAATAATTTTGCATGCATGTACCATGTATTCATGTATCGCATGCTGTGTCTATGAATGCATTGAACTTAATTATTACATCTCAAATTTCTCTACATAAGCTGAGATTACCATTACTGTAGCCTTGAGTTGAGTCATCTAACAAGCATGGACACTATTCAGACACCAAGATAATCCTATCCGGTGCTTAAGTGGCAGGAGGATAATATTCAATAGTATAGGAGATGGACAATGCATCAAGCACCCTCCCTTGTACCTTAAACAACTGGTTCATTTTTGGATATTAACAGGACTATATTTGTGGAAATTGCACATTTCAGAACCATACCCTGTTTTTCTCATCAGAATTCTATTTCCCTGTGGTTTGTAATTTATTCTTACTATTCCTAATTTCCTTTAATTTGTAGGAGAACAGACTGCTTGTACTCATTGAAGGTGTTCTTGCTGCAAATATCTTTGACTGGGGATCACGTGCATGTGTGGATCTTTACCATAAAGGAACAATTATTGAAATATACCGTATGAGTCGCAAAAAGATGCAGCGTCCTTGGCGGGTAAATTTGCATTTGGAGTAAATTTACTTGCTGAAGAGAAAAAAAGAAAAAAATTGAATGGACATTAACATATTTCACCATTTCTTTGTGGCAATTACTTCCATATTATTGACCTATATTGCGGATCATGGGAAAAATAATTGTTCACACATTAGTAATTGAATTTGGACTACTTATATACCAGCCACCAGTTGGATGAATTTGATCCAAACAATTTGCAATTTTTGATAAATGCTTTGCTGGGAACCTCTTGAACGATGCAAATTGTCTGGGTCATGGACTACTCATGCAACTTCTGCACCAGATGTCTGCATAAGAATTTGTAATATCTGAATTTTGGACTTTAATGGTCTCCTGCTTGATGGTTAGGATTGTCCAAACTGTTCTTTTTTTCTTTCCTTTTCTTTTTCCTCTTGGCAACTGCTTCATTGTCAATCTGGCGAACAACTTGGAATGTCTGTGAAGTCATGTGCCATCTGCAACATTCAAATTGTGGGTTAATCGTCATCACCAATCACTGGAAAATGCACAAGATAGGCAAGGCTAGTTCATGGATATTGGAAATTTGGATAGGGATTTTATCCATTACAATAATAATTTAGTACATGATATTGTTCGTTTTTTAATAGTTTAGCTCATTTTATTGCTCTTGTTCAACAAAATTGTCCATTAGGTTGATAACTTCGATACTTTCAAGGAAAGGATGCTTGGTTCTGACAATAGAAAAGCTAGATTACATAGAAGGGCATTGCTCTTTGTTGACAACTCAGGGGCTGATATTGTTCTTGGGATGCTGCCACTGGCGCGTGAGCTTCTTCGTCGTGGAACTGAGGTCTGCAGGTCCTTCCAGAAGATACTAATGTTTTGCCCTTCTTTAGTTAAAGAATAGTGCATCCATCATATTACATTTTTTTTGCAATTGTTGTAGATATTGTGCATTGAGATCATTCTTTTTTTTTATGATACATAATGCTTATCTCGAGATAGTGAGACACCATCATATTCAGTTGCAATCTTTAGTTTTTTCAAGTTAACCAATTGCAGGTAATGTTAACTGGTTGAAGCGCAGTTGCAATTTTAAATTCTATCTTCAGACATTGATGGATAGAAAACAACCATGCATGCTATGAGTTCTATTTTTTTTATTATTATTAAAATCAACACTTGAAAGTTTATTCATCTGGAGAACCATAAGTAGCTCAGTAGTTCCCCAGAAAATTTGAAATTCCGGTTAGCTGAACCTTTTCAGCTAAACTATAACTCGCATCTGAATTGCAACCTGAAGTTCTGGTGTCATCATGCTGCTCGAAATGGTTGGAAATGTATGTTATGCACTTTCTTTTCATTTCATGTCCAATGCTTGAGGAACTGATTACCCAATTTTTCCTGAAATGCAATCAACTATTTAGGGTACTTCCAGATTGATTAATATCTGACTGCCAACCTGCTCATGTTTTTACATCCTGTGATCTGGACTGTACATTGGTTCATATCTATAATATGTTTACTGGTCTGAAGTGATTCTACCCTCGTTTAGATTAGCTTGTTACTTCAATCTATTTATAATGTGAATGTTTATTTTTTGAATTGGGGAAACTTTCAATTTCTACCATCCTATAATTTATTTCCTGTAGTGTTGTTAAATCTTTGTTCAACAAACATGCATCAATTGCTATTTCTACCAGAGAAGATTGTTATTCCGCTACATTTGAATTGACTCTTCACTTACTCTTGAAGACATTCAGATGTAACAACTGTGAAAAATTCCAAGAAAGAAAAGAGAATACTAGGTTGGAACTTTATTTCTTCATGGGAAGTGGACAATGTTTGAAAACTCATGTTATGTACTAGAAAAAATTGATCGAATTTTATTTCTTCTTCATGTTGAGTGTGCTGTGTTCAACTTCTTGCTTAAAATTTTAGCTGAATCTAAGATGAAATGGTTTTTCTTAATGAATCTCATGATTCAATTATTTGAATTCTACATAGTTCTGATTTGATTCACAATCTATTATTCAAACCTTATTAATCTTTTTTGTGTTTAAGTTTTTTCTAGCCTTGATATTGGCAACACGTACAGATGGCTTAAACTAGGCTTTTTCTTTATTCGTCGTGTAAAGTTCAAATTCAGATTCTCTCCTAAATTATTACTTATGTAATCTCAACCTCCAATAGTGATTTAATTCTTCGTCTAGGAAAAAGGGAATTCAAAATTTTACTTTTGGAGATCTCCGTTGGAACTTTCAAAGTGTGGATATTTACTTAGAACACCATATTATCCATGGGCTAAAGCAAATGTTTGTTTTTTTGTTTTGTTTTGCCCCTTTCTAAATCAGTTAAGTTGTTAAAGTAAACTTTGATCTAGTGATTTAGCATTGAGAATTTGAGAGTGAGCAAATATGGCATGCATGCTCTACATATATATGGTTTGATAAAATTTGTACAAGTTCTTAATTATGTGTGATGATAAGCAATTTCTCATGATCTAAAGAAATTTTTTGGTTTGTTTTCATCAGCTTTAGTTTAATCAGAATATTAGTTTTGATGTCTTAAAAATCTTACAATTTGTGATATGAATTTTGATATGATTCAAAATTTGACTTCTGCTAAAATTCAGGATGTTGCGATCATTATGACAAAAACTGCCCTATGGAAAATTAATGTACCAGATTGTAGAATATGAATCTTTTGATTCAGGATCATCCTTTTTCTCAAAGATCATATGATTGACAGTTTATTTAGTATTTTGTTCTTACTATGTGTCATATAACTAAATCGAGGAAGTTTTAATGGACGAGTAATCTTGTTGCATGCAGGTTGTTCTGGTTGCTAATTCATTGCCTGCTCTAAATGATGTCACTGCAACTGAAATTCCTGGAATTGTAGCTGAGGCTGCAAAGGTTTGATCCAAACTTGAGAGCATTGTAAACCTTTTATGTAGATGTCAGGCACGTGCGATGTAGATTGTTGACCGGACCTTGTATGGATGTGTGGCCCAAAACATCCCTTGTTCAGAGGTGATATCTTTGATTTTTGTGATGGGGTTACAGATTCAACTTATTGGAAATGGCCAGTCTGAATATAAATAATCCTATAGATACAGATCATCCAGCTCACTGTGAGGTGGTTCCCACATGAACGGAAACTTCATGGAACCACATGAAATGTATTTGAATATGTTGTTTCCCATATGGCAGGGCTAGATCAAAAGCCATAAGTTGGGTCCTAACTGGGGAATCTTGGTAAACTAATTATTCTTTGATCTTCAGCACTGTGATATCCTTCGAAGAGCTGCTGAAGCTGGAGGCCTACTCTTCGATGCTATGGTGAACCTCAATGACTCTGCTGTGGGAAAGGCAGCTGTGGTTGCTTTGATGGTTGTGGAGAATGGGTGTGGTAGTCCATGCATAGACTTCCGGCAGGTCAGCTCAGAGCTTGCTGCAGCTGCAAAGGATGCTGATTTGGTAATACCAGCATTTCAACGTCCTTGTTAGCAATTATGTTCTCCCTCCTGGAATCCTTGGATTGTTAAGTCTCGCACTAGAAGGTTACTACATTCTTAGCTTAATTGGTGAAGAGGATAGGATATACATCAGGGCTATCAACTGGCTAAATTTTGTTTTGGTTCTTTTAATGGGACCTGTTGTTGTTGTTGTTGAAATCTGCATGAAGCTGATTTGGCAGTAACACCATTCAAGAATGCTGACTAGGTAGTTGAGTGAACCCTGCTTGTTTTAAAAGATGGAGGATGTCGCCTGAGAGCATTTACATTTTTATATTGCCTAGGCAAAACGTTGGACTTAGGGAGAGCATAGGAAATTACATGGAGCTTTTCATAATAAACGGTTTTGAGTAGATTTGTACTTGGATGGTGTGGTCCTTCTTTAACGTGAATACCTAAACAATTACTATTGTGGATGGACTTCCATTATTTGAGTGATAATTAGCCGTAATAGCACTGACCACTAGTGGAGAGCTTTGGGGAGGCTGTGACGCATGCAGTTTCCATTACCTTTGGTCAACTGAAGAGTCCTACATTTGAAGAAGAATCCATGTCTTACTGCCACCGATTGTCCAGGGCAAAGGTAGCACCTGTATTGAGAACTCTACAGAACTCTAGTCTCCAGAAACCACCACAAAGATACCTACCTGAATCGATAGATCTTTTTTTCATTGATGTAGGTCAATTACCTAAGCCATCCATTTATGGGCACATCTAACGTTCTAGGTTTGAACAGAAATGGTCTTTGAAAGACACCCACCCTGAAGACGCCCCCTGGTCCAATATTTAGGATCATTGAGACGAGGGATTTGGTTGGCAGTTCATTTGTGAATTCATCACCGATTCACCATCTGTTGCTCTTTATTGTGGAAGAGATGAATTCAGGAGTCTCATAATGAGGTTCTTCTCACGTTGGAGGAGGATTACTAATTATTTCCTTGATGATAGAAGAGAGGTCAAAATTCTGCATTAGCTTATGATTTATTCTTTATTTTCTCGCACTACAGATCATCTTGGAAGGCATGGGTCGGGCTCTACATACTAACTTCAATGCACGCTTTAAATGTGATGCTCTGAAGGTGAGATCAAGAATTTGTTACTTTTAGGTGGCTGCATGCATGCGCTTATTTGTGTATGAGAGCATGTGAAGACAGGGATACTCTCATAGTAGTTTTTCTAACATTAAAAATGTTTTTCAGCTTGCCATGGTGAAGAATCAGAGGTTGGCTGAAAAGCTGATTAAAGGAAACATCTACGATTGTATCTGCCGCTTTGAACCTGCCAGTTGAGTTTCTTTCTGTCATTGCTCTCTCCAATAGAGTGGATCAATGGCTTAGAGCCAACAGATTCAGCACTGCTCATAATTGTAATATTTGTATAGTAACAAATTTTGGCTCACTGGTGCCGTGTTAGCCTAATCTTGATCTGATGGATAAGTTATGTAATAACCCAAACATATTTTTGGTTATTCTGGACCTCACGCCAATCATGTAAAAAGGGTTAAATAGAGATTTCTTTCCTTAAACTATGAAGTGGTGAAACAATCATTTTGTGTTTTGCAATCATGCTATAGTTGGAATTATTTTTGTTTTTGTTTTGTCTATCTTAAGATGGATTTTAATCGTCTCTGGAGTCTGGATCAGATCCATGCTGAACACCATTATTGATGTAAAATTAGAAAATCGATTTGTAAAATTCGCAGCTTGATGGAGTTTTCGGGCGCCGTTATCTAAATTTTGAAAATTGAATTTATCGGATCTCAAGCTTAACGAAGAGCACAGCTGCACAAGAGGTCTGATATGCCTGCATTCCAAGAATCCAGCAAACATTAACAGATTTAGCCGACGAATTTGTAAGTTGTAATAGCTTATTAGCTTTCAATGGTGTCCTTGCAATAGATCCGACGGCTATTAGTTTGCAACTGCATGCACCCGAGGGGTACTGCCATGGGTATGGATTCTTGATAGTGGCAAACCGCACGACCGGCTTAAGGTCCCCGTCCTTGGCATCTTTACCGGAGCTCCGAAGATGCTTAAAAAAGGCAACGAGCAAAATGGAACAAATATCTTCCAAGAACAAAAATTCCTAATCTTTCATTTAGGAAAAATGTCGGGCTTTATAATCACTCGCCCGTAGCACTTAGTTGACTTGAAGTCAAAGTACCTTACAGATGGAATCAATAGGGTTTATGTAGTTACGAGATACACTACACAGTGAGACGTCCTGTTGCATGTCTCCTCTCATAACAAGTGAGATGCCTGTTTTCTTGGAGTTGAACCCTGTAAGATGCATTGCTATTTCTTGTAGATGAGGAGAACTTGAATCGACTCCTCTAATCGGGCTTGATCAGAATTTTGCTACACCGCCACAGGCCCACAACTTAGCACTACCGGTTAAGAGCGTGCAAAACATGCCTAATTGCCTATCATCTCGCCAGGTGCAGTGTGAATAGTTTCGAAATGCTGTTCCATGTTTCTCCAAATCCGTAGCATTCCTGTTATTAGAATGAGTAAAATTAAGTACCTTCCTTTTAGATGCTATTGTTTCCCATTTTCTATTTGAATTTCGCAAAGCCTTCTTCAGCGCTGCTATCTCAATCTGTCCGCGACTCCATTTTGGTCTCCAACGTTGCCACAGATTCCTCACAATAAGAAATCCTTCCAGCCAATCCTCGAACTTAGCTTCAGTTTTCCTTGAGTCCCTCTGATGTGCACTAGCACTAACTCCATCAGTCGAAATTCCAACTGCCTCTGTAGTTGCAGCTAACCCATCAAGTTGTTCCTCGAGCCAAGCCATTCGACTCTTTATCTGTTTCATAGCACTACCCTTTCTCAACTAGAAACCCATTTTTTTATTTTTTAAAACTTTTTAATATTAATCTAAGGTTATGTTTGGGAAGTGATGAAATTTTTTGGTGTAAAAGTTTGTAAAATTGAAGAAAAAGTTTTTGAAATAGAAGAAAATGATGTGATGTAATATGAGTAATGATAAGGAGTAAAGAGAATAAAATTAAAATAGATAAATTAGATGTGCGAATAGTTATGTAAAAATGATTAAAAGTAGGATAGATGTACAGAAAAAAGTGAAAAAATAGTTAAAATAAAATAACTGTAGAAAGTAAAAAGTGTTAAATTGAAAAGTTTTAGTTGAATATGTTTTTTGGTGTAACTACCACCCTCTAGGTGTATATTATTTATAAATTCGGTTTTATCATTTTTGAATATATATATATATATATATTATGTTTTATAGAAGCGGGACCGATATATAGATAACCAAGATATGCATATATTTTTTTGTATTTTAAAACATAAGGCACTATGGTCATTTCACATTAGTAAAAATGAAGATTTTGTATTTTAAAACACAGGGGTATGGTGGTCATTCACATTAGCAAAAAAGATGGCAGTATTTCTTCGAAAATGATAAATTTAGTTTATAGATAATATACACTTAAATTAATATTTTTATTAAAAAATTTCAAAAAAAAAAATATGGGCGTTATGATGGGTCGTAGATGAGAGATGACAGTCCGAGATGATCATTAACACAAATTGTCATTGGCACGGACTCTTTATACTTGAACTGCACAATCGGCCTAAGGTCTTGACCTTGGAACAATTCAACTGGACTTGGTCCAACACAACCTATACGTACGCCACTGTGCACACCACGTTAGATCTATATAAGCTGCGTAGATCATGCGCGCCACCAACATGGAAAAGGATTGGTACTTCGTAGTTTGCACCGTCTGCATGCCGCCACTCTCTCTCATCATGGTGTCGCCGATGCATATCGCCGCTTCGATGTCAAGCATCCATGATCTTACCCTAGAATTGTCTCTTGTTCCATCACTGGAATGATTTGTATGTTTGTTCGGTCGTTCACCCACATCCCATGAGTGACCTCGCAGTCGTCGTCTGCTCCGGGACGCTCCGCGAACGATCGATGTAGGGATGTTACAGTTATAGACCATGCTGTGTTTGCAATATTCTCCTTTTTGACGGTGATATGGCTGCAATTCCTAATTTTCAAGAATAGCAGTTCGTTATCCGGAACCTTCGAGCGCATCTTCGAGCCCGTTTGGCAAAGTAAGTAAAAAAATTTTAAATGAGGAACACATTTTCAATAAATTCCAGTCATTTTATCTATTTTTAATTATCCTAATTGTTTCATTTTTACACCTAACTTTCGACCTCGATCAAAGGCTCTGCCTCCATTTTTTAGATGTGATTGATGCAGCATCCATTCTATTCATACGTGTTTCATATTATTTGTTTAGTCAATATACTAAGTTTCATTCAAACCGAATATATGCACGTGCTACATTTACTTAAAAATAAATAGATTCATGTGTAAATTAGAAAAAGTACTTAAATCCATTCACTCATATTTTAGAATATAATAATGTTCTATAGAATCATTATTCATATAATAGTGATATTTTGAATAGTTTAGATATTCTTGATATTTAATATTAAATTATTTTATTATGTTGATTTTACATTTATAAATGGAACTCATATATAATGATATTAAACAAATGAAATAATTTTTACAATAATATAAATGATGCAAAACACAATAGTTAAACTGAATTTTTCATCAATTGATAAAAAAAAAAAAAAAAAAAGAGGTTTCAATGAAGCATTTCAGCTGAATAATTTCTTCGTGCATTAGTGATGGACACCCTCAATGCACGAGTAAGAAATCCAATGTTTCCAACGTTGACCAGAAATCTGAAATAAACCACCTTCCATTTGCATGCAGATAGCAGCTATAAATTTTTACCGTCAACGGGTAACTACGTACAACAATAGCATAGCGCTTTACGAAACTAAAATAGTTATTACATAGACGTTGTAACTAAATCGTCTAAACAATCGAATGCATTTGGGCCCCTGCAACTTGAATCAGGAAAAGATACGGCAAAGAATCAGTGATTTTCCGCTATGAAAATGCTTAGCATCAACAGCATAGCATTTGACAGCGTAGCATTCGTATGGGAGGTTTATCGTCATCCGAATTATTCAGTTGAACTCATTGGCCCCTTCATGCCCAACCTGAAACGACAGCATTTGCATTTTGCAACAAGAAAGCTCCGTCTTTCCTGTGTTGACTTAAGATTCTGCATTCCCGAGAGTAGTCCTGATGCGGCCTTACGATGCATGGATCACTTGACCAGTGTTCTTTTCCCATGCCTTCTGTTATTTCTCCTTCTTTCATGCCATCTTTCTTTAATATTGTAGCCGTTGTCTGCACGAGACTCATCAATATAGTCATTCTGTCCATTAGGTGTTTGATTTAAGCCGTGGTCGTCATCCATAGATCCTCTTATCCTGGCTACCTCTGCTTGGAGATCATTTATCAACATCTCAGTGGTCCTTGCAGTGATCCCCCTTAGATACCACGAAATTGGCGGTGGTGGCAAGAGCGCAGGCTGCACAAGTTGCTCTAAACTCACAACTGAACCGACTCTTCCTTTTCCACCTGTACATGAATGGTAGTCAGCGAATGTTTCAGGCTTCGATGGAGAGCACAAGTGGTCGTCCAAGAACAATGGTTCAACTTTCCAGCAGCCTTCAAATCTTTTCATAAAGCCCACTTTTCCTTGCTTGAACTTGACCTATAATTGAAGGTATGAGAATTGCAAATATCAACTACAGATAACAAATATCCAATGGTTTTGTAAATCATGGTCAGGCCTTGATCAAAGTCTAGATAACAAATCTAGACTTGATTGTCCAATCTCAAGTTAGGATAAGTTTCCAGAACTTGAGTGGGCCCGCCATTGGCCTAGTAAGGGAAGTATCATCCTGATGACTCATGGTCTCAAACCAGATCAGGTTCAGTCATGTATTAGTCAACTAGTCACCATGGGGTCAGTCAGGTAAGAGATGCTGAAACCATGATCAAAGTTCTGTTTTTGATATTAAGAAGATCTTCTCTTGTCCAAATGCAAGAGAGTCCTTGCATCAGTGATCTAAACAGTTGCTATCATAGATCAGCACCCTGATTTGGAGATCATATTTTGGTTTAAATGTCCCAAATCAAATGAATTTCAAGGAAAAGAATTCATTGTTACTCACGGTGTGATCTTGTCTGTTCTGGTCAACAAATACATGCACTGATATAGTCCCTGACCACCAAAGGAACCTCCATATAGCTGATTGCTCCACCTCAACCACCTGCCTTGGACCCTCATCAAGGAGAACCTTTCTTGATACTACCTCCTGTTTAAGGAGAGAATATGCAGTCAAATTACAACACTGGTATCTCTTCAGCTGTTCAGTTATAGGAACTTCACACAGAAGCGTCAGATGACAAATATAGGATAATGCCCAGGTTCATGATGCCCAAGGATTGCCCAAGCAACAGGGCATGGATGACACATGGAAAATGCTTTCAGAATTTCAGCCGTACTGCTCTGTAGTAATTATCATATGGGACAGATTTCAGCCGTGCATTTGAATAACCGACGGTTAAGGAATGAGGGCATTTCAGGACAGTGGGGTAAGTCAAGGACATCAAAATTGCTGACTCCATGGGGAATGAAGAAAAACTAAATTATCTGAAACAGTCCAGCTACATCAGTTGAATTTGTCACAGATCATCTTTCTTTTAGCCATTCCATGTCCACACCTCCACCCACAGTAAATGAACATGCACCTTAGCTGAGCTGCCATAAAGGAAACACACGGAACAGTTCAACTCTTCATCTCAGATAACTGAATCTGGTAGAAATGATTTATGCAAACAGTTATATACATGGAAAGATTTATGCAATGCTCTTATCTTCAGTTTCTCATGCATATCTCACCCAATTTATATCCTCTAAAGAAAACTGTCCAAATAACGCACAGAATTTAAAAAGTGCCACAATAATATCATCACCATCACCTTAATGTTCTTGAAGACTCTTCTGTTGTCAGGGTCAATAACAATATTATAAACAGCATCAGGTGGCAATCCAGCTTTGAATTTCACATTGAGGTTACAAAGAGAACCCCTTGGTACAGTAACCTGCAAAAAGTTTTGTAAGATTCCTAGCCAAGTTAATCAATCAGAATAAGAAATTTGTGGTCCTTGACGTGAGAATCCTCATGGATGGGTTCTACAAAAGCACTGCCCATTCAATAATCTAGATTATTATCTAACATTACAAGTATGGATGCATTACTCACAAAAAGAATCCCAGAAACAATCTTAGCCATTTACATTGCAGCCCGAAATAGACAGAAGGAGAAGGGACTGTCTGGCTGGTTCAGTGTTCTAACGTGGAGGCCATGGGATTTCTATTGATATTAAAGTCCCGCAGATTAATGATGTTGAAGAATCCAAGCATCTAGCCCTAATCAGGCAACCAACAATGTACAGTAATGTTGGAGATGATGGTGATGAGTCAAAAGATTCCATATCCGCATGAATAGTAGTTTTCCTGCTATTTGCATTTCATACATTTATTTCAGGAGCTTGATCAACCCAAGAAGGGTTCTCTTTCCAAACTTGCAGCTGCTTCTCCAAGTTCACTTCCAAAGCATTGTATGCTGAATTGCCTTTTGATAAAACAAGCATTGGAGATTCTCCTTTCCTCTCATTCTTCACCAACTGCTTGAAATGAGCCTGGCAAGAGAACAAAAGAGCACCCTCTATTCAAATTCATGGAATATGAAGACCTATCATCACATACAATAGTACAATAGCAGGATATTAAACCTTGTCATCCATGTGTATCCATGCCCAATAACTAAAGCTTTACATAATCACATGAATGAGTTGATAAGACCTTTACCCACTTTCAATAAATTCATGTACCACAGGGAGAGCTGGGCAGTGGAACACCAAAGAAATGGAAGGCCTCTGAATGACAGGCACTCAACATAATGCCTGTTTGCAAGCACGCAGAGGATGCAGAACGAAGACATCTAAAATTTCATTAACTAATGGACTGGAGGTAGAAGCAAGCACCTTTAAACTGCTGTGAAGTCTTTGAGGAATCTGTCCAATAAAGTCTAATGTAGGATTGAGTGCCTTTGGAAAGCCATTTCCTTTTTTACAACCAAAGTTCATAGGCATCTTCCCATTGGTCTCATCCATCAATGCCTGGATTAGACAGCAAACTCATTAGAATTTTAATTGTCTTTGAAACTGGAATAGATATTTAAAACTGCTTCCAGTTTCAAATTTCAATGAAATTATCCAGGAACGCATGGATATATCTGTCTTTCATTTAGACATCTTTCTTCTGGGGAAACATACTGCCATTATTTTGTCAAAAAATTTAGACTTCATGACATTGATATACAGCATAGCATACAGGAGCAATTATAATGCCAATTGTCAAGGCATTTAAGATTTTGTGAAGTTCCTTTCTTTCTTCTGTTTTCTTTAATTATCTGATTCACACATCTTCACTTGTTATCTTCAAAAGTAGAAAATTTCACTTAATGACCACTGACTTGGATCTGTTTGAGAGTTGATTCAAGGGTGCGGCAGTCACAGCAATGCAAGTTATTCTTCACTGAACTGAGATTGCTCAATTGAATCAGTTTAAGGTTTAAAATTATTATAAGAAGTTCAAAAAAAATATGACATGTTAATTCCATGCATTTCGAAGAGTTCTGGAATCCGTGACAATAGAGCATGAAATGGCTCCACCTCATAATTCCAAGTTATGTCATTCTCTAATATAATTATCAATTTGATATTTCTGTACCCGAGATGGCCATGATAGAAATGAAGCACAGTGCAAATTTATGCATCATGAAACATGGCATTTGACACATCTGGCAAAATAAGATTGCGTAGCATTACAAATCCACCAAGTTTGACTGAGAAAACATAGCAACTCCACGACTGTTATAGTTGACAATTCTTACTTGGGTTCTTGAGGGCACAAAAAATGCGCATATATGTCATCTGGCTATTTTCAGCCTGTCTAGAAGCATAACCCACCATACAAATGGATCTCCAGAGCTAAATTAATCATCAGTTTTACCCTTGTCCTACCAATGTACATGAGGGGCACATGAAAATCTCCAATTGGAAATAGTCACCCACTCGGTAACTGAATTAGCTTAATTTTTCCTGGCATATAATATTCAAGTGAATGAATCATACATAACAAGCTTAATAAATTTCATGTTGAACACTCATCTTTAACCAGTTGGACACCATGAATCACACAAGGAGCCAGCTTTAAAGGCCTAGTAACTAGTAAGAACTTCTCCAGAATGACAGTAACAAGCATCATCTTTGCAAACTGTGCCAAAATTCATATTAAAGTAAATAATTTTTGCATGTGAAAAAAAGTGAAAAATTAAGTTTCGAAGTAACCGAATTCCGCAGGACATTGAGAAACAAATAAAGCTTTGCCTATGAATATTGACTTGCTCGGGAGGAAACAACAAGCGTCACAAATTCAACACAAAATTGCATTCACGTTAATTAATAAGGAAACCAAAACAAAACTAAAGTATGGCAGTTAAGATTCAAATCGAAGAATAGACCAAATAAAGGCGAGTAATGTTTTAATGCATCCAGATGTAAAATCTATTTTTAAATTTTTTTTTATAAAACTTTAATCTATTGTGTATTAATCTATAAACTAAGTTTTCCTATTTTTGGACTCCAAAAATGGGAAAACTTAATGTATAAATTAAATACACTAGCTTAACAGTTTTATAAAACATTTTCAAAAAAATATTAAAAAAAAAAAAAAAAAAGGTTTTGCACCGTAGCGCATTCAAACAACTCAATAAAGACATGGTCTCTGATCAAAAGAATAATAATAATAAAGACTTAGTCCCCTGGGATGAATGTTCAGCACACGCCAACCGTTGCAAAATACACACGAGAGTTTAAAATGCTAATAAACATTACCCATCAGAGAATACCAAAAATCCGTTGTGCAAACACTAGAAATGCCAAGGCAAAGTGAAAATCAATAGCATAGACAAAACTCCGTGTACCCAAAAGCAACCGATCAAACTAGCCAAATCCGAAGTCAAAGAGAAGATTATTTGGAAGAAGCGCAGCGACTGAGGAGCAGAGCCAGAGAGGGATCATTCATTCATACAAGAAAAATTAAACAAAATCCCTTACTCAGAACAGCTGAAATCTTCGCATCCAACTATAAGATTATTTGGAAGAAGCGCAGCGACTGAGGAGCAGAGCCAGAGAGGGATCATTCATTCATACAAGAAAAATTAAACAAAATCCCTTACTCAGAACAGCTGAAATCTTCGCATCCAACTATCTGTTTCTCGCACGAAAAAGTCGGAATTCTATACGGGTGTTGTGTATATTCGCCGCGGAAGACGAGTTCCCCTTTTCCTTCTACCTTGGCTGCTGCACGTGGCCCCGACGATGTGGCCGGCAGCTGCACGTGCCTATTTCCCCGTCGGGATCGGATGGTCATTGGCTGAGCTGGGGATCGGATGGACCGACAATCAATGAATGTTTACACGTCCAACTGGGTCTCTTGCGACAATCAATGAATGTTTACACGTCCAACTGGGTCTCTTGCTTACCTGAGCAATCGCGGCCCATGATGATCGCCGGGTCGACCCATTTGATTTTTTATGAGCCACAAGCAGATGATCACCGGCCCAGAAACCCGTGACCGCCTCCCTTTCCAGTTGCCCGTTGCACTCGACAAGACAGCCGCAAACTGCCACTCACAAAAGCTTGGACTGCAGACGGAAGTTGATAAACAGTGCTGCACGTGACGTGATCAGATTTTAGAATTTCTTTTTTTTTTTTCAAAAAAATTATTTTATCCTCTCCTCTTCGGGGAAGCTCGAAAGGCAGAAGCTCTTTGCTGTCTCGACGAGACAGGTTTGGAGATGTGCCCGGTACGGTTTGGATTACTCAATTGTTGAGGCTGGAAAGGGGATTGGACTGCGAAGTGGAATCCGCGTGATATCATACTGCGCTGCACAGCCGGCCAGGCAGCAGGCCAGCCTCGTTTTCTCAGTTTCTGCTGTGAAGTATGCAGGCGTACCTTCCAGGCTTCCCCACGTCTCCGGTGATCAAGCGGACGCTTAGTGGGAAAATTGCGCCATAGACCCTCTAACTATGCGTATTGGCATTTTGGACCCCGATGTTTGCGTATTAGCATTTTAGACCCCAAAAAGTCTCGACCTTTGCATTTTACCCCCCGCGCCCTCACGGCGTCAAAAAATCAGCGTCTAGCCGTCTGAAATGACGAAAATACCCATGATAGAAAAACATAGGTCACGGCACCAGACCGGCCACCTAGAGGAAACTGGAGGTTTCTCAATCAACTTAATTTCTAAATGAATCTCGAATTCACGCTTCGTCGAATTTTCCCCGGCCGTAGCCTAGGATTAAGAGCCACATCCTCGATGTCAAACCCCGGCTGGCTGGGGGTGGGAAATCTCTACTTTCCAAGAAACCCCCGTACCTTCTTCCTTTCTCATCTATCATCGACGCCAATCACACCTCTGCTCGCTTCTGCTCCCGCTAACATAATCCAAAAAACCACCGTCACCCATCTAGAACTTGGAGAGCTTTGATGGTTTAACCTCTGAAGACATTTTCAGAGAGACCAAAAGAACGCTGTTTTCTGACTCTTTTTCATTTAAATTGTTTTTTTAGGGGGGGTTCTTGCTGAAGCTGTTTTCGACTAATTTTTTGTTTGGATTTTGGCAGCTGAAATAAGTTCGCTTTTCGGCTTTCGTTTGGTTTCGGCTTTCAGTTCGTATTTCCTATTTTCCTCCCTTTGTTTTTCCTTAGTGTTTTGGGTTTTGACGTTTTTTCCTGCTAGAAGCAGGAGGAAGCCCAGCAAAAAACTGGCTTGAAAACTCTCAAAAGTTTCCTAGCAAAATGCTAGCTTTTGGATGATATGTTTGGATAATCTCAGTTAAAATTCATCATCTTCCCCCCCCCCCCCCTCCTTCAATTTCATTTCCGAAACTTCTTTCTGGAAGAATAATACCAAGAAAGACCTATTCAATAAATGCAGCAATCCACCTCAAAAATCGATCTTTAGCCGTGGGTTTTGAGCTGTTTCATGGAAGGCCGAAGGCCGAAGAGGCACTGGAATGGAGAACCTGATTTTTTGCTTCGAATCATCTTTTTGTTCTGCTTATTCGAATCGCTTGAATGTCTAGAAGCATCCTATCGGCTTCCTTCATGCCGCCTCGACAGGTTTGTCACTCCTCCGCGACAGTCTCTACATCCGATTCTCGAATTCAAGACCCGCTTGCGGAGAATAACGCTCGGAATCCTCTTCGGATGCCTCAGCAGCCTCATTGCTACGATATTCCTAGCCATTGCAGTCCGCTTCTTCCTGCAGTTCATGAAGCGGACGCCGATTCTCAAAGGCCCTGTAATCTTCTCCTCAGAAATCACCGCTCGAGCCCTCCAATCCGCTCTATCTAGAGAAAATCAGTTGCCGGGATCCAGCTCCCACGGCAAATACTACCGCATCGTCTTCAACAACGACCGGGATTTCGCCGTCAAGCGGCTCGAGCCATTCGAGCACAGTTCTCCAGAGACGCAGAGCAAGTCGATGAAGAGACGGATGCAGAGAGAGCTGGAAGTGCTTGCTCAGCTGAAGCATAGGAATGTGATGAGGTTGAGGGCTTACGTCCGCGAAGCTGATCGTTTCTCTCTGGTCTACAACTACATGCCCGTTGGCAGCCTTCAAGATGTTATGAACCGCGTTCGAGCGAACCAGCTGCAGTTGGGGTGGGATGTTCGGCATCGAATTGCGGTTGGGGTGATCAAGGGGCTCAGATATCTTCACTTCGATTTCGGGATGTCGTGGCCGAAGCCGCTTACCACCTTTACCTCTAGTTTCCTCTAGGTGGCCGGTCTGGTGCCGTGGCCTCTGTTTTTCTATCATGGGTATTTTCGTCATTTCAGACGGCCAGACGCTGATTTTTTGACGCCGTGAGGGCGCGGGGGGTAAAATGCAAAGGTCGAAACTTTTTGGGGTCTAAAATGCTAATACGCAAACATCGGGGTCCAAAATGCCAATACGCATAGTTAGAGGGTCTATGGCGCAATTTTCCCACGCTTAGTCAAGCGAAAGTTGGCAAGAGGCGTGGTATTTGCTTGGAGTAGAAAATAAATTATCTTAAAAATTATATGATTGGAATGAAATAATAAGAATAAAATTAAAATAAATAGATTTGTTGAAAGATAATTGATAGAAAAAATAATCGGAATATAGAAGTACAAGTAGAAAATATATAATAATTAGATAATTAATGAAGTGTCTTGAAATCCGTACACTCACGTTTCCCATACTATATTACCAAACGTCCCCTAAGAATCGGCTGAGGTGTCGTTCAATGCGGGAAAATGTAATTCGAGAATATTCATTCATCAAATAATAATTATATTTTTTCACTTTTAATTTTATACTTCAATCGTTTTTCTTGTCTACTACCTCATCATACTTATTTATTTAAACTTTATTTTTATCATTTTCTATTGATTACACAATTACCAAAATATTCCTTTTATTACCACTACATCCCACAATTTTTTTACATTCTACATTCACCTTAGGCTATATTTAAATCAAGGTGTGTGCGGGGTGTGATAAAATTTGATGAAAAATTCTTTATATAAAAATTTTTAAAATGTTAAAAACTGACGTGATATGATAAAGGTAATGATAATGAGTAAAAATAATAATATTAAAATAAACAAATTAGATTTACTAGTAATTCTGTAGAAATAATTAAAAAGTGTAGTAGTTGTATAAAAAAAATTAAAAAATAGAGTGGTCATAGATAGCGAAAGGTTTTAACGGTTAACAAACACCCTAAAAAAAAAATTTTAATTGAAATTTTTTAATCTAAAACTTTTCACTATTCGCATTATCTTATTTTTTAATTATTTATTCACGTCTTCCTGTACAAATACCTTATGTTTTAATCATTTCTACGCGATTACTCACACAATCGACCTATTTATTTTAATTTTATTTTATTTACTTATTATCATTACCTCTCTCATGTCACATTATTTTACACTATTTTAAAAACTTTAACGCCAAAAAATTTTGATTCAAACATTCTAACACATTTTACACCATTTTAAAAAATTTTACACCAAAAATTTTATCACCTCCCAAGCACACCCTTAAAAATTCATAACCAAAGGCAACTCAAAAGTATTTCAAATATTTTCTCAAAAATAATATTTCAAATATCATTCTTATATTTTAAAATTATTATTATTGAAATATAACTATGAGAGAAAATGCATCAAAAAAATAAAAAATAAAAAATTAGAGATATGATAACGTATTAAAAATAAAAGAATGAAAAATGAAGTATTCTACAGCATTTCCACCTATTGCGACTTTTTACCTTGATTGGACCCCTTCAACCATTTACGCCTCCGCCAACTGGAAAGCTCTACGAAGTTGTGTGGACCACATCAGCTTGCTAGAGCACTTGCTCGACTGCCGTTTGTACTTGTACCCGAAGGCGTTCCCATAATTCGGAGTGGTAGGAGTTGGAAAATAGAGGGGGGGGCAAGGCGCTGGGGCCGCTGTTTTTGAATCCTCTGCTGTCTTCCATAAACAAACGACTTGCGTAATTGCATCATGTGATCGGACATGTTGTCGCTAGGGGTGCAACTTGGGTCGGGTAGGTCCGGGTACGGGTGGAACCTACCCTTACCCATTTTGTAAAAACCTCTACCCTACCCTATTTTAAACAGGGTCGGTCCGGAGCCTACCCTACCCAATTTTCTCAAGAGCGGGTCGGTTCCGGTTCGGTTCCAAAATCGGTTCTTAGAACACGATCTATGAGAAAATGCAACCTGTGTAAAAAAAAATCAATTTATATATACTAAAACATGAAATCTGTTAAAAAAGTGCAATGTGTACATAATAAAATCTGTTAAAGAAGAATCAAATAACATAAGAATTATTATCTCATTAGAATATACTAATTTCAACAATATTAAGTCTGTCCAATTCAATAAAAAAACTGTTTGAATGATATACAAAACAGTCTAGTTTCCATCCTTTTGACCTCAAGCCTTCAAAAAGATCCTCTGCTTGCTCCTATAGTTGCTGCTTACAACATGCCATAAAGAAGGCTTTTGTAGGTATCCAGTTTAGGTTTCAAACCTTTTTTTTTCATTTTATTTAATAGAAATAAATCTTCATCAGGTCTAAGATCTCTACTATACATCCAGATAAGGTTATTGTAAGTCTCCTCATCTGGCTTGAATCCAGTTTCTTGAATACGTCTGCACACTTCTGCAGTCTTGTTAATATCTTCGATCGCAGTGTACATCCTAAGTAAAAAATTGAAGATTGAAAGATCAGGCTTAAATCCTGCTTCCTCCATCTCAGCAATCATTAATTCAACATCCCTCACTTGTTTCCCCTTTGACAACAACCCAATTCCACCATTGCAGCTAAAATTGTGGATTCTCTCTTTGCGTCAAATTTTTTACTCTGAAGGCAGTTTCCCTTATACAGCTAAAATTGCAGAATCTCTATCTACTACTGAAATCTTTTTTTTTATCAAACTTCGAATGAAATCAGCAAAAAAAGCAACCAGAGAAAAAAAAAATTCCCGAATTCTTCAAAATAATTTCTTTAGAAGAATCATAAAAAACGAAAGCAGCAGCGAAAGCTAGAATCCAAATCAGACCGAAAAAGATTTAAAAGAAAAAACACAGACGTAAGAGAAGAATGAAGCGGGTTAAAAAAAACAGCAAATCAACAAAAATCATAATCAGAATCCATTCCCTAAAGAAATGAAAGAGCAGTAGGATGAAGAGTGAAGAAAACCTGAAGCGGCTGATCAACTTGGGAGAGAAGGTTGGAGGAGTGGTCAGGGAGAAGGGTGAGAAGAGCAGAGACGGCTGTCTCCGCATGGTTTGGTGAGATCCTCCGCAACAGATCCATCGCAGCACCCATCTATCCTGGCGTATCGCAGATACAGAAGAGAGCGAGGGAGGGAGACTAAGAAGATCTGAAAGAGGAGCTGATGGACAGATCTGATGGTCGCAAATGAGGGAGGAGGACAGAGGGAGAGCAAGCGGTTGCGTAGGTTAGTGGGAAGAGCAGAGCAAAGAAGAAGAGTGGTCTTCTCGACGCGGCTGAGGCGAGGGAGGCGATGCCGCGACAAAACCTAAATGCTTAATAATATATATATTTATTATAATATTATTATTATATAAAATTCGGGTCGGTTCCGGGTACCCGTAACCGGGAACCGACCCTACCCAAATACCCCCGGGTATTTTTTACCCGGAACCGAACCGACCCTACGGGTAACTATGGTGGAACCGAACCTACCCTATTTAGGGTACCCATCGGGTCGACCCATGGGTACCCGACCCAAGTTGCACCCCTAGTTGTCGCTCCACGAATCCACTTGCATAGGCTGAAAAGTGAAATGCATGCAGCTGAGTAGGGGCTTACGCAAGTACCGTTTCAGCCAGCACATGTATAAAAGAGACCGGGTCCGTCATAATGAGCTATGGCCGAATGCATTGCTCGCAAATAGATGTGGATGCCTGATCTTTTCACGCACGCAAATAGATGCGTCTGGTCTCAAAATGTTTTTTTTTTTTTTTTCATAGGTAAGTAAATTTTGATGTATTAAATTTATAAACTAAGGGTGTGTTTGGGAATGAATAAAACTTTTGGTGAAAAGTTTTGAAGAATAAAAGTTGTCAAATGATGTGATATGATAGAGGTAATAATGAGGAATAAAGAGGATAAAGTTAAAATAGATAGGTTAGTTACATAGGTAATTGTGTAGAAATGATTGAAAAGTAGGGTGGTTTGTGTTGGAAGATGTAAAAAAATAATTAAAAAATAGAAGAGTTGTAGAGAATGAAAAGTTTTAGATTGAAAAGTTTTATGTGAAAACTTTTTGTCATTGCCAAACACCCCCTAAGTTTTCCTATATTTTTAGATGTTTTTAAGTAATTTTTTTAGATTTTTAAATACATGGGCATTTTCGTAATTTTTGGATCTTCGATAATTACGAAAATGCCACTGTATTTAAAAATTCAAAAAAAATACTTTAAAATACCTAAAAATGGTAAATTTTAGTTTATAAATTTAATATACTTAGATTTACTTACTCGTGAAAAAAAAATTAAAAAAAAAAAAAAGATTTTTGGGCCGGATCAGCCTCAAATGATCAGGCGGCATAGATGTGTGATGCCTGTCAATCTACGCTGAGAGTTGTACAGTAAGCATCGGATTTTTCAGGATCATCATCCAATCCAGACTGCAGGGATTATCACCCTGGAATTGAGTGTGCATATTCATTTCACGGCTTTAACACATAACATTCATTAGGTAACTATAGTTCCAAAATTTTTTTTTATTTTTTTTTTGTAAACAGAAGATTAATTCATTGAGCCCGAATTGTCCAGGTACGACATATCTAATATACATGATCGGTGTTGTTCATTCCAAACATTAACAGAGGGGGAGGGTACAAAGAAGTCTCTCCAGTAGTCCAGCCATGGTATGTGCAGCCCAATTACCCTCTCTACAAATATGGGAGTATGCTATTTCAGAAAACTCCAGCCCCACTCTCCTAATCTCTTCGACCATGAATTTCAAATTTGTGTGTGAGCAACCCCTATCTGTTAGCCAGTGATCACTATTATGGAATCACTTTGTAATTCCAATCTTTGGATGTCCATTTCTTTATTTCCAACAGGATAGCATTAGCTTCTATCCACAATGGTTATGCCACCCCGGCTCTGCCCCATGCCTTTGCAGCGATGAAGTTTCTTTTTGAATCTCTGACTGCAGCCCCAAAAGCTACAGCTAGCTTTCACATTCATTTTTAGCCATCCCTCCCTTGCTGCAAAATTGCACCTTTTTCTTGTTTTTTTTCGTGCGACTTATGTGAACGTCTAATCTAAATGACTTCCGTATTGAATAAAATTTAGACCTGATGAAGATAATCAAAATGAAATCTCTTTTTAAAGATTATAAAATGAAGAAATGAGCTTGCTTATTTATCCTATCGGGGGGACAACGGATCCGGATTTAAGTCATCTCATGCCAAGCCTTTTTAAACTGCACACCTGAACAGTCCATTATCAAGCTATTTTGTTCATTTCTCCAATAAAGGACAGAAAATTACAAGCAGCTCCGCTGTAATACCTCCGACCTAGAGTACGTGTCTTGGGTTTATGCAATTGGGCTATTATTGGTCCAGCAACAAAACAAGGTGTAACATGAAATATGTGACGGCAAAAGATTCGGTGGGAAAGCTTCCCACTTCCCTTGGATGTAATGACCCACCAAATTGATTTTATGAAAATTAAATAAGCTGACATGTTTAATACATTTCATCATTATGAAACCAAAAAAAAATTATCATAGAAAAATCTCTAGAAAAATCTCAATATAACATAAAATTATAATAATTTTACAATATACAAACTTATTAAAACTTTTATGTCAAGTTTGATGCATGTGTGTATATATATACACGGAGATACTTTTATGAAACTCACTTTCTATGTAATCCTTTTCATTTTTAATATCTAAATAATTGATAAAAAATTCACTTCGTCTATTATATTTAACATCACAAATATTATTATGAAAACCCTTTCTTTTATCTAATATTGTTGTATATATGTCTCATCTACAAACATGTAAAATCAACGTAATAAAATAATTTAATGTTAAATATTAAATTTAAATAGTATTTTCAACATCTAAATCATCTAAAATATTATTTCTATATGGATATAGGATTCTATAAGGTATAATTGCATTCCAATACATACGTGAATAAATGTAAGTATTTTTCTAATTTATACATAAATGTACTTATTTTTGAATAAATGTGACATATATATATTAGATTTAGATAAAACTTGGTCTCCTAATTAATCCAGTGATATTAAATACAATGAATGAATTGAATTTTCTACTGAGCATCAAAATTTTAAATTTTGAGGGATTATATTGAACTACTTCATGTAACCAAATTACATAGAAGCGAAGCGGACCATATATAAGTAATTTTTATTTGAAATATATGCTACAACAAAATTTCTTATATATAATCATCTTTTTCAGCTAAATTTTATTTGTTGTATTTGATACCAATCAAATATGGGTAAGCCTTATATTAGTTGTAGTGAAATTTTTATTATTGTTTGTAACCAAATTTAACAAATATATTAAATATTATTTTAGCTACATTTGACATAAAAATGACTATATTTAACTAAATTTCATAGATCTAAAATAATCAAGTCTTTGCAACTAAATAATTAATTGTAACCAAAATGCATTTAATACAACTGCGTATATATTCTTGTACCCAAAAAATAGCTATTCAACAAAATTAGTTGTAATGATATAAAAATGATTTTAAATAAGATGAATGGATAAAATTTACAAAATTGTCTTACAGGCATCTAAATCAAGCATTCCCATATTTGGAAAAATGGGAAATTCTTTATTTTATCACTTTCCATTTACAATAACCTTATCATCTAATCGTAATCTTTTTTTCAGGCCACAGGCCATAGAAATTGCTTTCCTTTTTTTCGCTTCATAGTAATACGTTGACTCCTGTAGGGATGTAACACTCGTACAAGAAATTTGATTTTCCGCAACCAATTTTTTATTACAAAATGTTAAAATTTGTTGCTATAAATGTCAGCTTGTTACAAATGCTTTGGGACAGTTGCTAATGCGTTGTGGCTTATAAATGAATTATTTACAAGAAAATGCTGTATATATGATCAACTTTTTGCAGCTAAAAATTTAATTTAGCTATATTTGATTAAATGAAGAAAAAAAATTTAACTACATTTGATCAACTATAACTAAATCCTGTGTTAATTGCAATACTATTTGCTACTAAATTTTAATGGTTATTTTAAATGTATTTTAAATTGCATTTGATGAAAAAATGACTATATTTAACTAAATATCACCACATAAAAGCAATAGATTATTTTAATTAAATAAATCATTATAGCCAAAAATATATTATTAATGTAGCAAAAAAGAATTAACTGCATTAAGTGAAACTTGTTGTCATGAAGTTTGTTGTAAACATTAAACAATACGTTCATTGCATGTAACAAAGGTACTTTTTGTTGCTAACAGTGATGATTTGCAAATAACTGGCGGTTGAGATTGAGCTTTTTGGAGTGAGAAGTGACCTACCATGGGCAATTTGGCCAATTCAGTTACTTGTTCATTTTCCTATAAAGTTAGCATTTTCTTCCATATATCCTCCCAAACCAAACGCAGCAGCTCCCTCCCCATGCAATAAGAACTCTCCTTTCTTCTTTTTTTCCCACGAGCACTGCAACAATAGCCTTCTCTGGCCATGTTAAAAACCAGCAGTACTCCATTTTGTCACCGTTACCAGAGTTTCGATCCATTTATCTTCCTCGCCCATCTTCACAAGTGCAATGATAGAGCTCGCTATTACAGGCGCCCTGTACAGTTATAACATTCAAAGCAAGATGTGTCTCTGGTTGCCAGCCCTCGCAACTTACATTGTGACAACCGCTCCCAATTCTCATGCCTTTATTGCATGGCCCCGTAACCAAGCATCCCAATTTTTTTCCTTATCTAGCGCCTGCTGTCCAGTCTCCTCATGTTCAACCAAAGACAAGGTCAGCCATCCACATGGCAGATATGGGCGCTATCCCATCTGAGCTTTTTAATAATTTTCATACGCCATGATACATGCGTGTTTCACCAAACCTAGCTATATTGGCATCATGTGCATGGAGCAGAATCAAGCCGTGCAAGAGTTTCTACAAGAATAGCTAGGGAAGTTTGTTTGTGGTTCTTGACCTTGTAAGGCCTTTTACTAGGCCTCTGGTCCTCCAGAGCCAGATGAGCATGCTGGTCATGGACTCAACCATTGATCCAAGCACCAAAGGAAGCCATTCACTATCCATCTGTAATTTCTTTAGCCGCCCCTCTTAGTCTTGCTATTTTGATCCGTCTATCCCTCTTGAGCAATGCAACTGAAATAATATATGTAATAAAATTTACATTTTCCTTTTTATCTCTAATCTATGCACACGTTGCGTACTTTAAATGGCCCCAATTAAAGTTCACAGCAACGTTGGGAGATGGGGATATTATAGGTTCAATTCCCTTTGTTAAATACCTTTCTTTTTTCAGTGTGACATTTTTGTTGAATTTACTTCCAATCCAATCCTTTATCATGTTACACTAATTCATGTGTTTCCTCTTTTACTCTTTTTAACTCCTCTCCTTATTACAGGCCCTAATGTTTTTATTTTTATGTCGGTCCTTTTCAATTTTGGTAAGTGTGAGTTGTTTCCCATAGCAACAGCGCTTCATTGGTTTGATATAAACGAGATATAAATGGTACATAGGAAAAATGAAATGTATTAAAAAAAATGCAATCAATCCCTGCAAACACATGGTCAGAAGGCCCTGTATGTGTTAGAGCTTGTTTGGCTAAGCGTTCATTTCTAGCAAAATTTCATCACAGTTTCAATTATCAGCTTCCCACGACCTTATCAATTTTACCAAAATTAGGCTATTTTCTAAGAACTGTAGCACTTTTAGCTAAAACGAAACACTTTCAAAACTTATAAAAATATTAGCCGCACACAAAAAGATACGGTCATACAGGCCGTTAAACTCTTACTAATCTATGACGAGACCGAAAGAACCCGGATTCACACCAAACGACCTCTCGATCTTACGTAAATTCGTTATTCACCTTTTTTACTTTTTAGAGCTTTTCTTAGGCTTTTTTATTTTACGTGTTGTGATTGAGATGAAGCATATTTCTGTGGCCCCACTGCCAAATCCAAGTCGACTGTAATGTTAAGGTTCGACTATGAGAGCATGACCACCTAAAAAAAAGTTCATTTTGCATAATAAATTTTGTAAAGCAAGTGGCATGGCATGCGAGATGCTACTTCTTTATAAGTTGATAATAACCTTGGGCCCTTGGCGAAGGATGTTGGCTCTGGGATCTTGGATGCGGAATTCGGTTTTGGGCTACGACCCAGAAAATTTGGATCTGAAATCTAGCCTCTTTTAGAGTTCATACCGCACCCGTAGTGCTGTTGAATCACTAATACTCCCCGTGAGTACATCGCACGTGCCAAAGCAAGCACGTGTGGTTAAGTTGCAATATGCCCCATCCTGGAATCTTATCCAGGTCTGCGGGTCCCACTTGATGAGCGGTCGATGTGATTGCGTACGTACCGCTTAATCGCACGTATGTATGTTGTATCTACCGAAACGGGTTATTGCCTCGGTCGGCCGACTTTGCTCCCATTCCCAGCTCTCTCCCATTCTCCCCGCCTTATCCTATCCTCCTCAGTCTCTCCGATGGCGGCAACCTCCCACGCCCTCTCCCTTCTCTCCTCTTATCCTACGCCTGCTTCCACGTCTCTACCTACGCACGCTTCCGCCTTCCACTTTCAAATCGTGAAAACCTCTTTCCCCAGAAATCCCAACCTCTCCCTCCGCAGAGTCCCCTCTCTAGCTCCGATCTCGGCCGTTGCTTCTCCGAAGGTCGAAGAACTTGGCACGCAGATCAAAAACCTAACCTTGGAAGAGGCCCGGAACCTCGTCGACTGGCTCCAGCAAGAGCTCGGCGTTTCTGCTGCCGCATTTGCTCCTGCTTCCGTAGCAGCCGCGCCGGCTGCGGCCGGCGCTGAGGAAGCCCCCGCTGCTGCTGAGAAGACGGAATTCGATGTCGTTATTGAGGAGGTCCCCAGCAACGCTAGGATCGCGACGATTAAGGTTGTCCGGGCGCTGACGAACCTTGCGTTGAAGGAGGCCAAGGACCTAATCGAGGGACTCCCGAAGAAGTTCAAGACGGGAGTTAATAAGGAGGAGGCTGAGGAAGCGAAGAAGCAGCTTGAAGAGGTTGGTGCCAAGGTTGCCATAGCATAGAGAGGGAGAGGAGGAAGGTTGGACGGGCATTATCGGACAATTGGAAAATTGCTGAGATTTTCAGAGGTTTATCGATTCTTCTCCCCTTGTTTTGTTTGTTAGAACATGGTTGCACCTGCTGCAATTCTTACCATGTTGTAGCTTTTTGAATGATAAAATTGCTAATGTAAATCTAGTTCATAGCTTTGTTTCAGTGATGGACTTGGTGACATTTTTGTGCTTCAATTAGCCAATTTGTAATTGGAGAAGTTCGGAAGTTGTTGGGCCTCATTTCTAGTTTCGGTGAGGATAATTTGCAGATCTTGGGATTTCCTGTGTCATAGATGATTTGCATTTGTTAGTCTTTACCGTGTAGGATTACACGCGTTAAGGTTGAATTTGGCAGCTGAAAGAGGAGTGTCTATTCTCTGTTATGATGCATAGTAATTTGCTATATATCAAACTAGGGTAATTCTATATTATGATAGCGTCAATTGACAACGACGTTGTTGTTGATAACGCTTTTTGCTGGGATGATACAAACTAAAAATCATGTTCATTCCTTCTCAAAATGGTCAGGGAAATTTTAATCTTTCTTGTTCAATAACTTCTGAGATCTTACTATCTTAGCATGAGTACAATTATATTCAAGGTAATTGGTGGAAATTAGTTTGTGATTTGTGAAGCATCTCGGGATACATATTTCCCATTATGAATGAATGGTGGATGTTAGAACATGGCATACATGTTCCAGCTGTTGATGGAGAATGCAGTGTCAGACCCATTATCTTGGAACCTGTGAATATATTTTCTTGCAGCAAATTATCATGTTTTGATGTGGACGTTGTAGTTGCCATGATTGTAGAGTACGCAATGTATTGAAGCCTTGCTGCTCACATGGCCTTCATGGTAGGAAGTCAGCAGGAATGCTTGATGTAACTCGTTACATTTGAGATTTGGTTGCTTCATTAGTTTCATTTATGTGCTTGAAACTGATCAGGAAAACTTGATAAGATCAAGTTGGCCAGTCATGCTACCATCTCCATGAGATTGGCGTGTTGAAAACTGATTTCGTATACTTGGAACTACTGCAAATAGCTTTTTACTCTAAAGACTGTATGAACACCATTTGTGCTCCTAAGACTGATTCGCCAAGGTGCATTCTCTTTTTAACTTCTCTGGCTGGTTTCCTTAACAAGCCCAAGCTCTGCTGCCACTTCATTCTTTGGGTCTTTCTTTCCTGTCCGTCCGTAATGATCCATGTCCAATTTTAAGTAGAACTTGCTCTGCTGAATTATTACCTAGCAGAATGTTGCACGTTCCACATCTTTAAATGGATGATTTGTATGGAAGCTGTCAAGCCGCAGTTTGTAGGTGGGTATATACTCCTGCAGTGCCTGTCCAATTTCTTTCAATGTGAAATTCTTGAGGGCTTCCCCATGAAATGGAGGATGCACGGCTCTCTTGTGGATGTGGTTGCATAGTGTCCGGCAGGGTTGTATTCTATACCATTGGCGGAATGCGGGTCTCGAAGGGCTCTGTTTAACCTCACTTTTTGCGAGCGGAGAGCATTGAAATCTTGCGCTTTATGAATGTTTGGCTTGGCCTATTCATGAAAAAGTGGTGTATAGGGCTCCGTTTGGTCTAGCGATCAGATTTTACCTATTAAGAAAAACGTTTTTATTTTAAGAACTTTTTAAAGAAGCATTGTGGAAAGAAGTTGTTAAGCGTTTGGCATTATCATGTAAAAAGTATTTTTAACGCACGAGTGTACGGTAATTTCTTTCGTTTAACGCACGAGCGTGCGGTAATGTTACCGTCAGGCCAAACGGGCCCTAAATAGCATTTAATAAGCCTCACTAGATCCACAGATCTTGGTTTGTGGAAGTACGGCGGGCTTATTTACAAAAGGCTGACCTGGTCTTTCATCAAAGGCTCACCACTTTAAGTTGGGGAATGATGATTTGAATGGTTTAATCAAGTGCCATACGCTCCTGCTATGGAGAGCCCCAAATCAGGACTGGCACCGAACGATCTGAACCCATTACTGATGATACAATTGCAGGGTTGAGTAGTGACGTGTGGTCGCTCAATTGTCATCGCTGCTGCGATATATGCTGTGTGCTATAGTATTTCTAACTACAATCTGAGAGGCTATATTATCAGTCCTAATGACACTGCAGCAATATATGCTGTGTGCTCTAGTATTTGTAACTACAATTTTAGCGGCTATATTATCAGTCTTACAACAATAATTCTATTTTGGAACGCGACATGGTTTTGGAATTTTCACTCAAGTTTATGGATAATTAGGGAGCGAAGATTTGGATGGTTTAATCTAGTGCCGTGTGCTCCTGCTATTGTGAGCCCCAAATGAGGACTGGCACCGAAGGATGATGTTACAATTGCAGGGTTGAGTAGTGACGTGTGGTCGCTCAACAGTCACCACTACTGCAACATATGCTGTGTGCTCTAGTATTTGTAACTAAAATTTGAGCGGCTATATTATTAGTCCTACTACAAGTCTACAATTCGCCGATTTTGTAACTTGACAAGGTTTGCTAAAGCAGATGTTGTCCATTCTGCTTGCACATTTGTCCACATTTAGCACTCGGATATGCGGATCCCAATCATATACACCCGGGTGCATTCAGCCTCAATGCACCCGGGTGTACTACACCCATTTTTTTTTATTTTTTTTTGAAAATTTTTTTACACAATGGTTAATCTAGGTTTATTTAACATATGTATCAATTTCTACTATTTTTGGAAACTTTTAGATATTTTTTTAAAATTTTTAAAAATCAGTGGCATTTTCCGTAATTTAAAATTACAGAAAATGCCACTGATTTTTAAAAATCTAAAAAAAATATTTAAAAATCTCCAAAAAGAGTAAAAATTGACACATATGTTAAAAAAACCTATATTAACAGATTCATGAAAAAATTTTCAAAAAAAAATAAAAAAAAATGGGTGTAGTACACCCGGGTGCATTGAGGCTGAATGCACCTGGGTGTATATGATTGGGATCCCGGATATGCCATGTCCAGGCTTGCGTATAGTTGCTAATGACGAAATTCAATTTGTGAGGGCCGACCATAATAATGTTCTTTTTGTACGTGTCGAGAGCGTTCCCATTCTTCCAGCCTTTTAGGATTTCGCCGTAGGAATCACTATAACGCCGATGCCTGGTTTGCGTCTGTGACTATGAGACTGGCGCCGTGAAAACCCAAGTAATCCATGGTTCGAGAGATTGCTGAAGTGCATCTAAAGACTAAGTGTATCGTCTGAAAAAAATGCCGATGGTCCACTTAGCAAGTTTTCTCTTTCTTCCTGCTCTGGTTGGATCCATGGATGGTCCTGCATTCGCCTCAATCCCTCAAGTTCTGCTGCCACTTCTTTCATTGTTGGCCTTTCTTCCCCTTTCAGCCCTAGGCATCTCTTCGCCAGCTTAACGACTTCATGGATTTGCTCCATTCGACCTTCATCGACAACTCGTGCATCTAGAATTTGGAGCAGACGGTTCTCCTTCTCCTGTGCAAGGAAGTACGCCACAAGATTTCTTTCATGCTCTGATCTCCAGTAACTTACAGCCATCTCCCCTGTTAACAGCTCCAGAAGAACTACCCCAAAACTATAAACATCACTTTTCTCAGTCAATTGGCTTGTCTGGAAATATTCTGGATCCAAGTACCCCAAGGACCCTTGGACTAACGTTGTCACGTGGGTTTGATCGAATGGAACTGATCTTGAAGCACCAAAATCAGCTACCTTTGCCGTGTAGTTATAGTCCAGCAGAATGTTGGCAGACTTGATATCCCTATGGATGATTGGTGTGGAAGCTGCAGAGTGCAGATACCCAAGTGCTTCTGCAGTTTCTGCCGCAATTCTTATACGGTTTGCCCACGAAAGGGGGGATGCATGCTTTTGCTTATGGATGTGGTGGAAGAGGGTTCCATTCGGGATGAATTCATAAACCAACAGTGGAACTTGTGTCTCTAAACAGCATCCTATAAGCTTCACCACATTCCTATGGTTGACTTGTGAAAGTATTGCTACCTCATTTATGAAAGGCTCTACTTGACTATCATCCACTGTTCTGGACCTCTTGATGGCAACTATTCGCTGGTCTGGTAGAACTCCTTTATAAACTGTACCATAGCCTCCCCTACCTATGATCCTGTCATCGGCATAGTTGTTGGTTGCACGAATTAGCTCTTCCGTGGTGAAGATTCTAGTCGTCTCGCTTCCATGTGAAGAGTTTTTCTGTTTTAATAAGAGGCCACCATTTTCCTTGAAGAATTTCTCTCTGAGTTTCATGAGCTTCTGTCTGCGGAAACCCCAGAATAAAGAAACGCTGCCAACAAGGAGGAAGAATAGACCAAGACCAATGCCTGCATCGACCAAAATTTAGAAGGTCAAGGACCAAGTACAATTTGAAACCTGATAGAATGGGCATTCGTTTAGATGGATAATAACAGCTTCATGCAAATTTTGGTTATATGCCCAAGTGCTTTGGGGTGCTATAAATCATCCTCAAAAACTAGGCGCTCCATGGAAGTATGAATGGAATTGGGTTGCAAACGGTTCAGTAGATGACCTTCATGGTCGTTATTTTGCTTCCTTCCAGAGGAAAACCATTATTTTGATTAGGTTATCATCAGCGACTGCACAGCTTCAGAGTTCAAACATGGATAGTAAGACAGTCAATTCAGTTGTAGGTTGGGTGGGAGCTCGGAAAATTACCTAGCGATATCCTGAGCACGCGAGAACGAAAAACTGGATCCGCGAGGGTCGGTTTGCAACTGGACCCTTCCTTCCTACCATCGCCGGACATCCCAGACGGGCACCGACAGCAATAACTCCCCGCAGTATTCTCGCAGATGTGTGAGCAAGGATTGGTGGATGGATCTTTACATTCGTTTATATCTGCCAGGACAACACCAGCCACTAAAGTTAATTTCAGAAAAAAGTCGGAATCGATCTCCCATCATTACATAAATTGGCCGACACATTACCAGTAACTAAGGGTCATAAACTACTCCTTTTGTAAAGGATTACAAATCGAACTTTAATTACTCACAGCCCGTAAAAAAATTACTGAGATAATTCATTTTTCAGCCGGCAACCGAACAGAGCTCTATCTGTTTGTTCGATTGCTCTTTAAAACCATGGTCGAAGGAAAATAACTGATACCCCAGCTGACGAAGGGCTGAGATCCTTACCTTGGCATCCGTCACGGAGATATGGGTTGCCCTGGAAACCTAGATGACACATGCATATGTATCCGACCCCTGTGTTGGATGGAAAGCACTGGCTATTACGCCCGCAGAGGTAGTTGTTTCCGGCTTCCTCGCACGTCTGAGTTCCTATTCCCCATTCAACCGCCACTTCCGCTTCACTCTTCCGAGTCAAGTACTCCGAGAGGTCGGCTCCAACAGCAGCCAGCGCCTTCTGATCCATCAAGAAAGCCGAGCCGCAAAGACGCGTTGACTGTTTCAAATCCGAACCATTGCCGAATCTTTCTACTGTAACATTCATGCCCTTGAGCCCCCTTTGAATCTTTGCTTGGCAGCATCCGAGGCCGGAGCACGAAGATCCGCCGTCTACACCGCACAGCAACACGCAGCTGTGTGCGAAATTCGTTCTCTTGCTTCTGTCTCCGCCGTATCCCTTTATCGTCACCTTCACATCGCAACCTATTGCTGTGAGCTTGTTGTCTTGGCCGGAGTATGCAAATGGGCCGCCCCCATCGAAGCCGATCAATCTGGAGGACTGCACCGGGGGTAGCGTTGAGTTGGTGGGTAGACACACGGAGGCTATATAGCCGACGATCCGCATCGGGCCGTGTACTGGAATTTCTAGAACCTGGACAGTCTGGACTTCAGATGCGTTGAGAAAGAGCTTTGGAGGGTCGAAGGAGGTATTGCAAAATAAGGCGAAGCCGGGATCTACGTAGCAGGATCGTTGGCCGACAAGGCCGAAAGGGTAAGGAATGCTAATGTTGCCGCAGAGCGTTGGACATCCAGCTTCCTTCGCCTGAGCTGAGTGTATGAGTAACACTAGTAGAATGATCTCAAATGACCGACAGCAGGTCAAGAGGTCCATGATGATTGCCAAATTCCTTTGCTGCGGCTGGCGTCGAGAAGAAGATAGGGCTGGCTTTATTTTCGGCCGGAACGTGCAGCCGTGAATTTGTCTCCCCGTCCGACGTGCGCAATGCGTGGATTTACGGCTAAGAATTTCATCGACTTGTGGGGCACACGTTATGGACCTGCTCCCTAGATTGCTTGGACCGGCGATGAAGATATATCATACGGGGCGACATGGAGGTTTGATCCTGGCCGTCCATAAATCGTGAAACGGAATATTTTGTTTGACGAAAGGCCCACATCAGTAATTGTACGGCTAATGGACACACGGTGATTAATTAGATGAATCTCTTAACTCGGGCGAAGTAAATGTTCTGTTTATATTACTTTTTTCATACATTTGTTTATCTAAATTTATTTAACATATAAATAAAGTTTTATTATTTTTGAATATGTGTATATATTTTTTAAATTTTGTAAAAATAGAAATTTTTTTATGAGTATTCGTATGTTACAATCATTTCAATTAATATTACAAGTAAGTTTTGAGATATTCATATAAGAGGAGTGATTCTATTAGCCCGGGCTAAGTAAATGGCCCACTTAGCCCACCTCAAAAAACCTATTTAAAACAACTTTTTTTTACTTTTTTTTTCATGTACTTGTTTATCTAAGTGTATTTAACATATAGACCAAGTTTTACCATTTTTGAATATGTTTATCTATCTTTTTGAGATTTTCAAACATCTATGTGTATATATGCATTTAAAATACCCTTATTTTCAAAAATTTAAAAAAAATATATGCACATTTCCAAAAATGGTAAAACTTGGTCTATATGTTAAATACACTTAGATAAACAAGTGTATGAAGAAAAAAACAAAAAAAAGTTGTTTTAAATAGGTTTTTTGAGGTGGGCTAAGTGGGCCATTTACTTAGCCCAGGCTAATAGAATCACTCTTCTTCATATAATATCCAGATGACAACGATCTTATATGCATCTTACCAATAATTCAAATTTTCAATAGTATTTCTTAATATTTTTCCTCAATTGGTGGACATTAAGAGACGCTCTAATATACTACGGGAGAAATCACGTCACCACATAAGACTACTACTGTGTTACGCAGAAAATATTGTTCTATTGCTTCGAACCAAAGACTCCTATCTTCAAAAGCATGTTTTTGTATGAGTATTTTAAGTATTTATACCATCCCCAGACAGCAGAATCATTCCCTAGCAAATTGTTCAATATGTCATATTGCTATGCTTTCCATTGTTTCTGCGCGTGCGATGGAAAATGTAGGGTGTGTTTGTTAATAAGTAAAAGTTGTCAAGTTAAAACTTTTCAATCTAAAACTTTTCACTCTACACATTTATCATATTTTTTAATCATTTCTTCACATTTTTTTATACAGCTACCATACTTTTCAATCATTTCTACACAACTACCAACATAACTAACTTATCTATTTTAACTTTATCTTATTTATTCATCATCATTACCCTTATCATATCACATCATTTGACAACTTCTACTCTCTACAACTTTTTGAGTGTGTTTGGAAATAAGGGAAAGTTGTTAAGTTAAAATTTTTTAATCTAAAACTTTTCACTCTCCACAACTATCCTATTTTTTAATAATTTATTCACATTTTTCTATACAACTACTCTACTTTTCAATCATTTCTACACAACTACTAACACAACTAACCTATCTATTTCAACTTTATCCTATTTATTCCTCATCATTATCTCTATCATATCACATCATTTGACAATTTCTACTCTCTATAACTTTTCATCAAAAGTTTTATCAATTCCCAAACACACCCGTAAGTTTCTGTCTTACGACATTGCTAACCCACGTAAAAAAGTGAAACGGCTCAATATGCAACAAAAATGGTGATTTAAAAAAGTCCGTTTGGTAACGGCTCAAAGTAAAAATAAAATTCTCTGCTCTTTTCTTTATATATTTTGATATGATTTTATTTTTTAATTATATGGATGTCTTACTTTTTCACTAATACATTTGCATTTTAATCATTTTTCACTCCTTATTCAATTTATTTTGACTTTATTTTTTTTACTCTTAATTACCTTATTCAATCTATTTCGAATTTATTTTTTTACTCTTAATTATCACTTCTATCATATTACATTATTAACTCATTTTTTAAAATCTTTTTGGATTTTACCTTTCCATTTTTTACTTTGTGTCTCTGGAAACGGACACAAAAATTGCAAATCAAGGGATCATACGATTGAAAATCTAGAAGCTTTTTACACAGTTCAGATCCCTAATTATCCAATAGTGGAAAAAGTTACGAACCCTCTCAGTTCTGTTTTATACGCTCGCTGGCAATCCGAAGTTCCGAACTGCTGAATCGTCACATTCCGCATAGCTTTCCCATCAAGACTTATGGGATTGCACATGGAAAAATTCTAACCCTAACACACATCAGCTAGCAGCTTTTCGCAAACGGTGAAAACTTCTCCTAACAACAGCTTATTTCCTCAATAAAACAAAATAGCTTATTTTCAGAAGTCATACCTGTGTACGCAGCCCTTGGCTTGCCAGGGCATCTAACAGTTCTTGAGTCTTGACTCGTGGAGTAGCCGGAGAGGCGTTGAAATGGAGTCAACGCAGGCCAAGATTCCACGCAAATTCCACCTTCACAAACGTAGAGCTTCCTTCTTGTTTGGCCGTCCCCAAGGGCCCAAGTTCAATTAATCTAACCGGCTTATCTGGTGGGCACAGTTCCTGGAAACGTTGGAATTTCCTCTGCCGCAAGCTGTACGCAGCTGTAAGGCAAAATGAGACGACTTGGTTTTGTTCTTTTTTGGATTTTTCGTCATGAAAATGTGACATGGTCAAATTCTATGAGCTCTTGTATATGTCTCTCTAGACCTTCTCATTTGCTTTGGAGACTTAGAAAAAAAGGATAATTTATAAGTACATCTACATGGTATGATCATAATTGTAAATATGTTTACGTAATTTTAAAAGTTGTAATAACTATTACATAGGATGTGTTTGGAAAATAATAAAATTTTGAACAAAAAAATTTTAGTGTAAAAGTTTTCGAACTTGAAGAAAATAATGAGATAAGATAGAGTAATGATGAGGAGTAAAGAGAATAAAGTTAAAACAAATAGATTAGTGGTATGTGTAGTAACGATTAGCAAAAAAAGTGAATGCATAGGAAGATATGAAAAGATAATTAAAAAATACAACAGTTATGGAGAGTGAAAAGTTCTAGCTTAATTTTTTTGTTATTGCCAAAAACACCCATAGTTTGATTATAATTACAAATATATCCATATCATTGTCACATTATGATTATATTAGCAAAGACATACAAATTTACAAACTGTGTAAATATACTTGTAATTTTAAAAATTAAGTGAATATATTTAGAGCAAGTTAGGTTACACCAAAGATTTTTTAAACCAAAACTTTTTATTGTAAAAATTATTTTTTAATCTATACAACTACCATATTTTTTAATTATTTTTCACATTTCCTATACAATATCATACTTTTCAATCATTTCTACGCAATTAACCATACAAGTAATCTATCTATTCCTTTTCAAAAAAGTAATCTATCTATTTTAACTTTTTTTTTACTCATCATCATTACCCTATCATATTATATCTTTTTTTTATATGTAAAAAATTTTTCATTCAAAAGTTTTATCACTTCCAAAGTACACTCTTAATTTTAGCAAATATATTTACATGGTTTATATATTTTTGCAGATATACTTATGCCGTAATAATGCACTAACAACATCGTGATAATACCAGTATATTTGTAATTGTTGTCAAACTATATTGAATTATTTATAATTTGTAAAACTATGTGAATATATTTACAATTATGTTCAAACTATGTGGATATATTTACAAATTATCTAGATGTAAACACAAAGTCAAGATAATATCCACCCCCCTCCCCCACCACAAGTTGTCATGGTTTGATAATTTGATTTGTATTGTCTATATCTCCACCAGTTAGAACTTCCAAGACTAACAAATGATTTGGCGCACATATATGGACCTTTGACATTCAGGTTTTCCAATTAATTAAGGCTTATTAGAAATATCCTCCCATTGTTTGATTATCAAATACATTTCTATAGTTTTGAAAATGTGAAAAACACCTCTTGGAATTTATAACTAATATTGCAAGTGTACCCATGATATTAAATTTTATTATAAAATTTCCAAAAAAATAAAATTTCGAAATTACCCTCATTCTTCTGAAAATATTTGAATATTTCAATGAGATATATCATGTCATCTTCAAAATTTATTCAATGAAATAGATTAAGAAATTAACTCCATCATTAGCAACAAAAAATGAAAAAGTTCACTAAAATAAATACTTCTAAAAAATTCACCATTAATGCATGGTGTCTGTATTTTGAAGTGTAGAAATTGAAATGTGAGTAATTTAAATGATTTATTTTTTAATTTGAAAATAAGAAAAAATCTTAAATAAAGTGAAGATATCAAATCTCATTGCTAGTTTCAAAATTATCAAAATATTTTAAAGAATTTCTACACTAAATTTAATATCACTTGTAAGCTTGCAAATACTTGAGAAGTATGTATTGGGGGTAATTTGTTATTTTAAAACTATAAAATATAAATGCAATTTCATCAAATTATGTGGATTTGCGAATTATCCATTAATTAATGTCTTATAATAATTCAGAACTTCATAATAATAATAATAATAACAAGAAGAACAACAACAACAACAATCACCCTCACCCACCTCCACCCCATCATTAATGCGGTTTTGACCCTGTGGTCGATCACATTGCGCTAACAATGTATGTGGCCAAAAAAAATTATTTTTTGTAAATACCGGCATCACTTATACCTTTATTTATATTAAATTTAGTAATTTTTTAAAATTTATTTGGTATTTTATTTTGACTTTTCAAAATAAAAGAAAAGAAAGTGGATATAAAATAAAACGAAATACTAAAAAATTCAAAATTTTCCTAAAGTTTACAGGAAAAGATATAAGCAGAGCTCACACATTTATATAAAATTAAAAAAATTTAAAAAATATATCCTGGTCGTATACATTGATGGCGCAACTTGAAAACATTGTTCGCTGTGTATGCTGCCGGACCTTCATATTCATTCAATAAACACATGTTCGCACGCGGCAACCGAACAAAAGTTCTCCTTGGTTTTCTTCGAAAGTTAGGAGTTCTAAACGCACATTATCAGAATAGGCATCGTCTAGAAAGGGACATGATTTCCTCGAGAATTACAAAAGAACCTATGGCTTTTAATGCTTTTTTTTTTTTTTTTTTCCGTTTTCCGGGGACATGACCGAAAGGGGTCAAGGAAAGTAAAAGTGACGGATAGAAATCAGCCGTTATATATATATATATACAGAGCTGTTCCGTGCAGTTATATATATATAAGTTTAGACACTTCGCTAATCAAGCTTGGTTATGTGCTCGGCCCAATTACTACTTTCTGGCGAAAAATGAGAGTCGTCTTTGAAGAAATTGGAATGCAGTACTTTCATTGTAGGGGGTAAAATACAAAATGTATGAGAAGAGCTAAAATCACATAATTACAGCACCAAATGATTGTTGGCATACCATAGCCATATAAATCTTGAAGACATTTAATGGCATCAATTACAAAGAGAGTAGAAGTGGGACACGGAGGATTTTATGAGAATTACGTGCTTATCTGTAAATACAAAAGTGAAGCAGCAAATCTACTAGCAACATGGAGAATGGGGCTAGCATAAGGATACATGTTGCCAACTCAAGGTCACCAAGGAGAAAGTGGTTGCAAATGAGGGGATCAAGCCATGTGATTTTCTAATAAACCGAACTTATTTCATGGCGGGAAAATACACAAGCAGTGAACGACCATGGAGTTTCAAGAGATGCTACACCCATCGTGACAAAACAAAGTGCAGCCCTGGGGTATTAATGGTCATGAACGTCATTTATAAATAGGTTCGGGTTAAGATTTTTGAATAAATGAGTTATAATCCGCCGACCCGTTCAACCATTTAATTAAATAAAAATTTTATAACTCATATACCCGTTTAGTAACTCATTTAACTCACTTGACCTATTAAAGTTATATACATAAATGTAAACTTCTTGTTTACTTTTTTCCACTAATTCTTCCTTTCACCACCTAATTTTTATTTTCTATTGTTGCCCTAATTCCATTTCTCCGCTATTGTCATATTTTCATTTCCCCTGCGCCGAAAATATGTTCCTTCCTCTCCTTCCAAGATCATCATCTGCCAGAGTCTAGGCTTTTAGGTCGTCTGTCATATAACCCGTTAATAACCTATCAACTTGTTTATTAAATGGGGTTAAGGTTAGGATATTTTAAAAATAAATTAAAATTAGAATTATACTTCAACCAATCCAGCCCAATCATTGCAGTCCAACTAAACTACTTCCCACCAAAGCAATATAGTTCCTCTATGAAGAAGACGGATATCCGAAGTTCGTCAACAAAGCCACTGCAAATTAAATAAATGGATTTAGGGGAGTCCCTGAAATGTACAAAACATGTCAATTAAAAAAATATAATTCGTTTTTTCTGATTGGCATCAAGTACTTGTATTACTTGACATTTATAGGGTGTGTTTGTTTAGGGTAAAAAGATGTCAACTAAAACTTTTCAATCTAAAACTTTTCACTCTCCATAATTACTCTATTTTTTAATTATTTTTTCATATTTTTTTATACAAACTACCTTACTTTTCAATCATTTCTACACAACTACCCATACAACTAACCTATCTATTTTAACTTTATTCTCTTTACTCCTCATCATTACTCATATTATATCACATCACTTTCTATTGATTTGACAACTTCTACTCCAAAAACTTTTCATCAAAAGTTTTACCTCCAACCAAACACACCCATAGTCTATGTAATTCAAGTTCCATTTCTAATCAACGCAAATGTAGCTTTCCAATGCACCCTTAAGGACTAGTGGCCACGTGGTTCTCAATATCAATATCAGGAGGAGTATCAGCCTCTCTCTAATTAAACCTATACTATATGAGTTTAATGTACTGGTATTGAAACATATTATCAATATCAGGAGGAGTATCAGCCTCTCTCTAATTAAACCTATACTATATGAGTTTATTGTACTGGTATTGAAACATATCAGCCTATCATACTATCTTTTAAGGCAAACAATACGAACAATATATCTAAAAAATTATAAAATGCAACTATATGTTGTTATTTTATTTAACGAATACAAATAATAGTCAATACTTCCCCTCTCTATGTAAAATGGTTGATATATACATTAATCTAAATTTTAACTTTATTTATAAAATTTAAGGGTGTGTTTAGCAATAACAAAAAAGTCAAGTTAAAATTTTTTAATCTAAAACTTTTCATTCTCTATAATTATTATATTTTTTTAATAATTTCTTCACATCTTTTTGTACATCTACCTTATTTTTCAGTTGTTTCTATACAATTAATAATACAACTAACTTTTCTATTTTAACTTTATTCTTCGTACTCCTCGCTATCACCCTTATCACATTACATCATTTTCTTTCAATTCAAAAATTTTATATAAAAAATTTTTCATATAAAATTTTTATCACTTCTCAAACACACCCTAAAAAAAACAAACAAACATTTTTAAGACCCCACCCAATACTCCTTTCGTGTGTGGTCGGATACCTATAAGATATCAGATCGTGATCCTGTGCACTCGGGTGCATTAACCCATTTTTTTACTTTTTTAAATTTTTTTTATACAAGTGTTAATCTAAGTGTATTTAACATGTGTCTCAATTTTTGGAATATTTTAGATATTTATTTTTTATTTTTAAAAATCAATGGCATTTAAGATTACCACTTGTATAAATTTTTTTTTTTAAAAATATATAAAAAATGAGTGAAAATGGGTTAAATACACTCAGGTGCACAAGATAGCAATCCGAAGATACCCGCTGGTACCGATTTCTGCCGATATTGAAAACCATGAGCGGGGACTCCCCTCTTATCGCCTAGATTATTTGTAGCTTGCTGTCAGTATTTTTCCGATTATTTATATGAGCCAATAGTTGCTGTATTCATGTTATTATTAGGACATTTTCACTAGCACCTTATTAGCTGGAGAATTGATGATCGTGCTACTTTATTCCACAGCAACAATCGCTGTTATTGCTGCAGTCGTCATATTAGATGCGTAGTGAGTTAATCGGTATCCGAGGAAGTCTCATTACTGGCCCCTGTTACTTCACAGCAATAATCCCTGTTCTGGCTACATGCAGACATATTGTTATAGCTTCATAGCAAATCAATTCATCGCTTAGAAGAATTAATTTCACAGCCGCTAGTGTCAGACACTAAAATTTTCGCTACATCATTCATATCAGTCGTTAATACATTGCATGAAGGATCCCAGCATCAATCGATGAACCCACCATAAGCCCAGCAACCCAGCAATCCAGGTTAGATAATCTTCCAACTCATCCTAGCGCTGCCCACGTATAGCGTTACAGTAAGATCCGTCAATAAAAAGAATCGGAGCAAACAACTAAAGGGAAATCAAGACTTTCCAAATGTGTGGCCGGGATCAAGAGATGGAAAGAAACATCCATTATCCAACAGAATGAGATGAACCATGCTGAACACACACATGCCATTGTCTGTGACTGGCAGTTATTCATCCCAATCCCAGCGGTTCAAGTAGTAGAAGTACAGCTAACAAAAAATGTACTACAATGAGTTACTCCGGCGGTCTAGTGACAAATGAAAACATTCAAACTTTTTAAAATTCAGATGTTATGTGACGACCTGGTTGTGCTTGTAAGTTCTTCTGCATCTGAAATGGGGGCCTGACTTGGATACATGCTGTTTGCATATGCAATGACTACCATGGAAATGCGCAATTAATGGACCGAACTCATGATGCTTCGCCCACGGACATTGTCGAACTTCTCCTCAGCAGAGTAGGCGGTGTCAGTACAGACTACAGAGGAGGAGGTTGATGGGTCCATCAGATCCCCACTAGACTAACGGATTAGTAGTCGATGGTCCATAGCCGTTCATCACACCCGACCAGGATCCTAAGCGGTTCATTGGGTACCCAAACGTTTCCTTACCAACTTCCGAGCAACCTTGATCCTGCCACTCGAGCGATAGAAGCTTGCTGCTGGGCTTCGCCTCAATTGCATGTGGATCTTCATGTCCGCCGAATGGTAGTAGCAACCTCTCCCCATTTTCCATGTACGAGTTGTGGGATCCATCAATAGAAAACCCAAATGGAGTAGTCAGTACATGAGGGCTAGACGTGGGAAACCCAAGGCCCACTTCTCCCAAACCACCCAAATGGCTGGACTCGCCACTTCCAATGAAAGAATAACCTCTGGGGTCTCCCAGCATGGCATCGAACTTGTTGTCTCCGAACTCCGCATTTCTAGCATTCCCCAACATCGGATCAAACTTGCACTCCGCAAAACTGGGGTTCCCCAGTAGAGTGTTGAAGTGAGACGCCTGTGGACCAGTAAATGAGAGGTGAAGATCGGGTGCCGACATGTGGGCCATGTCCATATGTGTGCTGGAGGATTGATCAGCCGGTTTCTTTGCTGCTGCCTTCTTGTTCTTTCGGCACCCGCCACCAACTGGGACATTGCGGAGGGATCCGCCCTTGGTCCAGTACCTTCTGCAGGTCTTGCAGAAGTACCTTGGCTGGGAAAGGCTGTAATTGTTATAGTAACAGAACTTGGTGTGGGTTGAGTCGCAGCGGGGGCATTTGAGGGCTTGGTCCTGCTGGGGCCTTAGCCTCCTCTCGAGCATTGGCCTTGGACATGATACTACTTCACCCGAGGGTGAGGACGACGAATCCATTCTCGGCTCCTCATGAGTCATGCCCTAGATTGCAAATGCATGATTAATTAGACTTCTATATATAAAAAAGCTCAACTTTGCTTAGCATGTAATTGTAAAAAATTATCAAAACTATGAACCCTTTAATTAAATTATCGCGTAAACAGTAGCTGATTGATCTTTGCGGAGATTGAAGTATGGAAGTGGGAAAATGTCAAATCCATAAGAAAATATTGTCTGCTCTAACCAGCTATATTCCATTAACCTGTCGACTGATTTTGTTTACGATGTATCACCAATTTGTGATCTTGTTTAAGCACTGATCGATGCTGGGGGTAAGCCATTGTTTGAAATCCGATTGGTCTGGACGGTTGCATCTCTTTCAATTGTTTCAAGCCGCCAAAATGGGCCAAGTAACTTGTCCGCCCGGTCTTCAAAGGAATGTACAAAAAAAAAAAGGTTAAAAATCAAATTCTGCTCAAAAGTCCAGCCACTTAATAATGGCACCTTTTAGTCAATGGCAATCTCATTTCAGAAATAATATATTTTCAAATATGGGAAACTCAAATTCAGGCTAGCTAAAGAGAGATGAATCCATTTTTTTAGGTTTCATCAGATAAGTAAGGTAGGCGAAAGTTAGAAAAATTAGACTTACGAAAAACAAAACCCGCAAGAAACCAGTCCTATTGCTCTAGTAATTCCATATGTCAGTCTCAGTGTTCATAATTCTTCTGCCTTTTAAAGCCACTGATACTCCTTAACAACAGCAGCAGCAGCAATAATAATAAGCCACCGATACTCGCGAACCTTCCGTTCCAACGTAGCTAGGCTATATGTCGTATAATTAATACATGGAGGTTAAAAGAAGAAGGCTGCAACTCCATCTCAACCAGATGGGCTCTGATCGATGTCTGCCTATTCCATGAGATATTATGATGCTAGCGCAATTAGTGAGGTCCCAGATTCCATTGCATCAAAGCATAGAAATCTCTTGTATAATCGATCTTTCATGTTAGCGAAAGTAGAATCTCTGGTTGCCATTCTCATCAATAAATTTTCCGTAACTCAAATTAGACGTTCCATATCTTCTATCAGAAGAAAGGGAAAAAAAAAAAAAAGAAGACGTTCCAGGTTGCCTGCAAAACCACTGACATTCAAAAGAGAAAATGGAAGAGACAAGCAGCAGCAGTAGCTAACTAAAACGCGCTTTTAACTACTTGAGGGACAAGAAAAAAAATGAAATGTAATGATTCGTATTGGCGTCACGGTTCCTTTCATTCACAAACTTATGGCTATATATCCAAATCATGATGCTTGTGTGTATGTGTGTGAAAAGCCACGGAGGTAATCGAAAAGCACTCGGTTCCACCCAAAAGACACTATCATCACCTCTGCAAGTGCAACCAACGTAACTACTGGCGGCGGACGCATACCTGCAGCCAATCCGGAGCATCCATGCAGACCTGGAGAGAGGTGAAGCCCATTCCGGAGCAGGCAGGAAGCTGTCACGACAAGATCTTCCGAAGCGAGCCACTGACACTTGCAATATTCATGAGGTAATAAGAGAAAAATGAATGGCTGGAAGACTGATATGGGATTTTTATAGAGGGAGGGTGGGGAAAGAGAAGGGATTGTTTAATCAAGGGGAGATTTTGAGTGGTTTGTATGGTAGTGAGGGGGTCAATATGAAGGGCCAAAAAGTGCATGCCTCCAGCAGCACAATAGCAACTGATGTCTCCGTCGGTGGCTTGTCCTCTACGTGGACCCTACCATGGTTTCTTTTGTGGGCCCCCAGTGTTCGGCTGGCTTGCAAAGCTGTAGAACAGAAGTGAGCGGCGAAACCATTCAATCTACTCATCACGTGGCCGTCTCGGCTCGAGTCACTGCGGTGCATAAACTTCAGCCGTTTAACATTTAAATAGACCCCTTACATCAAAAAAATAAATAAATAAATAATTCAAATAATCCCCACTGAGGTCTACCTTGGTGGTAACACCTATAAGTCGTTTAGGCGAGATCGGTGTTCGTTTTTAGCATGTACTTACAAGTACTTATTTTTCTCTTGTTTTATGAGAGTTTTACTTCTCTCTTATTTGGTGAAAGTTTAATTAATGTGAGCTTATTGTCTTTCTTAAAAAATTATAAAAATGTCTTGGGATTTAAATATAATATAAATTAAAATAATTTTAAATATATATACGTGAAAAAAAATTCAAATTGTCTCATAACATGAAAATTCTCTGAAATCTTGGCGCTAAAGGTGCACTCCAGTTTTTATTGGCACACGCCATGCACCCAAGTCGGGGTCTTGGGGTTTATCCCGGAACTCCAGTTTCTCTTGAATCAACTACCGATTATTATTATGATGATCATCATCATGTACTTGAGCCCTTTTGTTAGCCATTGTATTACTTTTTAAAAAGCGTTTAAAAAAAGTCGGAAATCAAACGAAGAAGAAACAAATAACGATCATTATTCGAATTGATTATAACGATAAACACTCATAATGCAGAATGTCATCACAACTTTTTCTGCTGCTGGCTTGGTAAGCATTCCGTCAAACAAGATAATGGGGTCTGGCCACACTACCAAGTACCAACACATGTTCAAGGCATGGATGAAAGCGGAAGCTGGGCAAATAATCGGCGCCTCCGGGGGCCGCGAGAGCCTATGATGGCGATTCGGTTCGACGCGTGTCAGCAATCGCGGCGGTACAAGGTGACGGAGTGGGAATATTTGGGTCCTCGAAAAAAGGAGCAGCTAACCGAAAGAGCACTCCAGCTCGGGCCCGCCAGCAGACAACACTCCCTCTCTCTCTCCCACACACATCTAGAGAAGACATTCCCGATCGCCTACTCCAAGCAAAGGATAGATTCCCCCGTGGACTGAAACGACCTCAGCGTCACCCCTCTCTCTCTCTCCCCCCGCGTACGGACTGCACGGCCTCTTTCCACTTGTCATATTCGGGCGACCCGATTCCTGATATCGGGTAGCACTCAGTACCGCCGTCTCTTGTCTTAAACGCCCCATCTCTGCCGTCCACCTGCCTGTCCGATTTCCTCGGAAGCATCAGGTCGCGGTGTGCACTGGGTGGATTGGTGGGGCGGAGGGATTCCGATGATGTCAGCTATCATGTTTGCTTTTGGGTGGGCCACCTGGCCTCTGTAGTGTACGCCCAGGCATCTCGTGATGCAGCTGCTTACTTTTGCCCTGCAGCAGCAATGGCTTGCTCAGAACTCAATTCTCCATCACCAGACGGCGATGCACCGCGGACATGACGCACCAGCAGTAGGTCTGGGTCGCTCGCGGTGCGGTAGATATCTAGCTGGATTTTGAGGCTAGTCCTTGGGCTAGCTTTAATTCCTATCTCGAGAAGTCTGACAATAACACTTAATCGTATGTGGCAAAAACCCGCACTGGAATATGGCTTCAATTGCTAGCTCTAGACCACATTAATTCCTTAAGTGTGTGTCCGTTTACAACTACACTATCCAACTTTACTCGATCTTCTTTTGCTTTTTAGTTCTAAGCTCTATTGGCTGGTATAAAGATTATTTGATTGATGGATAGCTATGTAGCCTTCATGGCAAAGGAACTCAATCATTGAGCAAGTCATTGTATTCATTACGCTTCCGTCAGGGCTTCCTCTGATGTTGAGCTAGGCTGCAAATCTGCAATGCAATTAATTTGCCCGTCAAGGAACGTGTGTAATCAATACCGGATCCGAAACTATGTCGCATTCGTCTCTGACGTGGCACTTTGTCGTCCGTTCGCCCCGCGCCACTCACCGCGTTTTTACCCTGGAATGGTGCGATGTGACATCATCTGCATTACAGCTGAAAAACCGTAGCTTCTGTTCACATTGCTTCTCTCGCATAGACGGAAGCATCGAAGATGTTATTTTCAAATCTGAGGCCCGCGACAGCTGTTGGCGGGAGAAAAAATAGGAAGTAATGATATTTTGGTAAATTGACAGTGTAAGTATGTTTTGGTTTTTTGATATCTCAATTCAATCCATTCATTTGATGGATACTAAAATATATATAAACATTTTTTTCATTATTTGACATTTGTAAAAGTATTTTTGTAGAAAATATTATTTTTTATTAAGATTTCATTATAGTTGGTAAATTTGAAAAATATATTTTACGTCATAAATTATGTTATATTATTTAAAATTTATATAAATAAGGTATGGTCAAAGATAACAATTTCAGTATTTATTTTTTTATTTTTAAAAATTTAATAGTATTTTTTATTTTTCGTATATAACCGAATCTAACTGTATCTAACCGCATTTAACCATATCTAACTTTCATTTTATATATGTTAACTGAGATTTAACACTCTTGATGTGATTTTATACTCTTTGTAATGTCATTTATACCTTTAGTACATAATTTAAAATTTAATTGAGAGAATTTAATTGTTGTAATTAAATTTAACAACATCTAACTATATTTAACCGCGTCTAACCACATTTAACCACGTTTAACCACATCTAATTTTTAATATTAATAAGTTAATCTTAATTTAACAACTGTAACATGATTATGAGCTCCTAATTAAGTCATTTATATTTTAATATCTGAAATTAAAACTCAAATAATATGATTTAATACAATTCAGTTAAATCTAATAACATCTAGTCATATCTAACCTCATATAATCCCATATAACCACATTTAACATCATCTAACTATATCCAATCTCGTCTAAACGGATCTAATTTTTTATATTAATAAATTAATCATAATTTAACACGTGTCATATGATTACAGGCTTTTAATTAAGTCATTTAAACCTTAATATTCAAAATTAAAAAATCAAATATTATAATTTAATACAATTCACTTAAATCTAACAATATCTAACCGCATTTAAATGTCTAACCGCGTCTAACCATATCTAATCGCTTCTAATCATTCTAACTGTATCTAACCGCATCTAATTACATCTAACTACATCTAACTGTATCTAACTTTTTAAGTATAAGTTTATCTGAGAGTACTTAAATTAAAATAATTAAATTAAATTAAATACATATTAAATTATCAAAACTATCTAAAATAATATTCTAATAATTTATATAAAAAATTTAAACATATTGACCATTGAATTTTATTTTAAATTTTAAAAAAATATTTTTAAACTAGATGAAAATAATTATTTTGATTAACTTAGTTTGTATCTACGTTAATCTTTATTGCAATATCGAATTATTCATTTAACTTAAATTAATCAATATAAAATTATGTACTCGATAAATAAACGTATTAATAAAGAATTTATAAAAAAAATTCAGCGTTAGCTCTAATTTTGTAAATAGAATTGTCTTGAAACGAAGCTCCACTCAAAATGATTAAAAATTTAATTAATTTATACTTGTCTTACTTATTTTATTTTTAATTTCTTTTAAATATAAATATCTAAAACGTCATAATAATAAAAATTATATTGTTCGTAAGTTAAAATAAATTATAAATCTTATTTTAAATAGTAAAATAAATATACATTAATTTAAATTAAATTAAAAATAGACTAGTTAAATAAAAAATCTATAAAATTACCAAAATTATCTAAAATAATATTCTTATAGTTTATATGAAAATTTAAAAGATATCCACTTTTGAATTTTAATTTTAAAAATTAAAAATTTTATTTTAAAAATAAAATAAAATAAATATTAATTTAAATTAAATTAAAAATAAATCAATTAAATAGAAAATTATTTTCATGTTATATAACAAACACCTTAAAATATAGTCCAATCAAATTTAACCTTAATCAAATTAAAATTTAATTTAATAGGGTTAAATTAATGGTGTGAAAATTATGGTTAAGTAAAACTGAGGAATTGGTTTCTCTATTTATATTTAATATAAATTATATTATATATAAAATCAAAATAATATTTTTATATTTATACAATTTATAATATTTTATCTTTATATTTGCGTAGATGTTTGTGATGTTCTTAAAAATAATAATGATTATAGTATTTGCTTTTATATTTTTGACTTTATTTTTTCTGAAAACAAGGTTACAGGCACGGTGCTTTATGTAGAACAGATGAGTTTGATTTGCACTTTACAAATAAGAGTTTTAATACAATTCACACTTAAGTTGCAGTCAGCGGTCGTAAGCTCTGCATATGCACGATAGAAGGATGCACCATCAGAGCACTGTTAAACCGTGCTCCATCACTTCCATTCGAGCAACCATGACTGCTCACTGAACCCACCAATCACCTGATGGTTTTTGCATAACAAGATGTGCAGACTGGCTGGCATGAGTCCATATTCTCTAGCATCCATGTTGGTGATGGTTGTTCTTCTTTTGAGCCGGTGAAATCGAGTCATCATTTACAACATCTTATTTTTCAAATCCGGCCACGACAACTATGGAATCAAGAATCGACGCTGCTAATCTAATTTACAAGTTGAAAAATATATCAGATCTGATGGCAATAGGATCAAAAAACCACACCAACATTGCCCAATCGCAACCCCCTCAAATTCCACAAATGCCAAACACAGAACGACAGAGGAAAAAACTCCAGACCTATAGAAAAAATAATAATTATGCAACAATGGCCACCAAAAGAACGAGGAATGCAGTAGAAACAATCAAAAATGGGGAAGGGAACTAGCAGCGAAGTCGATCGCGGAGAGAGTGGAACCAGGGATGGTGGTATTGCCGTTACCAATAGTGGTGCCGTTGCCGCTAGTCCCGCTCTTCAAGAAATCCAAGCTGCGGATGGCGGCCTTGTTTTCAGGGTTTAGGTGGTGCACCTTAGGGCTAGTCCCCGTCATTCTGCGGCCGTCCTTTCCTGCAACAGTTCAATTTTTATTTTCAACAACTAAATCTAAAAATCCAATATAGGTTATTACAGTTTTCGGTAATGACAACCAATCAAAAAAAAAAAAAAAATTTGCCCGATCTCCCTCATTTTTGTCTTCTTCCCATTCCAACACTCACTGCCGACCACGAGCCATGGAACCCACCGCAATCTCTGCCACAGAGGTGGAAGAGCGCAAGTAAGCGCCAAGAATTCGTGCCTTTGTCTAGATCTTTTGACCTTTCCAAAATGCCCCTTCTCATCCTATCCATCCATTGAATATTCACGGTGGAGATGCAGCTTCCTGTGAGAAAAACGCAGGAACAGCTTCCCGGGGCTCTTCAAATCTTGAATTATTCCCCTTCGACGTGAAATAACCATGTTATTTCTTGATTAGATACATGCTGATATGGGGGAAAGTTAGCTTGTTGGGTGCTCGGATTGGGTTCCTGTTCGCAACTTTTTTTATAAAAAAAACAACTTAACGGGACGAAGATGAGATCATTCTTTGAAAATATATATATATTTTTTTTGTATTTTTCCTGCTACTTTTTCTTCACTTCTTTCATTCTACGTACTCGTTCCATCTTGAGATATCCAACCTAGTCCTATTTAAGTCGTGAACAGGCGGACACGTACTAGGGAGTTTTATTGATTGTGATTGGGATGTAATAGGTATCACTGCCGGTTAATTCTTTCATTGCCAAAAATACTTCTCTTGTCTATACAAAAATAACAACTTATTTTTTAAATTCTAAACAACTTTTCCATTCTCGACGTACACACTTTTTGTGTCTCATTCTACGTCACATCACAACAACGCAATGCTTTAAAAAATATTTTAAGAACTAAACAATAAAATTAAGTTTGCCGACTTACCAAACAATTAAGTTTACATATTTTTATCTATATAGATATATCTAAAAATCTTAGAAAATTATTACTTAAGATTAAATGAGTTAATAAAGATAAAATAAACTACATGTGTTTGCAACATTTTCTCCATGAATCGAAGTTCAAAATTGATCCAAAGATTTGGCTAAACCAGATTAAGGGTTTAAATCATTTGTGATCAAAATAAGATGAATGAGATACGAATTTTACGTAAAAAAAAGTGTTCCATGAATTTAAGATCACTAAAAAACTACAATAAATAAAGTTACAGTTTCACTATTCAAGGTAAGAGTGCACCCAATTGAGAATAAATAGTTGAAGAATTTTCCTCAGCATGGAAACTTGTTTAGAAAAGCTCCTCTAGTTGGTTTTAGCAAAACCCAACCCCCTTTTCAGGGGATATCATCTTGTTTTCATGCAAATAATTTCCTTCAAAAACATCCTCACATGGGCTAACTTTTATTCTCCCAATCATGGCACTAACTTAATATTATATCATGTTTATCCAAAAAAAAAAATCGTATCATGGGATAGTTTGCCAACTATCACTAATTTATTCCAATATCCTAAATGTGACGGAGATATAGCATGAAAATATAATAATATGTATTAAGAATAGAAAAAAGTAATATAACTAAAAATGTAAAGAGTTATATTGGGAAAATAAGACATTGCAGTGAAAATTGAAATTTTAATTTAAAAATAAAAATCTCATTTTATCCATGTCACATCCAAGTCTGTTGAATACCTTATAACAATAAGGAATAGTAACCGTGTTGGGGGCTCAAATTTTTCATTTTTTTGTCGGGTTTTCAACTATATTAATATAATTTAACAAGATAAAAAATTTATTTTCCATTGCATTATTTACGTTTTCAATCGCTAGAGTTTATTTCTATATAAAAGGATTTCAATTCTATGGAATTGATTTCATTAATTCGTATTCATTGAACATCTTTATTTGAGCCTCCTTGTTGATTATTTGAAATTTATTCCACTCATATTTTAAACTATTTGTTTAATTAGGAAATCGAATTTCATCCCTAGTCAAAGACTTGCATGATATATATCGAATAAAAGTATAGAATCAATGCAATAAAAATGCTTGATTTATATTCATTTAAAAGTGATTAATTTAATATCTAAATCATTTAAAATATTTTTCTCGGATTGCTATGATAACTTACAAAGTCGTTTATTTGCATAAGAAGAATGGTTAAGTGTTTTTATAATTTACAAGTAATTATATATTTAAGCATCTCGTCAAAAGATATAAAAATTTAAGCAAGTACATCCACCCAGAATTCCAATTGAAATAATTATTGAGACCATAACAAACTAGATGATGTTAGATAATATAAGCTGGTCGGATTTCCATTTCATTGTCAGGGTAGATGGAGAGGTTCTATGAAATCAAGTTCATGAAATCAATTCGATAGTATAGGGACCCTATAAAAAAATCAACTAACCATTTTTTAAACGATATATTTCTCTCTACTCATTTTTGTCTTATTTATTTTTCCACCTCTCTTGTATGGGCCAACAGCTTCTTCTGGCCGCACATCTATGAAGGAAAAAACATTGTTTAATTGGCATTAAGATTGTAAACGGAACGATTTTAGATAATTTTAACTCTTGAGAGTTATCAAAAAATTGTTATTTAAAAATTTTAAATTGAATTTAATAAAGCTCTCCTACAAAAGCCCCGTATTGAAATTCCAATAGCGAAAAACCAAACGGAAGTCAGAGAATCCCTCTCCTGCCTAATTCGTTTTAATTAGTATTTCAGTGCCTACCTGTTTAAATTTACCTGGACATGTATATGAAGTAATTTATCTACATTTAGAATATTTCATTCAACAACATATTAGAATTCATGTTGATCGAAGCTCGGTATGGGCGACGCTTCTTAAAGAAAGCATAAAGCTGGAGGATTTATACATGTGTGAGTAAAATATTTTTCACTTTAACTAGAAACGGCGCCACATTCAGAGAAGAAATTCTGACGTTCCAGCACATGGGGTCATTACAGAACTGGTGTGATTTTCACTTCACATATTATCGATCAGCACTGGGGCCTACAACATGGTCCATGCGCGGATGAGCCAAAAGGACCCAAAATGGGGTACACATCATCATGGCAACCATTTGGAGGCCTTGTGGCCCCCCAATCATGCCCAGCAGCCGACCGAGTGACCTCTTCCTCAGCCCATGTCCCCTCCTCCGATCCCACGCTTGTCCGAGTCCCTCCTCCTTGCTTACAGATTTCATCATCCGAGTGTGAACAAAAGGAGAAGATAGTCTTCACCTCCTTTTTCTGTCATCGCAACTTGCGACCGAAATACATCTTTTTGGTTGGTCAAATTATATATATTTTATAGCTGTCCAGGCACGCCATGTTTTTCACCACAGTGCTATGGAGAACAGCCCCTCCAAATAGCTAGCGATAAACATAAGTGCAGGAAATCCATGAAGTGTTCGGACATATCACATATATCCAGTCCATCCATCGGGCAGGGCATGCCTAAAAGGATCCACGCACAATAAATGAGAAGTTGTCCCCTGGTTATTAGGCTCATTGAATTATGATGGAAAATATTTGGAAGTTTTACTGCATATGCTGGCCATTCAGTTGGTGAACTCGAGACATGATTTTTAGTCCCCGGGCTACTCATAACGTGCTCAACCTGATAATTGGGTCAGATATTGAACATGAGCAGCGGGCACGGATCCCACCAAGTCGTGTTGATGATATCTCCATGAGCCATATATACATCTCAATTCGTACCGCAATGGGAATTTTAGCATTTGATGACAAGTTGGTGGAATTTAATGACGAAAAGATCATTTAGGAAGATCCTCCTAACTGAGGATCTTTCAATATCTACGTTTTTTATTGTTGGTTGGCCGTTAGTGGGAGTAAGTATATATAGTGCAAGAAACGTTCCCTCGGCACATGTGCCCTACTTTCCAAATTCCTTCTCTTACTTGCTTCTGTTTTCAATTTAAAATACACAATGATGCACCACGTCAAACGGGATAAATGCATCCGTATTGAGATATTGAGATAAAGAATTTAAAAAATAGAAACGAATAATTTACTTTCCTGAGCTATACAATCGCTGATCAGAATCTAACCCAAAATTAATAAAATATGATTCGAGTCGTGTTCTTGTTTTCGGCAATTTGGCTTCTTTGCTTCGAAGCGGATCCACACGCTAATCTTTCTGAACTAGGAAATCCAGTCCGGGATATATCCCAGCTCGTGCCACCTGGGGTTTTACTTACATGACATGACAGCTTCCTGGGACCAAGCATGCGCATGCAATCTGATTTCAAGATTCGTACAAGGGCACAAAGAAGTGGGCCAAGATCTGATTACGATATTATTTGCCAACTTCAATCCTTTCAGACCTCTGTTCTCTCTCGTCATGCAACTCGGAAATCGGAATTGGTCGGGTGATGTCTAAATCCGAAAGGATAACTGGATAAGGTTAGCATAAGATGCCATCAAGCTCCAGCCTACAAAGCCTATCAGAAAATTGCCGCGTTCCAAAATGTTAAAAGAAGCATGCGGCGGGCCATAACAAAAACAGCAGTGCCTTTAGGCTTTGCAAGCTCGCCTATGGGTTTTGGATGCCAGTTGTGGAAAATCCTCAGACCCGTCGCAGCCCACAGGGAAGACAACAGCCAGCCCTCAATTGCAAGCAGCTCAGTGGGCTACATGGTTAGCTCGTTTAAAAATGATATGATTTGATGGGCCCGCCCCAGTGCACCTCGTGTATTCAAAGGTTTTTTTTTTTTTTTTTTTCCTAATTTTTTGACGAAATATGCTGGCTCGAGCATGAAGATTTCATATATATAATTTTATAATTTTATTTTTTTAAATTTTAAAAATAAACAATCACTTCGCGTAAATGGGCCATTAGTTAGATCCAGCAATTGCGTATGGCGAACCTGTTAATAAATAATAAGCATATCCGGTAAATGAGACGAGCAAACTGATGCAAAAGGTTATGCACGCCAAAAATCTGATGGCCAAACTTTGGCCAACCGTATGATATGGTTTATTTACTCGATTGGATTTTCAGATCTGATTGATCAAAGACGGCCTTCAAGATTTCTTCCCGAAACATATGTGCTAACTGTTAATGCATGAAACATATGTGCTATATGTTACATACAGCACCCCAGTGTGCCTGTTTATGGAAGCCAATTCTCCGCCAGTGTATCAAATGGCACCCAGGTATTAAAACCCTCAGTTCCTGCACGTCTCTCTTCTCAGACGCCCAAAACCCTAGCTTCCCTTTCGCTGTGGTCGCCGTCTTCCTGGAGAAACACCACCGATCAAAATGGGGTAAGCTTCTTTACCATTAAAACATAGCATCGAGATCTTCGGGCATGGTACTATTCAAAGTGCTTCCGCCCCCTGATGAACCGCTGGGATTTCTTATAACCCACTCGCGGTGTTTCTCTTCAAGCTTCAATCTGTCTTCGTTGGGCTTTTCTTTTTGATTATATGCTTCGGTTTCGAACTTCGTATGCTCATGTTGTTTTAGAAGGGCGTATAAGCTCAGTTTCTCTGAAAAAGGAAGCTTGATTGCGTACATTTATATGGAGGATCGATTGGATTGATCCGACTCCTATTTGCCTACTGTTCGAAGAGTTTCTGTGCAAGATGTTTGATATCATCAGCCTAGAGTGATTGACTGGAGGTGCAGGACATTGGAGTTGGGCCATGGCTAATAGATTATTTATGCTGTTGAATGGTCCTTTTGTTGTGATTTCTCTAAACAAGAACAATTGATAATTATGTTTACTGCTATTGAAAAAATGAATAAATTTGCCCATTGATAGCTCTTCGTAGCAAAGGAGAAGAAAACATGGAGGAAATTAGTTGTAACTGTATTTTTTAAGACGTGAAAGTCATAGTTCGTTTGGCCTTATAAAATGCACGAAGACGTTTGCCGATTTTGATCTAGAGAGTTAAGTTCTTGAAAATGGCAGGGGCATGGCCCAGAAATACAGGCCTTTAACAGCATGGGCAACTTTAACTTTTTTTAAATCGATCTGAGATGGGTCCCATTCCAATGGATCTAGGTTCATGAAAATTTCTACTGAACAGAAGAGGCAATATAGAAGGTTCTCCATTCCAATGGAGTATATATGCAAGTTCCAATGGAGTATTATAAGAAATAAGATTTTCCTTCCAACTTCAGACATTGCCATTCTCCAATCCTGAAAGGCCCATTTCTCCATTGCAACCAGTAACTTATGTATTATCTGATATCAGGTTTCACATGACTCATTAACATGTGTCATTCACCCTGTAATTTCATTTAGCGTTGAAATAAGAAGCAGACTGCCTATAGCTACCAATGGTTGAAAAGCCATTGCGTATGTTAGCTTGTTCGAGGTTTTAAGCACAATTGCGAGTGCGAGACATCCGTTTTTTAGCAGGTTTGGAAAGTCACGGTTCAGTCTGGTTTGGAAAAGTTGCCAGTTGTTGATTAGTTCATTCTTCGCTGCTTGAGGCCTGGTTTAACCATGAAGATCAGTTTATGATTTTCCATCAAGGATAAACATTTCAAAAATGAAAAGGGTTTCACGAAATCACTTCTATGAAATCCAGTTTCATAGAAGTATTCCTGCATATGTAATATATACAAATACGGATATTGAATTTTTATTATTTTTATTTTTTTGTAATTTTGAAATGATGAAATATATGATAATGATATGAATGCCAACATCTTGGTCAAACCTCAATTTGGTCCAGCTACTCAACATCTTTGAACCAAATGGGACAAGTAACCAGTTCGGTCTGATTCGCATCATATATTGCAAATGCCTTCTGGTGTTTTACTTAAAAATCCTCATGAATTGCGTTATCCTTTTATCACAGGAAGACACGTGGTATGGGAGCTGGGCGCAAGCTGAAAACTCACAGGAGGACACAGAGATGGGCAGACAAAGCCTACAAGAAGAGCCATCTTGGAAATGAGTGGAAGAAGCCATTTGCAGGCTCTTCCCATGCTAAGGGAATTGTACTTGAGAAGATGTATGATCTCTGAACTCTTTATCTTTGTTTTTCCCGAACATGAAGCTATAGATTTTCACCTCTTTCCTTTTCGTTGCAACACCAATTATGCACCTCTAATTTCCTGCAGAGGAATTGAAGCCAAGCAACCCAACTCTGCCATTCGGAAGTGTGCAAGAGTGCAGCTGATAAAGAATGGGAAGAAGATTGCTGCTTTTGTTCCTAATGATGGTTGTTTGAACTACATTGAGGAAAATGTGAGATATAACTTGTCCAATCAACTTTCACCCAAATTGCTGCGTTGTTCATCAGTTTGCGAAACCTTTTGGATGTCATGATTGATGAATAGCAAAAAGTATATGGATGCACTAACCCTAACCCAAAGCATTGACCAGATTCATTGAAGGATAAAGAAGTTCAAAATGTTGGCCCTACGTTTTTTTCCTTTTCTTTCATGGTTCATGCACAAACTCTTTCTACTTTTACCTAGCATTAGAATCATTGCAGTGCCCACCTGATCCTGTTCAGGATCATCTAATTGGCTGGAGTGGGCTGGGTTTTGGATGAGGGTTGTTGTATATTGGCAAATGAGAAATTATATTGGAAATTCGAAAAATAGAGTTGTTATGTATTAGAATATGAGAAATTGCGTTGGAAATGAAAAAATGTTTTTTGGGAATTGGAAATCCCATCCCATTCGCAGTCCTCTCCTGTGGAAGTAGGAATATTAGTTGCTCAGCAGTTACTCGCATTTGTGACAGCACAATCCTTGCTTATGTAAGGATGAGATTGTTTGTACAAGAGATTAAGAATTCTCTGAAGCATGCCTCAAACTGCATTGACTGATTTATGCTTTAGAATGTCTCCCTTTCAAGTTCCCCTTTAAGTCCCGCAAGGTGGAGAAACTCATTTGACATGTTGCGTAATACATGAGGTTCAATTGATTTGAAAATTACATCTATTATTTCCCCTCTTGAAATATTTCCTTACCCATGTGAGAATGTCCTTCCTCTCTTGTCAGGATGAGGTTCTCATAGCTGGTTTTGGACGAAAAGGTCATGCAGTGGGGGATATTCCAGGTGTCAGGTTCAAGGTAGTGAAGGTTTCTGGGGTTTCACTGTTGGCACTTTTCAAGGAGAAGAAAGAGAAGCCAAGGTCTTAGGCTTCTTCCATTTTATTGTTATTTTTCTCTAATGAGTAAGGCTTGTGAACTTCTGCCAGATGAGTAGTTTTGCTGTTTGCTTGGTTTCCTTTTTACAAGACCTGAACTAGAATGACAATTTTTGATATTTGATATCCCGAGTTTGTTTCTCATGGCTAGATTATGTCATGTTTCTTGGCTATGTCTTTAAATTTTCTACAAAGCTGAGCAACAGATATTTTCTGAATGGCGGACGTTGATAGCGAAAGTCCATTTTCTTTTATCATGAGTCTTGCATTGGGGTTTAGGGGTCGCAATCTCCTGCGCCCGGGAGCAGGCAGCGCTCCCTGCTCCCGGGCGCATTTTTTTATTTTATTTTATTTTTTTTTTAAAAAATTTTCATAGAACTGTTAATCTAGGTGTAGTTAACATGTGTATAAATTTTTACCATTTTTGGGGTATTTTAGATATTTATTTTTTATTTTTGAAAATCAGTGGCATTTTCTTAATTTAAAATTACCTAAAATGCCACTGATTTTTAAAAATAAAAAATAAATATCTAAAATACCCCAAAAATGGTAAAAATTTATACACATGTTAACTACACCTAGATTAACAGTTCTATGAAAATTTTTTCAAAAAAAAAAAAAAATAAAATAAAAAAATGCGCCCGGGAGCAGGGAGCGCTGCCTGCTCCCGGGCGCAGGAGATTGCGACCCGGGGTTTAGCTATAGGGTCGCGATGTTGTGAGACGCTGTATCCATTTTAAATTTATTTAAAATCTTTTTCATGCAATTTCAAAAAAAATAAAATAATTCATTGATATATTGACTCATACAAAATCAGTTAATATGATAATTTTTCATTTTAAAATTTTTTTTCACATATTTTTACCGGTGCCTATGAAATTAAAGCCAGTTTGGATTTTACAATGCCTATTATTTGTATTTATTTTTCGGTGCATGACAGGATATTTACGCGAATCATTTGTTCTTTTGTTGGTTTTGGACAATGTAGCATCCAAGAATCAAAGAGTAGATTTGATATTTAATGGTTCAGCCCAGCTGGCTCTTAGAAGCTGATCAAATCGTAATTGGTACTTGGGGTGCTTCTTAAGTGGGTCCCAAATCAAGTAGTACCTCAGAACTACTGTTCAAAACCGGGATGCATTGGCCACCACGCTTGTGGTGTGGGGCCTGGCAGGGTTCATTTGCGGTTCCCCTAGCATGGGGATTTTACAGCTTTCCACTTTCACCCTCGGAAGTGGAGATGTTTATAGAAGATTTTCTTTACAGGGTGAGAATTGTAAAAGGTGTTAGATGGTAATATCAGTTGTGATGAGTGTATAAAATATAGATACAAAAAAAAAAAAAAAAACTGAGATGCATTGTGATATATCTCATATATATACATATAGAAGAATGTTTCTGTTACCAAAAAGCTAAAAAAAATGACTCTTTTAGCTTACTTTAAAAAATTTATTTAAAATATTTTTTTAAACTTTTTTATAGACTTATTTATCTAAACATATTTAACATATAAATAAAGTTTTGGGACGTTATGTGTTCCCAGATTTGTAAGAATGTCTCAGATCTTCAAGTATAATATGTGTTGAGATACATGTAATTATATACCCATCAAAAAAAAAAAAAAAATAAACATATGAAAAAAAGTTTTTTAAATGAGTTTTTTGTGGTGGGCTAAACTAATCATTTGCTTTTACTTAGCCCAGATTAGTAGTATCACTACTTATACACACACACACATATAAAAATATTCATGTCTATTTAGGATCACTTCTTATATATATACACGCGCGCACACACACACATATATTTATATGAAAATATTCAAATGCAAATGGATTGCACCATCACTACAGTGCAGACCATCTTAACATGGGTTCGCCTACATTTAAATTAACATTTATTCTACCCATTTATTTAAAATTATTATTTTAATAAGGTTAAAAAATATTTATTTTGATAATATAGCAATTTTAATCTAAATTTAGCATGCGTATATGCTCCATTTTCAAGAGGAGTGATTCTGTTAGCTCGGGCTAAACAGAGTATTTGCTTAGCCAACTTCAAACAATTCATTTATAACAAATTTTTTTGTCTTTTTCTTCATATACTTATTTATTTAAGTTTACTTAATATATAAATTAAATTTATTATTTTTGGATATGTTTATATATTTTTAAAGATCTATGTATATATGCATTTGATATACCCTTATCTTTAAATTTTTTTTTTTTTAAAATATACCCATCCAAAAATGATAAAATTTGGTTTATGTGTTAAATAAATTTAGATAAACAAGTATATGAAGAAAAATAAAAAGAAAAATTTTTGTAAATGAGTTTTTTGAGGTAAGCTAACAAGATCATTTCTCCATATTAAAATAGTATAAAATCGACCTAATAAAATAATTTAACTTAAATATTAATTTCAAAATAGTATTTTGAATATATAAACAATTTAAAATATCTTATTTATATGGATAAATGACTATATGAAGTATTTTATCATTCTAATATATATGAGGCCAATTTTGTGGTGGATTGCATCATAATTTGCATAGGATTGATTCTCATATATATATATATATATATATATATATATATATATATATAGGATATTATTATAACTTTTGGTGTATTTAGATCAGAATGCGCTTTACATATATTTAAATGTATTAATACTTTGTACAATCATTTATCAATGTATGAAATATATTTTAGATACTTTACATATTAAAAAATAATTTTTAAATTGTTATTTATATCAAATTATTTTATTACGTTGATTTTATACCGCTTTCAGATAAGGTCCATATACATCCAATTTGGATGAAATTTAATATGCTAATAAAAAAATTCTAAATAAAATGGATAGAGTAGATGTACGTTTTATGATCATGTAGGGTTATTTTGATGTAAATGCAACATAAGTTCCATACACATCCAATTTGGAAGAAATTTGATATGCTAATAAAAAATTCTAAATAAAATAGATAGAGTAGATGTAGATTTTATGATCACGTGGGACCATTTTGATGGAAATGCACCACAAGTTATAGCTTTCTCTCTGCGAAGGAATGCATGGTTTAAAACCAGTGATGTAACTCGTTTCAGTTCCGCTATTGGTTGATGGTATCCATATCCTATTTGCAGCAGTCCTGTCTTAATGGGTTGGTGAAATGACAAAAATGGGTTGGCGATATTGAGTTTAACCCAAACGAAATTTTATAAATTGGCCGTGATTTCACCAATATGGTTAATGATCTAACACAACAGTTTCTGTTTTAGTTTTCATGTAACTTCTTCATTTTTTAATCTTAAAAGTTGTTAACTAGCTATTTATAGAATTCATCCATCTACATTCACCTATGATGCCAAAAATCTCAATTTTTTTTAGACTTTTTATATACTACATAATCATTCTCAAAATTTAGCTAAATTTTATAGTCACATATTCACTATCGAATGGTGTTAACTATTTATAAAAATATATGTTTACGATGAAAGTGTTTTTGACATCATAAGGGCATATTTGGCAAAATTTACAACTTTTCGCTGCAAAACATTTCAAGCTAGAACTTTTTATTCTTAATAATTATCATATTTTAAAATTATTTCTTCACATTTTTTTTATACAACTATTTATATAGCTAATCTGTCTATTTTAACGTTATTCTTTTTATTCTCTATTATCACTCCCGTTATATTATATCATTTTTTTTATTTTAAAAAATTTTATACTATAAATTTTTCATTCAAAAGTTTTATCAATTCTCAAACACACATTAAATTTTCAACAAATGAAAAATATTATGTATATATGCATTTAATATACCCTTATCTTTAATTTTTTTTTTTAAAAATATACCCATCCAAAAATGATAAAATTTGGTTTATATGTTAAATACATTTAGATAAACAAGTATATGAAGAAAAATGAAAAAAAAAATTTTGTAAATGAGTTTTTTAAGGTAAGCTAACAAGATCATTTCTCCATCTTAAAATAGTATAAAATCGACCTAATAAAATAATTTAACTTAAATATTAATTTCAAAATAGTATTTTGAATATATAAACAATTTAAAGTATCTTATTTATATGGATAAATGACTATACGAAGTATTTTATCATTCTAATATGTATGAGGCTAATTTTGTGGTGGATTGCATCATAATCTGCATAGGATTGATTCTCATATATATATATATAGAGAGAGAGAGCGCTGTTTCGGTGCAGTGATGCTGCACCGGAACAGCGGTACAATGGCCCCAAAATGGGGCCCACATGATCATGAAATCATGATTTACTCCACCCATTGTATTTAGAATAATGTATTCTACTACCATACCAATTTTCATCCCAATCAGATACGTATATGGGCCCCATCTGAAAATGGTACAAATCCAACGTAATAAAATAGTTTGATGTAAATAACAACTTTAAAGTATCTGATTGTGATGAAAATTGGTATGATAATAGAATACATTATTCTAAATACAATGGGTGGAGCAGATCATGATTTCATGATCATGTGGGCCCCATTTTGGGGCCACTGCACCGCTGTTCCGGTGCAGTGATGATGCACCGGAACAGCATCCATATATATATATATATACATGAGAAGTATCTTATTTATATGGATAAATGACTATACGAAGTATTTTATCATTCTAATATGTATGAGGCCAATTTTGTGGTGGATTGCATCATAATCTGCATAGGATTGATTCTCATATATATATATATATACATGAGATATTATTATAACTTTTGGTGTATTTAGATCAGAATAAGCTTTACATATATTTAAATGTATTAATACTTTGTACAATCATTTATCGATGTATGAAATATATTTTAGATACTTTACATATTAAAAAATAATTTTAAAATTATTATTTATATCAAATTATTTTATTATGTTGATTTTATACCACTTTCAGATGAGGTCCATACACGTCCAATTTGGATGAAATTTAATATGCTAATAAAAAAATTCTAAATAAAATGGATAGAGTAGATGTACGTTTTATGATCATGTAGGGTTATTTTGATGTAAATGCAACATAAGTTCCATACACATCCAATTTGGAAGAAATTTGATATGCTAATAAAAAATTCTAAATAAAATAGATAGAGTAGATGTAGATTTTATGATCACGTGGGACCATTTTGATGGAAATGCACCACAAGTTATCGCTTTCTCTCTGCGAAGGAATGCATTGTTTAAAACCAGTGATGTAACTCGTTTCAGTTCCGCTATTGGTTAATGGTATCCATATCCTATTTGCAGCAGTCCTGTCTTACACATGGGTATGGTTCTTAGTCTTAACTTTTTGTGACACTTGCACCGAAATTTCGAAGGAATCAATTCTCGGCTTCATGGATCAATTCATCAAATTTAAGCCGTTCATTGTATTTACCGCACTAGTATGAAGTTTTGGTTGGCTACGAAATAAGATAGTTATTTTTTAACCCTTGGGAGGAGCCTGTGGTTCTTTTGACCGGTTCATATTTGAAATGAATGAACCATCGAGTATCCAGTTATGAGGTGCATTATTTGGTACATTTAATTGAAAAGTGACAATCCTCACCTTTTTTTATATATTTTTTTATGGATGGTCATCACAAGAGCTCTTTTCAAGCCGATCTTTGCACGACGGAGCGTGAAAACGGGCGGGCCAATGACACCAAGCAAAAGATGATTCTTTGCAGATCATCGCCGTCGGTGGCCCTCCGCTCTACTTATCTTTTGCCATGGTTACTCAGAAACTTCAAAAATTATGATTTCTCTATCCACGTCCGTGTGGGGCCTGCACCCTCTATCACAAAACAACTCCACTGATGCTGCCTTCACCAATCAATGAGTGGTGTATTATTTCGATTCCTAACTTTCTCCAACTCCTAAGTCTGGTGGTTTTTCAATTTCCATAACAAAAGGGAGAGGGAAGAATCTCTTTTTCTTTAGTAAAGGGAAAGCGTCTGCTTTAGCCAAAATCAATCCAAAAACACGCCTTGACGCTCTTATATTACTCTTCCATTTGCCTTTGTGAGCACTCAAAAGAACAAGACCTGTACTAACAACCACCCAAGAAGTAGCTAATTTCCTCCCGTTTCTCTCTAAAAATAGGAGAAATCCTCGAAGAGAATGTCCTCAATCCCTCAGCCCGTCGTTGTCTACCCGAATTCCATGACTGCAGAACCATCTTCCCACTCCAGGGGATCTTTCGGGCCTGTTTTCATAGTATTGTCTGTGATAATTGTCCTAGCTATGATCGCGTGCTGCCTTGGCAAATTCTGTTCGCGTCGGGTCGCTCATCAGAAGACCCAGCGAGATGGGGCTCGCCATGGAGGCAGAGGTGATATCGATGGCGGTTTCGAAATTCGCATGCCGACAGCCAAATCCGAAGTCGGAGGAATGAACGGGGAAGCGAGGTGGTTTGGGAACGGAGAAGCCAAACTAGCAGCGAATGGAAGAAAGGAGGGAGAAGGAGAGAAGCCAAGTGGATATGGAGAAGCCACGTAGATGGACTGCATAAAATAATTTTTTTTTTCCATTTTTTAAATTTTTTTAATTTTAACCTTTCAGGTAAATATGTTTGCGCTGGTTTGCTATTTTGACTTCAGCTTGGACGGCAAAGAATTTAAGCTTTGCCCGTTAGACTATTAATCAATCAATCAATGGAGACATTAGGCGTCAAAACAGCCACCGAACACTGACCCCTCATTTTCTAAGCTCCAACTTTCTTAATCAAATACTAAAAGATGATCAGATGGGTAATCTACCCGAGGCGTTTTAAATTTTTTGTTTTCTGTTTTTTGCCCTTTTTTACACCCAAATGCATATCTTTTTTTCTCCTCCTACGTCCCCACGACGTGGTGAATTCCCGAGAAAGACACCCTACCGAAGCCCAACTGACCCATCTGATACAATTCCATCCACACCCTCTCAGCTTCAGAGCTCGCATCGCCCACTTCAGCCGCACGTGGGAGTTTCATTTCCTCTTCTGTCGCTGCTGCGCCCACGAAATTTCTCCTTCCATCCGCAGCTTCTAAGCTCTCTATCCCTATTCTTTTTCTCCCACCCTTCTTCCGCCCCTTCTTTTGGAGCGATCCCATGCATCTCCTCCCAACCGTCCATGGGACTTTCACCAATGCCAGCACGAGCACGTCGACGATGGCACACGGGCAGCAGCAGATGGCGACGCAATCGGCCACAAGGCCCACCGAGCAGGAGCCGACGGACTGGCATGAGCACTCGATGGGTTCCACAACTTCGTCGATTGGAAACCGAGAGCGCCGAGCCTTTACAGCCTTCGAACCTTCATTTGTATGGCCCATGTGCTGAATTCTGATGTGGGTCTCCGTCAATTCGATGGCTCGGCGAGTGTAACCTGTGAATTCAAGAATCAGATATCAAGATCAGAACACGCTCTCTCTCTCTCTCTCTCTCTCTCTCTCTCTCTCTCTCTCTCTCTCTCTCTCTGCGTGTGTGGGAACGCGACAGCCCTCTCTTCCTCCCCTGTTTGGACTTTGGACTGTGGCAAGAGGGTCCGTTTACGTGGTGGGAAATAGAGCCGCTCATGCATTTACCATTTCTTTGTTAGGTTCATGAATTTGGAAATTTCTCAGACGCCCCTGATTTTAGCAACTGGCAAGATGCTCTCGTAGCGACCCAAATAGCCTTCAATGCCAATAACTTCTTCAGACATTTTTGACACAGCCAGGCAAATAGCAAGCATTCCAACAAACTAGTTTTCCCATTACATGTCATTGTGCAATTAAATCCTACGTACGCACCTGTTTATGCAGTGCCGTACCTCCTCCTCAGGTGGCACTGCGACACAGGAACAGCCCAAAGGCTACTACATTCAATTTCCGCCTATCGAACAAAATTATATTGTGATTATATAAAAATGTCAAAACTTATACAAGCAGATCTAATTTTGTTGGGGAAACTTTAATATCAATCAGGTTGGTGATTCCAGAATATAATTAAACAATTACACCACATAAGAGGTACAAAAATTTACGTGAAAAAATGTTCAACCCAAAAGGGAAAAAAATCCACAAAACAAGTATAAATTTTTTTTGTAATCAAACCTGTTAATAATTATAGCTGAGGTGTGTCATTCTTATTTTCTACAATTTTCTACACTTATTTTCAATAAACTGATCACTCTTAAAATCGAAAACTAAAAGATAAAAAACCATAAGTTTCCCATCTCAACCTAAAGTCCCACCGAATTTTTAACTTTAAAATCAAATCAAATTAACTTGTAGAATTTAAGTAATCAAAAGATTTCACAAATTTGATTTGCGATGGTGTATTCAAAATGAGACCGCCCACGACAGGTTTCGATTTGAGAAATGGAATGGCCTACACGCCGTCTTTTTTTGAGTAGTAGATAAAAAATGGACCATGACATAAACAATCATAGCTTTAGCGAGTGACAAAATGTCAGATGCATCTTTCCTAGGGGGATAAATTATGAGGGATAAATTCATAATTTAATAGTCATAGTCTGTTTGTGGCATATAAAAATGAAAATTTCTTCTCCTTACTGCACACATTTTGATATAGTTTGCAAATTTTAACTATTTAACTATTTTACTTTTTCTCTTATTGTCTTTATATTTGAATCATTTTTCGCATCTTTACTTGCAGCTGTCTTTTCTTGTTTAATTTTATTCATTTTACTTCTAATGCATGCCATTCCATTTCATACTCATTTTCATAATTTTACTTTTGCCCTAGCTGAAATTGAGATTACCAGAGCCTAGCTGAAATTGAGACGCGAAGATTTGGTAGTTATCAGTTTCCCAGTTTATACGAGTCTAATTACAGGATATTCCTTACCGAAAAAACCTCTGAAACCGTCTGTCCAATATTTCCCCTTACACGGGAGACGATGTTATTTAAGGGGCTGAAACAGCAACAAACCACTTTCACGCTACCGTCACCACCGTGGTATACGCCGCTTTATCTTTTGGTCCCCCCACCCAACCCACCCGCCCTTGCCACTTACAGAGAGATGTGGCTTGGGGTAACCTTTCTGTACAAAAACGAAAAAGGCTTTGTCCTTACATCACCTCACCTGGGGGTGGGTGGACTGTAGCTTATCAAATCCCACTTTTGTGTTTCTTCTGTGTAACCTTCCAACACGATTACCTGCGTTGTACGGCGCAGATTCACGGGGAAAGTAGCGTTACTGAAAGAAACGTAACGAAACTAACCCCCCACCTTATGTATTTTTTTTTTAACTTTTTTTTATTATTTTTTTTATTTTTATAAACGGGTGGAAACAATCTTCCATTCTAACAGAAAAATAAAAAGCAAGTCTTTTTTTTATCTACTCCTTGAGTGAAGGTTATGATACTTTTCTTCGTTTGGGAGTGGTTCGGGTTGATTTCTATATATTTCCAAAGTACGGAATTCTTCATGCTCTGGAAATTTTGGATTAAGACAAAAGCTAATGAAATTTAAATTTTATCAATTAAATTCTTTGATCACTACTATTGATCTATTAGTATAGTATCCAAAGTCTATTAGATTTTATTTTATTCTTGACTCTAAAGTATGAAATATCATATTTTAAAGTTAGATCAAATTAGGGCTACTTTTATGCAACTAAGTTATAAAGAGATTTTCTCAATTTTTAAGATGCTAGCGACTAATATAAAATTCATTTAACTCATTTTATTTATCGTCACTTGATTTTTCATTCAAATCAACTATGTACATGGGCATATATTTGCTTAAAAATAGTTAAATTTGTGTGTAAATTAGAAAAAATGATTAGATCCATATACGTATATATTGAAATATAATAATATTTTATAGAATTATTTTTTCAAGTAGTATTGATATTTTAGATATTGAAAATACTACTTCAAATTGATATTTAATATTAAATTATCTCATTATATTGATTTTACATATTTATAGATATGACTTATATATAGTGATATTAAACAAATGAGGAGTTTATATGATAATACAAATGATAATAAATATAATAGATTGAGTGGATTTTATATTAATTATCGAAATATTTAAAAAGGAAGAAGGCCATATAGGAGCATAGCCCATCAAATTATATTCTAAAATTTATTTCTTAAGGATTTTGTAAAATGTCAAATTTTCCAGCATGATAAATCATAAATTTTAAACTATTTTCTCTTATAACTTTACTTGAATAACAATCGCAGTAGTAGTAATCCATCGCAAGTTCATTTCCGTACATATGACTTTTTATACCAAATCATTCTCATGATGCTAATGAAGCCAAAAGGATAGAAGGACGTTAAATCTGATGTAAAACAGTCTAAGAAAACTTATAAATTTTATTCATAAAAGATACATTAACATCCATCATAACAAACCTTAAGTTATTTTCATTAATACTAGTACTTTTACAAATATTTCATCCATTTCAATAATTTTCTAAATTAATTTAATTCGCACCCATACTAATCATTGCAGTTATGTTTCTAAAGTAAATACATTATGAATGCTTCATAAAAAAAAAAAACATTCTGAATGGAAAAAATGACTTCAGAGATATAAACATGGTAGTCTTACCAATTTAGAGGCACTTCTGTACATTCATTACTCATTTAACTTAAAATCTAACTGCAATTGTTAACCTTAATATGAATGAAATTGATTTGAAAAAAAATTAGATAGATGAAAGGAATTTTTTAATTGTTAGTCTGGATAACAATGATTTAATTTTTAGTTGACATACATAATAATGCTACTTTATTAGACGCAATCTACAGATTAAAGATGAGTGTGCAATGTCAGGTCAGAAGAAAGCTTGGGGAGAGCGTGTTATTTACCGTGAAATACTGAAATTACTTCTCACGCGTCGCTAAATTCTCAGGTTGAACCTGCCTACCATGCCCAACGCAGTCTACCCGACTACCTCAGTGGCCTCGGTTGGCCATGCAGTAATTAGGCAAAAAGTCCGAGTACCAATTTCTTGAGGTGTCTGGTAACTTAAAATTTTGACTTATCTCCTTTTTTTGATAATTTACCTTATTATAAAAAATTACCTTATCTTCTAAAAATCAAGAAATAGAAGTTATATTTATTTACAGCGAATTAAAAGTTTGGCTACGAATTATGAAGCCATAAGATCATGTGCCCACTCATATGGTGGTGGACAATAAAGATAAGACTATCGCATCGTTGATGATGTTGTGACTCCCACTAGTAAAATCTTTCGTGAGGAATGATAATGACGCTTTTCTGGCCAAATACTGTAAATAACACTGAGTTCATTTGTAGATTGGCATCGTTTCACCATAGCATTAATTCCCTTAGATTTCATGTTTACAATTATGGAGATTCAACTGGAATCCCACCATCTCAATCCCCGGAAAAGGATTGGGTTGGGTTGGTGAAATGACAAAAATGGGTTGGCGATATTGAGTTTAACCCAAACGAAATTTTATAAATTGGCCGTGATTTCACCAATATGGTTAATGATCTAACACAACAGTTTCTGTTTTAGTTTTCATGTAACTTCTTCATTTTTTAATCTTAAAAGTTGTTAACTAGCTATTTATAGAATTCATCCATCTACATTCACCTATGATGCCAAAAATCTCAATTTTTTTTAGACTTTTTATATACTACATAATCATTCTCAAAATTTAGCTAAATTTTATAGTCACATATTCACTATCGAATGGTGTTAACTATTTATAAAAATATATGTTTACGATGAAAGTGTTTTTGACATCATAAGGGCATATTTGGCAAAATTTACAACTTTTCGCTGCAAAACATTTCAAGCTAGAACTTTTTATTCTTAATAATTATCATATTTTAAAATTATTTCTTCACATTTTTTATACAACGACATTACTTTTAAATCATTTCTCTACAACTATTTATATAGCTAATCTATCTGTTTTAACGTTATTTTTTTTATTCTCTATTATCACTCCCTTTATATTACGTAATTTTTTTATTTTAAAAACTTTTATACTACAAGTTTTTCATTCAAAAGTTTTATCAATTCTCAAACACACATTAAATTTTCAACAAATGAAAAATATTATGTACAATTTTGAACTTTAAAAAGCATTTTAAAAATTAAAAATAAAGAAGTTACTTGAAAATTTTAATACAAGCAGTTGTATTAGAACATTACCCTTTAAATATCATTAAATTAGTGACACTCACTCACAAACTCTACATTCTCACCCAATTGTAAATCTATTTGCTGAATTTTTCTCCATTTTTGTTGTTGGAAAAATATTTTGAATGCTTTCCTGCTGTGACTGATATACAATACTTTTATAGAAAAACTTTATCATAATTAAAATTGAAAATTCAATTGTAGACTCCTGGAATCAACTTGGTTAACGATTTTAAACCAAGCTTGCGACTGATGATCGCCAACTTAGTCACCTTTGCCTGATTTACACCAATAGTTGGGATAATTGATTGTAACTTTTGTTGATAGCTAAGTCCAGATATTTGAGTGACAGTAAAAGGCGGAATTATCTTTAAATGCTCCAAATCATTCACAAATGGGCCCATCAATATTGGCGTCGATCAGGATCAATCGGAAAGCGATAAGTATAAGCTGAAATAATCGTCTATTCTATTCATAATTAGCCATGTCGGAGTTGTTTGTTTTGGTTCGCTGCAACATGAATCAGTGAAGTGGGGGCACAAGCACTGCAACTGAACATCTGATCAGGAGTGACCGCGACATTTTCCGACATTGGTGGCCCTAAGGCATGATCCTGACCGACAACCGAACGGTGGTGAATGAGACCTTATCATCTCTAATGCATGGACATTTCAATAATTGCACCGTTCTGAGGCAGGGGTCAATTCCATCGTGTACCCTCACTTAGTTGACGGCCAGGATCTCATATCAGAATAATACGACATATAGAAAGAAACTATCTCAAATGCAGAGCTCGAACGTTAAGAATTTCCTTCATGAGTTGCTGCCGACTACAGCAGCCCGAATTAGCATTGCAGGTGAGTCAGACACTTACGTTTCGTCAGCGGCCCAAAATTGCCACAGTGGCCCCGCTTGATCCCACCGTAGCAATAATAACATGCGCATCGTAGCCATGGCCAACGGGGATTTTCTAGCTTACGCTGAATGTTCTTCCTCCTACGCTCATTTGAATTCTATTAACCGCACAATCACAATCCCGAAAAATAAAAATAAAAATGCAGTGCTTTTTTTTTTTTTTTTTTTTTTTTCCGCCAATGAGAAAACTAATCTTAAGCGAAGAAATTTAAGGGGTCGATTTCGAAGTCTTTCTTACCTGGCGACGGAATCACATCAGCTCGATCGTCGGACACGCCAGACCATCGGAATTCGAGGACAAGAACTCCGTCCGTCTCGACTCGTCAAAACATACGACATCCGGGCATCAGAACGACGGAGAGCGAATTTCGTGGGTGAACGAGAGACCGTCTCTTGGATCCGATCAGAGGCAGCGATTAGACAAGAGCTCTCTGGTTGCAGCAGCAGCAGCAGCAGCTCTCTCGCTGTCACCACTTCAGTATTTAAAAGCTCATTTTGCTTCCCTCTCTCTCCTCTCTCACTCACACTCTCTCGGTATTCCCATAGGCATATGCGGAGACCGTGCTTTTGTAGCTTACACTCGTACCCTGGCGGACGGGGCAGGAATTTACTGTAATGCCCTGGGTTATTTTGATATTTACGAGGGGAAGGGAGCTCGGATGGCCATGGTGTTCATGTTTCCCGATGACAGCGAATATAGTAAAAGTGTCTCCGTTTGTTTTCTTGCTCGAGTTCGTCCCGCTAGGCGCTAGCGTCGCGCATTAAACAGAGAAAGCGTGCCGACGATGGCAGATGATGCAGAAATCTACCGTCCATAAATTTTTTACTTATTATTAGATTAGATTCAGCCAACCCATGTTGTTGCTCCACGTTCCCTTTTTAATATATTTTCTGTGTAAAAGCTCCATGAAATATGAATGACGATTTACCATTTTAATTAACGAGCCATTCAATCAGCTGCTATTTTCAAATATTCGTCCTTTCAAAGGTTGGTCCCACCTCTTTCAAATTCCGGATCTTGTACTGTTGCGTCACATGTCCAGTTACAAGTGCAGCAAACGAGGTGAGGAAGCTGGTGCGCTCCGTGCAAGTTTGATATTTGCTTATTTTATTCGTCCAATTTCCCATAATAGCTTGCCTTGCACGTGAGAGATCCTCCCGTCCATACACGTCCCGTTCCTGGAGGATTATAATTTATAAAACAGGCCAACCATCAGACCACTCATTTCAGATAAGCCTAACCACACAATTGTAAGCTTCAAGTGTGAGCTAGAACTATCGATCGGAGCACTGATCTTATAACCTTGCCATGCAATTACAAGGATATCATGCGGGATATGAGATTGCCGTTTCATATTATGCGGAAGATCTTTGACGGCCCATTTTCCCATGCTAGCTGTTGCCTTAAGCGCTAGAAGACACGTTTGCTTTTCATTTCTCAACGCTGCCCACGAATTGCAGAACTTCAGGAGTGGACCAATATTAGAGATGGATGACAATGACACCGAATCATACGGGCAATGAAAGTAAATATGAAAACAGTTAAAATCACGAGCTTTATTTGAGCACCTTTTTTTAGGGGACGATGACAATGACGCCGAATCACTGGCTGTTACCTAAAACGTCAGCAAGTTCATATGAAAAAAAAAAAAAAAAAAAGCCGTTGTAACTAAACGCTATCCCATCTAGAAAGATATCACGAGGACGGTCTTGGGTCGTATGTGAAGTCACAAAAGCAAAGGTTTTAGTGAGAGGCTTTCAAAAAAAGTTTTATAATAGTTGAGCAGTAGGCAAGCATCTAATCTCGTGTTCGTCATGCGCTGCTGTCGCTCAAACCCAGCACGGCTGTCCACTCTGTCAACCACATGGTTAAATAACTCGCAAACTAAAAAAGATTTGCCTCTAGGCTAAGATCCTTGCAATTAAGAGTGAGAATAAGTGAATGACTAGTCAAGTTTATATGAACGGGAAAGCGTAGAAGGCCTGCTTTAAGATACTTAGCTTAGTTCATATAAACCTAGCACTCTATAAGCTTTTTAACAATGGGAGACCCACGTCTGGGCCCTCAGACCAATTAAAATGGGCCGCTTACTAATTTAATTAGGAAGCCCATTTCCAAATATAAAAACCAGAAATTCAAGCACCTACGCCGACACACTTTCATATCCAAGATCACACACTCATTGCCAATTCAATGCAATATAGTTGTCGGGCCAGCCGTCTGGACTGAGCGTGAGCGAGCCAGCTACTCATCATCAAAGCAGCGAGGCTGTTCCAGGCTTAATCTGGACAGCTTCCTATTACTCAGCTGAAACCTACCGGGAGATTCCTCGGTCGTGTTGCCGGCAATTCCGTCAGGGATTCCCATCTGCTGCTCCAGTTGGATAGCTTCATCGTCCTGATCAACGATGCGATCGAAGCAAATGTACCTCCCACCCGCCCTATTGCCAATGTCCTCGTACACGCAAATGTTTGCCTTGGCCACGCTGCTAACGTCAACGGTAGCCAAGAGGCCTTGTTTATACATGGCATTGGCCCCTGTAGAGGAAAATTAATTAATTAAATTTTTTTTTTAAAAAAAAAAAAAATTATGAGTCCCACAAAGCTTGGATGGCGGGCCCTAATTTGATTGTGTGAGAAGCCGTCCAAGAGAGACCGGTCCGACTAGAATTTTAATGGGCCATTCAGCAAGCACGATCCATTGCCTCTTCGGCCAGTCAGACGAATGCCAAACAGACCAGAGTTTTAAAGCAGGGAGGAGGGTATCCGTCCAGCCTTTTCGGAGATAACCCGATGGTGTGTGGAGTTCTACGAGGACCACAGAAGTGCTAAAACTATCATGATGGGGGGCTACTTGAACCGTACGTTGATTCCCAGATGGACCAAACCACCTCCTGGGTCCTTCAAGATCAATGTTGACGCTCGATATCGTAGGGAGATGGTTTCCATGGGCTTTGCCGCGGTCATCAGAGATTACAGGGGAGACTTTTTTGCGGCGCATGGATGGAGGATGGAGGGTACTATGGAGCCTATTCTCATGGAAGCAAAAGCTTTTCTTTTGGGAGCCGGTTGGGATGTCAATCTCTTGCGGGGAAACATCATGGTGGAGACCGACTCCTTACTTTTGTGTAACTTTTTGGCAGATGACGGTCCGATCTCTGCACCGGCGGGGATCATCATTGACGAGATTAAAGCATTACTTTCTTTGGCTCCCCGGGTGTCCATCCATCATGTTTTAAGGCAGGGAAATTCGGTAGCCCACGCCTTGGCTGATATTATGTCTATGTCGAGTCTTGATCACCAGTGTTGGAGGGGAAACCCCCCTCAAGCTATTCTGGAGAAAATTTGTACAGACAAATTTTTTGCTAATGAAATTGCGGTCTCCTCAATCCCGGTTCCATTCCAAATCGGAAGGGGGTTGGGATAGGGTGAAGTCCGATTCATCAAAAAAAAAAAAAAAAAAAAAAAAAAAAAGATGATCATAACATACCTTTGAGGTAGGCAGTCGAGGCTGTAGGATTTCTTCGACGAAACTGAGGCCCAGTGATTAGGCCCGGACAAATAGTAATGAGCCGAACATCCCTATCCCGTGCCGTGTTCCAAGCGGCTTTCTCGGCCATCGTCTTGCCCAGTGCAAGCCACAGCTGCATAGAAACAACAGAGCAGGGCCATTAGTTTCAAAATTACACTATTACTATAGTGCAATTTGTGATCGTCTAACCTCCTTTTCTCTGCAGAAACTTTCGTCACTCCAGCAGCTTTCATCCAGGACAGGGGATAGATCATGGATTGAACCATTTCGCCAAATGCAAGTCAGAAGGGAAGACGTAAAGATGCATTTTCTGACCGTTAAGGTCCGCGCGCATGCTTCGATCACTGTCTGTGACGCTCTGTATTCAAGGTCAGCCATCCATTTCTACATGGACAGTAGTTGTGAGTTTCTGTACGGCATTTACTTGATCTGCATTATATGATCTAGTGATCCATTGAACAGACGCGACTAACGAATAGAATTTGGTATATCGAGTTTATTTCTTAAACGTTTCCACATGATAAGAGCAATGTCGATTCTTAGAAAGACATTGAATCTCTTAAACATTTCATCTGATAAAAGTTTAATTTGGTTTGATTAATCAGAAGTCTTATATGATTTCAATGGATCTTTCAAGGTGAATTATCCCAATTAATTAATTATCATGCATGTTTTCAATAAACTCACCGAATAACCGGAGATGCCATTTGGATCAATGAAACTAGAGGTGTGAAATACACCATGGCAACCGTCAAATGCATTGCACAGGCTGCTCAACTCTGTCAGTTTCACAACCAAAGTTAATACCCGCTGGTGGCTCTCATCCCTAAACAACTCCATCTCCCTTAGTTTCTCCAAGTCATCTGTAGAATGACGCAGACAAAAAAAACTTCAGAGGAAATGATTTGTACCGTCTGAGAGAAGGAAAAAAAAATATCAAGGGTTTAATTATTCTATTTTCTAATTATTTTTTTTACAACTAATGTACTTTTCAATTATTTCTACACAACTATTCATATAATTAACCTATTTATTCCCTTTATTCCTCATCATTATAACTATCATATCATTTTCTTTTATTTTAAAAAAATTTTAAACTAAAAACTTATCATCCAGAAATTTTATTCCTGTTCAAACACACCACAATGAACTACCATTAAATTGGTTTCCATGACAATCCGATCATTAAAAAATGGTTAACGTGGATTCCAAACTATCTCAATTCAATGCATAGATCGAAATGGTCAGATGAATAATGAACCAATTATCCTCTGGTCCTCTAGTAACAAACTCTATTCCTAAGTTTACTTTTGCTCGTTTTACTGTCCATTGATTTCATTATTTAGTTATTTTTATTTTACTTTTAATTTTATTTGTCTTGTAAAATCAACATCCGTTTTAATTAACTTCTTTATTTCACCCACATTCACTTAATATATAGGTTATTCCTTAACTACAAACTCTACACATACAGCATTGCCAATCTTACAACCAAAATTTCTTTAAGTTTAATTACACAGGATTAAAATTTGAAAGCTACAATGACATTTATTCTTTCCAGATCAGATTCTATGTATAATAATCTCATCAATTGTTTTCACTTGCCTAAACGATTGAACACGGGTACGCAAACGGGCCCCTTTGCAAATTATATGACCTGATTATTCTACGAAATATTCTCATAAATTTTAAAATTATACAAAGTAGGTGAAACACACGGAAGCGAAAATTGCAAAGAATATGGTCGGAAAAACTTTATAACATTCCTTCAATCCTTTCTTCCTTTCCAGCCTTATCATCCAGTTCAAGCAGTAGCCCTGACCAGGTGATTGAATGCAGGATTTCTATGAACAGGTGTGGGCCACGTTACGTTGCAGAAATTATTTCAGAAGACTTTTCCGTGTTTAGGGGTTTGGTTTGTTGACTTTGGTCACACGTGCACTCCTCCGGTTCGTTGCTCTGACGGTTCGTTGGATGCACGCGCGCGGCACCTAACCTTTTGTCTAATTTTCCAATTTTTGGAATTTGCACTCGTTTCTGAATTCTGATACCATTCTTAGCCTTTTGATACGTTAGGAGGTGCGGTACACTACATATGCACCGCATCAGACGTTAGGAGGTGCGGTACACTACATATGCACCGCATCAAGCATTTGGAGGAGGTAAGTTTCCAAATACTGGGGACGATGAATGTGAATAGAAATGAAAGTAAGTAAATAAATTAAACTTTTTACTGTGGGCAATTACTTCCACGAGCCTAAAACATGCACAAGAAGCAATTAAGGCCGTGTGAAACACGAACCGAGCTTACCGCGCGCATTTCAAGTGTTCTAAATCTCTGAAAGAAGGGGAAGAAACTGACCTATGTTATCCAAAGCAAGCCGAACAGAGTAACCCCGGTTCAAGAGCTGGTGAACGATAGCAATGCCAAGATAGGATGCGCCGCTCGTGACACAGACCAGCTTCTCAGAGCCCGCCCCCCTGTAACGGCCGCGATCGTCATCTAACGCCTCGTCGTATCTCTTCTTAACGTTGAATGCCGGGAGCGTGCGGTGGAACTCCTCTGATTCCTCGTTCCTGCTGCTTGCTGTCCGAACGATTCCCATCCTGCCTGTCTCTTTAGCTCCAGGGAAAATACCGAGCAAGTTTTCCCCCCTCCTTCTGAACTTACCACTACTGATTCCGGAAAACGTGGAGTTGATATATGCAGGCATCCAGAAGCGCAACTATCGTCATTGCGACAAGAAGTTTGTTTCGCACTTGTGCGTGTTTTTTGCGTTTTGTCTTTCTAACTTAGCTTATTTGCTTTCTAGCTCACTAGCTCACGAATTTTATGTATTTGCTTTTTAGATCTTATAAATTTGCCCTATTTGTATTTTAGTTTCTTACGTTAAAATCCTGCCGTTAACTGCATATATGAGTAGATTTATGGTCATAAGTCGACTCATAAATATGAGTTGAACACGTCGGCCTTACTATTAATCGCATATAAAAGTCGACTTATGTACGCAGTTAACGACACAGACTAAAATACAAATAGAGCAAACTTACAGAGTCTAAAAAGCAAATACGTAAAACTCGTATGCTAGAAAGCAAATACGCTAAGTTAGAAAGACTAAAATGCAAAAAATACTACTTGGGCCGAACGTTATACTTCGTAAGAGGGCTAACTGTGTATAGCTTACGATTTGACCGAAAGTTGAGGGTGCCGTTGACAATAAAGAATTCTCGTCAATTTAAGATTTTTTTACTCTCTATGATTACTCTTTTTCTAAATAATTTATTTATTTTATTTTATATAACTATATTACTTTTCAATCATTTTTTCTACAATTAGTCATATAACTATCTCATTTATTTTAATTTTATTATCTTTACTCTTCATTATTATTCATATCATATCACGTCAATTTTTTCATTTCAAAAGTTTGTATAAAGAGTATGTTTGACAAACTTTAAAACTTTTCCAACTAAATTTTTTTCTCTCTATAAGTATTCTATTTTTTAATTATTTATTCCTATCTTTTTATACAACTAATTTATTTTTCAATCATTTCTACACAACTATACATCTAACATATCTATTTTAATTTTATTTTTTTTATTCTTCATCATTATCCTTATCATATCACATCATTTTATACCAATTCAAAAACTTTTATACTAAAAACCAAAAAATTTTCATCAAAATTTTTATCAATTCCCAAATACACCAAATTTTTATTTCAAAAATTTGACCAAATACCACAAATACTCTTAGTGGAAAACATTTTTTGCCCTCGTGTATTGACCGTTAGTTACCGACCGCAGAAAGGGAGCGTCATTTTTGTCACGAAAGGCATGAGAATGTGTAGAGTTTTCTAAAATAAAAAATTAATGATGACAATATATATAAACTGTATATGAATATATACAAACTGTATATATGCTTCATGAGATGAAATTTTTGGCAGACAGGGATCATCTATCATCATCAATGCTCGATTATGACTTCCGACGCAGCTTTGCCAAAGTGCCAACCGCGCATGGATTATAACCATTGCTCCACCGGTTCAATTAAGGCGGTCCGGTCCAACCTCAAAAAGAAAAAAGAAAAAAGAAAACCTGCCAACCAATGAAACCGTGGTTCAACCGGTGATAATAATTCAATCGGTACTCTGTGTTTGATGTAATCTTTGGCAAATCATTCAAGAATAGCTCTCCTTACGCCCAGGCAAAAGTGCCATGCTATTGAATCATATATAGATGACATTCAATAGGATATCTACATGGGTGGAATAGGAACGTTAAAATGGAGTTAACAAAAGTTTAAACGTGGCTTTTTCATAAACATTTCATTATATATAATTAAAATGATTTAATATAGGATATATTTTAAATTTCTTATTTATCATTTTGATTTTTTTATATATTTGAATTTGATGAATTTAAAAGAGTAATAAGTTGTATCAATTTTTGTATAGCATTAAAATTAATAGGTATGTATAGTAATATAATTATATTATATTTATATTACGGTTCAAACAGATTTAATTAAACAGTGTAATTGGTTTGAACTAAACCAGCTCCTCTACGAGTTCAATTACTGGTTCAGTTTTGATAACATTACTACAGCAGTGTGTACTAGTTCAGTTTTGATAACATTATTACAGCAGCGTGTGCACTGTTTCTTTCTCGTGTTTCATGAGATAAGCGAGTGGGAGAGGGGAAGTGGAGTAGGTATATGGCATCACAGTGCCCCAGTTCCAATCCGCATCCAGCAAGAGCATGTACCCATGTGTAATATTCTTAATGGCAACTAACTTTAAGACATTTGCAGCTAAATGTAATGTTGTCTATAATGATATATGCCGCGAAATTAAAAATTTTGGTAACATATGATATTGTATACAGTAAATTTAAAAGAATTAATTACGTCAATTCGTTTGCAACAAAGGATATATAGGCAAATGTGTGGCCATCGTATTTGCTGCATCCATATTTTTGCAACCAAACAATGTTAGGTGAGCTAAAAGCATGTCATAGGCAATCAAAATAATGATTGCATTCAGAAAATTTATTGTGGTGAATACCCTACGCAATGGTTCGTCTAGAATAAACTGAATAACTCAAGCAAATTACTAACTAGCATACGGGGGCAATGCAAGACAGGAATCGTGATTCCTAGGTGAATGTAAACAAGTCCATCGACAAAGCATGGAGCGAGACTTAGCAAAATCGCGAATGCAGGATGCATCATGGAAGTAGTGCGCATTGAGGATTATATTAATAATGAACGTTGTAGGTTAGATATCCATGAAAAGGGATTTTATTAGGCAAACATTATGAAGTTTGTGCCAAATGAACTTAGTACTTGGTAAGTAAGAAGGATTGCCTTGTAGCACTGGGTATGCATAATACTCATATAATGTACATATGTCTAGGGTTTAAATTAGATCTTAGATGACTGAGCCATTAACTTTAAAAAGAGCCGCATAGTCCACCCTCTATGCTTGATATGAGGAATAAAACTTATGTTTGGGAGGGCATATAGATGTCTTAGATGTAGGACACGAGTGGGGCATATGTCTTCACAGGAGTAAACCACCGATATAAGGCTTAACCCGGGCTTGACATATGTTTACGTGGTTATCTTCTATATACCACATATAATTGATGGATTCATTTGTAAGGTACTTGACTTGAGTTAGAGTCTTAAGTGTTATGGTGCAAAGAGATGACAAGCTATGTATACTCTGCATAAAAGCATTATTTTTCAATAAAGGTTGTTGTTGTGTTAATTTTATGTGGATTACTGGTGTTGCTTACTTGTATTTTTCTCTTATTTTGGTTTAATTAACTTGATCATGTCCATAGTGTGGGGTTAGGCCATTAAGACCTGAGATTACTACAACAAATTGGAGTATCTAATATAAAAAATGACAATCATTTTTGGCTCCGTTCTTTGCCTTTTGGTTATTAGTTATACTCATTAGATCTAAAATATTGTCATCTTGTTGCTAAGGAGTATAAGAGACAACCCAGCAACAACAAACGAGACACTAAATTTTCTTGACATTACGATATTTTACTGTAGTAGAGCTTCGGCCACTATGTTGTTTAGAATCATAAAAATCATCTAAACCGATGATAGTATGTGATGCGATTTGCGCTTGGACTCGCACCTCAACATTGATAAAATATGACCGACACTAATGATAAAATAAAAGATAACTTGACAAAATTGTTTAAAAATATTTATTTTATTATTTTTTTTTATCTCATCACAGGGTACACTATCTTGGACAGTCCGCTGTTATAGGAATAGAACCCCGAACCTCGGGTACGGTAGCTTAGATGTGTTACTATTAGGGGTGTAAATCGGGTCGGGTTGACTCGGGTTGGCACAAATACAACCCTAACCCACCTTGTAAAATCACAACCCAACCCTACTTTCAACCCTACTTTTCACATCTTAACCCAACCCTATTTCAACCCACCTCAAATCGGTTCAGTTCGGGTTAGAAATCGGGCTAATAGATTACACATGTTATCAATGCTAGTTAAAGTTTTGTTCACCTGAATTTCTAAAATAATAAAAATAATTATAATTATAAAAACAATAAGTACCAATAAAAGTTCTACATAGCTCAAAAGTGGAGGATAAGTTTAGTAATTGATTCGTTTTTTTGTTTTTGTATTTTTGAGCAATCGATGTCTTCTGCAAGTCAAAAAGTGAAAGCCAAGTAAAATTATTACAGTAAATTATGCAAAATAGAAAAATGAATATTATAGTCTTACTTACCTTCTTAGTTGGCTTCCAATCAAAGCTACAAACATCTTAAGTTCTCAGTTGACTGTTATGTTATTCTAAATCACCAATGCGAGCAAATATCTAAACAACCTATTTACGATGCAATATAACCAAATAATCCAAACACAATTTCACAACTAATTAACCAAATATATTTCCAAACCAAATAAATTCAAATAACATTTGACAACCAAATAGTCAAACAAATTTCCAAACTCAACACAATTTTATTTAAATATCTAAGCAATATGAATGAAATACACTCTCATAAATATATGTAAATACATATCTTATGAAATCGGGTCGGGTCGGGTTGACCGACCCCTAACCCAACCCAACCCATTTTTAAAATCGGGTCGGGTTGAACCCATTTTTCAAAAACTAAATTTCCAAAACCTCAACCCAACCATGGTATAAATCGGTTCGGGTTGATGCGGGCTCGGGTTGAACCCAACCCTATTTACACCCCTAGTTACTATGGCGACAGAGGCCATGACACTTTTTTGAAAAAATATTTATATTGTTATTGTATTAAAATAGTTCAATCGAAATCTTAGATTGTCATATTTTCTTAAAAAGAACATATAATTATGAATCGATTATGAAAAATACTTAGTTACATTTATAGACATATAAGAATGTTCTAATATTTTATACAATAATTTACTCGTATGTAATAATATTTTAGATTGTGCACATGTTAAATAAAATTGTATATGGTTAATTGTAACACTTCTTAGAAATTTGACTTTAATAAAACTTAGTATTCTAATTAAAAATGAGCCTGTATACCAACCGAGCCTTGCTCGGTTGGTCAGCGCCGATGCCTCGGATGGGCAGCGCTGTCACGTCGTGTGTTCGAGTCTCCATATGGGATTTCGACCACCGGCTGTTGTTGTGGGAGCTGTGTCTCCCGGCTGGTTGTTGTGGGAGCTGTTGTCTCCCGTTTGATTGTTGGAAGCTGTGTCTTCCTGATTATTTGGTGGAGTTGTTTCTCCAACTTTGTAAGAATGTCTCAGAGCTTTCTGTGTAATACATGTTAAGATGTATGTAAATATCTCCCAATCAAAAAAAAAAAAGAGCCTGTATGAGTGCACTTTAATTAGAGTGCAACGTGGTGCATTCTAATATATCCCCCTGAGTATTTATGTTAAAAAATATTGATCATATACTGTTTTAGTGAGGCACACGTACCATGATCCAAATTTGAGTGAGTCTAACATTATTCTGAATAGACGTGTAGCATGGTTCTTTACTACATTGGAATACAATGGAGACATACGATCTTGGCACTTGAAGTTGTAAATAAACTCGTGCACCCGGCATGTTATAATATTGAGCTATGCCATGTTCACGCGTATCGCGTTTTTATAGTACTTCTGGAAGCACAATAAAAAAGAAAAAGAAAAAAAAAAGAAGTATTTCTGAAAGCATGTCTCAGATTTGTTTGACTGTGAGTTGCGCGAAGCCGCTACATTTTCTCATAAATTTTATGAATTTGGCCGGAACACCCCAAATCCTTGACGAGTTATTTTTTAGATTTTAGAGAAATTTTGAGAAAATTTGAAAGTTTGCAAGACTCTTCGATGATGAAATTTTGGTACATGCGAACGATAGGAGAAACAAGCATTAGGGTTCGGTTTATGCATTACTGTTTGTCTAGTAAATTGTGCGAACCCTTGAGACCATTTGGCTACGCAGGACAAATTGGTCAGACAGGTTGAGGGTACAAAAGTATTTTAAAAATAAATACTTATACAAAATGTAAAATATAAAAAATTATCATTGTGATATTATAGTAATGTTATACTGGCATCACGGTTCAAACCATTTAGTGGACAGGTTTGCATCGAAACGATCAATAATTAAACTGGTTTAATTATGGGCTCAATCTTAATAACATACATATATAGGACTATGCCTGGCCTGAAGAACTCAGAACGTGACACCTCTAGATATCCACTGATTAGGAAGCGAAATCCATCTTAAACGAGAGGGCAATCGTTACAGAGTACAGCCAACTTGCACCTCACTCATGAACTTTGAACCGAATTCAGAACATCGACCCAGCTACGCGTAATCTGAGCAGCGCAGCGGGGTCAAAACCAAAGTAGACAGCTTCCTATTGCTAAGTTCGAATCTCGCTTGAGAACCCACATCCGCGCTCCCGCTTATTTGCCCAGCCATTCTCACCCTCCTCTCCAGTTCCACTGCCGCATCGTCGCCGTCAACCACGCGGTCGAAACAAACGTACCTCCCGCTGTCCTCCGTTTCCTCATAGACGCATACATGTGCCTGGGCCACGCTACTAATATCAACGGTAGCCAAAAGTCCCAGTTTACACATGTCTCTTGCTCCTGCATGCCAACAAAGACAAGGAAGTCAATGAACAAAATTCTGTAAAGATGAGCGGTTACTCCTATCATAGAGATTGGGTGGACCCCAGTACATGCGTGTTGGAGAAAATCAACATCCACGTTGTCCGCTATGTGCATGCATTCATGTCAGTTAGATGGAACCCAGGAACCTACCAACGCCATCCCTCAGACTTTGGCGGATGTCATTCACTGGAAATTACTAATTGGAACGAAACCACAGCCATAGAACACACCTACCTCGGTACAGAAATGAAACACGTGGGCCATCAGAACGCAACTGAATTAGATTACTGTACCCCGCTATGGAAATGACCCGAAGTTTTTCCCAAAAAGTGACACATACCTTTGAGGTAGGCTATCGAAGCTGTCGAATTCCGTTGGTAGAACATGGGCCCAGTAACCAGGGCCGGACAAAGGGTCACCAGTTGAACATCTCTTTTATTTGCAACCGTCCACGCGGCTCTCTCTGCCATAGTCTTGCCCAAAGCGAACCACAGCTGCCACAGCAGAAAACGAATGCTATAGTAGTTTCCGATTTCAAGATAATTCGTGAGACTCTTGTGATTTTTCTCACCTCCTTTTCCCTGCACAAGCCTTCATCGCTCCAGCAGCTTTCGTCCACAGTCCGAGGGATATCAACCGCCGTCCTGCTTCGCCAAACACACGCCAGAAGAGACGACGTGAAAATGCATTTTCTGACGGATGCGGTCCGTGCGCACGCCTCGATCACCGTTCGCGATGCTTTATGTTCCAACTCGGCCATCCATTTCTATATGTTGAGAGGGAGAGATGATAAGTTTCATTCCTAAATCTCGGCTGTGATTATCTGAGCACATGATGTGCGGATGAGATGAAAATTAAAAATGGAAATCTTGGTCTCACAAAAATTAAGGTGTGGCAAGGGACACGGTGGACTCATAGGTGCATGAGATGTTGCCGAATGAAAACAGAATGGGCATTATTATTATTATTTTTTATGCGTCCAGATCCACCACGCGGCGGTAGCTGGCTGTGGCGTCTGTATTATTTGATATGGGAATCCACAAAAATCATTTTCCAGTCTGACCGATATAAAAAAAGAAGGCCGCTGCCGGTCGATCAATACTGATATTTTTCACGTTCATTGGTTTGACAGCCGCCCTGTACGGGCACGAGCATCAGACATCTTTATCCAACATGTCCCATCCAGTTGGACTTGCGCCGCTGCTCTTGATCCTCGGCAGCCCTACTGGTACAACAAGTCAACAATTTTCGCAAATCAAATTTATATGTGGGCTCAATCTCATCTCTTCGACATCCAAAAGCCCACACATTTTTTTTTAAGGCAAAATCGTCGAGTGCTTTGTTGTTAAATGATTTTCAAAACGCATGGGTTTTAATGTTTGAGAGCTTTTAGTCGTCTTCTTGTTTGAATTTTATAAGAATTATTGCAAGATATAATGAGATGTAGGGTGTGTTTGTTTGGGATACAAACATGTCAACCAAAACTTTTCCATCTAAAACTTTTCACTCTCCATAACTACTTTATTTTTTAATTATTTTTTCACATTTTCCTATACAAACTACCCTACTTTTCAATCATTTCTACACAACTATCTATACAACTAACCTATCTATTTTAACTTTATTTTCTTTACTTCTCATCATTACTCCTATTATATCACATCATTTTCTATCAATGTGACAACTTCTACCTCAAAAACTTTTCATCAAAAGTTTTACCCCCAACCAAACACACCCGTAATAGATAATACTAAAAAAAAAAATGCACGATTTTAATTTTTCTTTTTGTTCTTCCGCAAACTCACCGAATAGCCCGAGACGCCACTGGGATCAGCGAAACAAGAAGTGTGAAACACACCATGACAACCATCAAATGCTTTGCACAGGCTGTCCAACTCTGTCAGTGTCACGAGCGAAGCTGAAACACGTTGGTGGCTTCTCTCTTGAAACGCCCCTATTTCCCTGAATTTCTCCACGTCATCTACAAAACACCACGTCATCTACAAAACAATATTAGCATGTACCAACCGAGGCTAGCTCGGTTGGTCGCCAGCTGCGGCGCAGACAGCCGTAGCTGCGGCTGGCGGGGAATCGAATCCCCGGATAGGCGTGGGAGCGTGGTCTCCCGGGTGGAGAGTGTGGGAGCAAGGTGGTCTCCCGGGTGGAAAGTGTGGGAGCAGGTGGTCTCCCAGGTGGCTGTTGGAAGCTGTGTCTTCCAGATTTCTTTGGGACGTTACGTGTTCCCAGATTTGTAAGAATGTCTCAGATCTTCAAGTATAATATGTGTTGAGATACATGTAATTATATACCCATCAAAAAATATTAGCATGTCAATCACTGTTTAAAATGCCTTTAAGATCGTGCCTGCGACCTTTTTAACAAAATCATCCAATCCCCCAAATTTATGCCTTGGCTAATAGCAAAATCAATGAGGAAAACAACAGAAGAAGAAGAACAACAACAACAAAAAATGGAAATGGTGATGAAAAAGAGAAGTGACCTGGTGTGGTACGATAAACGTACTATAGCGACAAAATTAAAATAAATATACAAGATTTTTGCATACAAAGTATGAACAAAAGAATGAAAATATATAATAACAATCACAACAGTATTAGAAAAAATGTTATTAATTAAAATTATAATTACACCAGAATCCTTTATGTCAAATCATAAAAGAAAAATAAACCAGAAGCGAAAGTTTACTTGAATACTGAATTCACAAAAAAGATTTTTTTTTTTCTAATGTGGGAAGTCTTTGATTTTTCAAATTAACGCCTAGAGTTTTTTAGAGTAGAAAACTCCAATGAATGGATTTTAGAAAAGAAACACTTATTCGTAATTGGAGATCATAATCATTTATATAAATTACATATCTTTTTTATTTCAAATTTAGCATATCATAAAAATATAAATTAAAAATTAGATAATAAAGTTTATATGCATAAAAGATCTATATTTTATTAGATAATTTGAGTTCATAATCCTATAAGATAACTTTTAAATAGGGTCAGTATAAATATAATTATTATGTATATGTTTTTAAAATCCAACCGAAAAATAAGGAAAAAAAAGTTTTCCACTTTTTTTTTTTCCTTAATTGTTACTATATGCTGCCGGGATACTAGAAAATTGACAGTAGAGTTAGATACGCATGGAATCGCCTTATGCCAATGACGTGAATAGGCAGAAAATGGATTTTTCCTTAAATAAATAGACAGCCTACATCCACACGCCTCATTGGGCATTAATTAGTAACTAGGGCAAGAACATTGGATCTGTTGCAAATTTCAGACTGATATAGGTAGGGGTGCAACTCGTGCTCATAAAACTTGAATTTACCTCAACCCTAACCCTATTTATAAAATATCAACCCTAACCCTATTTATAAAATATCAACCCTAACCTTATGTGTAAAATCTAAACCCTAACGCTATTTTTGAAAATCAGGTTCGGGTTAGAATCTAGATTGACAAATTTACATTTTATTTAAGAGTGATAGGTTTAAAATTTTATACGAATGTACAATAATAACAAATTATATAGGTAAACATAATAATATATGGTCAAACAACATATTTTTAAAAAATATAATAATATAAAGAAGAGAAGTGGTCCTGTTAGCCCGGGCTAAGTAAATGTACCACTTAGCCCACCTCAAAAAACTCATTTACAATAATTTTTTTTTTATTTTTTTCTTCATACATTTGTTTATGTAAGTGTATTTAACGTGTAAACTAAGTTTTACCATTTTTGGATTTACGTATATATTTTTTTTGAGATTTTTAAACATTTGTGTATATACATATATCCAAAATTTGTAAAATTTGTTTTATACGTTAAATACACTTAGATAAACAAGTGTTTGAACAAAAAATAAAAAATTATTATAAATAAATTTTTTGAAGTAGGCTAAGTCGGACATTTGCTTAGCCCGGGCTAATAAAATCATTCATCTATAAAGAATATCTTTAAAAAAATTTAACACAAAAACAAGATAAATGAAAAAAATTATATAAATAAAATATAAATATAAATGAAAACAATATACTTTATTTATAATATAATTCCAATATGTCAAACATGTATTTATAAATATAAATAACATAAAATACAAAAAATATAAAGAAATATTGTTTAGATATTATATATAAAATATATTTTATAAATACATATAAAATAGAAATCGGGCTCTAGTTCGAGTTCACTCGAACTCTTAACCCAATCACATTTACAAATCGGATTCATCGGGTTCGAGTCGTAGAAAAGTGAGTTCTAATCTCGTTAAAAATCGAGTTTGAGTTCAATCCGGCCCAAGTTGCACCCCTAAGCTTTGGAGAATGATTCTTTTTTTCTTTTCCCCGCAGCAAAGTTGTCGTGGCCGCACACGTGCATCATGACATCCGACACGTGCAAAAGTCGTTGCACGATGAATTTCGATTCAATCCGTGGATGAGTGCAGAAGATCTCACCTAACCCGGTAAGTTTGGTTCGCTTGGCAACTTCATACTTTTGGATGGCCGAAATAGCACCGAGCATTCCATGTGTATTGATGAATCGGACACTTTTTCGGAACCCAATCCAGTGCACCCGGGTGCATTCAGCCTCAATGCACTCGGGTGCACTGCACCTATTTTTTTATTTTTTTTTGAAAATTTTTTTATACAATGGTTAATCTAGGTTTATTTAACATATGTATCAATTTTTACTATTTTTGGAGATTTTTAGATTTTTTTTTTAGATTTTTTAAAATCAGTAGCATTTTTTAGATATTTTTTTTAGATTTTTTAAAATCAGTGGCATTTTCGGTAATTTAAAATTACGAAAAATGCCACTGATTTTAAAAAATCTAAAAAAAATATCTAAAAATCTCCAAAAATAGTAAAAATTGATACATATGTTAAATAAACCTATATTAACAGCTTCATGGAAAAAATTTCAAAAAAAAATAAAAAAAATAGGTGCGGTGCACCTGGGTGCATTGAGGCTGAATGCACCCGGGTGCACTGGATTGGGTTCCCACTTTTTCGGGCCTATCTAATAGATGCGCTTATACTTATACTGCCCTAAACGTCCATGCGATACATACGGAGTCCACGACTAAAAACAATTATGGAAGGATAAGATAGATAAAATTTGTAAATGAAAAGGGAAGTAATACATAACATTAACAATATTAAAGTAATTACTTTAACATATGAATGCCTATCACACGAATAAAACGATTTTCATCCCAAAATTCGAAATGGACTATTTCTATCTCTTTTCCAGAAAAGGAATTTCAAAAATTTTAAATTTTTTTTTGTTAAAAACTATATTCCCCTGGTTATGAATCACAAACACGTAGACAGCAAAAAAGATAGGATTACTACCCTCTTCAGTGCATGAATTTAAGCCTAACCCAGCGCCCCTCCGGTATCTTTTTTGGCAACAAGCCTAATTTGGGTAAATAAATTAAGAGAACGAGTAGTGAGAAATTCACCTTCGTTCTCCAATGCGAGTCGGACCGAATACCCCCGACTCAAGAGCCGGTAGACGATCGCAAGTCCCAGGTAGGATGCACCGCTGGTAACGCAGACCAGCCTCTGATCAGCTCCATCTCGTCCTTCACAACGACCGCCGTCACCGAACGCCTTCTCCTCGCTTTTCTTGCCTTTAAGTCTGATGGTGGCCGTGAGTGTGCGATGGATCTCTTTCAGCTCCTCTCTTCCGTTCCCTGCGTTCCCCAGGATTCCCATCCCCTCCTTGTTCCGAACTCTGAAGCTATTTCCGCTCAAAGTCTGGGGAGAGGCGGAGCTAGTACATAAAGGAAGAAGCTGACAGATCAGGCTTCTCGTAAGTCATTTTCTACTCGGGCATAGCATGAATCTTGATAGGCGGCCACTGCTACAGTCAGCGATAAGCCGGCAATCCGCAATTTTGTCCCAAAAGAAAACAGACGCTGGCCCATCATTGTAATCTATACAGAAAGTCCATTCAATTATGTTACACTTAAGGTAATTGGAAGTAGATTTTCAAGCATGGCGAGAATTATGATTTTTCTTTTTGGCTCTTTTGGAAGGCATGTGTCGAATCATGATCGAATCAAGTTATGTTACACGTTCGTCTTTTACATTAGAAACATGATCGAATCAAGTTAAAACTAAGAAAAAAGTCCCGAGTTTCAAATGGCTTAGCCATCTACCCAGCAAATGGCTTAGCCATCTACCCAGACTGAGGAAACTGTAGAACGTGTGCCCCGACTTTTAGATGCGTCAAAGTACAATAATTAAAGCCCTTCCCGTGTTTTAGATAGTTAAAAATATACATATACACAAAATTATGTAATTATATATTTTCGTTCTCTAGTAATTATTTCTTTTTAAGCCTCGTCATTGTTTTGTGCAGCGTTTTAAATGGCTAAACCCGAAGCTATGGGAATGTTAAGAACAAAAGATTTCCGCCCCCTCCGCAGATGTGACTAGGGGTATTAATGGTCATGGTCAACGCGTCAACCCGCTCGTCCAATCCGTTAATAAATGAGTTTGGGTTGAGATTTTTGAATAAATGGGTTATGATCCGCCAATCCATTTAACCATTTAATTAAATAAACGGATTAGGGTTGAGGCTTTGCAACCCATCAACCCGTCTAACCCATTTATTTAACTCGTCAAACCAGTTCAACCCGTATATCTCATTTAATATATTATATATATAATATTTGAAAATTATTTCGGCCTTGCCTTTCCTTCCCGCGCCATTATCCTGCCCGCGTGTGGGCCCTGGTAGTAAAACCTAATCTCGATTCTCGCATTTCCGGCTTACCGCAATCCCGCTGCCCGCTGGCACCCTCACGGAGGAAAAGGAAGGCCTGCTTTCGGTAGCGCCCCCACGAGCGCGACTTGGGCAGATTCCATGCTAGAGATTGAAACTCAGCTCGTAGTTTTTTTTCAAATCCGCTGCAGCAGAGCAGAGCTGGACTGGAGTAAAGGGATTCCATTGCTGATTGCTACGTATCCCATATTTTATATTTTTTTCAAATCTACGAGCGCGACTTGGGCGGATTCCATCGCTGATTGCTGCGTATCCCATATTTTATATATTTTTCAAATCCACGAGCGCGACTTGGGTGGATTCCATCGCTGATTGCTGCGTATCCGGGGTAAAATTCTCAACTTCCTATCCTAGAAAACAAGATGGATGCTATGATTGTTGATGGTGTTGCGTAAGGTGTGCTTCCATGGCTACTATGATTGGATGGATGTAGCCGAATATGTGCAACTTTCATGGGTGCCATGGTGTTTTTAGATTTTAAAGGGGCGACACCACTGGATTTAGGATAGAGTTGTTGCTGGTCTGATAAATTTGAAGCTAGCTACAACATTCCACATGGATTCTTTTGATGGGTTGGTGGGGTTGCTAGAGCCAGCTTCGTCAACATTGCCTATCACCACAATTGGGGAAGATGAAGAGGGCAACCGTTGAAGAAGAAAAGGGTGAATAGGGACAACCCAAAGCCCATGTGGGTTTCCATCCATTGCCGAAAGTTTGAAGAAGAAAAGAAGCAAAATCTAGTAAGTTCAGAGAAGACGAGCAAAGAGCGTGTGGCATGAAGGATTGATGCATTCGTTGACGGGAAAAGTAGGATTACTTTTGTCGCTTTCTAAATAGGCTCATGAGATTTTCTCCAACAGTTGGATCTTAATTGAGGTAATCATAAAAATTTAAACAGCTTATATAGTTCTTTAATCTTTTACAAATTAGTTTTATATTTTCAATGGAGAAAGTGGATGAAATACAATCAAGTTTGAAGAGCATAAAACAATTATTTGTTGTTTTTAATTTTAGATCTAAGTTGTTTGAACTTTGAACTCTATTTATTGTTATGTGTTTTAAGACAATAATGTGTAACAATATGTGATATTTGAATTTTTGAAATGTGATTGTTTGAGTTTATTATAATAAAAGTCTTACTTGATTATTCTCAAATGTATGTTTATGAGTTTCATATTTATAGCGTTGATTGAATTGTTTGATAGAAATAAAATATGTTGTATTTTGAAACAGGAATTGACATTAAAGAGATGACTTGAGATTGGAGCTGATGTTTTCAAGTCAAAATAAATTAAATTCAGGTATGTTAGCTTCAAATTATTTAATTTATTTAATTTTACAGACTTTATTGAAGGTTTTTAGCATGAAAATTAGTAACAAACACAACCCGTTAACGACCTGTTAACCCATTTATTAAATGGGTTGTAAATGGGTTAGAGTTGAAGTTTTTTAAATTGGTTAATAAACGGATTAGAGTTGAGATATATTAAATGGGTTAGGATTAAGATTAGGCTCCAACCCGTTCAATCCTATCCGTTAACACCCCTAGATGTGACCAAGGAAAAGACGCTCCGTAGGAGTAAAGAAGATGTTGTCGAACACTTCAAGGCCCAGTCGAAGCCATCTATTTTATTGGGTCGAACATGTTGACTGGAGTAAAAATCCCACATTGTAAAGAGGTTTGAGGAGTTTGTAGTTCATATGTATGGAAATAGCACCCTAACTTGCTAGTCATTTTGGAATAGAAGTAACTTATTTTCAACATGTATCAAGGCCAAACCTAAGCCGGTTTGTATTTGTCCCCCAAATATGTGTCTACATGTCTAGCTCAAAATGTAAAGAGGAGTGCTGAACGGAAGTGCTAAGTCGTGAAAAGATCCCACATGATAAATAAGGGAGTCGCCTTGGCTTCTTTTTGAAAAGAAAAAACATTATAACACACTAACTTAAGAGTGTTGTTTGGAGAGTAGCCACCGACACATGGGTATCACTTACTTGTACTAGTCTAGCAATGCAAGATATAACACGAGGAATGTCTAAATGATTTATGAAGGATTGTTTAAGTGAGATCTACAAAGTTTGCATATGATGATCATGAAACAAGTTATAGGTACATGCAAGATAAGTAAAAGGTTGGATCATGGAGGAAGACCAATGCATGATTCTAACCATAGGATCATGAAAGTAGGATGCATCGTGGATATGTTGTACATCAAGGATGTAAATTATATTAGCAATATATGTCACTGGCTAAGCATCAATGCATTAGGACTTTACTAAGCAATACTATGAGATTTGTAGTAGAAAAGGTTTAGGCTTGCTACATGGTAGGCTAGAAGGATTGACAGCATCTGCCGAGCCACATGAAGTTGCCAACATATGATTTAAAAAGACACATGTCTTAAATGTGAAAAATATATGTCAGCGAGGCTCTCTTAGTGGTAAGACTAGGGGTGTAAATATGGTCGGGTTCAACCCAAGCCCGCATCAACCCGGACCGATTTATACCATGGTTGGGTTGATGTTTTGGAAATTCGGTTTTTGAAGATTGGGTGAACAAAAACTTAACTAACATTGATAATATGTGTAATCTATTAGCCCGATTTCTAATCCGAACCGAACCGATTTGAGGTGGGTTGAAATAGGGTTGGGTTAAAATGTGAAAAGTAGGGTTGAAAGTAGGGTTGGGTTGAGATTTTACAAGGTGGGTTAGGGTTGTATTTGTCCCAACTCGAGTCAACCGACCCGATTTACACCCCTAGGTAAGACCCTTTATCTCCAAAAAGGAGGGCAAGTGTCCAAATGTTAGTGGAAGCATTTGTCCCCCAATAAATTATACAGGAGCTTTGTATCCTAGTTAATAGAGGAAACATGTGGTCTCCTTCTCGTAAGTGTACCCCCTCTAATTAAGGCTTTGTCTTAGTGATAACGCCCTTTGTCTCCAAAAAAAAGGGGATAGGTAACACCTTTTATCTCCAAAAGGATGACGAGTGTTCAAATGTTGGTAGAGACATTTGTCGTCACCGGTATATTATATAAGAGCTTTGTCTCCTAGTTGATAGATAGGAGCATGTGTATTCTTCTTATAAGTTGTAAGAATGTCTCAAAGGCTTAATAGAAATTTGAGATAAATATAAATATATTCCAATAAAAAATATAAAACATATATAAGACATGTCTTAAATATGAAACAAACATAAGACATGTGTCTTTATGGGTGTATTTATTTCGAGGAGAATGCAAATTGAGAAATAAAAATGCAAAAGTCAATGCCGAACTATCTTAATTTTTTAATTTTTACCACTATATTATATTCATATATATATATATATTTTATCTTTCCAATCATTTTCTTATATCTTTACTATGTCATCTATTTTTTTTTTTTACTCTACCTTTATCATATTCCACTCCTCATTTCTCATTATCCTCATCCTAACCATACCTTTTATGAAAGAACTGAGAACATGCAACTTGAGGTGAGTTAGTATGTCTAAATGATTAGCTTCTCTCTCTTTTTTTTTTTTACATAGCAGATTAGCTTCTTTATACTATACAAACTTTAGGCATTCATTTGTAAGTCGCTAGTCATGATTGAACGTAAGGAGGGGTGCTAAACCCTATAAAGCCAAGAGCAAGCTATGTATACTATAACATGGAGGCATGACAAGCTCTGTCTACTTAGTAAAGAATGAGATTGCGTTGCTTCCTTTTAAGTTGCTTTCGATCCAATTAACTCTAGTACAACTTTATAGCAAGGGATTAGGATACCAGAATGCTAAATCTAACACCCATTGTGGAATCATAAATATAGTCTAAACCAGTGACACACGAACATGTTGATCGATCCATCATTTCGCCCATTGTTGATTTAGAAGCAAGGAATATGCACGCAATGAATCTGGCTGCGTGCTTTGTCTTGCACTGTCTGGATTTGCACAAAACACGTGGAAAAGAAAGACGAGACAACCACCTAAGAAATTTTGCAATCGGGGTGTAAACAGACTTGGCAGGTTAGGGTCTAAACTTAATTTTAACTCATTTATAAAATTTCCTGATCCATTTTTTAAACAATTTGCAAAACTTCAATAATTTATTTATAACTCATTTAATTAATGGATTAATGAGCTGTTAACAGATGGTCTAAATAGGCCGTTAGCGAGTTATGTAAATAAGCTGATTTGTTAAAAATAATGAAATAAATTAAAACGAGGCTCTTAACTAATAAGAAAATATTATATTAATCGTTTACAAACATACATGATAATCATAAGTGGCAACGTATAGTTAATCCAAGTCTCCACATTTCAATAAAAAACTTAATAAGTAATAATAATTTATGTTATAACAATATGAACAGAGGTGATCGAGCATGGCCGGCCACATGGGGGTCCCATGGGTCGAGCTGTGAGACTTATTTTTTAATTTTTTATAAACAAATAAAATTAGGTGTATTTAATCTAAAAACTAGGTTTTACCATTTTCGGATGCTTTTAAGTATTTTTTGATTTTGAAACACAATAACGTTTTCATAATTTAAACACAAAAAAATAATTATGGGATTTCCACAGCTGGACACATAAGATCACCCCTCAAATATGAAAAGCTTAAACATAGTTTATATTGTAACATGTTCTCTAAACTAAATCAAGCAACACATCAAATTCAACCAAATACAAATATAGTTTCTAAATATTGAAACAACTCAAAGTACGTGGAGATAATGAACGAAACCGCCACAAAGTACACAATCCAACATAATCTCACAATACATTAATGTAATCCAACATAGAAAACACGTTGTCATAAACAATTAAGGTACACGGATTATTAACGGGTTACCAGGTTAGGAAGGTTACAAAGGTTAAACAAATTACTAAGTGTGTTGACGGTTTACCAATAATCAATCTTAATCGTTTATTTTAGCTTAAACAGGTGGTCGGCTTAACGGGTTGCGACTCATTTAGACAAAAAGATAAACCTTAACCTATTTATAACCAGTTTAGCAGGTTACCCCGTTTATTGTATATCCCTAATTTACAAGCAAGCGATGGATTTTCTTGTTTTGACTTTTAAATTTGTTAGAAGCAAGTCACTAGTCCCCACTGCATTTTGAAGCCCGGCCAAAACGCACCTACCACGTACAAACCATTCTTGTAGGCACCCACCCATAGATCGACCATCCGTCCAGGAACGTCCCAATTTCCAAGCTCCTAGTTAACGCTTGCGCCCACCGTTTCCTGGCAAATATTTTACCACATCGACTAAGACAATCTTCCTAATTCAATCGACCCCCTTTCTGAAGCTTTATTACCTATCCTCTTCTCGCTTTTATTTTCGAGGTCTACTAGTTATTACTTTCCAGTATTTAGTTATCATCCAAGTAAAATAATTGAATTCTATAATTCCGGACATATGACCAAAGAATTTAGGCTCATCGACTCTACGTATTAGGAAAAGAATTTAATTCGGCTGGAGAGCTAGGCCACTGGACGTGGGTTGGGAAATATGAACTAAGAGTCTGGCCCAATGATACGGGCCTTGTTGGAACACATGGACTTTGACCTAGCCCATATCCAACACCGATTGAGCCCAATTGCGGAAGCTATTTCAGTCTATTTTAGCCCAGCATATAAACATTTGGACATGTCCTCTCAGCATCTCAGAAGCCACTTACTGCGTTTCGTTTCATTTTCTCTTGCTCGCATCACACTCAAAAGATCTTGCAACAAAAGAATACTAGGTGTGTGTTTGGTAATAAGTGAAAATTGTCAAGTTAAAACTTTTTAATTTAAAACTTTTTAATTTAAAACTTTTTAATTTAAAACTTTTTAATTTAAAACTTTTTAATTTAAAACTTTTCACTCTCCACAACTACTCCATTTTTTAATAATTTCTTCATATTTTTCTATACAACTACTCTACTTTTCAATCATTTCTACACAACTACCAACACAACTACACTATTTATTTCAACTTTATCCTATTTATTCTTCATTATTACCTCTATAATATCACATCATTTGACAACTTCTACTCTTTACAACTTTTCATCAAAAATTTTATCCATTCCCAAACACACCTTAAAATTTCATAACATCTCTAGCATACTCTGTACTTCTTCAAATGAGCCATAGTTCATCTCATGCTGCAGTCAGAGCGGGAACGTTGCGCCGGATTTGATTGTTGTGGACATTCTTAGCAAGGCTAATCATTCGAGGACCCGGATTAGCACAGGGCATAAACTATTATGGTAACAATTCACCTCAACGCGTGACACCGACCATGGAGCGTACTGGGAGGAGGGGCGCGAACTGCTGCCGTCCTGTTTCAACTTTCAATCCTCATCCGATCGTCTCAGCGCCGCACCGACCATGTTTTCGAAAAGCGGAGAATAACCCCTAGAGGATTAGTCAATTCAATATGTGTATATTTCCGTCGGCGCTTTCGTCCTTGAAAAGTTAAATATTTTTCTTCCATTCCTGCTAGGATCAAGGTAAAAGATATTATTATTTTTTATGGATTGTTCCAAGTCCAAACTAGAGCAAAGCTTTGGATCTCGAAATGAGAGGTAAAAACGAGAAGATAAGAATTCCTACAATTTAGCCAGATTACAGCACATGTACATGTTGCGAGAGAGACCGGACATTGAGTTTTATAGCCCGAGCATCAAGTCACCGATAATGAGGTCATAAACGCATTGTTGCCGTGCAAGATCGAAGAAATCAGAATCGGATCACTATTGGAGGAGTGCAGTACAGTTGAAAGTTGAATCACGCAACAATATATGTCAGCGGTCACAAAGTGGAAACCCGAATCAGTTTCCTATCGTTCTCTTCATTGTGCTCTGCTTTCATTTTTGGAGTATCCACCACACAAAGTGGGTCGACCACGGATGATGGCTCACGTGAACCTAAAGGGGGTGGGGTTTGAGCTTTGTTGGCTTTATAAGAAACTGGCAGTGGAGCGTGTTTGCCTCTTATTGGCTGAGAGACCACCTCTTTAATTATAATTACTCTTAGCTCTACTAGCTAGTGATGTCTGCCTTTCATGGTTGAGATTCTTCGGATGAATTTTCACATCTATCTCTTGCGTCATTATAAATGGAAAAGACTACTGACATGCGGAAAACCTTTGGGCCATAATACCTAGACGGTGGATGGTCTGCCGTCCAGACAAGCCTCTTCATGGATGGTGTCACCCTCTTCTGCCCATCTTGTCATGTCCTGGCCTCGTAGGTGTCACTCGATTGGCACTCTGTTATTATAGCCAGACTAGCTATATTCTCGGACCTCCGTACAATGCGCTTATATAAGTTTTACCATGTTCGAAGCTTTTTAGATTTTTCAAAATTAATGACATTATTGATTTTAAAAAATACAAAAATTTTAAAAATATCTAAAAAAGGTAAAACTTAATATGTATGTTAATACACTTAGAGTAACAATTGCATAAAAGGATTTGAAAAATAAAAAATAGGTTAAATGCACTCGGGCGCACTGCACTGATGCTAAGTATACTTGAGTGCATTTGATTAAAACCTATATTCCTTGCAATATTTTCATACTAACTCGAGAATAGACACACTAGCTAGTCAGCATTTAATAGCTTCCACGCTCTTATTAGAGCATAATTTTGTTCACGACACCTCATCGTGGTAACAACATAAGCCCATAAGCTCATGATGAGTAGGAGGGGTTTCGATTCTTTCCTTGATTGAGAGTGTAGTAAAAATCTATTCTCCAATGGGGGTTATAATTGTCCCCCTGAAAGTAGAGGTATTTACAAGATGTCCCTTCATAACTAGAGTTATGAAAGTGTCTAATTTGTAATATCAGATGTCACAATATAGATAATAATAATAAAAAATATGTGATTCTGGAGTGTATGGTTCTCTACTTCTAGCTATTTCATTATTGGAGATCTTAGAAAGCACTAGGGTACACGTACTTTTTTGAGTTCTGGGCCACATATATCATGAATGATTGATTAGTTAACTGTATTGCATTGATGATCTTTGACATAGCAGCTACCTTGCCCTTTGGGGGTTAACAATCACATTTGGACTAAAGGTGCAACTTGAGTCAATTCATTCAATTAGGGCGATAGTCTACTCTATCAATACTCTATTGCTAAAAGTTAATTCTACTTTACCCATTTATCAATCTAGTTTCTAGTATACCCTATCTTACATATTACTCATAGTGTCGGTTTTGAATTCGATTCTAAATTGGTTCGTTTAATACCTAAATATAATATTTTTTAAAAATATTTTTATGTTATTTTAAATAGTATAAAACAATACACATTTACATTTTAAAATTACTAATACATATGTTGTTATTTACAATATTATATAGAAAATATAAAGTATAGATCGTCGTACCTCGATCATTAACACTATTAATATATTATAATCACAATTCGCAAGTTTATATATAAAAAGATTTTAGAAGTTAATAGCATATATATAACCAAACTAATTTTTTATTTAACTATCCACAACTCTATAAAGCATAAGATTCATTTGAATTTATTAAAATAGATATGTACATAAGATGTCACAGACAAAACACAATACATATTATATACATATACAATTATGGTATTTAATTAATTATCCATATAAGCATCATGCGGATTGGTTTCAAGTATTCAACGCATCTACCATATTGTATCCTATTTGAGAGACTGATAACAATTTATACCTTACTCCGATATGAGTAAAATTTTTTACCATTCCTTATCCAAATTAAAGTCCGGTTAGTAGGTACCCATAATACTCAACCTAAATTGCACCCTAACCTGCGATAATTTAGGCTGTGGGTTGTTGTCATCGTTGTCTTTCTTGTAACCACATTTAACCACACAATGTGGATGTGTCGGACTATATGTTAAAAGAAGAGGACAATCCTGGCATTTGACATTATTGGCTATGGGTCCGTAGAAGGGGCAATCAAAGTCAACCTCAAACTGCTGCTTCAACTTCTGTGTCAAGGTCAGCACCAATGCCGCACGGTCACGGTAAAGAAGCGTCTATATATAACAGTGTTTAATTTTTAAAAAAATTCGTAGTTTAAATTAATCCTTTAAAAGGTGAGTTAGTTAAATCCAACAAAAAAAAAAAAATAGATACCGTGGAAACATCAAATGGGAAACACAAAATAAAAACTAAATTAATGATTTATTCAAACGTAGTATATGACCCAACTTTATATAATTAAAAATCTCAAATTGTACTCAGTTGTTGGTTCCATTAATAAAAATTCGACATCATTAAAACATAGAACGGGAAGCACAATATAAAATAGTAAAATTAAAGATTTATTAAAACATGTTATATGATTCATTTTATGATATTAAAAAACTAAATTTGTATATATCTAAAAATTAAAACGTCTCGAATCCAGCCCAAAAAATGTCTCGAATAGATTTTATATAGGGTGTGTTTGGCAATTTGCAAAAGTTGTCAAGTTAAAACTTTTCAATCTAAAATTTTTCACTTTCCATAACTACTTTTTATTTTTATTTTTTACACATCTTTCTATACAACTACCTTACTTTTTAATCATTTATACGCAACTACCAATACAACTAACCTATTTATTTTAAATTTATTATCTTTATTCCTCATCTTTACCCTTACAATATTACATCATTTTATACTAATTTAACAACTTTTATATAAAAAAAATTTCATCAAAAGTTTTACAACTTCCCAAACACAGCCATAATGCGAGATAAGTCATTGGTATCAAAATGATTTCAAGTGATACATACGTAGAACTTAAGGTAATATTGAAGAAACAAAATAACATATTACTTTTTTGAGGTTAAAATCACACGGAGATAGTTGTAACTTTTTATTATGTTAGAGGGGCGATCCGTTTAGCTCAGTTGTAAATGATGCTATATTTTTTTTGAAAATTTTTATACAATTATTAATATATATGTATTTATGAGACATTTGGTAATTTAAAACCTGTGGAAATTGTGGGATGGGATGAGAGTAAAAAATGAAATATTTTGAAAATTGTGTAATTAATATGAAATGATAGAAGTAAAGTTTGAATAAATAGGTTTGCTGGAAGGTATTTGATAAGAAAAATGATTGGAATAGAAAGTTAAAAGTAAAAAAATATGATAATTAGTTAATTAATGATGAATCTTAGAATCCTCGCTCTCACGGACTCCCACTCAACGTTCCCATGCATGTTACTCCATGTTATCATATTGACTCTCTAAGTTTTATCAATTTCAGTCTAAAAATGATAAATTTAATTTAAATATTAAATATATATATATATATATATTACTAGTTATATAAAAAAATTCCAACAAAAATATAAAAACATGTTTTTGGGCCAGTTGCAAATGACCTCTTTTGAGGGCCGGTTGTAAATGATCAACCCACATTATTTTATACATATGTACATATATACTATTATTATTTCTATCAGAACCAAAATTAGGAGTCTAATCTTTTCTCATCTGTCGAAAAAAGATTCTAATCTTAATCGTTATTATTTTATATCAAAACAATTTAATTACTTGCCTTCTGACCCATAAATTAAACGAATTCGACTTGTGGGCAAACTTTTAAAAATCTCGTTTGATAATACTGCTTTCTTTATTTCCAACATATGATATACCAACATCGGCGCTGGTCCAAATTCTAAATCGGTTAACAAGTCTGTCTAACATTTCAATTAATTTGGTATATTCTACGGTGGTGATGATGAGAGATGATAGAAAGGTAGGCCCAGTAAAAAAATTCCTTATTGAGTATGGAAGGGCTTTTGGGGTGCCATGGCCACCGCTAGTACCGGAATCTCATTCCCACGATGTGAACGTGATGGTTGGAGTAGAGACTAAGGCATCGTTAAAAGGGGGAAAAATAATTGAGAGACTCGTGCCCTTTGTTTGGCGACTACGTCCGCATCCAACTGGATTTTTCTACGCCGTATATGCAGACATTTATTTAATATCTTGCTTGACATTGGCTTTTCTTTCTCTCCAAGCCATTTGTTATGATTATTATTATTTTGACGAAGTAAACAATTGATCTCCTCTGATCCCACTTGCCAATTGATTCAAATTGACCAAAATACGTAGTTGGTATAGACGTTTACGAGGATCTCTCTTGTTTGTTCTCTATTAGTATTTTCTGCTACTTGTTGTTTTGCAGCACAGTAATAGCATGAGCCCCTGGCTATCGAGATGGGTAGACGATCTTCCAATCTGCAATAGGATGGGCCTGCCAGGGTAGAGGACAATTTCACGCCACCATGTCGAGAGAGAGAGGGAGAGAGATTCAAAATACAAAAACAAAAATTAGTGTGTGTTTGGCAAAGTTTGTCTACTTCCTTTTCTTTTTACCATTCTTTTCAACTCTTTTTTTTTTTTTTTTGACTTTTTTTATGGGTTATTTTGGAGTATGTTTTGGAAGTGATAAATTTTTTTAATATAACAGTTTGTAAAATGGTGAAAAATTATGATACGATAGGATAAAAATGTGTAAAAAGAATAAAATTAAAATAAATAGGTTTATTATATAAGTAGTTATATAAAAATAATTGAAAAGTATAATAATTTTATCCAACAGTCGTCATGCAATCTTAGTAAATCGCTCATTGAAACAACTAGTGTGAAAATTTCATGGATGGGTCAGTGTGTGCCGGGATTCATTCAATTAGCTATATGGATGATATCATTTACAAAATAAACCTTAAACCTTATCATCAACAGGAAGTTAACAGTAAGGTTTAAAATACAATAAAGTAATTATAAAATTACAGGCTTAAAATATAAATAATCCAAACCTTAGAGTGTAAATTAAAAATATGTATGGAAGGTCTGTTTTATCTCTTTAGTCATAGTTATCACCTCTGTTTTTCTTAATTTTTTACCTCTTACCACACGAACCTTAAATAAATGAATTTCACGTCTTCCAAATTTTGAAAAATCTAACAACAAATATTATTAAAAATTAAAATTTTATATTATAAAATAACAATACTAGAAGATATCTTCGAATATCAAACAATATTTTTTAAAAATATCTCTTACACAAAATACATTAATTCAATCTCATTACATTTTTTTTTATAAAATATCATAATGAATAATTTTGAAAATCTATGGAATATACCTCACACCAAATAAGTGAGTTGATTAAAAATTTTATAATATTCATAATAAATAATTTTGATATTAATTTTTCTTATATTGTAAAAGAAAATATAAGAAATTTTATATTTTACATTTATATTTAAAAATAGTCTTTATCTTCTTTTAAGTATAAAAATAAATTTTATTTATTTATTGTGGGAATTTGTAAAATTAGATAGGCACCAATTAATTTATTTAATGTTAACATTATTTTCGCATTTAAAGTTTTTGATATTTAAGAAATTTTATATTTTTCTTTTAAAATTTTCTAAATATTAAAAAATTGCAATTTTAAAGAATAAATTTATCTATAAATTATGAGGAATTTAAAAATATTTCTTTGTACTTAAAGGTTTTTTTATGGGAAAGGTTTTTATTTTTTTGATTGCATGCTATTTGTTTTTTGGATCTTATAAGTTTATTAATTGCAAACTAAATCCCAAGATTTTTAGAAGAATGGGTATGCTTCCTTGTTTTGAAGACATGATGGAGTGGTGCAAGGTAAGGTTTTCAGAGACAGCTTCATCTTTGCAAACTATATAAGAGAAATGGGTCTCCTTCACAACGAACTGCAGCCACGATGGTTGCAACCCAAGGAAAGAAGCTATAAGATTAATGTAGATAAAAGCAGGAACCCTTGTGGTGATTTCATGGGCTTTTCGGTTTGTGCGAAGGTTTTCCAAAGGAAAGTTTCTGAATGCTGAGTGTTGGAAACTAGAAAGCATTACTGATTCTCTCACCATGGAAGCTACGGCTTCCTATTTTGGGATAATGTGGGTGGTGGAGATGAAACTTACACATCTGGAGCTTGAAAGTGATTTCCTCTTCCTAACTAGCTTTCTAAATGAAGAACACCTAGTTTTGTCACCAGTGGGTGTTATAACTCAAGAGGTTTGGTCCTAGGCCACATCTATTCAATCCATTATGTATCTTCATGTCCTGTGAACCGAAAACTGGGTAGCACGCCATCTGACAGTTTTAGCTTCATCCGTGTCTGAAGTTGTAATGTTCTGGTGGAGATGTCCACTAAAATCCATTGTAAGTTGGACCTGGACTCTTCTATTTGTTAGTAATGAGCAACACTTGTTCCCATAAAAAAAAAATTCAAGTGATGAAGTATTAAATACTTCTACGAGTAATTACATATAACATGAGAAATATAAAAAATATCTAGCATTATATATCATGGGGCCTAGATCCTATGCATCCGAGTGCAAAAATCTATTTTTTATTTTTTGAAATATTTTTATAAAACTGTTAATCTAAGTATTTAACATATGTATTAAATTTTATCATTTTTGGAAGCTTGTAGATATTTTTATTTTTCAAAAATAGAGGTATTTTAGTCATTTCTATTTTTAAAAAATAAAAAATATCTACAAGTCTCCAAAGTTGGTAAAAATTGATTTATAGATTAAATATATTTAGATTAACGGTTTTGTCAAAAAAAATTTAAAATTTAAAGATAAGTTCTTTACACTCGTGTGCACCAAAGTTAAGTGCGCCCAAATTCATTTAATTAAATACCGAAATGATGTTAGGGAATGAACATTTGTGTTGTAACGGCAAGCCTCATCAAGCATAGGCTTTGTCTAGAAACATTGATGTTAGACTTGTTACTAGGAGTGCAACTCGAGTCGGTTTAGTTTGGTTAGTGATCTACTTTATCCGTAACCTATTGGCAAAAGACCAACATTACTCTAACATTTGTTGGTTTAGTTTCTAGTGTACCCTACCAATTACTTATAGAGTCGGTTCTAGTTTCAGTTCCAAGTCAGTTCATTTAATACTACATATAATATTTTTAAAATATTTCTATGTTATTTTAAAAATATAAAGCAATACTCATTTACATTTTAAAATCGTAGGTACATATATTACTGTTTATATTATTATATAAAAAATATAAAGTATAAATTGTCACAACTCAATCCTTAAAACTATTAATATATTAATTGCAATTTACAAGTTTATTTATAAAAATCTTTCATAAGTCAATGACATATATAAAACCAAATCCATTTTTACTTTATGATCCACTACTCCATAGGGCACAAAATGCATTTTGAATTCGAATTTTTTAAAATTATTGTGCACACAAGACGACATGGACAAAACGCAACACATATTATATATAATATATATCACATATATATAATTATACCAATACGAGTCGGTTCGGGGTACCAATATATATATTCTATCTGTTCCCTATTTAAGGAGGTGGGTAATAATCCATACTCTACTATACTCATGGATAATATTTTGTACCTACCCTACTCAAATTTGGGTTGGGTTGGGTTGTGGGTATCCTACCAAATTGCACTCTTGTTTGTTAGTTTGTTCAGCTTCTAATTATCAAAAAAAAAAAAAAAGTGGCCAGAATGGACGGGAGATCAAACCATAAATTTGCTAGAAATCAGGTGAATGAGAATTCGTCGTTCTTACATTGAATATAACTTTGCGCCTGTTTGGCCCGCACTTATTTGGCATTAACGAATTTTTTAGTGTAAGAGTGAACAATCAGTACTTTCCAAAAGAAACATGATAGTATTGGGATAAGGAAAAAGAACGGTAGATAAGATGGTGAAGTGGAAGAGATGGTAGCGTGCAGAAGATAATCCACGTGCGTTGTGCATAGTCACACAATTAATAGCATCTAAGCTCCAGTACCCAGCCAGTTGGATTGCACTACATCTCATTAATTTAACATCCAACGGACTACATAAAATGTCACCACTTGCATGATTAAGTGCTTGATGTGAGTGTGTATAAAGGTGTTTACGATGAGAGATCTAGGCTATTCTGGGTGAGAAGTACAATATTTGAAATTGGGTAAAGTCATTGCCTCATTTATTCCCCAAGCTGTCTTTCATTAGTCATTCAATAGGGTAACATTGATTAAAAACACTTACTCCAGAAAATGGCCTACTAGTTTATATCCATTAAATATTCACGTGTAAGAAACAATGGACAACCATAAATTGTCTTTATTTCACAACTCACTCTCTGGAGAGATACCTTATAAATATTACCACACTTAGAAGGGATAACTGTAAATATCCTTATTACCAGGAAAACTCATAATATATATTCCCATACTAAACTGGAGAGACGCCTTTGGAACTCACGTCCACAACATTAACCAGCACGTTACGAGCATCGAGCAATGCTAGTGTAAAAAATAGTATCTTGAATAAATATATAACTATTGTTTTAGCATAACTTTAGCTTAGTGATATGATATCTATGCATGAGTTTTCAAAGTCCAAATTCAAAGCCCTATGACAACATAATTTTTTTTTTTTTCTAAAAAAGCACAATATATAGGATACAAAGGTTTTCAATATGATTTTTGAAATCATAAATAAAAGTACATAGATAAACGCAATAAATGATTTAAATTTTAAAAAATATTTAAAAATATAAGGAAGGAATGCATGGATAGTTATATGCTTATATTGAATTATTCTCCTTCCAACTTTGCAAATTTCAATTTCAAGTTCCAGCCATTAACATAAGAAAAATGGAAATCTATCAGGAGACCCAGGCCTAGAAAAAAAAATCGTTTTTGAAACTTGCAAGTGGGGCCTCTGCGTTTGTTGATGTCCGGCCGTCTACAATAAGAACTTGTTATTTTCCTCTGAGTGGATGGTGGCAGTGGGGCCGGTTTGTTGAATCGTTTGGGCCCACCCAATTTCCTTATCCAATTTAAGGACTGACTGGTAAGATGTAAACTATAAGAATGAAATAGAATGACATGAATATGACATACGTGAAGTAGCAATAAGGTAAACATAAGTAGTATAGCTGTGTGAATAAAAATGAAAAAAGTAAAATAATAAGATAATTAATGATGACTTTTTGCAAAACCATGCCCATTCCGTACTCAAGATCCCAAACGCTGCCACGCCTTTCCTTATCCAATTCATCCTACGTGGACATTGGACATTTTTCAGGGAGTTATCTTTTTTGGGAAAACTCATTCAGTGCATGAGATTTCGGGTAGCACAGCGGTCTTGGGAAACGCAATCAGAATAACCGACGCTCTCCCATCTGACGAGATACTTGCACCGTCTCTCCAGTCCAAAAGGTTGACCGAGTGCAATAAGTGCAATTTCATCATATTTACGCCAAATATTGGTTTTCATATGGCGGTTCTCCAGATGAATTTTTCTTTTTTAAAAAATAAAGTAAATTTAGATGATAGTTACATACAAATTTGGAACCTAACCATCGGTTGGAGAAATAGGCACGGTCCAGTGGTTCAGGTCTAACCAGTTGGATGCGAGCGAACACAAGTCACTGTCCGTTCTGTGCTTGTTGTGTTGTGTGGCTGTTGGTCAACTAGGCCTGAGGAGAGCCATTTCGGTGGGTAGCCGCCGGTCCAGAAGTCTCCCGAGAACTTTGATTGGCAGCTGTTAAGGCGTAACGAGTGTGGACCGGAACTCCCCCGAAAAGCACGTCCGCGTTCAGCCGTTTAGGTAAAGCAGGATCATGTGATTTTTGATCCGTGGCAGGCAGGCAGGCAGGCAGGCAGGCAAGGCTCAATCCTCCCAAAGCCCCTCCCTCCCTGCCAGCTATTTGCAGGGGGTCGACGTGAATGACCGAACCAAACTGACAACTATAAAGTACCAATTGGGAAACCCACGCTATATAAACACCTCAACGGCCCGAATCGTTTGATAAAATTATTTATTGAAGATTTTTCAGATTAAACCTTTTACTTTTCATAATTATTTTATTTTTAATTTTTTCATATTTTTCTATACAATTATATTACTTTTTAATCATTTTTATACAATTACTAATACAACTAACTTATTTATTTTAATTTTATTCTTTTTAGTATTCATTATTTTCCTTATCATATTACATTATTTTTTACCCTTAATTTCAAATATGACAGTATTGTTAGGACTAATGTTAAAAATTATAAAACTGCTGATAGTAAAAAAAAAAAAATTTATTTTTCCTGAACAAAAATGAATCCAACCACTCATATGTGGTCTTTTTAAAAGAATTGACATGAGCGATTTTGTTATTTTCAAAAAATTTTATCCCAAGCTGTCATATTTAAAAGTGGAGGTAAAATATGTAGCCATATCTTTGAATATGAGTATAATTTATGGTCATATTTGAAATTAATATTTATTTATTTGGATTTTATTGGGGTGACTTGCCCATCTTACTCGGAACTTTTTGATTTGCTTTTTACAATATTACTACTATCAATATTATGATACGCCACGAGATCTAAGATAGTCAGTCCTTAAAGAATCTGGTTAAAGGAAATTCGGGGGCCTTAGTCATCTTGGGATTTTTGCGTTATTAGTGTATAGATTGAAAATGCGTCGAGCTCTTCGGACGTTTTATGGAGGGATTTGTAAAACTAAAAGAAGGAAAAAAGAAGAAAAGAATAAGAGAGCTGTAAAATTAGAAACAAGAAGAATATCCGTGGGAAAATTCTACATTTCATTCTACAGGAGACCAGCGTGCCCAAGTTCCAGTTGTTTACGACGTATCGATCATCACACAGCTTGCCAATTTGCGACGCATTAGTGTTTGGGATTTTGACCCGAAGATCACGAACACGTCAACTGGGAATTACGTGCTTAAAGCGTGTACCAATACGTTGGCAGTGCAGAACGCGGTTCTACCAAGGCCTAACTCCCAACTAGTGCCAACCCATTTCCAGCTGGACACACGGCCAAGGGTTCATTTTCAAGTGCTCCACTTTTCATCCAGTTGCTCATAATTTTAGAAAAATATATTTTATAGTATTTTAAGAGTTACTTTCATTATTATGAGCAATTCATCGAAAAAAATTTGCTTATAATGATGAAAGTAACTCTTAAAATAATATAAAATATATTTTCTAAAATTATCGATAAAGGTTTTAGAATATTATATGTTTGGTTAAATAAGAAGAAAAATGAGGAATGAAATGCAAAAAGTTAGCATATTAATTACACGACTAACTTATTTTTTCTTTTTTATCCTTATATTATAATCATTTTTTATTTTACCTTATAACTACCTTTTTTAATATATTTCCACTTTATCTTTTTCATAATCATTCCATTCTTCATTCCTCATTGACTTTTTCACATCACCAAATGGGAAAGTATTTATTTTGAATAGAATATCTTCCAAGGATAAATGATGGGAAAAAAAAAACTGGAATGAAAACATATCTTATATGAGTTCTCAAAAAAAAAAAAAAAAATCTTGTTTGTAAAACCTCCTCGCATAGTTAAGACCTGGATGCTGGTGAGCAGTTACCCTCCTAGATTTATTTAAAAAAATTTTAAATCCACTTGAAATTAGAAATCATTATAAATAACAAATTGCTCCACTGAAATAGCTTCTTCAATGTGAAATTGTTCCTCACACAAAAATTGAAGGCAGTCTCGGAGGCTTAGCCTCAATATTATGGGCAGTAGGCAGCCATTCTACTAATCCTGCGTTCGATCCTCGTCAGGTGCGATGTATTAATTTTCAATTTTCTGCTATTATGTGGGGTTTTTATAGGGGTATTATAAAAAATATCCTTTCATTGTGTCAGGATTATAGAGGTACTTGGTTATAATATCAAATATCACAGTGTATACTACCAATAAAAAAAAATTAAAATCATCTCTTTTCAAAGAGAAGCCATAATTGGTTAGAAAGATAGGATACGAGTTTTGCACATGTACTCTTATTGTTTAATTATAATTGGAAAATATTTCTATATTATTTTAAAAATAACAAATTATCCCTATAGTTTGTAACGAGTTGCATTCTTACCATGGGCCATGACATTCTACTTTGTCACGCCTCATCAAACAAAGTGTTTATTGAATTTTATTTTTCCCAATCCATCTATTTTAAGGCAAAACACTTCACATCTTTCTCTTTTTTCTATTTATGAAGCAATATTTCCTCGCTATCAAAAAAAAATTAGGACCCATCACTGGAGGCAATTACAAGATAGCACGCTATCAATTTTTATTTTTTTTTAATAAAAAGACTTACAAAGTTGCAAAGTTCTCCACCTCCTTTCCCCTCAAACATTATCCCGAGGAGGAAAGGAAGGAGAACCCAAGCCAAAAAATAAAAAAATACACTGCTGGATATCTTTACAAGCATAAGTTTGAATGTTCTTGGGTAGATGATCCTCTATGTTATGTCTTTAATCAACTATTTTTTTGAAAAAAAGGGCTAAAAGAAGCATTAATGCATTATCATTTATTTCTGCTGCTCATCTCTTACTGCCGGAATAAATATCAAAGCTTAACCCATTAAACTTGTCTTCCCTCAAACTTGTAATTCCTTTTTTTATTTTATGCTACCAATTAGGATTCTTTTCAAACAATGGCAATAGGAGAAGACAATATGAGTACGCTTGCAAATAGTTGCAAAGTGCATGAGGTAATTTGATATTTTTCAAAACCTGTAAGGTATATTTACAATTACAATTAAAGAACGCCGGAATATTTACAAAATCCTTAATAGGTATGTGAAAGACAAATAGAATCTCTATAGCGCACTTGCAAAGAGTAAAGTTGTAGGATATATCAGTTGTAGTTCGATCAAAAATTAAAAAGGCCTAATGCATTTTGTAAGAAGAAAAAATTATGAAAAATCTTTAAAATGTGAGAAAACGAGCTTATATAGAAAGGTTGATTTCTTTATTATATTGGATTACAATAGAGATCACGCTACCACCAGCACTTAAAGATGGGATTAACAATTTCGCAACCCATATGTCATACATGGCTATGGCCCGGTAGATAAAAAGGGTAATGATTGAGAATAAAAAATAAAAATAAAATAGATATTGTGATTGTGCGAAAAGATAAGAAAATATCGAAATAGAAAGATAATATAGAAAAAATAACATAGTTATCGAAAAAACAACATAGTTAGATAATGAAGATATTAATATTTTAAAAGATGCGTAGAAAAATAGAGAAAATAATTTTCTTGTTCTTATTTACCAAACTAACCCTAAAATGGCATTTTAACAATTTTCAAACCTTATCAAATTGACTCGCGGAATCAGTTCGTAAGTCGTAACTGTCAGATTCCCATTTAACTTGCTAGTTAATTAACGTATTTAACTCGTGGTGAATATTCCTGCAGGGTTAATAATCATCACATTTGGGCGGGGAAAATTTACATGAGGGGGGTATAATACGTTTTGAGGGGGCAACTATAAAAAATAAATTATATTTTGAAAATTTAAGAAAATTATTTGATTTTTCAAAATTAAAAGGGGCAGTTGTCTCCTCTATTTGGGGTGTAACTTGACAAGATATCTGTAAGTCCACCAATGAGGTATCAAAAAATGAATAAATAGATTTTTATTTTCCTACTCATACAATGGAATAAGTTTCAAGTAAAAAATATCTAATGTAGTTAGGATAGGTTGCAATGTCTAAGTACTAAGATGGAATCAGCTAGAATTAATAATACGTATTCAATGTCTCTTTTACGAAATATATCATATCTTTAAGATATAAAGTATATTTTTAAAATATAAAAACTTTTTAATTTATCGATTATTTTGTATATCTAATAAATGCATTTTTAAGAGTGTATTTGAGAAGTGATAAAATTCTTAAATGAAATATTTTTAATATATAAGTTTTCGAAGTGAAAAAAATGATATGATATGATATAATCTGTATGAGTAATGATAAAAAGTAAAGAGAATAAAGTTAAAATAAATAAATTAGTTGTATGGATAGTCATATAGAAATAATTGAAAATAGAGTTGTTGTATAAAAAATATAAAGAAATCATTAAAGATAAAGTAGCTATGGAAAGTAAAAAAAATTTATTTGAAAAGTTTTTGTGCTATCCAATTATACTCTAAAACTTTATCATTATCATATAGATTATAAATTTTTAAGTGAAATTTATACTAAAATTATGATTTTAAATACAATTTGAAGATTAATATAAAGAACTGATCCGAAACTAAAACCGAACTAACTTAAAAAAAAGAATAAAGTAGGTATGAAACCAACGCAATTCAAAATAGGGTAAAGTTAGAGTTTATGGAAATAAAATGAAGATAGATTCAAGCCAAACCTATCGGACTCAAGTTGCTTCCCAACACCTAGCTTTAGCTTCATGCGACTTCACAAAGTGTGGGAGGGCCTTGATAAATAAAAACTTTCATAAGCACTTAAACTACATTCCACAGATAGATTGCCAACATCCCTACCAAAATTCTAATTTATATCCACAATTGAGAAAGCTAGGAAATTTTCAAATTGCTCGAGTTGGAGACATGTGGCTAATCGAGTGTTGCCCCGTTGGTAACAGTATTGGGCATAGGCGTAGTTGGCGTGGATTGACTCCTGTGAGGGAGCTTTTGTATCCCATAGTGGGGGCTGTTTTTTTCTAGGTGGAGAGCATTTAGTATCTTCCTTTGTGGATAGTAGAAAAATTGTAAGGGTATTTTATAATATGAAATAAGTTAAGGTGAAAAAATATTTAAGCTTTATTTGTAATACGAATTAAGATGAGGATGTAATCTTTTAGGATTGATATTAAAAAAATGAAGACACGTGAAAACCGTGCTAGGACAAGCTATTTAAAAATAGGGGCGGCAAACCAGTATAGTAGCATTTAAAAAAAAAAGAAAAAGAAAACGAAAAATCACGTGAACAGATTTAGCGGCGCATGACGTTAATTTCACCGGCAGTGTTACTTGAACTGATTTTACATTCGGTAACAGGTAACAATAAAAGAAAAAATCACTTTTTGGTGCACATTTCTTAATATATTTTTATATGTTAACTATCTAAATAGTTTACTTTTTCTATTATTATCTTTATGTTTTCAATCATCTTCCATATATTTTCATTAGTCATAGAAGTATTCTTTCACTCCTTTTCCACATCTATAATTTTTAAAAATGGAAATAATATCAAATAATTTTAGAAATGATCAAATTTCATTTCATAAGAAGAAAAATATAAGCAAAATCCACATATTATGAGAAAAATATTGTTTCGGCGGATGCATGGTTGCCACATTGCGAAAGGTCGCATGCAATTAAAACCTACAAATTATATATTACAAACTTGAGCAACAATCTAGTGCACTCGGGTGCACTTAGCTTCGGTGTAGTCAGATGCAAAAACTTATTTTTTAATATTTTTGAATTTTTTTTATACAAGTGTCAATATGTGCTTATTTAGCATGTATATCAATTTTTACCAATTTTAGATATTTTTAAATTTTTTTTAGACTTCTTAAAATTAGTGGTAGTTTCATAATTCATAAATTGCGAAACTTCCACTAATTTTAGAAAATCAGAAAAAATATCTAAAAATATCTAAAATTAGTAAAAGTAATATTCATATTAAATACACCTAGAGTAACACTTGTATAAAAAAAATTTACACAAAAAATAAAAAATAGGTTAAATACATTTAATTGCACTGAAACTAGGTACACCAGGGTGCATTGAAAAATATCCCTATAAACTTTTAGATATTATATACTATACATTTTTTAAAAAAATTAATAATTATATTTCAATATAAAAGTATGTTGTTGTTAAATAAATTTCTAATGAAATAACTTTTGGCAACATAAAAAATAAGATGTGCTAAACATGATAAGGAGTTTAGATTTTTAAAAAAAATTCTAAAACTAAAAGTCAAAGTAAGTACGAAGCCTCCGTATTCTTTATGTTAAGCATTGAATTATTTCTCTTAAATATAATATGTTAATTACAATGAATACAATAGATCTCATAATGGTGCTAACGAGGTCCACTGATCTGGTTCAACATTTAACGTGTCCGAACAACAATTTTTTCAAATGTGAACAAGTTTTAAGTGAACAAATTTGATACGCAAAAGCCGACGTTCATGGATCCCTGTCACGTAAAAAAATCCGTAGCAGTAGAAACACATTTAGCCGGGGTTAAGTACTTAAAAATAATCAAAGATAGCCAACTTGAATAAAACTTGTAAGAATTTCAAGGGATGTTTGTCATTGTATGAAAGTGGGAGAAAGTGGGAAAGTTGGAAATTTTTTCTCTTTTATCCTTACATTCCTTTAATTTTTGTACTTACTAACTTCATCAAACCTATTTATTTCAATTCTATTTCTCTTATTCTCTATCAATCACACAATTTTCAAAATATTCTATTTTTATTTCTAATTCTAACCCATAATCCCACAAAAATTCCAATTTCCAAAGGTCCCCTTAGTTTTGAATTTTTCATATAAGTATATATATATATATATATTTTCCTAACATGAACACACTATGGGTTAGCCTGGCTCTGATTTAAGGGTGAAACTTGAACTAGGTTTAGCCTGCTCCAGAAAATTAGTATATTTTATTTCTTTTCGAAACCCTGTCCCGGATTTATAAGTAAGATTAATGTCCAATTAAATTTGAAACAAAATTTCTTATTTATATTTAAAATATATTATACATGCAAAACTTAAATAATATTTTTTCAATTTTATATGTTATATTTTAAATATGTGTATTCGTATAGATGTTTGTTGTATTGAAATTATATTATAGATAAATATATTATTTTCATTAATATTTACAATTCTTTGCGCATTATTTACTTTACCTTTGTTAATTTCTTCTTTATTTTTATGATTTTTTGGAAAATATATTAAAAATAATTAGAATATGTATTGTTATTGAGGGGTGATTTTCTTTGGCCGGGCTATTTTTTAAATTTTTTGATAAACATGTAGAGCTAGGTATATTTAACCTATAAGTCGAATTTTAACATTTTTAAATGCTTTTAAGTATTTTTATTTTTAAACATAGTGACATTTTCATAATTTTCTGACTCAGAAATTACGAAAAATGTCACCGTTTTTAAAAATAAAAAAATACTTAAAAGCATTTTAAAATGATGAAACTTAGTTTATAGATTAAATACATCTAGCTCTATATGTTTATAAAAAAATTTAAAAAAAAAAAAAAGTTTCTGTCCATGACCCCTCTTGTTATTTTCGTTTACATGACTTATTTATTGATATTCGCATGGAAATTTAAATTTCCCTCTCTGAATCTGACATGAATACGAATATAAGATTTACATGAAGAGTTTAGATTTGATAAATAAAATTAAAATTAAGTTAGATCTGATAAATAGTGGCCTAGGGCTGGGGTTGGTACAAACCCGAGTTGTGTTTATATTTAACTCCAGTTGGGGAACCTTTCTCCGATCCGAACCGTGATCGTGTATAAAAACGGCGGGCGGTGAAAACAACAAGCGCGCCCACGTACGCACCGCATCCGCAAGAAAGAAGCGAGAGAAAGCGGGGAGCGGAGGAGGCGGGCGGGTTGAGGCGAGGCGGTTTCAAGCTTCTCCTTCTCGTCTATAAGAGTAACCGTCTTCTCTCTCCCTCTCCTCTTCCTCAAGCAACTCACACACTCTTTCTCATATAAACCCAACCCGAACGCCTTTCATTGCGTCCTCTTATCTCCCTCCCTCCCTCCCTCCCGTGCTGTGAAGGACGGCCACATCAACAACTCTCTGCTTCTCCAGGTATTTCTTCTTCTTCTTCTTCTTCTTCTTCTTCTTCTTCGAAGCAATTTGTTTTCTTTTATGATTCTTCGTTCAGGATTGTTTTTTTTTTTCGGCTTCACATACATACAAATTATAATTCTTCCAATCCTTTCTTTTGCTTCACATACATGCAAATTATAATTCTTTCTTCTTCGGCTCATTAAAATATTAATATGGCTTTGTTCTTGGTTTCTAAGTTCATTTGAATTTTTGCCATCTTCAAGTCATGTTCTCGGCAGATTGACTGCTCTCCGGCGTTTTTGTAGCCTGTAATGTTTTATGTTATTGCTTTTGTTTTGGTTTGTTTTTATATTTTGAAAAATCTTTTTCTGTCGGTTCGTGTCCTTTTTGAATTGCTTTGCTTGAATATGTGAACATTCCTTGGAATGTTGTTGAAATTGTTTCTTCAATTGTTTCATCCGGTGATCTTCGCTTGCTGATTTCTGTCTCCGACAGAACAGAGGACATTCTTCTCTTCATGAACTCTACCTAGACTTCTTAGATCCGCTTTTCATTAGCAGCTAATAGAATGCAGACTACTATTCAGCATCCCTTACGGTTCTTCTATTCATAGAAATAGAATTCGCGTTCTGTGTTCGACCTTTGCCCAGTACAGTTGATTGCAAAATGGCGTTCCCTTGTGCATCTTCCAATCCAATTGATTCAGGTTTAGGTTTGATTTTTTTGCAGTTTTTTTAGGCAATTTCTTTAATAACTAGACTCGAAAATTCTAAAGATCTTGCAGCGCTTATGGACAATAGAGAAATAGATTGTGCTTGTCTGGATCACCTCCGCGCCAAGGGTCTAGTGCCTGGTTCGTGCAGCGTGGATAGAATTGATCAGCATCCGGGTCGACTAGATGCTGGAGAACCATTGTCCAATGCCACACATGATCAGGAAGCTTCTGTTTCCGACTCCGAAAGCTGCACTACCAATCCCTTTGGGAGAAAGTTTGATTTCTTGGGCGGTGAGGAATTGTGCCTTGAAGAGGGGGACAAGGATTATAGCTTCGTCAAGCGCGTCTTCCTTGCCGGCATGGGGACTCTCGCAAAGCATACTAGCATTGAGGCAATACACAGAAACTCGCATTCGAGTATGTCAGGGAGATCTCGGTTGCAGACTTTTCGAATTTATTCGGAGGCGATGTCAAAGAAATGTGGAGCCAGCACCAATATGAAGTTTGCTTGGTATGGTTCTTCAAAGGAGGGAATTTGTGATATTCTGCGGCATGGCTTTGGTCAGTATCAAACACCTGACAGAGGAGGATTGTATGGTTGTGGCATCTATCTCTCTCCGGCAGATTCCTCTATCGACAGGTATGCTAGAATGCTACTGGGGTTGTGCCAGTTTTATTTCATCCTTGTTAGGAGGAAATCCGATAGAGAAGTCTGACTTTTTGTTCATTGTCGCAGCGTTCGATCTTCTACTGTTGATGAAAATGGGCTGCGGCATCTATTGTTTTGCCGAGTGATTTTGGGGAACTCTGAGGAAGTTGTTCCAGGCTCAAGACAATTTCATCCGAGTTCGGAGGAGTTTGATTCTGGTGTCGACAATCGGTCATCCCCTAAAACATACATTGTCTGGAGCACACACATGAACACCCATATTTTGCCAGAATACGTCATAAGCTTCAGGGTTCCTTCTCGTTCCAATGGTTAGAAATCTTAACTCCTTTCGGGATTTTCATGTTGAGGTTGTGGCCTTTTCTGTCTGTGGGGATCTGTTTCTCATAGAGCTTGTTGCTTTATTTCAGGATTGCATAGGACACGGGAGCCAATGAGGATTCCGAGATCTGCCTGGATTACATTTCCGAAGCTAATATCTGTGCTTTCAGGAACCTTGTCCACCTCATTGATTAATCAGATCAAAAGATATTACACTGACTTCATGGTATATCTTGGATATTAAGGTTCACTAATTTTATATTACTTGGGAAGAGATATATGGTAGTTAGTCTATTTGGTACTGAGACACAGTATATTTGTGCAGGAAAAGAAAATCAGCCGGGAGCATTTGATCCGGCGAGTGAGGCAAATAGCAGGAGACAAGCTGCTCATTGAAGCTATTAGATCTTCCCGAGGAAATGTGTGATGTAGTTGTTACTGTTCAGCGGGCCTCCGCCGGATGCCTCTTGCATCCCTCCTCCCATTGTATGATATTTCAGTCAATTCAATCTCTCAATTTCCATTCAATGAAAAGATATTGATCTTCTTTGGTCCGTTCCGACACCCACCCAATATGAGGGCTTTGTACGGGAAATTTGCGCCATAAACTTTCCAACTTTCGTATTAGTATTTAGATTTTAAAATTTGCGTATTAGCATTTTAAACGGTACGAAGTTTTAACTATTGCATTTTAAACTTTTTGCCATCACGCCGTTTAATATGCTCTGTTAGGCTATGCGCAATGTCTAAAATACTCATCATTGCAAGCAGCTATGATGCTTTGTTACCGACTTCCGCCCTCTGCCAAGAAGAAATGTTCTTCAGTTCACAGCCTGTCTGATTTTCAGTTCACACCCTTTAGAAGCACTAGTAGCAAAGGAAACAATAATTGGAAGATGAACTTAGGATCCTAAACAAGCAAATGAAACATTAATTGGAAGATAAACTTAGGATCCTAAACAAAAAATCGTCATAGAAAATCAGTCGATCAGCTTCGGGCATTCTATGGGCGAGAGTTGATGTGGTTGGCAACAACAAAAAAGGACGAACAGTAGGCATTCTATGGGCGAGAGTCGCGGCAGCTGGCAACAACAAAAAAAGACGGAACGGCGGCAGATTTATATGTTCGGCAAGCGGTAGGTGGCGTCGCTGTTGGTCTCAAACGGAAGCAAACATCAGATCGTGTAGATCAGATCTCGTGGTGTGCGTTGGAACAAGGTCGGCGACGATGTAATTTTCGACATCTGAGAAGGAAACCCAAGCAGCCAGGCGTTCTGCCAGTGCGGCGGGTCATTGATGGACGGTGGCTATAAGCAACGGCAACAGAGGCTTGGGAAATTTTTCTACAACCAGAATCAAGCGGTAGGCATAGTCGACGAGAAACAGTGGGATCAGGTGGGTTCCCTTACTGGACGCTGGCGTAGAAAACAACAGCATCGTTCCCATGAGACTGTCAGGATCGCGTCCGGTATCTGCAATTTTGACAGCATAGGCGGGAAATCGGAGCGGCATGATCATTTGGCCGCCAAACTATAGGAGCTTCTGTGCTTCGTCTTCAACCAAGGAAGTCGGTCGTGGTTGCCCGTTTCCATGAACCCACCAATGACCGTCAAAACTAGAATCTAAGCCGTCCATTATAACAGCAATGCAAAACCGAATGGCGACCGTTCTATCAAGCTCCATCGTCTCCCATGGCTGCCGTCATGGGCAACCCCTGTTCTTCCAGATCCGGTTGCCACAATCTAAATCCGGTGCTCCTTCCATAAATTTGGCATATTTGAAATGAAATTCAGCAAGCGGATGACAAATCCAAAGCTCATCTCTTCAAGCTGACGAAGGTTAGACAAACCCGACGACGGATCTAGATTTCCTATCCCGCCGGGATGGAGTTTTCTACAATTGCGACTAAAGATCATCCAGTCGATTTGGGTGACATCAATGCAATCCGACGGCCAGAAATGGCAGCAGCTCCTAGGAAGTATTAGCTTGGATTTGAGGTGATGCAAGTTGTGTAATGATGGGTGGAGGAAAAATTGTTGCTAGCTGGTATTTATTTCTTCCGCTCATGGGTTTCGATTTTGCTGAGATTGAAATTAGATATCTGCTAGCAATTGGAAGATAGGTGATTCATCAAGATCATGCCTAGAACGGAAATGGGGAGATGGCCTTGCTTGGAATGGATAGAACGGAAACGGTGCAAGTTGCCATCCTTTCCGGTCTTGAGTTCCACAAGAAGAAAGCCAAGCTCTTGTATATGCAAGGTGAGAAAAACACGGCAACCAGCAAATGACAAATGAGAATCGGTGCAACTGGAGGCGGCCGTAGCAAGAGGCGACGACAAGAGAAGCACCAGCGCCGGCTTCTTAAGTTAAGTGGAGGCAAGATCAGATTTGTCATTTTTGAAAATTTACACATGAAACCAACTGGTTTAGCGACGTCGTGACAGGAGAAGTTGAATACGGAAAGGCCGAAATTTTAACAAAGCTTCAAATACTAAGTTTAAAATATCAGTACGTACAATTGGAGAGTTTATAGCCCAATTTCCCGCTTGGTACACTGCAAACATGCACGAGTATTGTAGGCACCGAAGTCTGTTATAATAGTACGGTCGGTATGGTTTTGGACTTTGGATGCTTGTATCTCAATCCTTTTTCCATGAAAATAAAAAATCAATCATGTCTGGCTGGACCCACGAAATGGTTTTTTTTCTTTTTTTTTCCCTTCGGTTTAAACAAGAAAGGCCACGGACCCAACATTCAGGCTCAATCCTCTAGCTTCTCAGCAAGAGGAGGATATAGACCTTGATTTGATAGAAAAGCTCTGAAATTATTTTTCAGCCCTATTCATATTAATTTTATATTTATTTATTTTTTCTACGTTTATTTACCAAATGCGGCTACGACCTTTTTTATTTATAGTTTACCAAGTAATATCGGTCTGCCTTGTTCTTCTCATGCTAAGTGATCACGTCTAATGATTTACATATGCATAAACATCTACATTTTTTTTCTTCCATTTAAGGTTGTAAATATTCTTGTTATTACCAGTGTTGTTAAAACCGGACCGGACCGGGCGGTCCGACCGGGAACCGGCCCCAATCCCGGTTCAAATGGGCGCGGTTCGGTTCAATTGCAATAAACCGTTCAAACCGTTGAACCAGCGGTCGAACCGGATGTTGCGGTTGGACCGTATTCGACCGGTTCGACGGATAAAAAAGAAATCGGCGTCTTCGGCTCCTGGTCAGTCGTCCTCCCTCGCGGCCTCACCCCCAAATCGGCGACCCTGCCCTACCTGAGTCCTCATCAGTCATCACTCGCCATCTTCCCCTCGTCCGACCGGCGTCCGGCGACCAACAGACAGCGACCTCCATTTTCGGCGACCAACAGACAGCGACCTCTATTTCCGACGATTAGCAGGGTAGCAGCAAATACCCATTACCCACTGCTGTCCCGATGACCAATCGCCCAATGCCTGCTCGTCTTCTCGTTTTCCGCCCGCGAAACCCATTGTTGCTTGCTGATGCCCGACGGCCGCCGATCATGTTGCTGCCTTGCTGGTCGAGTTCTCCCGATTTGGAGCGCTGAGGAGATCGATGGGTATTTAACGACGGCCGACGACCAGAGGCGAGAATTGCTTTCGTCTCCCGAAGTCCCGATGAGTTCTCCCGATTTCATTTCGACGTGATTGCAGATGAATTGGATTTGGGCAATTGCAGCTATTAACGATGGGTTCGGTCATTTGGATTTGGGCATTTAGGCTTCGAATTTGATATTTTGAATCTTTGATTGCAGACGCAGCTGTTGGCTTGCGGCGGCTACATTTGGGGCTGATGGAGTACCGGAACTAGTGCTCCGGTGGTGCATGGTTTTTCGGTGCTCCTGCAGCGCATTTAAAATTTTAAATATGAATTTAAATATTAATTCTTTGATAAATAATTTCAATAATATCATATATCATCTTAGTTTAATTCACGTTATCAGTTTATTCTTTAATTTAATTTATCTAAATATAATAATCTACTTTGTTGATTTGTTCCCCATATTTTAAAATAAATTGTAGTTATATATGTATGATTTTTTCAATTAAATAATTTTATAAATTTTCTCAAATTATATTAATAAGTTAATACACTTTTCAACATTAAAATTTTTCAGCCCATTGACTCATAATTTTATATTTTCATTAAATCATATTATTTGAGTTTTATGTTCTATAATTAAGGTATAAATGACCTTATAAGGAGCTGAGGATTATATTACCAGTGTTAAATTAGAATTAATTTATTTAGATGCTGTTAGATTTTATTAGATCTAGTTAGATGTCGTTAGATGCTGTTAGACGTTGTTAAATAAGGTAGATTTCATTAAATCCTATTGTCTGAGTTTCAAATTTTGTAATTAAGGTATAAATGACCTTATAAAGGGCTCAGATTCATATTAAAGGTGTTAAATTAGGATTAACTTATCAATATATTTACTTAAAATTTAAAAATAATTTAATATTTATGACGTCATAAATATGTCATACTGAGGTCATCGGTTCAAACCGGTTTGTTTAACCGGTTGAACCGGTTCGAATCAGACCAGTTCATTTACCGGTTCAATCACCGGTTCGGTTATGACAATATTGGTTATTACACGAAATTCATCTATCTCAGATGTTATATGTTTATTTAAAATTCACATCTTAATCTATGCAAAGATTCTAGAGATATTTTATTGGCCCTGTGTCGGGTGCACTGACTAATCAAATTTATTGAAATATCTTTTATAATCTGGGCCAATCAACTTTTCCCAGTGTCTAATGGCTCTCGACTTTCCCGGCATGAAAAAGGACGCCGAAAGAACTGGCGGCATCAACGGACAATGGGCGACAGGGGAGCGCCAACCCCTTCTCCTCATGCAATGTTATGAAAAATACAGCTTTACGTCACCACTGCTTTAGTCTAATGGTAGCATAGCTGAGTATGAATTCTCAAATTACAGGGCTTAAAAGTCCTGGGCAGCTAGTTCCAAAACAGTAGACCGCGTGACATAATTAACAAAATACAGCCTTGATATTTGATCCCTGAGAAAAAAAATTAATAAGAATATCACCTTGATATTAACAAAAAGGGTTTTCACTAAGAAACCGGACTGCTAGTGGGCCCTTCTTATCGGTGCTTTCCCTTCTTCCCCTTGATTTTCACACCCCATGGGCGCCCATCAATCACTTGAAACAGTCTGCGCCCAGTTTTAATGGGGCTCGAAATAGGAAGCTTGAACCTGAAGTGGAACCCTAACAGTATACTTAAGAGAAGAAACATTGATCATTTCTGGATGGGAGTTGGGGCTAAATGCACTCGAGTACACTGAAACTGTGCATTTAGCCCAATGGTACATTTAATCTGTTTTTTTTATTTTTGAAATTTTTGAAATTTTTGAAATTTTTTTATATAACTGTTATATAAAACATGTGTATCAATTTTTACTATTTTTGAAATATTTTAGATTTTTATTTTTTATTTTTGAAAATCAATAACATTTTAGGAAATTTAAAATTACTGAAATGCTACTGATTTTCAAAAAAAAATATTTAAAATATTCCAAAAATGGTAAAAACTTATACATTTTAAGTACACTTAAATTAACAGTTGTATAAAAAACTTTTCAGAAAAATAAGTTAAAGCACTCAGGTGTACAGAGCCTAAGTGCACCTGAATGCTAGTTCAGACCATTAGCTAAAATATAGCTTCTGTGTAAGCTATACTCATATTAGTTGTCATCTAGAACACGCATTTGCCTCAACCAAGGTATAACCTAGTAGTATGATATGCGTGTGTTAATCCAGCCTTGAATGCCGGCGGACGCGTGCAATTACTTAAAATCATTGTTGTTAATATGACGGCGCCCCGGCCGGTTGAACCGGTCAAAACCATGAACTGGGCGAATCCAACAACCGATCTCGTCTGGTCAATTTTTTTTTTTTTTTGAGGAAACAAATTTAATAAAACTATATTTAAATTTCTATTATAATTAACGCATTGAAGTATTTAATAAACTATCGATTTTGAATTACTATTAAAATATATTACACATGTTATTCGATTTAACCGTACATCTGAGCCTGAATCAAACAATTAACTGAGTTCATCTTCGGCCTGATTTTACTTAAAAAGGACAAACCACGATTACCCTAGAATTGCACCAATGAAACAGCTAATCACATCCACTCAAGCTTATGATATCGACTGTATTTGTGGACACAGAGACCTCGGCAACGATGATCCCTGGCGCGTGGATCGGTGAAAATTTGCCAACTGCTTTGCCTGCGTAGTGAAAGAACCCAAAATTTTACACAAAAAAGCAAATTTCACACGGAGCCAAATGGACAAAAAAGCCAGAAGATGCTACGCAATAAATCACCGGGAATGTTTGATTACAGCAACGATCATGAGAAATCATGATATTCACAACCAAACTTGCTGATAAACCATGAAATATCATGATGGTTGGTACAATGAAATACAGGAGTTTCCATAGCATAGAGACATCACAAAATTGGGAATTCCCACCGCTCCCACATAACAAATGTACACTAAAGTACAAGGCAGCTGAAGCATCCTAACACTCCACACCATCCCTCCCACTGGGCAAAAAAATGCTCATGTCTTCGTCCTTTCTCTGTTACGCAGAGAATCTACTTGGAGTTGAAGCTGCCATGAGAAGAATTCAAAAAAAAAAGGTCCCACATAAAGATAAGATCAACCTATGGAATGAAAACATATTCAATCTGAGTGTGTCCAAAACAATTATTGAGTAGACAAATAATCCCAAGCTCCACTTAATCAGAGAACTGACTATTCTTTCAGTCATCTTAATGAGATGGAATAAATGCAGGATGTACATACAACCAGAACAGTCTACAGCTTGGAGCACTTCAAGCTACTGAACAATTTACTCTCCATATAGAAACTCAGAAAACAAGGATATAGCTTATTCTGAAAGCAGACTAAACACAGGATAACAACTGATAAGGTCCACCAACCAGGCTAAGTATACTAACCAGGATTAAAATATAGACACAGTTGCTACACCTTTAGAACATGACTTAACTTTTGGAAAATAGGTCTTTGGTGGGATTGCAACATATGTATCAAAAGACGTACTCTTCCTTTCACAAAATATTCATTTATTGGATGACTCCCAAAGTCCCAACCAATGCAGCTATCAACCAATGTCAACTATGCGACAACCAGGTAAAGATACTAAAATGACAAGGTTATGCATGAATTACCAACCTCAGCATTCTTCGACTTCAACATCTGCAACTCTTCATTGATAGCATCGATCCTGTCATCCAGAACTTTTTGAGTCAAAAACTAGAAAAACCACAGAACAAACATGCATGGATGGAAATATTGGAAATATATTATACCTTTGCTGCAAGTGAAGCACCTGAGATTGTAGTTCTTTTTCCTTATTTTGAGTCGGAGAAAGCTGCATATTGGAGTTGAAAAAATTCCCGTTAAATGATAGGATCCTAGTACTAAAATTGATGGATTGCCATTAATGCTTCTTGATGAAGCAAACCATGTTGGAAAGAATAAATCTTAGAACATTAACAAATTCAGAATTTCAGCCAAAAAATAACCAAATAGAAATTGTAAAACTTGGGAGTGCCTTAACCCTAGAAACCAATGAAACCTTATGGTATACTGTACCTGTGGAAGTTCGCTTGCAGAGACATCAGCAATCCCCATCTGATGACCTGTATTAAGAGAGTGAGATGCAAGATACATTAAGTAATTTCCAGACAAAAAGGTAGGCAGCCTGCATAAGGAATTTGAATAAGATCAAACAGAATACCAGCTGTTTGCTCCAAACATTTCATTAATTTAATTATTTGCTCCTGCCAGCAGTAATTAAAAGGAACATAAAAAAATTAGAGGTATCACATTTGATGATTGTAATGAAAAAATAAGTTCAGGAAGCATACCCTCTGAAAGGCATTCTGCTGTAACATATTCTGTAGAGATGTACGAATAGAGGAAGCTGTAATGCTAGAATCGTTTGAAGCTTGACCAACAGGGCTGACAGGGCGATTTGAAGGAGCACCAACAGGGCTGACAGGGAGATTTGAAGAAGCACCCTGAGTTACAGACATGTAGTTCATATGGTTACAAATTCCAGTGTTGTGATGTAAAATATAGTGAATAAAGAGACATCAAAATTTACTATTCATATACAGGATGTACCAATGTGTCGCTTTCCCATGACATTTCAGGTGTTCAAGAAGGCAAACTAGTTACCATAACCGGTGGATAAATAGACAAACTCATTTTAAAACACCACTGTCGAAAGAAACTGCTTAAAGCTTGGTGATAGAATGTCCCTTCAAAAGAAAAACCTAACAGAAGCCTAAAAATAAAACTCCTAGTGAATGGAAGCTGCAATGGAGTACAAAATGAATTTCTTTGACAGATAGTTAGATGGATCAGTAATCACTAGGGATCTGGTGGTTTTTAAATGTTGTTGAGCTTAAGAAAAAAACTAAAAGGAAAATATTGAGCATTGTTAGTCTTTCCAAAATACTGAGTTTGAACACACATGAACCCAATGCCAAATGTAAAATCAAATCAATAAAAGAATAACTTTCGAGACAATTTTTATAATCATTTTGTCCAAAGATTAGGTATATAACCAAAATAACAAAAGGAAGAAGACAGTCAATATCTAATCAACATGGACTTGTTATATCACCAGAAACGTGCCATTAGAAAGCTACAATTCCACGTCACAGGTCTACCTTGGGGCCAGTATCAGAGGTGACCTTGAACCTTCCCTTCCGCTGGATAACTGTTCCTTCTGATTCATCATCCAGGGCATTTAAATTTGCTGGAAGAATAAAAAATATTTATCATAATCTCTCAACAAGAAAAGAAGGTGAAGGGAACGATAAAGTAGAATATATTGAAGAAAAATGCCCACCAGCCATGTTAATATTGATCTCTCTATTTTGACGACATGATAATGGACCACTGTAGTATCGTCCACCTGGATACTTCTGTTGGAAATTATCCCTTTGAAATATTGGAACAGAAGCAAAATATTTAGCACATGTATGAAGCCTTGTCTAACACTTTCCAAATCATTATGAAATCTGTCAGTATCCACAATCAAATTAGACATTACCTAGATAAACCAAAACAGCAATGCATGCCGTCCTTGCAAAGAAACGATGAAATGTTGAGGATGGTCACATGCACACAATATTCAAATATGTAGGAAGATAACAACAACATTAGCTCTATATCATCCACTTCAGAAGAAAGCAGCATAGGAAAATTGTCACAGACATACACTAGATCTTCTGATTCAGACATTTCAATGAAGTGAGTGCCAAAGTTGCAGACATTCCCAATCAAAAGGACCTCTATTTGAACTAAAATAAAGCTACTGCAAGAGGAGATCAACAGCTGTTGTTTACAGACGTTTACAATTTCCCCGCAAGTAAATTCCATGCTCATGAAATTCGATTCTATCGTGAATAGAGAAAAGGAGCTAGAAACACTTAAAGTTAAGCAACACTACTCAACCATAACAGTTAAAATCATCTAAGAACATTTAACAGATTTATGGCTATCTAATACAAAACACTTCATCATGACTGGACAGATTATCAGTTCAACTTCATCATTAGAGCATAGTCCAGACATTTAAATGGGGGTAAGCAACAAAAACTTGCCAATATTATGATAATAAGGGTGTGTTTGTTATTAAGGAAAAGTTATCAAGTTAAAACTTTTCAATCTAAAACTTTTCACTCTCCACAACTACCCTATTTTTTAATCATTTTTTCACATTTTTCTACACAATTACCCTACTTTTCAATCATTTCTACACAACTACCAACACAACTAACCTATCTATTTCAACTTTATCTTATTTATTCCTCATCATTACCCCTATCATATCACATCATTTGACAACTTCTACTCTCTACAACTTTTCATCAAAAGTTTTACTCATTCCCAAACACACCCTAAGTGCCTCTAGAAGACCCAAATGAACTAACTCCAAAAGGAAATTAACTTCTATTTTTAGCCATAAGCACAATTGAAGTCTGAAGAAACTCAAACTCATCATGCATGAAGCAGAGCAGTTTGATATAGATATCTTAAGAATAACAAAAATTGAACCATTGAGACATTTAAAACTTTCCAACATTATCTCTAAAAGGGTATCAAAGGGATGCGGATCATTCATTGTAACAACTGAATCTAATGTATTTTCAACTTAGCTCCAGTGAAAAACAAATGTACAGGCTCCTCATTTTTCTAGGAAAAATAATCAATAAACCCAAAACTAATTTAGCTGTAATGCTCAGGTTTTGCGCCAGTGAGAGGCAACTACAAACCAACTTTTTGAAGCCAAAGTGGAAATTGCTTAACATAAAACAAAATCCACAACAACCATCAACATTAATTTTCCCTCTTTTTCATTGATAACAAGAAGAATTTTGACCAGTGAGCTGGATATTAATAGGAAATACAAATGAGGTAGCACTCCAAGGAAGCATTTAAGCTGTAACAAACAGGAATCAGAAAGCATTTTTTGCAAATAGGAACTAGTAAGGAGAAAAAAAAATCTCCCCTGCTTTGCAATCAGGTAAACATGAACCTTTCATTCAAGCATCAAAAGTAAGTGAACTTTTCAAATTATTACAAAGAAAAAGAGTACATAGGAAACCATGTCCTCATTAACTTGGCTGTGCAAGGAAACAGGATGAAGGGACTGTAGATTCATCATTGATATTACAGCTAAGCCCAAAGAGTCTAACCTGTCACCATCTGCATCAACTTTCCTAGAAGACGAAAGCACATGCTCTGGTAGAAGTGAACCACTAAAGAACTTTTGTCGTTGCCCAGGAATGATGATATTTTGGTGTAAGGAGCTATTTCTCTCGGTGCCACCATAATGCCTTCCAGTTTCTTGCCCCCCTGCTTGTGACTGCTGCAGTTGAAACAGTTTTTCAGAATCTGATTGCAAAGCATCCTTGCAATTACAGCTACTTCCATTGACATCATCTTCACAAACATCAAAATAACCTCTGCACCAAAGTAGATTGTAGCATGAATAAAAGATTACTAATTTAGTGGACCCGTACATCCACAGTCAGTTAACATGATGTGATGTGATTTCCTAAAATCTTAACATGTAGGATCATAGGTCTTCAGGAGTTAAATTTAAGATAGCATTCAGCATAATTTAATTGCACAGGCTCATTAAAGTATCTACAAAATTCGGCCACATCAGAAACCATCAAAAGGACAATTGGATAAGTATCCGCAGTTAGGCCCACAGGTATTTTAGCGTGATTCTTAGATTGGGCTTAGACCTCCCAACCGTCTCTATCCTAAAAATCCACAATTTTGTCTGCAGCAGTGAGCATAAACATGTACAAGGTGAGATGCATATGGCCAACATGATGAATAATTTTCAATGAGTTATACGGAAACATGAAAGCACACAGGAGAAATACAACCATACTTGAGTGGTTGAAAAGAAATTGGAAAGGAACAAACTGAACCCTCTGCATTTGCACAGTCCTGCAAACAATCCTGAAACAAAGAAAAATAAAGAATGGAGGAAAGAAAAATGAATAAACAATTCTTGATCCAACAAATGCAAAAATGTTTTGGAATAGTTCATAAAGAGAAAAAGAGTAAAGACAAAAATACTATTATCATAAGTGAACAAACTATGCTTTAGACCAAACATTAGCATCTTGATACCTTCTGTTCAGTCATGACTTTAGAAACATCATCTCTTTCAGTTGATTGCACATTTGGGACACAGTAAATACCATTAGATTCATTCTTTCCCTTGTTATTTATAACAGGATATTCTGTATTGGAAATCTCGTCACCACCAAGAATCTGCATGGGAGGCAGCATCAGTGGAATGATTCAGAGATAGCAATTACGTTTCTCTGAGCATTTGCCAAGAGGTGGAAATGAGGATGGGTGAAAAAGGTACTTCTAAACAAAATAACTATTTCATGTGGCTATGATATCTCAAAATTGGCTATGGTACAAATTTAAAGATAGCTATATAAAAGGGTACATGCAGAGGAAAAATTTCTTTTTAAAACATCATCATTTTCTTCCATATCAAAGGATACATATGGGGAGAACCATCTTTTTAAGACATCAATATCATTTTCTTCTGCTCGTGACATACAGATACAAACTTCCTTACCTGGGCAGCCTGAGTCTTCAAATCCTCAAGATCAAAATTCCACCCACTGATTCCTCGTATGTACTCTTGCTGCAAGTTTTCAAATCCTCCGGTCAGGAAGATTATTATGGGCAACCTCAACATCACCTATCTTTTGTTACAAAACCAGTAATTTCACGAAATTTTAGATCTCAAAACAAAAGCTCATATGCATTCTGATATGATGCAAGACTACCAAGCTTCCAGAATAAAATTAGGAGAAGCCCAGGACTCAGAAGGATATTCTCCAGAAACTCAAGGCTTCAGAAACATCTATAGAACAATTTGAAATCTAGAAGAATTACTTAAGATTACCAAAACAAATAACTGAAATAGGTAGAAATACAAACATTTCGAAATATAGGCAAAAAACAAAACAGCAGATACAGATCACTTCAGTAATCATAAAAAACTTGCATGAAGGTATTGTTTTCAGTAGATAGGATGCACCCTATACAAGTAAACACTTCATGAATCACTAGCAAGAAGATACATTTGAGGGGCAGGGCGTCTGCAAACATAACAGAACTTCAATGCATCTAATCCAATATATATATATATATATATATATATATATATATATATATATATATATATATATATATATATATATATATATATATATATATATATCGAACATAAGTTTTATATGACGAAGAAGGAATAAAGACTTGACGGCACATCTAAAACCAAATGCCAGCAGAAAGAGAGAAATTGCAAATTAAATCTATCAATAAATTCATAATCTAGAATAGAAATGGAACGTTTTCTCAACTGAAAGACACATTTGGCAACATCAAGTACGATCATCTAAAAATCATGAACCTTTAACAGGCAATGGTCCCAGAGGCCAGAACCTGAGAAAATTGAACAGTGTTACCAGGCAGCCTGTTTTTACTTTTGCCAAAACATGTAAAAGTTAAAACTCTGAACTGCCAAGGACACTACATAATGAATAATCAGACAAATGATAAGTTCGCACACCTGGGACAATTGCTCTTTATCACCATACATAACCTTCTGCTGTGCCAGAAAATCAGCCTCTTTTGCCTGATAAAGGAAGGTAAGTGATGCAACACTTTTCCACAAGGATTGCACAAATTTCTGTATAAAACATACTTCAAAGTAAAGAAAAAACCTTGAGCATCCTAAAACGTTCACCAAGTGGGCGAAGGTTGCTAAGAATGGTGCGAGCCAAATACTCATTGGAACGAGCATGTTTAAAGAAATGGTGCTTCAAAAGCTTTTCAGAAATTGGACGTTTCTTAGGATCCTTCACTAAGCAGGCAGCTACCATCTCCTTAAATGACTGCAATACATTCCACTGAAAAACATTATCCAACAACATTTTAATAAAAGAAGTTGAGATAAAAACCAAAAACCTTTGAGAATCTCTTGTCCCTTTCATAATCAAGGCCTGGAGGTGCATTTTGTAAGGTCATAAGGAGAACCTGGAAGAGAATTTCTGATGAGAAATGAAGCATCCATCAAATATTGTATAAAACAATAACTTTGGTGACCATAAGGGAATTGGAAGACATTCACCTTCATTGGTGGATACTTGGAAAATGGTGCGTGACCATGGGCAAGTTCCAAAGCTGTTATTCCAAATGACCAAATGTCTGCTCTGCATATAGGAAAGAAATTCAGACACTTGAATTGATTTGTCTCAACATATAAGTCTTTAAAACAAAAGCTTGAAATTCCTCTTCAACAATCACTCACTTAAAGTCGTATCCATGTAACTGCTGCATAACTTCAGGTGCCATCCTACAACGCATTATATTTGGTCAATGGCCACAACACATTCTTTTTGTACAGTTTTGAAAGTTTCAAACGAAAAGTTACATATGACAGATCACTGAACAGTTACCAGCATGGAGTCCCCACAAATGTATTTCGAGACCTTTGCCTATCCCCCGTATCAAACATGCATGCAGATACTCCAAAGTCTCCTAACTTAACAGCACCATGTCCATCAACGAGGATATTTCCTGCCTACAGATGGTACAAGATGATATACACAATGTTGAATGTAAATCCAAAAATCCATTATAACTAAAAAGGAAATGGAAAAAAATAACAAAAAATACAAAAAGCATCAGGAGGAAGATATTGTTCACATTGAAAACTGTCATTATGACCTTAAACACTTGGGCATGTTTGGATGAGTGTAAAGGAGGATTGTAAAATCAACAAAGACAAGATGACATGATGAATTCAAGAAATGGCTTCTGTAAGGAATAAAGATAAAATAGCATGATGACATCAGAAAAACAAAGAGAATGACTGAAAATATATGGATGATCATGGGGAGGAATAAGGATAATGATTATGTAAGTAGAAATGATGGTGCTATTTAAAAAAAAAAAAAATGAAAGAAAATTAAGTGCGTCATAGTTTTTGCCTAGGTTGGATTAAAGTGGCTTTCCAAGTCAAAGAGGATGGTGGGTGGTCACTTTTTAGATAACCAGTACAATTCCAAGTCCTATTTCCATTCCACTTGATGGTTTTAAGCTTGTGGGAATTCTTAAATATTTTGAATGGAAAATTATTTGCAATTATTTATCAGAAGACTAATAATGGCTCTCTTCTCCAACATAAATCATGAAGATACTTTCTAAAGATTTCTTACCCCTTCATATGTCATATCACCAACTACTTAACAGTTAGGATCTGTCTCCAACTTAAATGGAAGACCTATAGTTCCTTTCCCTGCGTAAACTTTTTGCCTAAAATGGGAATGTAGGAATTTTGGAAGATGTAAAAGTAAAAGCGGGATAAATTTTGATATGATAGGAGTAAGATGAACAGAGTCAAAATAGATAGGATATGATAGTAGTACAGAAAGATTTTAAAAAATGATTGAAATGTAAAGATAATAATATAAAAAGTAGCTTTGTTAGGTAGTTATGTCAAATCATAGCAAAAGGGGCATGGCGAAAAGTGGGAAAAAAAATTTCCCCTTTTACATGTTCCCAGATGGATCCTAATAAAGAAAATTTTCCTTCAAGAAGTTGGTAAGTCAGTAATACATTGTCTTTAACAGTCTTGTACTTGTCAATTTTCACCATGAAACATGATAGAGACTAAGGAGTGTACCAAGGAAGTAAGAGTAAGCAATTTCTGACAATAACAAATATCAAACATATTAAGCGCATGCTTTCTAAGGGCTCCAGTCCATATTGGAATTCCATTACCTGCACCTTGCAAGTCAAAGCTTGAAAGAATACAAAAGTAGTGAGAGACATCCTCCTCATTAAAATTCTTGGAAAAATCCATCTCTTATGAAGAAATCATATGTTCAGTAGTTCAAACGCATACTGATGCTAGGAATCCATCTATTAAATGCTCAACTTCATGCCCCAGACATTCCCATGAGAACATTGACTCTTCAAAATATTTTGGCAAAATAAAATTACAAAATTACTTTTTCTATTACTTATACAAAATTACAAACAGAAGGAACTAATTTCCAAAATAAATAGAAAATGAATTCTGCAAAAATAATCTTCCCTTACATGGAATGCTATCTATACCTGAAAGGCTGAATAGCATATGCTGACTTCCAAAAGCATGAGAAAAATACATCAAACAAAAGGTATAATCTATCCTAGACAAATTGCAAGTACATCTGATCATCCTTACAATATGTTGTTCTTCATTGCCACCAATTTTCAGTTAAATGTTGTGAGGTTTCTATTTCAGTGAAACAGTTATAGATTTGAAAAGATTTTCTGAAGGGGTAATGGCAAGATTTATAGTAATATAGTACCTTAACATCTCTGTGGATGTGCCCCTGGCCGTGGAGATAGACAAGAGCTTTCAAAACCTCCCGCAATAATGTTGCAATAACAGGTTCTTCAAAACCCTCTGGATATGCAGATTTCATTATATGAAGGCAGGATCCCCCATCCATATAAGGCATTACAACCCAGAGGCTTCTGTCTGTTGTGAAAGAGCAATGTGCACGCAGTACATTACGATGATCAATTAAGCTCATTGTTTGCACCTCCCGACAGATTCCATTCTGCAGAATACATGAAAGATGAAATATTATCAAAAGAAATATCTTGAAGAAGCTATTGATTCTTTATCAATGATACCAATAGAATCTGCATAACAAAAGATAGATCAAACAAGGTAAGGAACCATCAGCAGGATCTAGATATTTGGATTCTTATCCCACCTCCATCAGAAAAGCATCTTTAACAGTCCATTGTAATGCAGAATTTAGCACATGGTGGAAGTAGCTGGGCTTGATGGATCACTAACTCAAGCATGCCAATTCTACACTTTAATTCAGTACATATCATCCTTATTTCCCTATACACTTAGGGCGTGTATCTTTAAACTAAAAATTTTCAGGGTGTGTTTGGTTGGAGGTAAAACTTTTGATGAAAAGTTTTGGGGGTAGAAGTTGTCAAATTGATAGAAAATGATGTGATATAATATGGGTAATGATGAGGAGTAAAGAGAATAAAGTTAAAATAGATAGGTTAGTTGTATTGGTAGTTGTGTAGAAATGATTGAAAAGTAAGGTAGTTTGTATAGAAAAATGTGAAAAAATAATTAAAAAATAGAGTAGTTATGGAGAGTGAAAAGTTTTAGGTTGAAAAGTTTTAGTTGACATATTTTGGCCCCAAACAAACACACCCTCAGTCTAAAACTTTTCACTCTCTGCCACTATCCTATTTTTTAATTATTCGTTCACATCTCCATATATAACTATCCTACTTTTCAATCATTTCTATACAACTATCTATATAACTAACATATTTATTTTAATTTTATTCTCTTTACTCCTCATCATTACCCCTATCAAATAACATCATTTTCTCCCATTTTAAAAATTTTTACATCAAAAACTTTTCATCCAAAAGTTTTATCACTTCCCAAACACACCCTTAAAGTAATCAGAAAAAAAAAAAATATATATTACATTAAGGGAAGAGGAGGGTGGGGCAATGATGATCCCAGCAGGGTTTGAACCCTGGGATACTGGCGTCCAAGCCAAGACATGACTCCAGTCACACGTAATCAGAAATTTTAATCAGCAAAAAAATTGCTGAATTAATAAAAACAGAATAAATGAGTAACTAATGTTGACTCCGGAGCAAACAATGTAGAAGAAGTAATCGAAATGAAATAAAAGAGAGTAACCTATAATAAAGCCACAAGAACCAATTCATATGTAAGGTGTAGTTAAGTCTAGTTTGGAGGAAGCTCACAAGACAATAATTATCCAACCCGGAAGAAAAGAGAACAACATACCAGATTGTTGTTGCACTTCTCCAGGTCCAGAACCTTGATAGCAACTATCTCATTAAAAGGAACACATAGGGCCCTGTACACTGTAGCACTAACGCCTTCACCAACTTCCTCGTATAATTTATATTCAGTTGAGCTGACTGGATATCTCCGTTCTGAAGAACGCTCCATCTTTCTTTCTTACAGCACATTATTAATGCAGTCTGAACTTCTTGAAGTTCGAGAATGCATGAATAAATCGTACAGCTGGCAAGCTATCGACGAACATGTAATTTCTTCCTATTTGGCAATGAGCGCCTTGGCTGCAGGAAAAGAAGAGGAAAAAAAGGGTGTCATACAGATTCCTGGAACCTCTTGAAGAACGTAATGAGAGAGATTCTTGCCTGTGAAACTATTCAATTGATAAATAAGGCCCTACAAATTACCCTTTTTGGTATTGTCGTTATTTATCAAAATCCCCATAATCAAATGCGTGTCATAAGTCATAATTTCTAAATCCTCAAATTTCTAGAAAAAACTGAAGGTTTAGAAGATTGGCAGATTGTACTCATGCAAACATTTTCCCAACCAGAAAATCTGGATGAGCAACCCCACTGGTTCTTGAAAGTTTATTCCACGTCAGGAGCTAGAAACGAAAAAGAATAAGGTTTGTGTAAAGACAGCCAATAGAATAGGCAAAAAAAACAAAAACAAAAACAAAAACAAAACAAAACAAAAGCCCACGGGCGACCGAGATCGTCACTGCTTCACCGGCTATAAGGATGCAATTCCAGTCCAAGAACAGGGCCAAACACAGCGATATGAGACATTTGCCAAAAAGAAAATGACGAGAAGAAGAAAAAGAACCAGGATCAGGAATGGCACCCAAAAATATAAGTATTTCCAAACATATGACTGATCAGCACACGAATATCCATGGTTACTTAACTCACATGGGAGAAGAGGTCAGCATAAAAGCATTTCAGTAAGGTGAACTGGTAATATGGATACCCGGGAAGATATAAGCGGAAAGCATCGAAAAGGAGGAAAGTTTTTCTAGAATTGCCAAGAATACATCAATTTAAGTTCTTTCCTTAAACGAAATTCATAAGCTCTAAAGTGTGACATCAGCAAGAGCATCTCCGATTATAAAGTGCAAAAGCAAAAAGCATATGCCTCCGACTCCTTTACAAGTTGTATTGCACAGATAGATAATAGCCAATATTTGTTCATAACGAATGCACGTACTCACGAAATTCACACTTTTAAGTCTTTTATTTTTATTTTTCATCTTTTTCGAGGCAGCATTCAAGAATGAATTTCAATTCGAAACAGAGCCTTAGCATTGCATTTTATACCACAACGCTTTCGTATGAAAAATGGACACCGAGGATCCCATCCAAATTGGAACTTCTACTTCCAAGAACTCGAATGACATCCAAAGGGAAAAAAAAAGTTGCCAGGAAAGCAGAGGAGAGCCAAACTGGAACCTTCCAATCCCAGACATTCTATACCAAAATTAATGAATTATACTTCAATTACACCCGGAATGTGAAATCGTGGATCACAGAGATGGAAAATTCGACACGAGAAGGAAGTCAGAAGGATGGAGAAGACGGGGCGGAAGCTAACGGAAAGCCATGGTTTAAGCACCTGGGCAAGCGATTCACCGAAATCTAGGTTTAAGCGGACAGATCAGAAACAAAGCGCTCGTCTTTCTTTGCTCGAGACGGACACAGGAGGTAGAAGAGGAATGAGTAGGAGAAAGGATGATGAGAGGTTTAAAACGAGATAATATTTCTATTTCTGATCTTGGCCTCAGCCTACTCCGCCATGGTTGGAAGGATCTTGAGTTATTCTGCCTGTATTCCCGGGATTCTGTAATAAGCTTTCTGGGGAACAAAGGGGATAGCTTCCGAGCGCTCTTACAAAGGGGTATTTTATTTCTCAGACGGGAGAAACGCTGGAAGAGAAAGCACTGCAGAGGTGGGGAGAAAGGAAGTTGTACTCCTCCATGTTGTGGAGCCCACTAAAGATAGATGCCGGACCTTTTTTAAGTTTGAGGCGGGTGACCCCGGGAACGCGCGCCATCCGATCCGTCCGTTTGTTGGGCCACGCCTAGCATGTGAAACGTGCGGACAGATGCATGTCGGCATGTGTCGTGTCCGTTTGATGGCCCTCGTCCCCACTCGCACGCACCAGCCGCCAGTGCGTGGACAATTATCTGCTCCAGAGTACCCGCCTTCATGGTCGAATTGGTAGTTGGTACGTTGTCGAAAATCTTGCTCCTGGGAAAGAAAATTTCTCATTTTCAAAAACATTTCTTCGGATTCTAGGGTCGTATGTGAATAACTTTTGCTCCTTTTATAATCCCTTTTAATAAATTATAAAATATCCAAAAATAACAGAAAAATTAAATTACCGTGAGGATCAGTCATGAGGACTTATGAGCATTGTTGACTATCACATATTCACCTTGGCTCGCAGCTATTATGGGATAAGATGGGATGATCGAATCTTTCACTTTTTAAAACATTTTTATTTAATCTCAATAATTTTGTTTCCTAATTTCAACATATCTCTCCTCAGTTCTAATATATTTTTATTTTAAATTCGTATCTCATACTCGTCTCATTCAAAGTCGTAAACCACCACTACTGCTTGGATGTGCCAAAAACGGATAGGCAATATGTTTATGTACTCCCTAGTCATCGGATCTATGTGAATCACCGAAGTGATAGCACTTCCATGCAAAGACAGAATGAAAAGGGAACATACCAGAAATCTTTCCAAGTAAATGCTGAAAAGGGTAAGTAAATAACGTGGCAAATTTAGGTGTAGCTTCTAGATAAAGATTTTCGGAGCCCAAATCCCAGAAAATGTTTTCCCATATCTCTCTTAACGGTGTGCTTGATTCGAGGATAAGAGAGAAATTTTTTCATCATTTTCATCAATTTTATTGCATATAATACTTATTTATGTCTTGTCATGACAGCTTTTATGCTTTCCATATTATTAATCCTTTAAATCTTATCACTTTATCTCCGTCGATTATGTCATCATCGTTTCCACCGTCCACGGAGGTTATTTGGGCGCGAGTATGAGATATGCTATATTCTAACGATATAATTTCTCTTATATCCATAATAATTATACATAATTTTTAATATATTTATAATATTTTATAAATTTCTTTTATACCCATAACATTTCATCCTAAATTCCTTCTATACCCACACCTTTAAAATTAACGTTATCTATCCTCCTGAAAAGACGATTTTGCTTTTTTTTCTAATAAAAATAAATCAAATTTAACATGACTTTCGAGTTATTTAATATCTTACATTAATGATTTACTACCATCAATTGAGTGATGTTAAAGATTAATTATCTCAATTAAAAAATTTTAAATAGGCAAAATCATCTTTTCAATAGAGTAGATAATTATAGTTTTAACAGCATGGATATGAGAGAAATTTAAAGTGAAATGTTATGGGTATAAAAAGAATTTACGAAATATTGTGAGTATCTTAGGAATTATGTCAATTGTTATGAGTATAAGAGGAATTACCCTTATTACATATCTAAATCATTAATTAGTTATATAACATTAGTTGATCAAAAAATAATATAACATATGAGTTTTCTAAGAATTAAAATTATTAATATATTTATTTTTAATTGATATTAGTTCCATGAATGTTATATTATCCTAATTTTTCTTATAGATATATTTTATTATGTCTTGTTAGAATTATATTAGGAATGAGAATCTTATACGCTCGTAATGAATTTTTTACTCTTACTTGTACTAGGAAACACAGTCGCACTTGAATACGCTGTGTATAAAAACATACTTGAGGTAGGATAGCTCTTGCGTAACTACTATATATCCCTCCTAAACCAGTTATAAATATACGTGAGGTTTCTGTAAAAAATACACATTAGAACGTACAAGAGAAATCCCTAAAGAGTTCTCCTAAACTCTTTCAAAAATTAGTGACATTTTCGTTGTAGTAATGTGGTTAGTTTCTAATCTCGTGATTCTAATCTGACTAAGTGATGAAGTTTGAGATACAACCTTCTGATTCTTTCGCTTCCGCTTTCGGTAAACAAGGTATGCGATAAATCATTAATTTTGGTAAATCCTTAATTTCCGACACATGTCGAACATAATATATAGGTTTCATTTAAATAATGAGTAATTAATATTATAAAAAAGAAGCATATTTACATGTTGTTTGTGGGATTTAAAATATATAATTTTTATTTTAAAAATTGGATAATGTGAAAATGTTTCCTCAACTTTCTTTAATTTTCTAATTTAACTTCATATTATTATTGATTTCATTAATAACTCTTTTCTTTTAAGTTTATTTAAAAAATCACTTTTAGCTAGGGGTGTTAATGGATCGGGTTGTACGAATTGGAGCCTAATCCTAACTCATTTAAAATATCTTAATCCTAATCTTTTTATTAATTTATTTAAAAAACCTCGACACTAACTCATTTAATAAATAGGTTGACAGGTTGTTAACGGATTGTATAGTAGATGACCTGAAAGCTTAGATTCTACCAGACGATGATCTCGCAGGAAAAGACGAGAAAGTGTTTCCGATGCAGGAAAAATAAAAATATGACAGTGACAAAATAAATAAATTTAGAGCAGCAGCAGAAAAATAAAAATTTTGTGATGGAAGAAAGACTTAAAAGAGAAAAACTAACCAAGGAGTTTACATTTATATATATATATATATAAATTTAATGAGTTAAATGGGTTGAACAAATTATATAGGTTAAACGAATTACTCAACGGGTCGACGGGTCATAAAATTTTAACCCTAATCCATTTTTTTAATTAAATGGTTAAATAGGTTTGTGAATCATAACTCGTTTATTTAAAAATCTCAATCCAAACCTATCTATGAACGGATTGGACTGACAGATTAATCATGACTATTAACACTTCTACTTTTAGCATACCATCTTTCAATTTAATTTTATAATCTAAAGCATACCATCTTTCAATTTAATTTTATAATCTACCCAAGCACAACTAGAATTATATAATGATATTATTATCTTTTTATTATTGCATAATTTTTTCAAGGAGACAACGCTCCTGTTGATGCCAAGGATCGAACCTTGGATGTTAGGTGTACGTGCCCCGGTGTGAAACCAACTGGCCAAGGCCAGGTTTACAATGATATTATTATCTTTAATTTATACCTTACCTAATCTTAATAACCACCAATCATGAATAAGCATAAACCCTAAATATTGTATATTTAATAGGATAATCGTTTAAAAATAATATAACACATCGTAATTTTTAGAGTTGTCATCTATCAAAAAAACTCATTAATTATTAAGATCAACTAGGAGGTTATCAAAAGGTTATCATTATATAATTTTTTATCGTGTCATCCGCGTTTGATGATCAGGCACCTAACAAAGGTGTACTATAAGGACGAGGCAGTGAAGTGCCTTTACTAACATTTGAACATTTAATCTCTCGCTCCCACTACTCTACACTAACTCATGTCCCCAAGTGGTAACACTGTTTTGACTCTTGATCAGGTGTAAATGAGTCAAAAATTTTAATCGAAATTAATCAGCAAGATCGGTAATGAGATTTTTACGAATAAACTTAAAAAATAGCGATTATTTAAAAAAGTCAAAAGTTGTAGCATAGAAACACCGGAGGAATCATTTGCAGGTAGCCCTGAATACTAGCCCTCTTGTAATTGTGGGGTATTTTACTATTTCAGAAGTTTGGATATTGAGCAGTGCTAACTTTATTATGTAATTAAATTTAATCTTTACATCACATCAGGCTGGGACCTAATTACTAGTCAGACAAGAATACAACGAATTTTATGCCCATTACATTACTTTATTAATTTTGTTCACTGGTTTTGCCTTTTAATAGGCATGTGATGGTTCAAATATAGCAATATAATTTTAAAACATATATAGGATCCTAGCCAGCATGCTGAGTAAACAAGACCTATATATATTGAGTGGGGATGAGATAAAAAGGAGCTACCGAAAGGTACAACGATAATAATATTTACTCTCCCAAAAAATATAAGAAATCAAAACCTCGAACTTGATTGCTTCATGAACATTTATTATGCATGATTGAAGGCACAGCCGATGCTTATGGCAAGCAATAGCCATTTACCACTAATGATGTCGATCACTTAATTTAATTTGAAATGATACTAATGTATTAGAAATAGTGATCCATAAAAAAAAACACTTATACCGAGATCTACTAAACATTCTTTTATATAACTAGTTTTATTAGGATTTAACATCCCGCCCAATATTGATCATTTCCTATCAATGGTCTGAAATGGTATACTTTTTATTTTTTTATAAATTTGTTACGTTACGTGTGTATAATTGATTATAAAAAAGCGCATATAATTTATAAACCAAATGTTATTGTTTTTGAAAATGTAGATATATTTTTGTGGAATTTCAAACTATATATATGGTATTTTAATCATTTTCAACCATGCATGCCATTGTATTGGAATTTCAAAAGCAATATAATTATTTCTGAAAATGGTAAAAAACATAATTTATGACTTATATACACTTAACATAACAGTTTTATAAATTTAAAAAAAAAAGTTAAATTTTTTTTTTTTCTAGACCATTTCCTAGCAGTCTTATGTCCCCTCCATACTTAATGCTGGGATTTCACGCACGGTTAGCCCCAGTTCACAATATTAAAGAAAATCTTGATATTAGTGGTTGCAGTTTTTTTTTTGAAAAAATCCACAATCAAAGTTAAAAGAACTGAATCATCAAATTGTATCTTTTTTTTTTTGTCGATAGTTTATACATTACGGGTGTGTTTAGTTGGGAGTAAAACTTTTGATAAAAAGTTTTTGAGATAGAAGTTGTCACATTGATAGAAAATGATGTGATGTAATAGGAGTAATGATGAGAAGTAAAGAGAATAAAGTTAAAATAGATAGGTTAGTTGTATAGATAGTTGTGTAGAAATTATTGAAAAGTAGAGTAGTTTGTATAGGAAAACGTGAAAAATAATTAAAAAATAAAGTAATTATTGAGAGTGAAAAGTTTTAGATTGAAAAATTTTGGTTGACATGTTTATGTCTCAAACAAACACACCCTACAATTCATGGAATGAAGCCCATGCAATCATCGACACAACTCTGGCAGCCATCCGGAGCGGCTGCTGCTCTGTTTTTAATCATGCACTTGTTGGTCGTCATATGGCTCTGTATAACGAGATCGTTGGTAGGGGTGCAACTTGGTACCGGGTCGGTCCGAACCCGCCCGACCCGACCCGGTATCAAAACTAAAAATGAGGTTTATTTTTAAGATTTTTTCAAAATAGGCCCGGTTTCAACCCGACCCGGTTCGAACCCGGTGTAGTTTATATAATTTTTTCATCAATTATACATGCTTTTTTGTAATATTAATATATATATACATGTTTTAGGCATTACTAACTCTAATTCAGACAAATTACTTCTTTCTTCATTACCAAAGCATGCTTGAGGTAACTTAATTTCTAGGATGATTTTTTATGATTATTATCTTCTTATTGTTAACAGTTGCATCCATTTTTTTGTCTAGGTTGATGCATATTATTTTCAAATATGTAAATCAAGGAGGAAGAACTTGATATTAGAAATGCAGATGAAAATTAAGGGAGAAATTACTTGGAAGTCTTCGAATAGTTTTTTAGTTTTTTTGGAAACTTTAGAACATAAACTCATTTGAAATTTGAATTTGTTTAAAAGTAGATGTCAACTTATTTAAACTTGAGATTTGTTTATATTGTCATTTTAAATTTGGATTGCAATTAAATTAAATTGGAATGTTGAACTATTATGCTTAATGTATTTAGATTTAGTTACTTTGAATAACCGTTATGTGGATTATGTTTGAATTTGAGTCAGCATGATAAATCTATTTCATATTATGCTTTCTATTAGTATGAGAAATCTGTTAGTTTGAATTTCAGATTATAGTATAAATTTGATTCATATTTTAAGGTTATTGGTATGACAAGTGGTCAATTTTTACTTTAGCAATTTGTATGATAAATATTCAGTTTGAATTCAATTTCAGCAATTTGTATGATAATGTTTAGTTTCAACTACAAAGTTGGTATGATATGTTTATTTTTTATTTGGTATACTTGAGTTATTTCCATTAGCTATTAAATAGAAATGACCAACTAGTCATAAAACTAACTAATTTGTCATTTTTTGTGTCTACAGGGTGCTGAAAAATTATTTGCAGAGTTCATTCAAAGAATATTGCAGAATTTAGCATGATGTTGTAGAATTCTTTGAAAGTATGTTGCAGAATTCAGCATGAGGCTTGATTTCATAAACACATGTGTGTATATTTCAATAATTTTCTTTTAGATTACAACTGAATTTGGAAAAAAAAAATAGTTTATTGGTAACCCGAATTCTAACCCGAAACCGAACCAAAACTAATGCGAACCCGATCCGAACCCGAATTACATTCTTAGGGTTTGGGTTCACTCCAACCCGGTATAACCCGACCCGAGTTGCACCCCTAATCGTTGGCAGTCGCGTCCCCCGGCCCAGCCCATTAATTGTGAAGTCCCAGCTTACAACTCGGTGATCGTCGGATACCGACTACGATGAAGTACAACTAAGCAAAAACTGCATGAGAAGGTCGTTTCAAAATCTGAAAAATCTATCAAAGTTCTACAGATAACGCTTACGGAGCAATGTGAAGCTGATGAGACCATGTTCATCGCGTCTGGTGGCGGCGATAGCCGCCTTAAACGCCGCGCTGACGATGATTTATGACGGTCTTCCGTCAAGCCCACCACCTGTTCCATCGTTGGCGACCTCCGGCTCCATAAACCAGCAAACGTTTCTGACATCCGAGAAGCAACTCATCGTCTGCTCGGCTCTAAATACAGCTATTTTCATAGCTAGCTCTTAACTCAAACCATTCTCAACTCATACACCACGAATAGAAGGCAAAGCAAGAACTTCAAGGCAGAAAGATATCACATTCAGTACTTGATGACACCATATCCACCGGGTACAAAATCATGATCTCATTTTGCTTCTGAGTAACATGCCAGCCAAACATCCTCCGCATACAATAGACAATGAGTAATGCTTGAGCAAAGTTGAATGGCCTGTGATCAAATAAAAATATCTTACTTTTCTTAATGCCTGGGAACTGCGCATCAAAAATATCATAAGCAGGATATTTTATATTCCTGACGCATTGTACAGAAAGCTGGTAAGTAGGAAATATTTGTGTGGAAAACAAAACAAATACTATCAATGCACCTCGTCAAGCGAAGAATTAGTTCAGTAGAAGATGAAATGACCAAAGAGGAATGGTGTACCACTATTGTCGTTACCGTTGCAATGTTTTTCGTCTCTATCGGATCGAATATAGTCAAACACAATCATCCCTAATGAATCTTATAATTAAATATAATATGTAAGTCATCCAAACACGACCGTCATACCGTTGAGTTAGTCTGATTTATATGAATATATCTGCTGATCGCGCCATTGACTCATCTCGATCCTATGTTGAACCGTTCACTTCATGCGTGAATAATAGTCTTCCATTCTGGATTTTCTTTCAAGCTATCGAGGCCACTTTTGGTTTTGGTGAATAGAAAGTGGCCCTCTGGACCATCCATCTGATGCCTTGAAAAATGTTCTTTAAATTTATTTTCTGATCCATCCACTTAATGGATGGTGAACGCCTTCCTCATATTTTCTTCTATTCAATCTGAATCGCTGATTTGCTTCGTGGAACCCATGTTGATCATGCTGATCAATCCGAGTGCATTCTGGAAGATCTAAACCGTTCAATGTGCCGATGATGCTTTTATAACAGGCCGAGCCCACATCCCCTTGTTAAGAAATTTACGCTTAAGGGTCCAATTTGTGCTCATAAAAGTCGAGTTTCCCTCAACCCTGAGTTTTAACTATGTTTACGAAACTTAAACCCTAATTGTAATTCTAATTTTATTTATACAACCTAAATTTCGATCCTATTTGTTAAAATTGGTTGTAGGTTACAATTCAGTTGGCAAATTTTCATTTGATCAAGAATTACAAGTTTCAAATTTCATATAAATATACAGTAGCAATAAATTACACCCAAAAAAAAAGATACATGGCTATCTCTCAAATAAGATAAATGAATAAAATTAACAAACTTTAACTTTTTAAAATAAGATAAAGGAAGAAAATTACTAAACTTAAAAGTAAACAATACAGGTACAAAGATAGATATAAATGAAAATAATATAATTTTAATATGACAAAAATGTAAACAAACATAAATATAAATGAGGCATGATCATTTTAGACCAGTTCAAAAAATATTTTTTATTTTTAAAATTTTTTATAAAATCATTAATTCAAGTGCATTTAATTTATAAATTAAGTTTTATCATTTTGAAGATGTAGATATATTTATTTTGAATTTTTAAATATAAGAATATTTTAGTCATTTTAAATTATTGAAACATGACTAAAATACTCATAGATTAGAGTTCCGTTTGGCCCAGTAGTATAAAATACTAGAACTTACGCATTATCAAAAAAGAAGCTTATTATTACATCAAAAAAAGGAGCTTATTAGGTCTCTTTAGCATAAATCTGTCAGCTTAGCAGATTAGCTATGCCAAATGACTCCAAAAAGTCAATGACAACGCACATTTTACGCACAATTAAAGGGGCTAAATATGCCCTTAATCATCAAGGTGGAAGGAGAATGAAAAAGATTTTGGAAATCCTTAATTAATCAATCAAGTGTTTTATATTATAATGCCCATCCTAGACGTTTGAACTAAAAATATTTCGGCATATTGTTTGTTTTCAATATATTCCTGCAAGTCCAGTATTAGTTTTATATCTTTTTATGGTAATTTTAGTTTTATATTTATGGTGTATTTGGTAAGTGATAAAACTTTTAAATGAAAAATTTTTAACGTAAAACTTTTAAAATTTATAGAAAATGATGTAATATAACAAGGATAATGATAATCAGTAAAAAGAAAAAAGTTTAAAATAGATAAGTTAGTTATATAGGTAATTGCGCAGTGATTGAAAATAGGATAATTGTATAAAAAGATATAAAAAATAATTAAAAATGAGATAATTATGAAGAGTAAAAAATTTTAGATTGAAAATTTTTTATTGTAAACAAAGATGCCTTTGATATAAAATATATTATATGCATAATATCTAAATAATATTTTTTCACACTACGTATGAGGCATAATCCTCTTAGATCAACTTAAGTGAGGGGCCTACTTGGCAGGTCACAAAACCTATTTTTAAAATTTTTTATGTTTTTTATAAACATATAAATTAGAAGCATTTAATATATAACTAAGTTTTATTAATTTTGAATATGTTTATGTATTTTTAATTTTTAAGCACAAGCATTATTGCAATTTTTATATGCAGAAAATTATGATCTTGCCCTTGTGTTTAAAAGTCAAAAAAATATATAAACATATCAAAAAATGATAAAACTTAGTTTATAGATTAAATACAATTAACTTTATAAATTTCTTAGATTGGCAAGTTGAAAAGCTAAGTTTATAGATTAAATACACTTAACTTTATGGATTTTCGTATTGGTTGCTATTGATAAGTTGAAAAAAGCTGTTGAGAAAATTTCTGAAATTGATAGAGTAATAATGATATTGCATAATAGGAGTAATGGTTAAGAGTTAAGTAAATAAAGTCAAAACAAATCAGATGGCTATATAAAAAGTAAAGAACTAATTGTAGAGTACAACAGTTGTATGGAAAAATGAGCGCAAATTGTGGAATTTTATTTTTCCTCGTTACCTACCCGGCATTCTTAGAGCCCGGTGATATCTTCGGGACCTGGTTTTTTGCTCCCGGGTGCAAAAAACCAGAACTGCTCCCGGGTGCAAAAAACCCATTTTTTTTTATTTTTTTTTGAACTTTTTTTTATAGAACTGTTAATCTAGGTGTAACTAACACGTGTATAAATTTTTAACATTTTTGGAGTATTTTAGATATTTATTTTTTATTTTTGAAAATCAGTGGCATTTTAGGTAATTTTAAATTACGAAAATGCCACTGATTTTCAAAAATAAAAAATAAATATCTAAAATACCCCAAAAATGGTAAAAATTTATACACGTGTTAGGTACACCTAGATTAAGAATGTTAAAAAAAAAAGTTCAAAAAAAAATAAAAAAAAATGGGTTTTTTGCACCCGGGAGCAGTTCTGGTTTTATGCACCCGGGAGCAAAAAACCAGGTCCCGATATCTTTGGGGGTTCTTAACTCTTTGACTTTGAAAGGAATGAGTTCTATGGACTTAAAATTACTAGAAAACTAGTGTAGGTTCGCTGGCAGCCGAAAGGCCCACTAGAGGGGGAAGATGTCACATGGTGTTGAATGACTAGCGTTTCTCACAGGCCCACGACCCATCCGCTGGAGAAGTGAGGCAGCAATGTGGGGAATGAACAGAAATTGGAGTGGTTTGACAAAAACACAACCCAGCCTCCTCCTTGGCATAAAGCACTTTTTAGATCTCGGGGTTTAATCACGGTCACTTTTGTCTCGCTCTCGTATGGGCTATTTCGGACCTGTGAACTGTGCCCAAAAAAGCCTTCAACTTCTCTCGAGTCACCAACTGTGGTCACCGACAGCGGCGCAAAAAGGGCGTTCGGGCGGGTCGGTGCAGGTTCGAATTCCATTTAAGATTTCGGTAAAAAAAAAATATGTGCGGGAGCAGGTGGTTTTTTGGGTGGATGGGGTGTGGGAGCAGGTGGTTTTCCAGTTGGTTGGAAGTTGTGTCTTCCTAATTCTTTCGTAGAGCTGTATCTTCAGATTTCTTTGGGGAAATATATGTGTCCCAGATTTGTAAGAATACATCATATCTTCAGTATAATATGTGTTGAGATATATGTAATTATATACCAATAAAAAAAAAACTTCTCTCGATCATTCCTACGGGCCCACAGTTTTTGAACCATAATTCCGGTGATTTTTGCACACATTTATAAAGTTTGATTAATATTGCATTCACATTTCTAAGCTTGTCAAAATTGCAAATATGCTCATAAAATTTGCATAAATTTACAAACGTATACTTTTTGTTAGGGAGTCTTTAGATTTTTTTGTAAAAATAATGGAAATGTCCTTTAAATCCAGTAATACACTCACAATGTTTCTAATAGACGATTTTGCTATTTCATTATTTTAGATATTTTTATCTATATTATTATTTCATTATAATATTTTGCAAAAATTGCAAGTGTAATACTTGGTTGGTATAAAGGGCATTTTAGCCATTTTATAGAAAAATCTAACGATGATATAGTGGTAGGAACGAACTTGTAATTTTATGCAAATCTCACGGAGATATTTGAAATTTTGACGAACCTGGGGACACTTTCCGTTTCAATAAGCTTGATGACCGCCAGCGCACATCCACCGTCTTGGTTACCGTCCGGGCAATGTTTTTTTTTTGGTTAGAGGCTGAGTAGCACTGTCATATCACCATCTTATCTTCAATGGACAATAAGTGAACTAGATTACCCAACCTTTTCCTACCTGGTATACTTGTGAACCCCAATTTCTTTTCACATTCGACTCGTTTCCGAAACCGTCCTTATTCGCGGCTACCGTTTATCTGAAACTTTTCTTTATTTCCCCCTTTTTTCGGTTACTTGCAAAATTGCAACAGTTTGGAGCATACGTTTTTAGTGGTTATAGTCTTGCCGTGCCGACATGCTCTAATCCAACTGAAAATGTGGTGGGGACTCAAGAGAAAGCACTTGGATCACTTCATAGTACTCCTGTTCCCTCATTGCTACACCTTGATTGAATCACTGATTAGTTGTCTCCATCCGGTCGATAACTCATGGTACTCCTGTAGGAGTGCACACCGGGTTTTTCTCAACCCAAACCCGGATTTTACTCCTCCCGGAAACTGCTGATTTGCTTTCGTACTGAGTTTAACCTGGACCGAAAATAACTAGTGCCGGGTAGGGGAAAACCCGCCCATAGTTGGCTGGAGTAAAATGCTTTGATGTCACTGCATTGCTTCTAAACCTCGTCAGATGCTTTGATGTTCCTACATTGCTTCTAAACCTCATCAAATGACGCGATAAGTAGAGATGTATAATTAAAATTTCTCATCCTTCGTGAGTTTTCAAAACATATGCTTTTTAGAACTATGATTAAATATATAATAATTTATATTCCAAATAATTTAGATCTTAAAATATAATTTCAGAAAGTATAAAAAGTAAACTGTTGTATGAGACCGCGCATATTATATCCAAGCCATTGAGATTCCATTATATTATATTTAAGAATTTTAAACCATAGAACTACAATGATCCACAATGGTTGTACAAAACTGTAAGAATTAAGATACGGTGATTTAAATTATTTCTAAAATTTAAATTATTTTTTGTTTATTTTGATTCAATTGGTTTCCTTATTTTACTTTATATGTTTCATTAATTCATTTAAGGATAACGATCTGGTGCAACCCTTTCATGCATATCTTTTTTATTTTAAAATGTTATTTTTTAAAATTAAACAGTTAATTATATTTAATTATTAAAGAAGCCAAAACTCATTTGTAATATTTTTTTAGAGTGAATATATAATTATTAAAATATACAATATATATGAAGATATATACTACTATATAACTTACCAAAAATTTCTTATATCAGTCTATGCACGATGATATTAAGGGTCTATTTATTCAAACATCCTTGTACAGTAAAATTTCTTTATCAGTACTTTTCATGGAAGCATCGTCTATCAATTTCCTACAACTATACTAACTTTCACTAAAATTAGGTTATTTTTAAAGAATTTTAACACTTTTAGGTAAGGCCAAGCACTTTCAAAACTTGCAAAAGTGTTGGCGGCATTGAAAACGTATCAGTAAATTTAAAAGTCCATTCTAACATAGAAATTTAGATGAAGTAGCATATTCATTGAGTATTAAAATCGTCCGGCTCTTTAAAAACTCGGTTTTAAAATTTTAAGTTGAGAATGATAAGTTTAAAAAATCATGTAAATATAAGCTAATAAGACATAAACAAAAGTAACAATATTAGCTCAATTAAATTTAAGAAAATATATTAATATAATAAAATTTTAAAAAGATATTATCTTTTCCAATTCCAGCCATGTTTATACCAAAACAAAATAAAATAACTCTAAAAAGTAATAGGATTACAGGACTAAGACATAAGCTTAAAGCATAAGAGTCGTAGCCTTTTAAATCTCATGGGCTCACAGCTCGAATGCATCCCAATATATAATGGGTTCGTATTAAAAAATATTTTATTTTATTTTTAATGAATGTATAGTCTTGGCATAGATCTTTTCTTTTGTGAAATTCTGTGAATTTTGAAAATCTACGTGGAAGCCATGTGCAAATTATTTACATTAATAATTTTCAAAATTTCAAATAAATTTCAAAAATTAATAAATTTGACAGTAAATAAGATTTAAGTAAAGTTCATACATTCATTAAAAATAAAAAAAAATCATATTTGGGCTACCTGTAAATCACCTGCTAGGCTGCGGAATAATCGTGCATGCACAATTATATATGTAATGGTGGTGGGACCGAATTTTTTATAGTTTAAGTTGGGCAGGTCCATTGCATTGTTTTATTAATATTATTTTTATTTTTTTTAGATATTTTTAGATATTCATCGTGAAGCCTGAATATGATATATTTAAAAATTAATTTGCATGGATTATAATCAAAATTCTTTTTTTTTTTTTTTTGGATTCCTAATTTTCATGTGTAGTTATTATTTTGTCAATATGTTTATTTTTTTATTCTTTTAAAACATGTAAATATATTTATTCGAAAAAATATTTTTATTATTTAAACCTAGTTTAGACCGGCAATGATAAGATAGAGTTTGGTACTGAATTCAACCTAGACATGAACTTATATGCGGGGTTCAAGTCCAGAAAAACCCACGGGGTGTACAACTGTAATTAAATGACCCGTCTTCCGATGGTTTGCAGCAAGCTACTTCTGGACCATGTCTGGTCCTGAATCGGGATGGCTGACAGTACTCATTTCGTTTTCTGATTCACTCCTCAACTTTGAAATATGTCTTTCGCAAGGGGATTGCGTGTATCGACTCAGCCCATGTTTCAAAATTTTAAAGCCAGGAACGATGGAGTTGGAGTCGTCGTAGTCAAACCTTGCGCCAAACTACCGCCCCCAATGGGAAAAATCAAAACCAAGGAAACAACCGAGTAAGCAGGTGGACGTCACGCAATTTATAGAGAAATTCGAAGGAGGATTAGAACGGTTTCCTTGGACCTGCTTGTGCTCGTTTGAGCTTGGCCTTTCCATTCCGTGTGCCTCACAACGCAAGAAATTTTCCAAAGTACAAAACCGTGCCTTGGGAATATTCTGACCAACCTTACGCCCACCAAGCCTCGGTTATTCGGTGAGTTTAGGTGGTTCTCGCAGCCGACCTTGCATTGGCATTGACCATTGACATTTCCAAACTTTTTCGAGATCAAGCGTGCAGCAGCAGAATTTGCCATGAAGAAGGGGCGAAAGTCTCACGTTGGTGATGGATATGCGTGGAGCCGTGGATGGTACGGAATTCTTTGGAAAACCTGTATCGTTCATACTTTTCATCTATAGGCATAATCTCATGTGGCCGGCTGTAGTACCCTTTTTTATATATATAAAAACATGTAAAATTATGTGCATTTAACTTATAAATCAAGTTTTATGATTTTTGAATTTTTTAAATATTTTTTTATTTTTAAACACAGCAATATTTTCGTAATTTTCTAAGTCAAAAATGACGAAAATGTCATGATGTTAAAAAATAAAAAAATATTTAAAAAATTCAAAAATAGTAAAAATCAATTTACAGATTAAATATACATAAGTCTAAACATTTATGGAAAAAAATCAAAAAAATATTTGTGGGGAGAGAGGGTCCCATGCTGATGGTCGCATGGGATCAGCTCTCTTTCAACTGACGTGTGCTTGTGAAGTGAATGAAAAGTTTTTAGGTAAAATTTTTGAAATAAAATAAAATGATGTAATATAATAAAGATAATGATGAGGAGTAAAAAAAATAAGGTTAAAATATATAGGTTAGTTATATGAATAATTGTTTAGAAAAGATTAAAAATATGATAATTATATAGAAATATATGAAAAATAATTTAAAATAAGATAATTATAGAGTATGAAAATTTTTTGATTTAAAAACTTTTATCCACTACCAAACATGCCCTTAATTTAACAATCCAATAACCTCATTTTTTCAATTTTACATTTATAATTTAATTACTTTTCATACAAATTACTCTATTTATTTAAATTTTACCTTATCATTTTATATGAATCACATAGTTCTTAAAATATTTTTTTATCACTTCCCAGTTCATCTCAAAATCCTATAAACATCCCATTACCAAACATCGTCTCCCATAAAGGTCATGTGCATGTCTAATCAACGCCAACCGAAGGTCTCTAGCGCCCCGATACGTTATGTGGTCCTCTAAATAAGTACTTTTAACCAACCGAGGCTAGCTCGGTTGGTCGCCAGCTGCGGCGCAGACAGCCGTAGCTGCGGCTGGCGGGGGATCGAATCCCCGTATAGGCGTGGGAGCGTGGTCTCCCGGGTGGAGAGTGTGGGAGCAAGGTGGTCTCCCGGGTGGAAAGTATGGGAGCAGGTGGTCTCCCAGGTGGCTGTTGGAAGCTGTGTCTTCCAGATTTCTTTGGGACGTTATGTGTTCCCAGATTTGTAAGAATGTCTCAGATCTTCAAGTATAATATGTGTTGAGATACATGTAATTATATACCCATCAAAAAAAAAATAAGTACTTTTATGTCCCTTGAAGCCCACCCATTTAAAAATTGGACGGCAATAAAGATCCAGATGTTGCATGCCGAACACAATAATTCACCGCATGACGATGCGGGGACGAGCGAAAAAAACATTTTGGGCCAATCCACCTGTCAATTCAACAAATAACATCAGCCACCACATTTGAATTGTTGGTTGTGTAGAGCGGAACAGGGAAACATCAGGTATGTTTTTCAATAATTAATTTATCAACACAATAATCTTAGTATTTCAAATTTTATCTTTATCATTTTATATTAATTACACAATTCACAAAATATTTTTTTACTTTACTTCTCACTTCATCCCACGGTCATTCAAAAATTTAGCATACCAAATATCGACATCAACACCGAAGTTGACAAGTTAATCAATTGCGCCTAAAGTCAATGGAGTATGCCGGTGGGTGGGTTCATCTGTATAATTTTCATCCGACAGAAAATGAATGGAATTGCCTTGGGCCATCTTTTAAGCTACGTATTTGTGAACTGTACTGCATATTTTGCAGTTGCACGAATTCGTGTATTTTTTTTTATGATTACATAAGTTCGTGTACTACTTAACGAGAGATCAGGGCAGGGATCGGTAAAAGTGAATGGGCTGGTGCCGTTTTGGGCGTAGCAGTGAGATGAAAAAGCGAATAATGAGGAGATTAGTAGGTCAAGATAAAGATGGTGGTGGGTGTCGCATCAAGCTTCCATCGTTGATGCTGCAACGCAACAACCCCCGGGCTTTGCTGCTCCGCTAAGTTCGCATCGCATCGCATCATGCAATCACTGTCTAATTATGTAAGACGCCTTTTTTATGATTTCACTGCCAACAACATTGCATGACTGTAACCTTGGCGTCCAGGCGGTATTCACACTGCCAGCCGGCGGTAAAAGTACCTAAAATTCACGCTGCCAGCCTACACCACCGTGCTACGTGCTCAGTGCATTTCACACCGTCAGTCGGCACATACAAAAACGCTGAAATTTTCGGGTACTCAAGAGCATTTAACTTATTTTTTATTTCTTTAAAAGTTTTTTACACAGTTATTAATCTAAGTATATTTAATATATATATATTAATTTTTGTCATTTTTAGAGATTTTTAAATATCTTTTTTAGATTATGTAAAATCGGTGGTATTTTCATGTGTAAAAAAATTCAAAAAATAAAAAAAATATGTATTTGCACATGAATGTAACAAAACTAAGTGCACCCGATTGCATGAAATCACTTTCACCCAGACTACTAATTACCCTGTCGTGGTGTCCATGTATAATTTAGTAGTTATATATTCTAATGTTGGTGGCAATACATTCAGATTTCAAAGGAGTTTTATCTTTTAATTTTAAGATCATGTCTCTTATGTCACCAGGGTACTGATAGTAGTAGTAACTCATGTAGGTAAGGTGTTGCCTAACAAGGGTTTAAGCCTCTCATCTCTTATATGAAGTGAGAGTTTTAAATTTTCTTCATTAGTATGGAGGTATTTGTAAATTTTTCCCAATAGAGAGTGTTATAAAAAAAAATTTCTCAATTGTGTGAGATTGTGTTTCATTGTAATATAAATTATCACGATGTATAAATATCATAAAAAAAACATCGTGTCTCCTATAAGTAACGTTGGGTAAAAATTTGTTGTGTCAGAATGATGGAGTTGTAAATATTTATAGCTTTTAAAATAAAACCATCAAAAAGAAAAACCAATGCCAGGTGTCGAACTATTGATATAGCTACGGCTGAGACTACACGACTATTCCTTGTATTATGCCATAACGTTTTCTGTTGTTACATGACATGATTTGCCTTGAGCTTTCAAGAGCCCTTCTCAGCAGTTATCCTCGTTGGATCGAGATGTTTGTACTGTAGCTAGCATGAAAAATCGCTGTGGCCATGGGTGTCGCAACTGGGTTCCCCGGGGAACTCAATCCCCGATATAGCATTCTACTTCATCTAGAAGGCCCTGAAATAGATGTATCATTGATTGTGATAAACAAATAATTAAAAATATGGTCCTTATCAATCGATCGATCTATCTATCTATCGATTAATTGGCAGTGTTTCGACAAGGGATGACAAACAGTGGCCCAGAACTGCTTCTCGTCAGTGCATCTAGAATTATCCGCCTTCGTACCTATCCCGAAAACAGGTAAAAAGGTTGTCTTTGTCACCAATGGCAGGAATAGTGGGAAACCATGTGCATACGCAATAGTGAATTGCTAAGGAAGGAGATCCCTGGATAGATCGGAGGGTGAAGGGTCGAAGGGTTCAAACACGTAGGAAAAGTTTCACAGGAATGACTAGCTAAAGGAGGCCGCGTGTTTATAAAAGAGAAATAGAAAACATATTTTATAGGTTTTAGGTCAACCTGCGGCAATGAAATATCGACAGGATTTGATTATTCTTAACATAGCTAGATTTCTAAACCAGTTTATTCAATTTTATATTTTTCTGAATTCGTTTTCAACCTATTAATATTAATATTATCCACCCATTTCAATGAAATACTAATTTCTCGGAAAGATCGACTGATATATCCAAACAGTATGCCTGGGATGCAATTTCCCGATGCTCCCAAGATTTCATCTCAGTCCAATTCGCGAAACAGTCCAACTCAATTATCCATCCATTTCGCGGCTTTTCCACGAGCCAATGCGTGTTGCTGCGAGGATCAGTGCTTTGCACGTGCTTTAAATAGAAGTTGAGCAGTAAAACCCCTGGGGATAAGAAAATATTATCTACCGTGATCAGCTGCGGATTCAAGAATTTAGGTGAGTGGGGGTAATTAGAAATTAGGATAATTATATTACTCTTACTTGAGAGAGGGCAATCATGGTAAAATGAACTGTGTTTTTAACATATTTTTTAAATTATGAAGGAGTTTATACTACTTTACAAAATTTCAGTAAGGGCAACTGCCCATACTAAGCTCCATGTAGATCCGCCCATGATCGTCATCTTTGACCATCAAAAGATTGACCGTCAACGATCACAGCATACATCCATTATTATCTAAATTCAATTCGCGATCCAACAGAAGGATTGGGCAAGCAAATCTAGTTTTATCTAATCCTCAAACTAGCTTTGAAACATTAAATAATCATTATATTTAATTATTTTATATATGGAGCCTAATTATATATATATCATGTAGAAAAATGATCGTATTAGCCCACCTCAAAAATCCTATTTACAATAACTTTTTTTTACTTTTTTGTTCATACACTTGTTTATCTAAGTTTATTTAATATATAAATTAAGTTTTACCATTTTTGGATATGTATATATATATATTTTAGATTTTTAAAAATAAGGGTATTTTAAATACATATATACACATAGATGTTTAAAAATCTCAAAAAAATAGATAAACATATTTAAAAATGGTAAAACTTAGTTTATATGTTAAATACACTTAGATAAACAAGTGCACGAAGAAAAAAGTAAAAAAAAAAGTTGTTGTAAATATGTTTTTTAAGGTGGGCTAAGTGGGGCATTTACTTAGCCCGGGCTAACAGGATCACTCATCCATGATGTATTTTAGGTTAAAATACAATATTTGTTTATTTTTATAATCAGTTTTATTTTTTATTTTTTCATAAGCATAATTTTTCTAAGTATATTTCATCTATATACCAAGTTTTGTTATTTTATAATATTTTATAATATTTATTAACAATAAATTTTTTAAAGGTGAAAAATGAATTAAACGTCCCTAAAATTGATATTTTTAAAATAAAATAAAAATAAAAAATATTGTAAAATGGCAAAACATGGTATACATAAATGCACTTGAAAAAATATGTTTATAAAGAAAAAATCAAATAAAAGTAAAAATAACATAAAATAAATGAATATTGTATTTTAACTTAAAATACGTCATGGTGTATATAACCACGCTTCTTTATTTATATATACATATATTAAATAATCTTTAATATTTGTTACTTAAAAGATCTTAACATATTCTAAACTTAATAGATGAATTAGATATTTAACCTTATTTCGAATATACATTAATTATTTATGAATGTACATGTTGTTACATAATTATTAAAATATCAACCATAAGAAGATGGAAACCAATCCAACCGATGCCAATCAGACTAAAAAAGTCATTGGTCAAGTGAGCCGCATAGAGCCGAGAATGTTTTGATAAAAAAATTCACTTAAAATTTTAAAAATATAGTTTATTTGTATACAGTTGTTCCCCATCAAAAATATTATGCCTCCTTAATGGTAAAGCGTCCCACATAAAAAGTCCTGATTCCATCACCAATTGGGCCTGAATTAGACTGTTTGATCCAATTCAGTTCTTATACTCTCGGGCAAAATGTCTAGGCTTGTACGATGATCAAGATGGTTCATTCATTACTATTAGCCTCGTAGATTATATGTCGAGTTATTCCATTCCGAATACATGAGCCTCTTTGTTTTAAAATGGAAAACTTTTGCGAGTTTCATAGGAAGATGAATGGAAGATGTAAGGATAGGTTTAAGTTTGTTAAATTAGCACTTTTTAAGTTTCATCTTTTAGTAAATAACTCTTAAGTTTTGCGAATATATAGTTTTAGTCATTTCGGTTTAAAAAAAAAAAACAGTTTTGGTCGCTCTAATTAAATAATGCTCAAGCGCTCTTAACTTTTCAACATAACATAAAAAAAATATATACCTTTTAATGATTTTATTCAATGGGATTCTGGTGTTATTTTTTAAGAACCTTTTTATGGGAATTATTATTTAAAAAGAAAATTTTTAAGTTTTAATCAATTGGTTCAAGATATTTTTGTGAAGTACTGTAAAAAAATTTCATCATTTCACATCAAAAGTTAAAAATGTTAGGGTATATTTGTGAAATTTAAAACCGTCAATTGCAAATATTAAACTTTAGGATTAAAAAGTGCTGATGGGGGGGTGCGGGGTGCATGTTGTTCCTACTTCCTTCCCTACGCAGCATCCTCGGCATCTAGAATCGGCAACGCAAAGCCGAATTCCGGCTCCTCCTTCCCATCGAAGTGTTAGTCCCTCGCCGGTCTACGCCTAGACTTTTACGTCCACGAGAGGGAAGGTGGGTCGTCGGTTTCCAGTGGGAATTGGCACACACCCTCCGACACCCATGTCTCTGTCATCAGTTAAGCTGGAGATTTTAATCTGAAAATTTCACCCAAAAAAAAAAAAAAAAGTATGCTGGGTGTCTTGCAATTAATAGAGGAATAAAAACTACCAATAAACAGTGGAAGTGACCTTTCTTAAGTTGTTAGAAATAAACACTGAAAAGCCAAATTCACGATTTAAATAAAATGAATACCTCGTCTAGATTCGGATAGCAAGAGATGTAGAATAAGGGACGGCATAACAGGATAAAAGTCAATGTCAAGCTGAATGCACCCGTAGTGACTGGAAATTTCGTTTGCACTCTTTGGGCCCTTATATCTGTACGGGACAATAAGATAGAACCAGTGTTGTTAAAACCGGACCGGACCGGCCGGTCGAACCGGTCCAACCGGGAACCGGACATATATCCGGTTCGATCTCATGCGGTTCGGTCTGATAGTATTAAACCGCATGAACCGTTGAACCGCCGGTTCAACCGGAAAACACGGTTAAACCGGTTAGACCGGTTCGCAAATAAAAGAAACACAGAATGACAAAACCCGATCGTCTTTCCCTCCCGCGTCCCGAATCGGCAGCACTTTCCCTTTCCCATTTTTTCAGTCGTCTTCTTCGTCTGGTCCATTTGCTCGGTGCGTGCTGTGACTGCCGTCTTCCTCATCGCCGGCGACCAGCAGTGCATTCGGCCGAGATCTGGTTCAATTCATCTTCCTCGAGGCGTCAGCAGTGCGTGCGGTCTTCCTCTGTTCAGCATCTTGTCTTCCTCGAGACGTCGGTTCCTTGAGACAGAAGCTCCGATCGTTATCATCAGCTGGCCGTTTCGATCTTCCTCATCTCGTCTACAGCAGCACAGCTCCGATCGTCGTCATCAGCTAGCCGTTTCGGTCGTCATCTCATCTACAGCTTCGATCCCCCAAATCCATTTCACGGCCAGCAGCGACCACTAGCTCCCGTTCTCTGCTGAGCAGTGAGCACTCAGTTCGGGCGATCACCAGCTCCCATCGCCGGCGACCAGCAGTGCATTCGGCGGAGATCTGGTTCAATCTCATCTTCCTCGAGGCGTCAGCAGTGCGTGCGATCTTCCTCTATTTAGCGTCTTGTCTTCCTCGAGACGTCGGTTCCTTGAGACAGAAGCTCCGATCGTTATCATCAGGCCGTTTCGATCTTCCTCATCTCGTCCACAGCAGCACAGCTCCGATCATCGTCATCAGCTAGCCATTTCGGTCGTCATCTCGTCTACAGCTTCGATCCCCCAAATCCATTTCACGGCCAGCAGCGACCACCAGCTCCCGTTCTCTGCTGAGCAGAGAGCACTCAGTTTCGGCGATCACCAGCTCCCATTCTCTGTTTTGCATTTAGTTCCGACGACCACCAGCTCCCATTCTCTGTTTTCCCATTCTTTGTTTTGCATTCAGTTTCGGCGACCACTTTTCTGAAATGTTTTCTGTAAAAAACTTTTCTTTTTTATGCTAAATCTTTATTAATTGTGATTGCACTCGTGCCTTGCTTATTTGTTACACTGGTGGATCATATGTAAACTTTGATCATTGAAAGAAGTTAGAATTTCTGGCTGTTTTTGCTTGATATGTTACACTGGTGCTTATTACATGTTAGTCAATGTAGTTAATTTTCTAACATGCATGGTTAAATTTTTTTTAAAACATTCTATTAATTTTTTTCTGCATATTTTGTACTTATATTGTGATTCTTAAAATCTAACATATATATTTAGGATTTATAAAAATATAATTTTATCAATATATTTATTTTAAATTAAAATTAAAAATAATTAAATATTTATGACGTCATAAATATGTCATGCTGACATCATCGGTTTGAACCGGTTTGATTAACCGGTCGAACCGGTTCGAACCAGACCAGTAACTTTTTCGGTTCAATCACCGGTTCGGTTCTGACAACATTGGATAGAACTGGGCAGCGATCGTATGCACCTGGGTGCATCCCGGGTGTGTTACACCTTTTTTTAATTTTTTTTTGAAATTTTTTTTTATGAAGCTGTTAATCTAGGTGTATTTAACATATGTATCAATTTTTTACTATTTTTGGAGACTTTTATATATTTTTTTATATTTTTAAAAATCAGTGACATTTTTAGTAATTTAAAACTGATTTTTTAAAATATATAAAAAAAGTCTCCAAAAATGGTAAAAAATTAATATTTCTGTTAAATACACCTAGATTAACCATTTTGTAAAAAAAACTTACAAAAAAAAAATAAAAAAATGGTTGCCTCAATGCGCCCGGTTGCATACGATCGCTGCCTAATAGAACTACTTCCATCAAATTTTATTCGCCGTGGATGGAGCATTGCTGTCATTTTCATAGGTAATAGCTTATTTCTCGGCTGTGTCCATTTTTCAAAATCAGGTGGAAAAGTGCAAGCTGGGTGATGCAAAGCCGGTGGAGTAGCTACTGATTGGAAAGAAATTTAGACAAGGCTTAATTAGATAGAAACGGTTTTATGTAACTCTTTTTAAATTTAATATTTTTATATTTGAGGAAAATTAAATTTATTTATTGTATTCATCATTATTTGTTTAATTAGAAAATTATGTTTTATCCAAATCGAATAAAAAAAATATATGCATGGGGTATATTTGCTCAAAAAGTAGATATATTTATGTCTGAATTAGTAAAAAATGTTAAGATTCATTCACGTATGTATTAAAATGTAATAATATTTTATAAAATTATTTATCTGCACAAAAGTAATATTTTAGATGATTTAGATGTTGAAAATACTATTTAAAATTTAATATTCAGCATTAAATGATTTTATTACGTTGGTTTTACATATTTATAGATAGGACTCATATACAATAATACAAAGTAAGCGAAAAAGTTTCCTCAATAATATAAATAATACTAAATATAATAGATGGAGTAAATTTTTCATTAATTATTGAGATATTAAAAATATATGAATTACGTAGAAAATGAGTTTTATAGAAGCATCCTCATGGAGATGATAGAGATATGATGACTATGTGGTTGATTTTGAAATATGGATAATTAGTTGAATTAAGCCGGATATACATTTTTCAACCGTTAAAGCTTTTGATAAATTTTCATTAAAAATTTTCATTTTATCTTCAACCAATACTTTTGTATATTTTGAAGAGTAAAAGTTGTCAAATGATGTGATATAATAGGGGTAATGATGAGTAGTAAAGATGATAAAATTAAAATAGATAGGTTAGTTGTGTGGGTAGTTGTGTAGAAATGATTGAAAAGTAGGGTAGTTGTATAGGAAAATGTGAAAAATGTAATTTAAAAATATAATATTTGTGGAGAATGAAAAGTTTTAGAGTGTGTTTGTTTGGGATACAAACATGTCAATCAAAACTTTTCCATTTAAAACTTTTCACTCTCCATAACTATTCTATTTTTTAATTATTTTTTCACATTTTCCTATACAAACTACCCTACTTTTCAATCATTTCTACACAACTATCTATACAACTAACCTATCTATTTTAACTTTATTCTCTTTACTTCTCATCATTACTCCTATTATATCACATCATTTTCTATCAATGTGACAACTTCTACCTCAAAAACTTTTCATCAAAAGTTTTACCCCCAACCAAACACATCCTTAGATTGAAAAGTTTTAACTTGATATTTTTTAACCATTGTCAAACATATCCTTAACGTAGAATTATAGCAGCGGTAATATATATGAGATAAAATTTATTATACTATTAGCTTGGGAGTCTCGTTTTTCTCATAGGTTATAAGCTATGAACATAAATACACGAAGGCCGAAGTTGGAGGAGGCACAACACGGTTTCAATATGTTTTTTGATTTATTCATATATACATCAAGCCGTCAGATATTCATAAAAACCTCAACACAGTTTTATTTATATATGTATAATTCTCAAAACATAAAGAAACTAAATAACACTATCACTGCACGGATGGGCTAATAAAACCCTCACCATGGGAGGGATGTGAACCTGCTACTGGTGGCAGTTTAACCCGTTCGCACAGCATTGGCGCTAGTGCGGGTTACCACTAACATGATTCCTAATTTGAAATTATTAGTTTTCATTATCCTTATTTAAAAAATAGTTTATGATTAGGTTTTCGGTCAAGCCGAAATAAGCAGCATATTAAGTCCCGAGAATAACAGAAAAAACAAATTAAACATTCATTGTCGACATCACCAAATTGTTCCATTTTTATTACTTAAGACCCACTTTTAAAAATGATCCAAGTCTCCTAAATATTCGCTCTGAGGCTATTGAATCAACAGGAATCAAAGACACAAGGAACAAACCAGCACTGGGCAAAGGTGAGTGAGAGAACAATTGTAAGAACATCTAATGTCCGTCTTTTTTAAGTAAATGCCTAACATAATGTTTTTTTTTTGGATGGATGCTAATGTTCTAGTCGGGTTTTGAAATCCCACACTGGTGCCAATTAGCTGACATTTTATAACAGTTCCAATTGTGGTTGAAATCCCACATTTGCGAACGCGGTATTCTAGTGTGATTCTACTCCTGTTTTCATTGCTGGTAGGAAGAACTGACAAGAAAATTCGAGTAGTATTATAGTCTTTGCTTAGAATAGTGATTATTGTGTCTAAATCTCCTTAGGTTTTGGTATGACCCATGTCATGAAATGCTCATTTTGTATACATCAGTGACTAAAACTGACAAAAATTGAGTACAATTATACAAACGTCTGATTTCATTTAAATTACTCCTCGATTGGCCGGTCAATCCTACTCCTTCCTTTTTTCCACTAAGTAAAGACGACAAAGGGTGGATCCGATTGGTCAGTCAATGTGAACAAGCACAAGAATCTTGTGCTTCTATGGGTAGTTTGGAATTCCAGAATACGTGGAGTGTGCTGTAGGGTGGGCGTCTTACTAGCAGCTCTCCAGAGTCCAGACGGTCGTTCGCCGCCTGCCCGCCCGTGATGCAGCGAGATGTTTTCCGATCTGTGGTAGAATATTCTACTTTCTAGAATCCATACGTAATGATCGTGGACCCTCTTTTGCCTTCACGCGCAAGGAATCGAGGATCGCAACATCGAAATTTTGGATCACTGCGGTTTATTTTCTTGGCGGCGGACCTCAGAGGATAAAAACGCTTATTATATTCTTTTCTTCTGGAATCGCAATTTCAGACCGCTTTGCTCCATCGTAGTCCACTGCCGAATTGAAATATTAGTTTTCTCGCGATGGGTAGCAAAACTGATCCGTGCATGGCAGTACTAACCATTATTCATTGGAATTAGTAGATTTTCAGGATAGTTTTCATCGTGGCCAAAATGTTTAGAATTAATTCACGTAAAGGTATCTTAATTAAAATAGTAGTTTTTGAGTTTAAGCTAAAGATAGTCTAACGTATACAAATACGTACGCAATTCTATCCAAATGGTATTGTACTTTTACTGTAAATCATGATGTGAAAGGCTCTATTTATATAGAAGAGTTTCAGTTTCTCTCTCACACGGACACGAACATAAGCGGTTTCCATTTACTGCAAGTATCACGGGGAGAAGTGCTGAGATTGAGAAGACCTTGCACTCTACACATTCTACAAGCGGAATTTATACACATGGATTTATGTACGCTTCAGCATAACATGATTTCCAACACAAAATCCCAAAAAAAAAAAAATGATAGGTTTAATGTATGGTTGCTTGTCATGGATTTTCTCAACTATATTCGTGGAAAGGAGAGAACCGCAAATCTAGCTCAGGACTCAGGCTAAACCAGTCACGGATGTTAAGCTGTTGCCACTCATGGAAAGTGGTGTACAGGCGGAGGAACCATCTGGACGTGTTTATCTCATTACGTCGAGTCCCTCTGCACTACACATCCGTAGCAGTCACGAGGGCTTTCACAAACAGGGGTAAAATTATAACTTCATATTTGTGTTTACGTTTCACCTGTTACAAACTTTGTTGAGCTCGATCAGATATGATGAAACTTGATTGTGTTCAATGAATTTCAAATTCGTTTAAAAAGTCATTGGTAAAATGTAAATGAACCTTGCTTGTGCTAGCCAGCCCTATTTATTTGCAGACTTTCTTATTCAGATGAAAGCACTAATTGAAAATTTTTAATGAGGTTGCTGAATATGGGGCCGATAGATTTGATTAGAACTTCATAAGATCATTGAATTTAGTTGATCAGGCTCAATCGAACTTGAGAAATTACTAAAGTTAGGCCATATAAACTTGATCACATTTTAATGGATTTGATATGTTTGACCAAACTGGGCATGCTTAATTAAGAGATTTGATCATGCTTCACCAGCTTAATTAGGCTTGACGGCATAACACGGGAACAAGGATTTACTTATGAGAATTTTAATCGTAGATGTTATCATGTCTCATGATCTAACGGCTTCAAGATGGGTTGTAACCTATGAGACGGAAGCATTTGCAGTATAGACGCACATTAATCATGATGATCATTTCTCTCAAAAAAAATAAAATAAAATTCACGATGATCATATCGCCTCCATCGATCAGGTAAGGCTAAGCTTCGGGAACGTTGAAGTTTGCAAACCGCATGTGGCCCACCCCCGCCATTGAAAGATGGGTATCGATGCCGTTTCCTCATTTCGTCGCTCCTGCCATCATCAGCTGAATCACCTAGAAATGAAGCTATTCCAAAAAAATTTTAAATGCGTAGCTTCAACAAGAGGCTAGCAGTATAAGTCAACACTGCTGGAGAAAAAAAAAAAAAAACTTAAATGGTGAAGTCGATTGGGCTACGGGACCCGTTTGAGTCTTTGAGAAGGTGAAAACAATACAATCATAAAAAATCAAGTATAAAATATTGAAACCACTCAGATCAGTTCGCGCAAGTGTAGGCATACAAGAATAATTAAAAATGTATGGATGTTTGTTAAAATTATAAAATTAATTATAACAAATAAATAATTTTAATACACTTATATTAGTGATATACTAGGGTGTAACGATAAGCATCTACTCAAGGTTCTGTCGACTTAAAATAGCCACACATTTTTGTTTCAATCAAAATTCAATTTATTTACTATAGTTAAAATTCTTTATTTTAGTAGCACATTGAATTTCGTTTAAATAAAATACACGTATAGATCTAATTTGAAAAAATATGCAAAATTAACATAACAAAATTATTTTATTTTAATATCAATTTAAATGTTAACACAAGATCGCATCTTCTATAAGCTTTCCTAAATGCTATCTGCTGTAACATATTACAATTTTGGTCAAAAATGATGTAGGTAGTTTTTGGGTCAACAAACGATCATGAGGGTGTGTAGTACTCGTGTGGCCAACTCACATGGCCATAAGAAGATCACACATGTTTGCATAATAATATCTCAAAGACCACATGGGTGTAACACCCATGATCACACATTCCTTTTCTTAGTAGGATGGGTATAAATTGGGTTGGTGTATTATCAACTTTAATTCTATTTGTAAAACATTGACTCAACCTTATATTCAATCTTATTTTTCAAACTTCAACCTAACCCTAAACCTTACTCATATAAATTGGTTTGGTTTGGCTTAATAAATATATAATATTTTAAAAAAAATTCTTAATTAAATTAATTTTAAAATATAAAATTTATATTAAATAATAAAAATTAATTCTTTTAAAAATTAATTCTTTTTATGAAAATATCTTCCAATTTACAACTTATACTATAATATAATTGCTAAGTAATCGTATTTTAAAGTAATGATGTTTATTTAATGCTTATGTGTAATAAGATTCTATGTGCTAAATTTAAAGTAATAGTTAAATATGATTGATTTTGTATGACTATTTAAAAAAAATTATTATATTTTATATTAACACACAAAATCCGGTCAAGTTGAGTTGACGAATATCCAACCCAAACTAATCTACTTTTGAAAATTGGTCGGATAAAGTCGAGTTATGTAATTTTTTTTTCAAAATATCTAACCTAACCCTCTTATAAATCGGGTTGAGTTAATTAGGTTTAAGTTGAGATGGACCCTTTTTATACCCCTACTTGGTGGTTAACAAAGAAGGCATGAGAAACTCATAGACTCCACCTTGCCTAAGGCCTCACTTTATTGACAATACTACATGACTTTGTGTGAAGTTGATAACCAATATCAATGATAAAATAAATTTAAATAATATAATTGATTGGCACAGATTTTATCATCAATGTGGTGTATTCCTTAGCATATCGATCATGTTAACCCTTGGAATTTTTTTATAACTTAAATCTAATCATTATGGTTGGCTGAAGTTTCAGAAATTGCACCAATCTAGTGCACCTAGTGCACTAGCTCTTTTTTATTATTTATTTTTTGACACTATTATGTGGGCTCAAACATGAAGATTTCATATATACAATTTTATAATTTTTTATAATTCTAAAAAATTAAATAAAGTCAAAAAAATTTAATGAATGTTGAGCAGAAAATCAATCATTTGGTATGAAGAGTAGATAATATCATGAAGTTATCAAATGAATTAGTGACTCCCCTTTAAAAGACTAAAATTACCTCACTAATGCTCAACTATTTATAAGAGACGTATCCTCATACATGCGAACCAAGCCCTTTGTATCACAATAAGATTAGATTAACATTATGACACAATATTAACATTTATTAAGCTTATTGCTCAAAGAAGTGCTTTAATATTGTGGCCCTCAAGCAGAATATCATTACCTAGCATCAATGATAACTCTAACCGCTAAGAGAGGTGAAATTGACTTAATCATTATGAGTCATTCATGACAGACCTCATTCTGTGCACCACTAATCAAGGATTGACATATTACCTTATGAAAGATCCAATAGATGATTATAAATTTTCATTTGACACTTAGCATAGGAATAGATGATTATAAATTTTCATTTGACACTAAGCATATCCTATGCTAAGTGATGAATAAAAGAAATACAATATCCCCTGTTAAAAGTAGAATAAAGAAGGAAAAATAGAGAGTTAGAAGTTTCGAGTTTCAACTTGGCTAATCATTTCGAGAGAATTTATCTACTAAACAAAGGGAGGTTATAGGAGAGGAAAAATAACTCAATCTTATACTTCTAATTCCATGTCTTCGTCATTCTAAATATTGTAACTTTAGCCTCATAAGCTCTTCTTAAATTAGATTATTAAGAACAACTTTCGTCCCATACAAGCGGAGCTAATTATCTCTTACTATATTCTGTTTTCATTGAAATCTTTTTTATGTGAATTAAACAATTAAATAAGAAAGACAATCTTTGAAACGTTATTATTTATGAATTTGATATTTATTATTTAATATAAAAACAAACGGTTCAGATTTGTCCAAAAAGGTGGTGAAGCCACGTGAGTAGGCTGTTGATATAATACGTGGCTAAATTGCATGTGCAAGTAGAAGGTCTTTGTTGAGTCTTCTAGAAAAAGTAGAAGTGCTGCGCAGGTGAACAACCTCTTCGCACGCTTTATTTTCGAAGAAGCGTGTGAGCAGGGGCCCTGGAGGTGTCCAACTCTGACATTTCGTCACGCGCTATCTGCCTTTTAACGCGGAAATCCCTCCTCTTCACACGAAACAAATCCTCCGTCTCACCCACCGAAATCCTACCTCGCTCTCTCTCAGCTCTCCTCCGCCCCCGAAAAGCACCACGGATTCCAGAAGACAGGGAAAGGGAGAGAGCTCTCTCCCTTCCAAAACCCATCAAGACATGCAGCAGAGCACTGTTCTCTCCCTCTCCCCAAGCTTGAGCAGTTACTCCTCCAGCAGATTTGCTGAAATAGCCTCCCGAGTCGCCGATATTCCGTCCGCCGAAAACACGGAGGATTCCTCCTCAGAATCTCAGAACCCCAGCTTCGCAGGCAATGCGGCTTCTAACAGCGAACCGTCTCCGGACAGCGGAGAAGCCCCCGAAAATACCAACAATGGCGACGAGGATGACGACTTCGAGTTCGCAGTCGTCGGCCGTGATTTCAACGAATCCCCCATCTCTGCGGATGAGATTTTCTTCAACGGTAAGATACGCCCTACCTTTCCGGTCTTCAATCGCCATGTCCTGTCCCTCGAGTCGGCGTCGGAAAAGCCGGAGAACGAGAGTCGTTCGATCCGCCTCCCGCTTCGTAAGCTCATGATCGAGGACAGGGAGCCGCCGTCTTCTTCTTCTTCCGAAGCAGACGAGCTCGAAGGGATTCCGGATGAAACCTATTGCGTGTGGAGACCTAGGGCCCCCGGGACGGCTGCGTCGGAAACGCCGAGCTACAGCAAAAAGAGTAACTCGACCGGATCTTCCAAACGGTGGAGACTTCGCAATCTCCTCCACCGGAGCAACAGCGACGGCAAGGATACGTTCGTTTTCCTTGCGGCGCCGCCTGCGAAAAAATCAGGCACGGCGGCAGCGGAGAAGACAGCGGGGCATTCGAAGGCCATCAAGGATTCTAGTGCGAAGAAGGCCGGTGGAGTTATAAAAAGGCAAGGCAGCTCTGGTGAGAAAGAGATTTCAGGGCCTGAGAAGCATTACGTCAGAAATCGGGCCTTAAAGGAGGGAGATCGAAGGAAATCGTTTCTTCCGTACCGGCAGGATTTGGTGGGTTTCTTTGCGAACGTGAATGGGTTGAGCAGGAGTCTGCATCCCTTCTAAATTGCTGTTACAGGGATTTGGATATAAGTTCGTTATCTGAAATCTGAATTTCATATTCTCGGTAATTTTAACCATACGTGCTTGGTGTGGACGGCCGCAAAAGAAGGCTAGGTTGTGCCTGTGGTTTTTTTTTTTTTTTTTTTCTCCTTCTTGTTTTTATCGTCCTTAGATTAGGCTACATATAAACATGTAAATTCTCCAATTTCTACATTGAATTGGTTTCCTGGGGAGACTTTTTATTTGGGATGGTGAAAATTAGTGTTTTATGTATATTTGAAATGCTTCGGTGCATGGTTTAACCTCTTCTGTGATGAAAATGGTTTGGAAGGAAAACAAGTGATGAAACAGAGCATGGGACAATGGTATTTTGTTTCGGGAAAAAAAAAAAAAAAAAAGCTGATTTGGTAATTCAAAAATTTTGCTGCTCACCGCCATCACCGACTCTCTACTGGGGCCCAATTGCTTCGATGGTCCATTGAAATTTCATCAGTCTTGGGAGAAAGAGGTGCAAACAGTGGGGCTGTTGACTCCGGTGGATGAGCAGAACTGCGTCTCATTCATTCTCTACACTGGCCCACCAGGAGTGGAGCTATATATATATATATATAAACACTTCTATTAGGTCTCCAATGATGGTTCACCTACCGAGTTGTTGCCTTGTTTTATTCGCCGATTAAGTTAATCGTGTTGACTTTTTGTCAACTAATTTTGGTCACATTTTTGTGTGTTTTGTGTGTTTTGTATGGCATTTCCAATCGGCATGTCCCTCCAAAATGAAATGAACAGGCACCAACATCACCGTTCTTAGGATTTCCGTGACCGTTGGCGCTTGGTTCGGATTAGGGGTGGGAATTGGGGCGGGTCGACCCGTGACCCGGTATTGACCCGATCCGTTTTTGGCCGGGTAAAACTAATATATTTTTGACCCGGTATAGGGATGGGTTAGAAATTTTGACCCGAATTCAAAAATAGGATTGGGGTGGGTCAACCATGTCCCGACCCGAAGAGTCCGACCCGCCCCGCATATATAACTTTATTAAAAATTATAAGACTATATTGAAATATTATTATTATTTTCTTTCAAATTTCTCACTTTTTTATAATCAACTCTATCAACAATAGAAGAATCAATTTATTCAAAATGCAATATAAGAATCAATAAAAAATTTGTACGATATAACCCTCATGTGTAATTGTATATTAACCTATTTTAATAAATGTATACTATATTTTCAAATATTTTGTTTTCTTAATTATGTGTTTTTTAATAATTAGTGAAATATTGAAACATATAATATTTAAATTTAGTATAGATGTATACTTATGTTTGATAGATATATAAATTTTGAAAATTATCTTATTTGATCCGTATTTTTGACCCGACCCGCTATCCCGAAACCGGTCCGATACCGACTCGAATTTTATCCCTAGACCTGGTAGAAAAAAGTAAGGGTCAAACCGACCTTGTCCTGACCCGGTATAAAATAAGGGTCAAACAAGATTTTTGAAAAGTAGGGTCAGGGTTGGGCAAACCCTGACCCGCCCCGATTCCCACCCCTAGTTCGGATCATGTACGGGTGCGCGTCCTGGTGGATGCCAACAAGCGCTGGCATCCCACCAGGATGAGGGTTACACTTGAACCGTCGTTTTTCCTTCACAGCTCTACCACAAATATCTGAGCTGTATCTGTAGCGCTGTCCACCTTATAGTTTATAGGATTTCAAATTTTCACCATGCATTGATTGCCCCATTTCTGGCCATTGGGCTGGCGCGAACTCGGATGGAAAAAAATTGCTGCAATGTGCTTGATCAATCGCATTCGAAAATTTTCTTATGCTGTGAGCTTTGAGCTATTTAAGATCATCTGACGATGTGATGATGGCTGGTATATCTTTATTTTTAAATCACGGCCGTCCACTAAAATTAAAGAATAATAATAATAACATTTTAACAGCGATGCCGATGTTTGAGCTCTTCCATGACTGAGCTTGGATGAGTGTGCACGTCTTGGTACAAATTAAGATCTCACAAGTACTGATTGAGGCAACATATGCCTTATACAAATCGACGGCGAGGTTGCTAGTAGGAATATTGAACAAGGGATGTCTACTGCTGAGTACTGACAAGGCTGTATGCATATTTAAAAGAGTTCTAAGGAAGAATGTAGAGAACACTAGAACACCACAATGGGTCATCCAATAAAATCTCATGCGGATGAGATATTAAATTATGATAGGAATGCTGAGCGGCCATCACGGCCCACCATCCCACCAAAGAAAAGTAAGTAATACCAGCACATCCCGACAAATCCGTACGTATGGGTGCTGCGAGCGATAGCAATCCATTAGGCTACGGCCCACCCAGGTGAGAACCACCTTCTGATCACACCCACGTCGACAAACCACCGGGGTCCTTGTTTAAACCTTATAAAGGACGGAGCAGTTCATCAAAAAAAAAAAAAGGACGCATTTGTATTTTCAGAAGTTATGTTGGATGATCTAACAAAATCAAGTTTAGATAGGTACATGTCCAGGAAAAGGTTCCCCACGTACCCGTGAATCCGTCCAAACAGCCCTGGCGCCTTGATCCATCTGACATGCCAAGGAGGCAGCAACTGCAGCGCCATTTACGGGCCGTGACTCCACCGATGGTGATCGCTGCAGGGTTTTCTCGGCTTTTCATTCCCATTTCACCCCATGATTCCATGATTCCTATGTGATTGCTTGATTCCGTAGCAAAGCATGGCAGAAAAAAAGAGCACTTGAGGGCAACAAAAAAAAAAAGAGCAGTTATCGTTGGAAAGCGTGGAAAAGGAAAAGCTCTCTCCGGATGTAATGTGAACTTTTCTCTCCCCTCCCCGTTTGTCCTTTCCCCACCTGCATTCGTTAGTGGACGGCGTGGACGATTCTGTCAAAGAAAACAAAGCCGGTAGACTTGGAAACTCGTGCATTGATTTTGATCGTGTCTTTTCTCCGACAGTATGTGTTGGTGGGGGGAGCTTCAAGAAATTAGCCAGCAGAACTTCTCCAGCTGGCTCTACCCTCATGGCCCACAAAATTGGACGAAAGTGCAAAATGGCCTGCCGCTTGAGACCTTCTAGAATTGAGGACGATCCATGAACTGAGTTAGAGTGAAATAGCTAACATCTGTTCTGAACGGATCAGATAACGCACTGCAGCAGGCTGCTTGAAGCTGGGCAAGATAGCAGTTTTTCCTTTTTCAGGGCTGGGTCTTGGGTCCTGCACCAAACACCAGTGCGTGCATTGTTCCGAAGTAGATCGTTCATCTCAAACGGCTCCAGCTCGTATGACCAATTGGTTAGAGACGTTAAGGTCATAATCTTCCATAGGCATTGCCAGTGTTTCACTTTTTTTGTTTGTATTAGATAACTTCCTTGTGTGATAGCTAGCTTTACTGCAGCATCTGATGTGCGGCCCATCTGAGATGGGGCGGCTGGAGCCATCACCCATCATCACCACCGCGTGGTTGGTGAAAAAGGGTCTGTAGAAGTTTGGTTGGGGATTGTTGTTGTTTACAACATAACCCGTGAATTGTCACAGCGTATGCTGTACTGTACCCAACAAATTGGGACGAGTGGAACAATCTCAGTCTCATCAGTTTACACGTGGGTGTTGTAGTTTATTTTGGCACCGGTCTAATAATTATTGCAGAAAAGCCCGTGAATTGGGTAGGCAGGATGATTTGATTGACATTCGACCCGCGTAACTTTTGAGACAATTGGGCGCGGTTCATGTGAGCCTTGTCCAGCTCTTGACATTGCATGTCCCTTACCCACAAACCGCATGATAGCCATAAGATCCCTACAGCAGAAGAGATAATGAATAAGCTTCAATATATTCTTGCGGATGGATTGGATTGGATTGAAACATGAACGTATTGGGCAGGCTAGAAGGTGAGCCGGTTGTGGTGCCTATAATGTCTGCCGGCTGTTCACATCATGTGAAATTTGCACAACGAATTGGATCGTGGATAAAAGTTAGATTTCACAAAACCGGGTTTATAGGAGTATCAGGCAACCTATCTTATGAAAATGACCTTTTAAGCAGATGTAGGTGAGATATCTTGTCAGCCAAGATCCACCAACAAATTCGATGGGACAGGTGGGGGTCCTCGCATGTGGTGTTGCATGTGCTGAGAAAATCAGCAAACTGGGAAGAAATTGCAGAAAATTCATCTTCTAGAAAACCTATTATAGAGAGACCATTCCTACCCGTGGGCCCTGGCGGTCGAGCCTACAGAATGATTTCATTCTTGCAGGCAAGACTAATGAGTTGATTAACGGTGGGTTTAGGTGTGGACAAAAGCTTGGTTTATTTACTAGAAGCTCAGACGGGAAAGTTACAGCTACGACGAAGCAACGAAATCGCTGGGGGTCCGAGACGTGCAGCGTCACTTCAGATATCCATAGTCCCAGTATCCGACTGCATCTCTGGTTCCCGTAAACCAGTGTCCGCACCCCACTTCACAGGCTTTTTCCAACCGCCATCAAAGAGACACATAAGCCTTTCGCCATCTGTATCAGATTCCTTCCGCACCCTAGCGGCAGACCTGACCTCGGCAGATTCCCATCGGTCTAGATTCATCCCCAAGAAAATGATAACTGTTGATCCATTTTTCTATTTCAAGAAGCTACTTGATTAAGTGCCCGAAAAATGGATGGGGATAACATCTTCATCCCACTTTTGACTTCTGGCACCTTTGATCCAAGTGGCTTCCATAGTGCATCAATCCGTTTTTTTCAGCCACACAGATCCACATGGCATCCCTTCCCCTCCAACGGGTGATCGGGTGGCCCGCCCCTGTCATGCTTGATTGCTTTTGCTGGCCGCGAGTCTAAAATTATGTTGAAACTTGCTTTACATGGCCTGAGTCTGATCAACGTACTTTTGCCCATCCAGCATATTGCGAGGCACTTATGGCGAATGATCATTTACGACCGGTCGGAAATCCGGTGATTTCCGACCGGTCAAAAAAAAAAAAAATTTTAATTTTTTTTGAAAAATAATTTTATAAACATGTTAATCTAGTTATATTTAATCTATAAATCAAATTTTACCATTTTTGGATATGTATATATATTTATTTTGAATTTTTAAATACAGGGGTATTTAAGTCATTTTAAATATTCTTAAAATGACTTAAATACCCCTGTATTTAAAAATCCTAAATAAATATATATACATATCTAAAAATGATAAAACTTGGTTTATAGATTAAATATAACTAGATTAACATGTTTATAAAATTATTTTTAAAAAAAAAAAACAAAAAAAAATATTTTTTGACCGGTCGGAAATCACCGTAGAAGATCAGTACTCACTTAAAATATGGACTTCATCATTTCACGCCGGTCATCCGGGTTTTAATTTTTAAAAGGGGTCATTTCACACTAGTCTAAGAAACATATTTTTTTAATTTTTATAAAATTGTTAATCTAGATTATTTAAGTTTATCAATTTTAGAAATATGTATATATTTATTTTGAATTTTTAAATACAAGGATATTTTAGTACTTTAAATTGTTAAAGCATACTAAGATAGCCCTACGTTTAAAAATTCAAAAATAAATAAATACGTATCTACAAAAATGGTAGGATTCAGTCTACACATTAAATATTTCTAGATTAATAATTTTATAAAAAAAAAATTTAAATATGTTTTTTGGACAGTTCCGAAATTCATTTGTCCTTAAAACAATAATAACTATAATTTCCGGACACAATTCTGGCATAAATAGAAGAGTTTGAGCTAGAATATTTATTTATTTATTTATTTGTTGTTGCTGTTGCTGTTGCAGTCTTGGTCAATCATACGCAAGATGCATGACACATTCTTCGATTGCATTGGCATTCCCATCCACCACCTCCAAAATGCCGAGCTGGAGGCATAGTATTTTCTCCTTTCTTAACTTTTTAAGCACTTACAGACTTACGTGTCTGGAGTCCAGGCACTAGGCTGGAACTGCTGATTTCTGCAAGCTTTCGGCGAAATCCCGTGCCCACAAGTCATAATGAATGATCTCCTCCAGAGATGGACTGGTCACCAGTTCCTTTCTATGCTCAGCGCATGTCAGCTCCACCACCTTGAAGATGTCAAGATAGCCGATCCTGGTGTTCCAGAACAGAAATCCATGCACTCATTAGCTTGGTCATCCATGTGCACCAGTGTACATTTCATGTAAGGGATACAAGAACAAAAATTAGGAGATTTTATTTGTGCTTACTTTTCATTGATGAACATTTCAACAGCCTTCTCATTAGCTGCACTGAGAACTCCTGTCATGGTCCCACCAGCCCGGCCAGCAGCGTAAGCGAGAGACATGGATGGGTACTTCACATTGTCAGGGGCTTTAAAGGTTAGTGAACCCAACCTGCATCGCATGTTTAGAAATTACTTAATTTCGAGAGCAAGAAAACGAAAACAAGAATGAGGATCCCGTGTACGTCAAATGCTCGGATTTATTTGTTCAGTTCAATTGTTTTACTAGTCTATATTCTGCCAGTAAAGGCCATAGCAACTCAGTTTATCTTTCAAACTGTCACTAAGTTTATGAAAGCAAAGCTGCTTGAGGTCATCTTCTCAAAAAAAAAAAAAAAAAAAAAGCTACTTGAGGTCACCATTTGTGAAGAACAACTGGAAACTATCTAGCCATCCCCTTAAATGTAAGATTTGAATGTTTAAGCCATATTTATATTGCAAGAAGTGTCAAACTATATATGGGATTGGAAAAGATCAGTACTTGCAAAGATCAAGCCGAGGCCATGTACTTTCTGAGCAAAAAATTCTCTCCGGCCATGACATGGTGTAAAGAATTGGAAGGCGCATATCAGGCCACCCCAACTGTGCCAGAACTGATGAATCCTGCAAAATAAAGAAAGATCACCATAACAACCTTGATCTAGGAGCCGAATGAAAGGTCCGGTCTTTCCAATAGAATCCCATTGCCTCTTGATAATGACGGGCATTATGAAACAGAAAGGTACAGTAGTTGTATTCAGTTGCAGCATTAAACAGAAAGGTACTGGAATTGGACTGAGACGCAGTATTGAACAAAAAGGTACAGAAGTTGTAACCAAAACAGAAGTTTCTAAAATAAATGTCAGGGTGCTGTAGTCAAGGATAGTTCAAACCTGTGTTTCAATCATGGAGTGTATTATTGATTGTGGATGAATTACAATCTCAATATCATCATACTTAGCACCAAACAGATAATGAGCTTCAATGACTTCTAGACCCTGTTCCGCAAAAGACAAGAACTTGGTTGTAGGATTGATAAATCGGAAAAATATGTATGAAAAAAGTAGCGTAGTAGATGAAACTGAGGAAGTGGCATGCCTTATTGAAAAGAGTTGCAGAGTCCACGGTGATTTTCTTCCCCATATTCCAGTTAGGATGCTTCAAAGCATCAGCAACTTTTACTTCCTTCAATTTTTCAACTGGCCAATCCCTATTATAACAGCATTCATGAAATTTTAACATCTAAGGCAAGTTTTTTTTTTTTTTTTTTTTTTTTTTGGAGGTTGATCACATGACTCACGTCGTGGCAAATGGCAAGTAGTCTTAAGTAGAACAATTTCCAAATCTCTCTCTCTCTCTCACAGATGATTTTTTTAATTCTTTTTGCCTGTATTTGTAATTTCCTAAATGATTAGTTAAGTTTTACAATCCTTGGTTTTCTATTTTCTTTTCAGTCACTCCTTATATTCAAGTACTAGTTCCCACCTGAAGGCCCCTCCAGAGGCAGTCAAAATGATGCGGCGAAGTGCACCTTGTGGAAGGCCCTGGATACACTGTACAAAAAAGGAAACCATTGAGACTTCATGAAGTTGGGGCAGCAGCATTCTACAATTGGCTCAAAGAAAGTTGAAATCGGCAGTGAGAAACTGCAGAAATTTATTTTTATATATAGGACTCTGATCATGAAATTATTTATTTTAATAACATACCAATTTTTATCCAAATCAAACACATGTATCAGTCTCATTTTCAAATACTACAAAGTCAACATGATAAAGTGCATATTTTGTACCATTTTAAGATGGGACCCGAATACATATTGGATCGGAATGAAAATTGGTATTTTAAAGTAGATTTTTTATTGATGATCACATGAGACCTATAATATATAGACTGCATGATGCAGTTGCATGCACTATAATAATTTTCTATGTATTGCATGCACTATAACAATTTTCTATATATATATATATATGGAAATACCTTGCATGCACTATAACAATTTTCTATATATATATATATATATATATATATGGAAATATCCCAGCGGATGTAAATACACCATAACTTACGGTGTATTTATATCAAAATGGGTCTCATATGATCATAAAATGTATACCTATTTTACCAATTGTATTTAAAATTATTTCTTTTGCTAGCATACCAATTTTCATCCAAATTGGATATATTTATAGGTCCCAATTGAAAATGGTACAAAATCAACGTAATAAAATAGTTTGATATAAATGACAATTTTAAAGTTGTTTATATATATATATAATAATTAAGTATAGACGGGCTGTACCATAATTACGGTGTAGTCCACTGCAAATGGGCCCCACATGATCATGAAGTTAACACCCACTCTACCCAATATATTTAAAAATTATTTACTTTAACATCATATCAATTTTAATCCAAATCAAACATTTTTATGAGTCATCTTAAAAATGATACAAAATCAATATAATAAATATAGTTTAATATAAATATCAATCTTAAAGTTATATTTTCAATATTTATAATGCCAAAAATTTGATTTTTCATAGATATAAGATTGTATAAAGTATCCTTGTATTTTAATATATGTGGGGCTCATTTTGCAGCGAACCACACTGTAATTATGGTATAGTACATTTGCATATGATAAGTTCTCTCTATATATAACAATTATAGTGGCCAGACAAATCCCTATTAATTCCAACAACCATGTTTTTGCTTTAAAACCCACTAGCATTTCTTTTTGCCAAAATTTCTGTTCCAAATACATAAATGGTTTCTGTTGATATATCCATGTCTATCAACAATGAGTGTAGATTTCACGGAAGAAACCAAACTCATGGAAGAACAAGTTACCTGAAAAATGGCAGAATGTTCTGAATCAGCTGGAAGTATTTTCACTTTATGCTTGTGTGCCAGAGGGAGAACAAACGGACCTCCTGCAATCAAGGTTTCTTTGTTTGCCAATGCTATATCTTTTCCGGCCTGTATCGCGGCTACTGTGGGCTGAAAAAAAGGGGAAAAAAGCAATATCTGTTTTATCAGGTTTACATATTTAGAGAATAGATATGGAAAGCCACAAAAGGCAGATTTCACTAAGATTAATGTAGATGAAGTTGTAATTTACAATTTCTATGTAAGCGTCTGAAATGCAGTCTTATGAAATCTACTGTCAACCTTCAAGTCAATGCTATTAAGCAAACCAAATATATGGTGAAAAAGGTAGTTGATAGATAGAGTTCTTAACCAAGAATCAGTAAGAATTGCCATTGAGTCCTCATAAAGGGAGAAAACCAGCCAGTTGCACTTTGATTCATAAAGAGATGGACATTATGGAAGAAAGAAATGACTCAGTTCATTCTCTTTAAAAACGCCGAGTCACTGACTTCACTTAACGAGCAAATTAAACTATTTATGCAAATTCTGACTCTTGGATTTTGGGATAAAAAGGAATTTGTGTTTACCCGTAAACCAGCACAACCAACTATTCCAGTGACAACAGTCGCCGCATCAGGGTGGCGGGCAACCTGAAAATTTCCAACCAGCATAAGTAAACAAGAGCCAGATTGAAGCTTTCCACTAAAAGAATTAGGTAAAACAAGATTAAAAAGTAACAACCTCTATGACACCTTCCTCTCCAGGAACAATTACAGGCTTGTAAGGTGCATCCGCCAGTGCCTCTTTGAGTTCATCCACTAATGGCTCGTTCCTAACGGCAACCAACTCAGGTTTGAATGTTTTCACCTGTTCAACAGCCGCCAAAGGGAAAAATAATAATAATAATAATACAAAAATCAACTGCAGAGCAATGTGATTGAAATATACACTGTATTTGCGGCTGCTTTTTTTGTTGTTCATGACTTCATGCAGGAAAAATGAAAAAAATTACCTGGTCGGCAAGAAGGGCCACATTTGATCCAGCTGCCAGAGCAACGACTCTGAATTTATCTGGATTCTCAGCCACTATATCCAACGTCTGCACGAACGACAAACACATTTTGAGTCACTAAATGCGGACCAGAATTAAACCCAAAGAACATTAAAAATAAATAAATAAAAATAAAACCAAGTGCAAGATAGACAAGTCGATCGAAGCTTAGAATCCATTCTAGTTACTAGTTACAAGAAGAAGATGAGGTTTATACCTGAGTTCCAATGGAACCTGTTGATCCAACAATTGAAATTGGCTTGGGGCCATCCCAAGCCTTCTGTCCTGGCTCTGCAACGGCTTTTCCTGGCCAGGCCGGTGGAGGAGCTTGTGCAAAACAACAGGCTCCCCTTGCAACCGCTCTTCCATAATCCCTTCTCTTCAGAACAAATCCTCCTGATAATCCAAAAGAAATAATTACTCATCACCGCGACTATCGCGGCCTGAAGGAATCCATCCAAACAACAAATAAATAAAAATGCATGCGTTGTGGGCTAAACAACGTCAAATATCCGCAATGTGGATGTTAGAGTTTAAAAGTTTAAACACTCATCCGTGTCGTCCAATTACACAAAAAACCAAGCAAATTCACACTCTCCAGCACCAGCAGGACATTGAAATCCACGCATTCAATTGATAACAAGTTCAACAGGATCATACACAACTTGTGAGCCTACAAGCCCGTGGGCCCAAAGCCCATGTGTGGGATCCTCACGACACCAATCACCCACATGCAATTCCCTGATGTTGGTGATACCCTCTATTTCTTAGAAGTTAAAAAAATAACACCTCTAGAGAAGTCCTAGCCGTTGATCGTCCGCAAACAATCCTCACTCGAACGAAAATTTGAGAAGAAAACCAGAGAGGTTCGTTGGCCCAGTTGGTTCAACTGAAAACAATGGGCTATTGCTGTTCGGGTTCAAATCCATACACATCCACACAGTCGAGGATGCTGACAGAAATGAAGAGAAGCCAACTGAATTTGAGAAAGCACCTTTGAGCTTTTGGGAACATCCTTTGTTGAGGGAATCGACGAAGGAAACTGCGCTAGAGTCTCCGGGCAACGAGAATTTCAGAGACATCTCTTTTTTCTTCTTCCCTTTTCCAAGAGGAATGCGGGTAGAGATAGAGAGCAGGCAGCCGCTGGGGCGAGGCGAGTGCAATAGGGAGCAAGGGAGGGCGACAGAAAACGATGAGTAGAGAAGAAAAGGACGAGACGCAGAGGAAGGGAATCTCGGGAAAGTTAGAATACTGGCGCTCTTGTTTTATACCCTTTCAAGGCGACCATTACATTAGATGCCAAAAACAAGAGAGAGGAGAGGCCGAGACGAGGGAGGTGCGTTTGCCGCTCGCGCTGTGAATCTATTTTTGGTTGCTTATATGGCATTATCAAATCAAAGAGCCATGCGGCTCTGCCAAGATGATGAGTGGGCGCGATCGTGGAATGGTGCGTGTTTTTGCTCACGTGCCTTCGAGTCTGATTGTACGGCTTTCGCGACTGCGTGCTTCTGCGGGGCCGATGGAGTGCGACGGGCGGCGCTGTCTAGTGTGTCTAGCGACGTTTTTTTCATTTTTTTAATATTTCCCTCGTGAAAACATGCGGGCGGGTTCGGTGCTGGTTCTCATGGCCACACAAATCTGCGTTCCTCCCCCGCCCATTGGCTGTCCCTTACCTGAATCGAAAGGTGCGGGGTCCACCATTAGAAGCCAGACATAAGATGAATTTCCTACCATTCCATCTCTGTGGCGATCCTCTGTGTATCTCTGTCCACACGCCATGGTCACTGGACGTCGGTCATGCACGTTGAAGATGTCCAGAGGAGTGCATGCTTCGGAATTGGCAGGTTTGCGTGAAGCACATGTTCGTGCATCGGGATTAGCAGGTTAGCACATGGTTCGTGCATCGGGATTTGCAGATTTGGCTAGAGCACATGGTTCGCGGGGGGATAGATTATAGTTGTGGACAGATCGATAGCGGCCTCAGCATGACATCCTGCCGGATGGTAGAAATAAAATAATAATACTAGTAAATCTGAATTTGCTGATTAGGTCAGCACGGGCAGACACAAGAAAATTTAAATTTGCTGAGAAAAACAGGCCATGATTGTGAGGGCCTTGCTCTAAGAGCCAACCATCATGCGTAAAAGACGCTTTATGGAACGGATTGAATGGCATAGAGTCACAGACCACGGTGGGTCTTTGTTTGGAAGTGCATGGAATTCGACGACAGCAGCCTTTAATGCAGAGTCGCAGAAGATCCGGAAAGGGAGTTACGTTGCAATGTGCTTCGCTGGACTGAGAAAGAGAATGCATCCTCTACCTATCGGTGACAGTCCGTCGAGATGGTGGGGACCGAATGGCGCCCGATTGTGCGGGTTAGTAAGACGGGCGCAATGGCGGATCAGGGTCTTTTGCCGGCGAGGGCAGTTTGACACGATAGATGTGCTTCACCGCTTGTCTGATACTTTTTTTTTTTTTTTTGCTGTAACTCTTTCAATTTTCTGGGTGTGTTTGAAGATGAGGGCAAAAAAAAAAAGTTAAGCTAAAATTTTCGTTTTTTATAATAATTTTATTTTTAATTATTTATTCACATTTTACTATATAAGTATTATACTTTTTAAATATTTTTACACAAGTACCTAAACAACTAATCTATCTATTTTAGTTTTATTATCTTTATTAATCATTATTACCTCGATTATATCACATCATTTTCTTTCAATTCGAAAACTTTTTATTCAAAATTTTGATGATTAAAGAAAAATTTACTCTATCTATTATATTTAACAATTACTTATATAATTATGAATTTTTTATTTATCTAGCATTATTATATATAGTGTTATCTACAAATGTGTAACAGAAACATAATTTAATGTTAAATATCAATTTTAAAATAATATTTTCAATATTTAAATAATCTAAAATATCATTATTATATAATAAATGATTCTATAAAGTGTTATTATATTTTAATATATATGCAAATGTATCTAATCATTTTTTCTAATTTATACATAGATATATTTATTTTTAAGTAAATATGGTTCGTGTACATCTTTGATTTAAACAAAACTCGATATCCTAATTAAACAAATAATATTAAGTAAAATGAATGTATTGAATTTTATGTCAATAATTAATATATTAAAAATGAATGAGTTACATAAACCCACTTTTATGCAATCTAGATACATAAAAGTGATACCCAATTATTATCCAAGCGCAACAATTATATAAAATAAATAGTATTTTAAAAATATTTTTCAAACTTTTAAGTGAATTTATATAAATTTCGAAAATTTTGGAGCATCCAAACTTTATTTAGATCTACTTATAGTAAGTAACTTTAACTTCACCTTATTTAGAAAGCTTTAATCCTAATCCTTTGTTTACAATTCATTTCTAAAAATCCCATTCTAACCTTAATCTATTTAACATACTCGAATTGAATTTAGAACTGCTAATGGATTGAAAAATGGTTGAATATAAAAAATAAAAATAATAAATTATGTAAAGAAGAATTATACGGGCTATTGATCCTTCTAGGGACGTAAGTTCCAGAATATAAGGTATCATAGCAAGAGTAACCTCATCAGTAAGGTGAAACCTTTTGGCGTCCAAAGCCCTCTTTGTATAAAGAAAGACCTATGTCCCAGGCATTAAGAGTGTCCGGCCTTAAGGGCACAATTGGATGGACATGTGTGAGCCCTTTAAGATCACGTCGGTCGGCCATGTGGGCACCGTGCAACGCCTTGTAACCAACTAACAACTCAACTACCGTCATCCTAACATGATTTCTGATAAAAACTACCTAGTGTTGCTACAAAACCGCTTGGAAGCTTGCGAAGGATCTAATCCCTCAATGATAATTACATGGGTAAAGGTGCTCATCCGAGGGCAAGACTATGCATGATAATTACATGGGTAAAGGTGTTCATCCGAGGCAAGACTATGCATGATAATTCATGGGTAGAGGTGTTCATCTATGGCAAGACTAGGAGGCTACATAAAGTATTCCTTGAATTCTTTCCCAAAAAAAAGTGCTCGTTAAGTATGTGTTTGTTTAACAACAAATTTTTTCAAATTAAAATTTTTTAATTTAAAACTTTTTACTTTCCATAATTATTATATTTTTAATTATTTCTTTACATTTTCGTATATAACTATTCCACTTTTCAGTCATTTCTACACAATTATACATACAACTAGCTTTTTTATTTTAACTTTATTCTCTTTACTCTTCGTCATTATCCTCATATATCACATTATTTTTTTTATTTAAAAAATTTTTACACTAAGAACTTTTATCTAAAGTATTATTTTTCAAACACACCCTAACTTCAAAAGGCGGTTCGAAACAAGCTTACGACTAAGGGCACATTTGGTAATGCTCAACATTTGGAATTCTATGGTAAATTGTAGGATTTGTACAACTGGCACATTTTCCAACTAATGATTTTTTTCTATCAATTTTATTTTTCTAACTTTACCTTTATATTTCGATCATTTTTCCTTTCAATTACCCTATTTATTCTGGCTTTATACTTATCATTTCGCATCAAGCACACATTTATCAAAATATTTTCTTTCTTATTTTCCACACTATCCCAAAATTCCACAAATTTTCACATTACCAAATGAGCCCTATGATATCCTTTGCACTGTTATCTTCTCCTTTACAAGAGTTGTATTTGCCACTCAAGAAACCTCCTCTGCAACAATTTTCCATCTAATAACACATATTTTTCTTTGGTTTCTTGGAAGGTTTACCAACTTTTAAAACTCTCTTTTTTTCAAGGAAATTTGTATTAATTCCTTATTTGTTCTTTTTTCAGCATCCTATGAGCATTAACTTCGTCCTAGGATTGTCTCCTCATAATTCTCATGGTTCCTCTTAGCTTTAAGATTCATACGATATGTTTTTTATTCGCAAGCACTCCAACTATTATTAAGTATTTTATTGATTTTATAATTCTTGGCTACAAAAAATAAATTATTTTATTTATATTTTACAATAATATTGATAGAGATTTCCTTGTATTATTACATGCAATGATCTTATATATATGAAAAATATTCAGGTGCAAGTACTTCAAAATGGGTTCCCACATGATTATAAAATTATGATATATTCCACAAATTGTATTTAGAATTATTGATTTTATTAGCATACCAATTTTCGTCCAAATTGGATGTATATGGACTCCATCTGAAAATGATACAATTAAACATAATAAATAGTTTGATGTAAATAACAACTTCAAAGTTGTTTTTTCAACATGTAAATTATCTGGGATATAATTTATATATGAATAAATAATTATATAAAGGGTGTGTTTGGCAATTGATAGAAAATGTCAAGTTTTAACTTTTCAATCTAAAACTTTTCACTCTCTACAGCTATCATATTTTTTAATTATTTTTCACATTTTCCTATAAATCTATCCTACTTTTCAATCATTTCTACACAACTATCCACATAACTAACATATCTATTTTAACTTTATCCTCTTTACTACTCATCATTACCCCTATTATATCACATCATTTGACAACTTTTACTCTCCAAAACTTTTTATCAAAAGTTTTATTCATTACCAAACACACCCAAAGTATCAATACATTTAAGTGAATGTGAAAACCATTTTTGAGATAGTTGCACCGTAATTTATGGTGCAGGTATTTGCAACAGAAAGGTTTTCTCTCTCTTTATATATATATATAGAGAGAGAAAAAAAAATAAAAAAAAAAATCAAGTGCAGCTTTATTACACTACAATTGCGGTGTAGTTATCTCAAAATGAGTTCCATATGATCATAAAATTATAATATATTAAACGTAATAAAATAGTTTAATGTAAATAACGACTTTTAACTTATTTTTTCAACATATAAATTATTTGTTATAAAATTTATATAAATAAATGACTGTATAAAGTATCAATTCATTTAAGTACATGTGGGGCTCATTTTGGGCCAAATGACCAGTAATTATGATGTAGCTTCACTGCACAGGAAAGGTTTTCACACACACACACACACACTTATGTATAGAGAGTTGTTCCGATGCAGCGCAATTGCACTGGAATAGAGATACATTTGCCCAAAAATAGGCCTCACACATATTAGAATGCCATGAAACTCTATACAATCATTTATCCATATATAAATTTTATCACAAATGATTTACATTTTGAAAAAATCACTTTAAAATTGTTATTTATATCAAACTTTTTTATTACGTTGAATTTGTACCATTTTCAGATGGGGTCCATATACATATTCGATTGGGATGAAAATTGATATGGTAATAGAATACATGATTCTAAATATAATAGATGGAGTAGTTATAATTTTATGATCATGTGGGGCCCATTTGGTGCAACTGCACAGCTGTTGAGGTGCAGTTTCGCTACACCTGAATATTTCTTATATATATATTGGGGTTGCTTCTATGTAAACCTAACATTTTAAATTTCTTGATAGCTGATAGAAAATTCACTCTATCTACTGTATTTAACATAATTACTATCATGGAAATCCTTTTATCTATTTATGGGTCTCATCCATAAATGTGCAAAATTAACATAATAAAATAATTTAATATTAAATAATAATTTTTACATAGTATTTTCAATGTCCAAACCGTCTAAAATATCATTACTAAGTGGATAAATAATCCTACAAAATATTATTATATTCTAATATATATGAGAATGAACATAAGTATTTTTCTTAATTTATACATGAATGTACCTATTTTTGAGTAAATATAGCCTATACACATAATTGGATTAGGATGAAACTTGTTCTCCTTGCTAAACAAATGATTTTAGATACAATAAACGGATTGCATTTTGTATCAATGTTTAAAAAATAGAGAGATTTACATGAAATCACTGCCCTATACATATTGGCCGAATATAACTCACACATGAAGTTCATAAATCATTATATAGTTATATTAAGTCCATATCTTGCTAATTTCAGCCACAAACATATTCATAGACTCTAACAGTCCATCAAGTGAACACATAACTATATGAGACTGTTTCTAGCAAATTTTAGCTACAAATAAATTTTTATATAAGTAATCAAGTAAATGCATATAACTATATCTAGTAATTTTCGACCACTTGTATATAGAGAACTTTAGCAGCATATAAAACTATATGTAGCTGCTAAAATTATGAATAAAGTGGTTCAATATAAAAATACATCTAGAAAATTTCTTCTCCGTATAATTTTATAAGTAGCCAATATAGTGACTATAAGATTATTGACATTCATCAAGATGGGTATAGTTCGGTAGGTACTAGTCCATGTTTTGAGCCTAGTTGGTTGGGGTTTTGATCCCTATGGTGACTATTGTTCAAGTTTTAATCCCTGTGGTGAGTAGTGTTGTTCATTTGAGAAGCATTGGTCTTGCTCTTATTGATATAAAACACTAGTTATTATCAATTGAGGAAAAATGTTAGGTGAAAAAATATAAGATAAATTGGGCATAAATTGTGTTGATTAAAAGAAATAGAGATATTGTAAAATAGAAATAAAAAACCTTATAGAAGGCCAAATAGGTAGCATAAGTAATGACTTTTTCAAAACATATGACTTTATTAATATGCAGCTAAAATATGGTACATATATTATTTTCTTTATTAAAATTATTATTATATATAATTAATACTTAGTGGAAATATTTTCTTTATTACAATTATTATTATATGTAATTAATACTTGGCGGGGCTTGATTATTTCACATCAATCCAAAAAATATATTTTTTATTTTTTATAAAATTGTTAATTTAGAAATATTTAAGCTATAAATCAAATTTTGCTATTTTTGGAGATATGTATATATTTATTTTGAATTTTTAAATATATGAATATTTTAGTCCTTTTAAATTGTTGAAACATGACTAAAATAACCTTAAGCTTAAAAATCTAAAATAAATATATTCACATTTTTAAAAATGATAAAATTTAGTTTATAACTTAAATTTATATTAATGATTTCATAAAACAAAAAATATTTTTTTTGTTTGAGATGATCATTTGCCTTGCCATACTTAGTCTGTCATTGCTCACCACTTATAAATTAAAAATAATCAATCAAAATTTAGTTGCATGATAAAGTAATTTTTCTTGTAGTCTTTGGAGACCAAAAGGGTGTGCTATGTAAGGAGGCGAACAAGTTCAAGCCCACTTTTAAGGGAATTCGTCGATCAATTATTGGTTGTTAGGGTCTAGTTTCTATGAGGCCACAAGATAGAGAATATTGATTGTGGAATCCATGTTTGACTAGGCTTCGTAACGAAGGGGCAAATAGGCGCATCTTTGCAGCAGGCTAGCAACTCAGTCGATAACGCTCACGGCCTCCATAGATGAGATTCGACATTTGAATTTCTTCATAGCATGAGAGTTCCCGCTGTTTGAGAATTTAGTCTTCTGTGCCTATAGATTGGGGCTTCGTTTCTTGTGAGTATAAGTAGAAGTATGTTGTTTCTTTTAATAATAGATGATAGCTGATGATCTTCATGTGAATGAGCGTAATAGCAAATGTCGTATTCTACAGTAGTAATAAAAAAACAAAATATAAAAATATAAAAATCACAGCCTTCCAACCCACCTAGTGCGGCTGACTCGATTGCTTCAATGGCTTTTGTATAGTAACTTGATTCCTCATATCTCGATCACCGCGTGTCCGCGGCCGGCATGCGATATCGCCAATGTGGTCAGCATATTCGAGGGTGACTGCATGCAGCATGCCACGTACCATCCCGGAAATGAGTTTCTCTCTCGAGTCAACATCACGAGTCCATGTACCGATTACCGACGTGGAGTTGGCTGGACGTTCGGGCAGGCCAAACCGGCGCGTCTGGACTCTGGTGGAATGCCAAGCGGGCTGCGTACTGCATATTACTGCAACATGCAGTGCGCCGAGCCGCCTGTGATCGCTACGCCTCTTAATCTTATATATTTCTGTTGGTTTCATCGGAACGGGGGAGGCCCATATATAGTTTTATTCAGTCAGAAAGGGTTATCTCGTTATTAGGTAAGGTGCAGAATTAATTTCTCCAGTGCCCTGTTAAAGACAACTTGAATTCCAAATTTCCAATTGCCTCAGCAGAATGCAGTGGAAAATTTCTTAGGTTTGGACCAAACACTATGAATCCGGACATCTACTGTCCTTTTTCTTTCTTAACCGTCCAGGTACATGATAAAAGTAAAAAAGAAAAAGATCTCATGGACCTCTCCAAGATGTGGAACAAGGAATCGGCGCTTGGGATTGGGAACAAATGTAGGCTCCTCGTAGAGGATACGTTTATTTTATTCTGGCCCTCGATTTGTTACCTCTGACTATCTGACTGTCAATGCACGTGATCTTTTATGAATCATGACAGTATGAAAATCTTTACTGATCAAGGATAGACAAATCAAATGTAGTAGATCATTCTAAATCTCGATTATTTAACTTTTTTTTTTTTTTGTTTTTCACAGCGTTGACCGCCTCTCCATTGGACGTCTCGATTTATGATGCTTGCCATCCGGAGTACCTCATAAGTCATAAGCCTCGCGTTTACACTTGACGACCTTTTAAAGCCGGGCACGTGATTTGTGGGGATCAGATGAGATCTACGCGCGCTTTCTTCTCGCTGTCATGCCTTGTCAATGTTGGGAGACCTGGACTAGAAATGATGGCCATTGTCGATGGTGCAGAAATTACAGCGGGTTCCGATTGGGCGGTGGAAATTTATTCAACATCACAAATGCAGCAGTAAACTCTCATCAGATTCTGTAACACAAGCAAAGAATAACACACGGCCAAGGGCGATATACGATAAGTCGGCGAATCGTGTAACACTTCTACGCTGTGAAACTTAGGTGCTATATAATCTACTTTAAGAGCCTGTTTCAACCCACTTCTGGGAGTCAAATGAGCTTCAGCTGCAACTACAAATAAATCCACTTGATTGTGGTAACAACTGACACCTCATGTCGCTGTTTGTTGGGGTGGTAGTCTGGTACAGGATAGGAATTTTGTCCCCGTCCTCGTGGCGGGAGCTATTGTCCCCCATAACAGGAGTATTGGGCATGTAGAATTGTTTTGTAAATTGTAATATCAAATGAGATAAAAAGATGTAAAATTTTTTTAAGTTTGATTGTAATATAAGTCGATATAAAATATACTATACAACTAATTAAAAGAACAGAAATTTCAAAAAGACCTCCCAAGAGATTTGAATAAAATGGAGAAATAAGATAGATTTAAGAGATGAATGAGATAAAAAAATAAATAAAATGAGAATGAAAAAATCGTATTGAATATTTAAAAGTAGTATTGGGAGAGAAAATTTTTAATTTCTCTCCAGACATATTTCTATATAATTTTATATTTTAATTGACTAATATCATTTTTTTATTATTATATCAATGTTATAATCGTTTTTATATAACTATTTTATCTATTTTTATTTTTTATTTTCTTTATTATTTATCCTTACCTTATCATATTCATATATGTTGTTCAACTTACTGTTACCTCGTTATAAAGGACAGAGAAACGGATCCCTATGGGGGCCCGCACCCCACACAAAAAAATAAAATAAAATAACAAAATACAAAGACAAAACTGCCCATACTTCCTTCATCCCTCCTACATTCCTACTCAGCAGGAGGAATGGAAAGGTGTTTCTTTTTGGGACTGTCCACGTGCGTCGGGGCCCATTTTCCATACACTGCCATTAGCCGCAGCGACTGTCGTTTGTCCAACGCGGCTTCTTGCCTTCAATCCTCCATAATTAGAAAAAAAAAAAAATCAATAATTCCCAGCGCATGATAAAAATCCAAGCAAACGGGATGAAAATGCGGAAGGAGGCACAAGCACGGGCACAGCAGAACTGCTGCTCAAATTTCGGAATTTCTGGACTAGTCTGGCGGCCTCAATGTCACTCCATCTCACCCAACTCCTCTGTTCCAGACCTTTCCACGCTCCATCGTCTTCTACCCACTCTCCGTTTCTCTCCTGTCCCGGTTGCACGGGTTCCATCTCCTTTCATGGAGTCTCCGGTGCCAGAATTAGGACGATCGTCCGTCGCGGTCGGACAGTTCTGGCGATGTCGGCCACGGAAGCTGGGCCTTTGAGGATGAATTTGAATGAGTATATGGTGACACTTGAAAAGCCGCTGGGGATTCGGTTCGCGCTGTCGGTTGATGGGAAAATCTACGTTCATGCTCTGAAGAAAGGGGTAAGAAAGCAGTTTCTTTAGTCAGATGTTGGATGTTTTACTGTTTTTGGATAGAAACCTTGGCGGGCTCTTCTGGTCAGCTGGTAGGGCCGAAATGGTTTTTGCATTCCATTGCCATCGCGATGCATCTGTTGTTTTAAAACGCAAGATGAAATTCGGAATCATGTATCAAGCGCAGCGCTAGACTGGATGGGTTAACTGAACAAACAAATAGTTTTCTGTCGACTCGCCAAGACATTAAAGTTTTTGCACTTGCTTATATTAAAGTTTTCTGTCTAATTGCCAAGACATTAAAGTGTTGGTGTTCAAAAGCCGGAAAAATTTGATCTTGGTGTCAATTGGCAGACTTTTTCAGTATGGATTGTAAGTTTTAAAAACTCTGTTTTTGCCTCCCCTACCTACTTGATCAAATGATTTTTCTTTTTGTTTTTTTTTTTTAAACCAGGGAAATGCTGAGAAGTCGAGAATTATTATGGTGGGAGATACATTGAAAAAGGCAAGTAAATCGTCAGGGGGTGGGTTTATTGACATTGAGGACATCAGCAACACACAGTATGGAATTTTATCTTTTACCACCATTCGGCTTGTGGATGTGGCATTGAAACGAGGAAATTGCCTCATGCTTGATAATACTTGATTTGCACCTTATGTTTCAAAATGGAAGTTATTTATTGCAGTAAATGCCAAATCTGTATCAATTAATGATAAATATATTGAATTTCCTTTTCTTTTCGGCAGTTGCTTTTCTTATTGCTTCGGGCATTGTATTTTATCCGTTGTTTCAATGGAATGTTGTGTTACCACAATATGGAAATGGAGATGGGGGTAATATAGCATTTCTTCTTCAACTCAGTCACCAATAATGAAATTGTCGATCGGGACCAAGGGCCCATTTGGATAGAGATGGAAATATGACGTCAATGAAGGTCATTCCATTTCCTTTTATGTTAAAATTTTTTCCCCAGTTGGTCTCATCAAAATCTTTGTTGAAACTGTATTCAGGCCATCAACTACATTATGAATAACTTGTAAAACTACAAATTTTCCCATGAAAATATCAGCCTTTGTTATAACCCAATTTCATTCACTTTCTATTTCATTGATGTAATGAAGGGCATGTTTTTATAGGAAGTAAAAGGAGAGGTTGAGGATGAGAGAGCATGATTTCAATAAAAAGTAAAAGTGATGTGGCAAAGTAGTAGGAAAAGAAAAGATCTTAGGAATATCTTATCCATTTTATGAATATCTTGGCTGTACTAGGCATCCCAAAACCAGAAGTTATGTTCATGGTCCATTAAATGATCATTAGCAAGACATAACCTAAATACAGTTATTTTTTGCACTGTGATAAGTTCCCTGAACGCCTTCTTTCCATTTATGAATATAATCTTTGAAAATATTCCCGACTAGTTTTCCTTGTTTGATTTTCCTATTTTTTCTATTTGACTTCCCCTTTTTTTTCCAGGAATATGCTCAAGGAAAGTAATGGATCCTTCAGCCTGGTCCTTGAAAGACCATTCTCTCCTTTTCCTATCCACCAATTGAATCTCGTGGGTGATTCTGATATTCTATTCAATAATGGCAAGGTTCCAATAGCGAGTTGGGATGGGACCATATTGGCATCAAATTTGCAGTCATCATCTGAAGGAAATGGACATTCTGGCTTTGTAGTATTTTCTCCAAAGTTTCTTCGGCCACAAGGTTGGAAAATTCTATGCGACCAGACTGATTCTCAGACACAAAAACGTCGCAACAGTGTATCCAATCCTCTGAACCAACTTGTTAGTATCTTCTCCGAGGAGGAGTCCAGTGATGTGGAATGGGCTCATGGGAGTTTCCCTTTAGAAGAATACATTAAAGCACTTGATCGAGCTAAAGGTGAACTATACTATAATCACTCTCTTGGTATGCGATACAGCAAGGTGAGATCCATTCCGACTTATGCACTTTTTTGAGGAAGATTAACCGATATTAATGAGAATTAGTTCAAATGTTTTGTAAGTTGACCTTTCCAGTTCAGTGATCGATTGTTGATTTGTAGATTATCACTGTTCAGAAATACATAGAAAAACTAAATATTTCCCATTAACAACTAATTGGCAGTGTGATGCATGAAAATGTTCATACAATCATGGTCCAACAGAAGGGATGAAAAATCCAATTTGTTCATTAGCTGAAAATATGGACGTCTATCATTGGCAGCACACAACATTAGCAAAGCCACCCGTCACAACACATACATTAGTTTTTCATTCTTTAGTTTAGTTGTCTTTCCTGGAAAGTGACCAAACATTTTCTTGACTGAAAATGGTCCTCAGTTGTTGATAGATCTAACATCATCCCTCTCACACAAATGTAAGTAGCTTATCTGATGGACAGACCAGATCAGACCATACGAATCACTCAACAAGAATCTCAAAATCAGATATTAAAACAAAGATATTAGAAAAAAGAAGGAAAAATTAATCAAGAAAGAGTTCAAAAATAAGAAATACATAAATGAGGAAGACTTTAAGAAGTTATCCATCCCAGATTATAATAGATGGAAATTGAATCACAACTCGAGTGGTGGTTTTTGATCAGAATCTGAATTCAATTATGTCGTGAAATATATGTAATTACGCTTGTGGTGGCATAAAAGACCTCGGGCGCCTGTTCTGAAATTTGGATAATTTAATTCAGCAAGCACTTTCGTTTTCTTTGGTGAATCTAAAGATTGTGTTTTGTATGGTGGCATCCAATGCCAGACTGTTGCATGAGGCCTTAATTGCTTGAACTATTTGGGTATATAAACTGTACTAATTTTTCTATTTTCATCCCTTTGCAGATTACTGAGCAAATATATGTTGGATCATGTATACAAACAGATAATGATGTGAAGACTCTAGCTCATAACATTGTATGTCTGCTATAAATTCTTCTTTTTGTCAGGCGCACACTGCCTTTTATAGTTTCATGTTCTGCTTGTAAGTTTCTCCTATAAATATTTGAACTCATTTATGCAGTACAGGGTCAAAATATTTCTTTATTGATCTTGTTAATTTGACAACTGTACTACCAGATTTTTGGTTAATGGAGTGACATGTAACAAAACATTGTGTGCACATGCATATGTGCAGCTGAAGACAGAATTTGATAATTTGTTGGTCTCTTGTCATATTTATTATTATTATTTGTTTTGCAGTTGGGTGTACTTGTTGTTTGCCTTGAACCAAATGCAGTTATGTATGCATCAATACCAGCCAAAATTTCTTAAATAAAAATGACTCTTGCAATCTATCCCAGGGAATCACTGCCATTTTAAATTTCCAAAGCGAAAGCGAGCGTGCAAATTGGGGAATTAATTCTGATTCTATCAATGAATGTTGCCGTCAATATAATATTCTTACGGTCAACTATCCAATTAGGTAATTAATTGCTTGTGTTTCGTTAGCACATCTCTGAGATAGTTGTGTGGTTTCTGTTACTCATGTTTTTAAATGAATTGTGACATGCTGTTAATATTATCATATTTCATTTTATTGGTAAATTTTCTGAAGAACAAATAAATCACTTTACCAACATGAAATTTGTTATTGTTAATTACTATTTTATTGAATTTTATATGGATAGATTTGGTTTTTTGATTTTTGGTGATTTCTTCTGCAGGGAGGTTGATTCCATTGACCTGAGAAAGAAACTTCCATTTTGTGTAGGGCTCTTACTACGTTTGTTGAGAAAGAGCTTCCGAATATTTGTGACTTGTACTACAGGCTTTGATAGATCCCCAGCTTGTGTGATTGCTTATTTGCACTGGATTCAGGATACAGCTCTCCACATGGCTTATAATTTTGTCACAGGATTGCATTCTTGCAGACCTGACAGGTTCATTTACCATAACCATCTTGCCCAACCACTTCCTCTTTCCTTGTCACCTGGATTCTAGAAGGTTATTTGGAGTTGAAATTGTGTTTGTGATAATCTGTGATGGACTCTTCAATTTTGGCATCTCCAATTTAACCTTCTATTGATTTCTTCTTTTCATTATCAGCTGCTTGTCCTTGTATTTTAAAATTTTAACTTGAAAGCAGTTTTGTTCTCTTCTATTTGTACATTTATGAATCTTCCTAGTCCTTTAATGGGTAATTTTCCTAATATTGAAGAATAGACTTGGCAGATATTTTGTTTTATCTTAAAATAATGCAGTTCAGCAATAAAATGCACCCTGAAGTAAACTGTGTATATACGAATTTTTTATTTTATTTCTGCAATCCAAAGACAATATAAATTATGAACAGATTTTTCTTCTGATTTTTGTAAAAGATAATTCGTCAAAGGCTTGTGGTTTTGAATACAGGCCGGCCATTGTCTGGGCAACATGGGATCTTATTGCCATGGTGGAAAATGGCAGACATGATGGTCCTCCGACGCATGCTGTAACCTTTGTTTGGAATCACGGGTCTCGAGAGGTAATGTGGAAAGTTCTCTATGGCAACATAAATGAGTAGGGTATGACTTCAATCTCTTTTTATTACTAGTATTACATGATTGGTTATTTAGATAAGCTGAAAGCAAAGCTTATTTTGCATAAGGATTGAATGATGACTTCATGTTCTTTGGGCCATGTTAATTCAATTTACTTCAATGATTTATGATCAAACCACTCTGATTTTGCCTGCATTTGTAGGGGGAGGATGTATATTTGGTAGGAGATTTCTCTGGAAATTGGAAAGATTCCATTAAGGCTGTTCATAAGGGTGGATCAAGATATGAAGTTGAACTTCGGCTTCCTCAGGGAAAGTATGTTACATCCTTGTTAACATTCCAAGAAGTAGAAATTTAAGACCTGTTACTCTGCAGCTTTCCATGTATGGATTACAAATTATAGCAGATAGTACGCATACAGAGAAAAATTAGAAGGTCCATGTATGTATTAAAAGAATCAATTGAATGGTTTTCATCTGGATTGATTATGTAAGACCTAAAGTGAGCTGTGCCTTGTTGAAGGTTGGATGATCATGTGTTCCTCTGATGACTAGATGTCACAAATCAGTCTTGGGCTTATAAGCTTGGATGATAAACATAATCACCAAGCACAATAGGTGAGCCATGCCAATGGCAGAGTAGTTTGATTAGGAATTGTTGCATTAGGGGGTTACCTATCTAGAAGATGGCCTTCCCAGGTATTCCATAAGGCACAAAACAAGATTAAAAAAAATTTAAGAAGAACAAAGAAAAGCAGAAAAATACATGCTTCTTTGAGCTTCATTTATATTTGGCGTTACTAAATTACAAGCTACCTGACTTAACTCTCAGATGATGATATGACTTATATTTGGCTTTTTGAACTACAAGCTACCTGCCTTTACTCTCAGATGATGGTACCGTGTCCCGCTTAATGTCCTGATGAGCTGCATGTTGAGGTGCAGTGTTGTAACATAAATAATGAATCATACCAATATTGATTAAAAAGAAAATTTAGCTGTCATGTCAAGAGCTGTTTACAGTTAAGCTGTCATACCCTTTGATGATTTTGGTTACAAATTTTCTCTCTATTTGATGAGTATGACTTGTGGGTAATTGATTAACATTTTAGTACATAATGAGTCTGCTTTCAGGTATTACTATAAGTTTATCGTTGGTGGACAGTGGAGGCATTCAACAGCATTACCCATGGAGACTGATGAAAGGGGGAATGTCAATAACGTTATTAGAGTGGGAGATGTTGCCCGCATAAGATCTTGGCTTCCTTCTCAACAGATAAAGGTCATTACCCTCCTGGTTGATCTCCTTAGGTTTTCTAGTCTCAAAGTAATTTTTGCTTCCAAAATCGCAAATAATTTCTTGATTTACATCTTACCTATGTCTTACTGCTTTAACAAGAATGTACTAACCAATGAACTTTTCTCAGTGCCTTTGACACATTTATGCTGAACCTATCTTGTCTATAATGTGAAACACTAATCTTGTGATATGCAATGTGCTCTGTGGAGGTTTTTTTTTTTTTTTTTTTTTTTTGGGTTAAAACTTTTTTTAGGGATGACTTAAGTATGGTTCCTCTTTACTAATCCCCCATCGTTATTTAGTATGTCTTAAAACTTGACTGCTTAGATTCATAAATTTGCCTTGATGTTATGTAAATCACTCAACTATCCATGCTCACGGTTTCACCCTGCTATTGCAATGCAGGACCCAACTGTAGTTAAAGTCATTGAGAGACCCTTGACAGAGGATGAACGTTTCATGTTGGCATTTGCAGCTCGATGTATTGCCTTCTCAATCTGCCCAAACCGGTTAGCTCCCAAGTAAGCAGAACATCTTCTAAAAACTAGTTCTTATGAGACGTCCTTCGTCTCGGAAGCAGTATGCATGGATAAGACTGCCCAATAGAAAAATAAATTTTTTTTTTTAAAAAAGTGCATTGGATCTATGCACATGGAGAACAACCCGTGTATATCATGGCACTGTTGAGAGACACCCAACAGGAGCTGGTATGTCATCTGGTGTTGAATCAGTCTGTTGGATAATACACATCGAGAGGTGGATGTTACTTATGATAAACGATGATGTGATTTTTGAGCAGATATTCATCCGAGCATCAACTTGTAATTATTGTTCTTTTTTTTGATCGGGCCACTCACCTTGGATGACTAATACTTTGTGAAGGTGTAATCCGAGAGGGGGGTAATCAGCTCTGCCCAATTTCAAACCATGCACCTCCCTATCTTAACACTTTATGCACACACATGTTAGCCACTTAGTCATCCAAGTGGTGATATTTATTGTTCATTTTCAATTGTGCATGACTGAGCATTCGAAAGGGTTAAAGACACATTAACATTCCGCACAATGTCTTATCAGAGGCCAAATAATAAATAAATTATTTATGGGCAAGATATAAAATAATAAATAATAAAGGTCATATTAATATGCATTTTATATATGGTTATCCTAAAATTTCAGAATCGTAATTGTATTAAAATTCTAAACTCTAAAAAAGAATGCTATCGAATCATGTATAAAATTTAGAAATACTTCCTTTAACCTATTTATAAAATATTTACCTACTTTTTTTGTTATAAACATCTTCTATTAGTAAAATAATTTAAATTTAAATATTTTGGTTGTCTTTCTTGGTCATTTTACGTCTAAAAAGCACTACTGTTTTTTAGGCCAAGTTAAAAAATTCTTTTTAAATTACAGAGTCAAACACATCTCAATTTTTTGGCATCACACCTTTTTTTATATATAAAAGATTCATTTGTAATGGAACTTTTTAAAAAAGCAGCATTGGATCTTCCGCCTTACGTGCTTCTGAAGCCTGATTTTGTCTAAAAACAGGAGAAAGCAAGCAAAGTGCGTAAACCGCGCACCAAATAGAAAATCCAAAATATCATGGTTCAGAAGCTATAAAAGCCACAAGCTCCCTTCGGAAGCCGAGTTGAGCGGACCATCAAGACCTACACACCTTAATAAAAATTCAATCTGTTCGTTGTTTTAAGCAAATGCGTCTTATCCGTCCATTGGCACCTCGAACGAGATCATTTGGAAATAGTTAGTGTTCATGGCATGGATTGTTTCTGTATTTCCTGCTTGCCATCATCACAGTCCTCAAATCGAAAGAATAGATAGCATGAAAATCTACTAGGCGAATTCCGCAAATATTAAATATTTGGAAAGTTGTAAGAACTAATGTCCTTCGATCAAAAGTATGATGAGCAAACGAACAATGGCCCTGCAGAATTAGCCAGTCAAGAAACAAGCCAGTTGAATGGCCTCTGCAGCTCGGGAATGAAACATGCAGCCTAGATGACTAATTGAGTATAATTAATTAAGAAACCTTAATTATATTATTTTTGCTATTTGAGTATTTTTTAAATCTTTGTAAAGGGTCCATTTGGGAATAGCTAAAAAATAATTTTTTTTTCTTGTTACTTTCTTTACCCCTTTTAATATGATTTTCAGGTTGTAGGTACCTAAAAGCCTTACTTTTTCAATTATTGTTCATATTTTCAATCATTGTTTTATATTTCTTTGTACAAATACGGAAATACTATATATATATATATATTACTTATTCTTTTTATTTCGAACATACTCCTATCTATAATAGATATTTGAGTTGTATGTAAATATGTCAATAAAAAAAATACTCCTATCATATTACATTTCTTTCTTACTTTTTTCACAATTTTTCTTTCACTTGTTTTTTCCCGTTACCGAGCACACCCAAAGAAACCACCCTTGGCAATACGGGGAGGAGTCGGAAACCTTTTTATTGAACAATTAAAAAAAAAAAAAAAAAAAAGGTAAGGATTTGAAAACAGCGCATTACGCATCCATTCGTCATTAGCTTGATCCGAACTCTGGTCTGGATGAGTGTTTAATAAAAATTACAAAACGAAAAAAGAAAGAAAAATTGTCGGAGCTTGGCCGGTTATATAAACGACGAGTAGAAGAGAATATTAGAGAATTAAGGTCTTTTTAGGAGAAGAAAAATGTAATTAAATATTGAATTAGACATACGTCATATGTAAATAAATGCGAAATTTACATTACATTAAGTAGGCAGAGCAGAGAGAGATTAAAGTGCGAGCGGTCTGCGGATATGGGCAATAACACAGACAAATGGTTGGGTGCATGAAAATTAAAGAAAGAACTAGAAAACCGATTCGTCTGATAAGACGTACTTGGCGAGTAGCTCCGAACACCCATCAAGAGCCTTGTCCTTAAAGAAGCCGAGAGCATTGGCGTAACGGAAATGGTTGGAGATGCCGTTGTTGTACGTGAGCATGACACGGGCACGGTTGTTCGGCCTCTTGATCTCAGTGCAATCTCCCTGAGCGCTGCTCACCAGAATCACCTCACACACGTCGTCTTCGTGGTCTCCAGGAACAGTCATCGTGTATGACCCATTCCCGTCTGTCTGTGCTTCTCCTTCGTATGTCATCTTGTGCGTCGTCCTGTTGCTACATTCGATTTTCACCTTTGCACCTACAATATATATAGCACCCACCATTGCATTCAATATTCCCAAATGAATAATATTTTGTCGGTGTATGGGAGAGGAAGAGGGAGAGGGAGAGGGGGAGAGAGACCTGAAATATATGTAGTTTTGATGGTGACAAAGCCGGCGCGGCAAGTGTCACAATAAACCGTACCCTGGACTTGGAATTGGCTTTGGCTGTTGCTGGCTTGGGCACCGCTGTTGTCTTCGGCAACAACAGCAACGGCTGAGATAAGGCAGAGGGTAGCAATGAAGGGAAGGAATTGGAGCTTAGCCATTGCTGCTGCTTCTGGTGCTTTTTCAATATGTCTTCCAGCGGTTGAGGGTGAAGGAAGAAATGGATTAGAGAGGTCGGTTCGTTTCTCTATTTGTACTAGCTTGTGGTTGGCTATTTTGCATGAATCCTCCAATTCAGGGCGCTCCCCAGATCTGCCATGAGTTACGAAATACATTCCATCCATTCTCAGCATGCGGTCGCCTTCCTTGCCTTTACAGACACACAGCTCGACACGTTCCTCCCCTTTTTCCTCCAACTAAAAATCAACCCACAATCACGGGGCAGTTTAATAACTACTCCGAATCAGGAATTAGGATGAAACACCAGCCAGCAATCTTTTACTCCCATCTTTTGGTTTTCTGGACGAGAAGAAATGCATGCATACAAAATCATCTGTAAGTTCCATATCCGTAGGCTTACCTATACACGCGATCACGAAGTGAGGAGAATAATAATAATAATAATTATTATTATTTCAATAATACAAGGGTAATCATTAGTTTGTTTTTAATCATTCACCTTAATTAAAATAAATAAATAAACTCCCCTGCTTATAAGTTAAGATTGAACAAATCTAGCTTTCGTTGGCAGAAGTTGTGTATTGGATGGGTTTGGCATTTTTTTTAATTATCTAATATTTCAAAATTCAAATAATTGGTGTTGCGAAGGGGTTATAAGTATAATATGAAATTTCCATTGATGCCCTTTATAAGTATAATATGAAACTTCCATTGATGCATCTTCGGATTGATAAATATAATATAAAATTTCCATTGATGCATTTTCGGATTTATAATATGAAATTTATACATTTGTAAACATAATATGAAATTTCCATTGATAAATTTTCTGATTTATAACTATAATGTGAAATTTCCAGTGATGCGTTTTCGGATTTGTAAACATAGGGGGTGTGTTTGGTTGGAGGTAAAACTTTTGATGAAAAGTTTTTGGAGTAGAAGTTGTCAAATCAATAGAAAGTAATGTGATATAATAGGAGTAATGATGAGTAGTAAAGAAAATAAAGTTAAAATAGATAGGTTAGTTGTATTAATAGTTGTGTAAAAATGATTGAAAAGTAGGGTAGTTTGTATAGAAAAATGTGAAAAAATAATTAAAAAATAAAATAATTATGGAGAGTGAAAAGTTTTAGATTGAAAAGTTTTAGTTGACACTTTTTTGCCGTAAACAAACGCACCCAGGGTGTGTTTGGTTTGAGGTAAAATTTTTGATGAAAAATTTTTGGAGTAGAAGTTGTCAAATCAATACAAAGTGATATGATATAATAGGAGTAATGATGAGGAGTAAAGAGAATAAAGTTAAAATAGATATGTTAGTTGTATGGGTAGTTGTGTAGAAATGATTGAAAAGTAGGGTAGTTTGTATAAAAAAATGTGAAAAAATAATTAAAAAATAAAATAATTATGGAGAGTGAAAAGTTTTAGATTGAAAAGTTTTAGTTGACATTTTTTTACTCTAAACAAATACACTCATAATATGAAATCTCCATTGATGAATTATCGGATTTATAAATATAATATGAAATTTCCATTGATGCATTTTCTGATTTATAAATATAATACGAAATTTCCATTGATAAATTTTCTGATTTATAAATATAATGTGAAATTTCCATTGATGCGTTTTCGGATTTGTAAACATTGAAATCTCCATTGATGAATTCTCGGATTTATAAATATAATATAAAACTTCCACTGATGCATTTTCGGATTTGTAAACATAATATAAAATCTCCATTGATGAATTCTCGGATTTATAAATATAATATGAAATTTCCATTGATGCATTTTCTGATTTATAAATATAATATGAAATTTCCATTGATGCGTTTTCGGATTTGTAAACATAATATGAAATCTCCATTGATGAATTCTCGGATTTATAAATATAATATGAAACTTCCATTGATGCATTTTCGGATTTGTAAACATAATATGAAATCTCCATTGATGAATTCTCGGATTTGTAAATATAATATGAAATTTCCATTGATGCGTTTTCAGATTTACAAATCCATTGAAATTTCCACGATGCATTTTTATGATTTATAAATGTAATATAAAATTTACATAGCAAATATTTGAATTTTCAAATGTAATATGATGACGATTTATTACCTATATATTAGATAATTGAAAAAGCAAAACCATCGAATACACTTCTGCTAATGAATATGCAATCACGGCAGTTTACTTATTTATTTCGATTAAAGGTAATGATTAAAAACAAACGTTACTATCACTAATGGGAATATTTTTAAAAGCATCTGGGTGCCCATAGCCTTGGTGCATTCAGGTATATTTAACCCATTTTTTATATATTTTTTTGAAATATTTTTATACAACTATTAATCTAAGTATATTTAACATGTATATTAAGTTTTACCATTTTTAGAATTATTTTTGCTATGATTATTCCTACTGAGTGATCGCATTTAGGCGTTAAATTATGCAGTATGTGGCCATATGCGTTGATATCCCTACCAGTCATCCCTCCAGTAGATATATTGATGTGGAATATACAGATGATTTGATCAAGTCGGACCTTAGAATGGCCGGATGCCTTGAGCGGTCCTTCTAATCCATGGTTCTATAATCCTTGAAAAGAGTTGTGCGAAGTGTTTAGAGAAACGTTATCGAGACTAAAGGTGTGATATAAATATATAGAAAGTAGAAAGAGTAGTATAATAATTTTAAAAAATTGAAGTGCAAAGAGTGCTGTGATTTTGGGTTGATTTTTTTTTTTTTTTTTCCCACCGTGTCACTTCTCTTGGATGACCAGAGGTGTACTTTAAAGACGGACTCTGGGAATTGGGATGATTTTTAGTTGGAGGAAAAAAAGGTGGAACTTGTGGAGGAGTATTTATTTATTTCTTTTGAGAATGGCAAGGAAAGCAAACCATCTGCAGCCAACTTCCATCTAACAAAATAATCACTACGATCAAAAGGGAAGAATGTGTTGGTTTCTTTTGTATATAAAATTCAATACATATTATTCTCGAATACAATAAGCATTTTGAGAGGAAAGACATCAAAAAGCTTTTTGGCACAAAATTTGTTGACTAAAATATTCTGTCAAAAGCAAGTCTCAATCAGGAGAAAATTTTCATTCCCTTCATCAACTGCTGTACATTCTTGGCTCCACCTTTTCTTCGGGCAGATCCATGCAAGAGAACGTGTTCTACTTATTCGGAAAGCTATAATTTTTAAGTACCAAAATTTCATGCATGCCACAGAACCCCGCCCACATCGAACTACTTGCTTGGCTTTTTCATCCGATGGTTGGAGTTGCATTTCTGCTGCTGAGCACCACGAGGGAAAATATCATTATTCACATACCTCTCAGATCTACAGTACATTAGTGTCTGGCAAGTCGTGAAAAAAATTGAAAAATTGTTGTAGAAAGAATTTTGAAAAGACAGGGATAATAATTCTAAGTAGAGGGTAATTGTATAAAAAATGTGTAGAAATGATTAAAAAATAAGATAGTTGTATAGGAAAATGTATTGAAATCATTGAAAATAATGACAATTGTACGGGAAAATGTGTTTTTTTTTTCTTGAGAATTTTTTTTTAACCAAACGGACATGTCAATGTCATTTCCTTACCACGTAAACAACATTAATAACATATTCGTATGACTGAGTGCATAATACTCTTCCAACATTACTAGTCGTGACTAAATGTAACGGTATAATGCACCTATATAGTGAAAATAATTACAGTATATTGCTAATAATTTATAAACATTACTATTACAAATTAATGTACTAGATTGCGCGTATCCATAATAGATTATAGGTTTTACGTGAATGTAATATATAGTAGGTAATTACCGTTAGTATTAAAATAATATATATGACATGATATAAATGAAAAGAAACAACTAGAAAAGGCAAGGAGTCGAAGGGCCTGTGCGGCAGGGGAATAATACACCCATCCTAGATGACTACTACAGGCCATGCTTCTGGGAAGGGGTCTGCCGGCTCAAGTGCTGAACTACTCACGTCTTCCAGTCGAATTCGGTGCGTGTTCCAATGCAATGTGTAACTGAATTCAATGTAAATAAACATCCAAGAAACTCAGTTAAGGAATTCGTTAACGGTAACTAGCAGTCTAGCACTACACAACCCATATTTACCACTCAATTCCTCCAAATTATATATTTCTATCAAGGCATACAAATATATACATCTGAGTCATCATGCAAAAACATTTTACATGGCATGGTATTGTGTCCATGAGTTTCTTACAACCTATATTGACCATCATTACTGTTTTCAGGGCATGGAATTTACCCATCCACAAACTTAGCGAAGGTCAATGATCTCAAACCTCAGATTTGGATTTACGTAAACATTTGAGCACTCCTGATAAAGAGGACCCCCATCAGGCGGTTCTTTGTGGGCATGGAAGCCTCTCTCTGGGCACTCTCTCAAGACAGTTGTCCCACCAGGATCAGTAAGACGGAATATTCCATAGTTCCTGCCAATGACATGTGGAACAATAACCATTCGAATGCTAAAAAAGAACTCATACATTATTGAAATGAAACTAACAAAAGAAACTATATCATGAAATTTGCAAATGCAGCGCCACAAAGGTTACCCAACTGGAAAGCAGGTCAAGTGCAAAACTAACTGTAAATGGATAGCTTCATAGCTATTTTGAGCAAACAACTTCTGTGGACTAATTTGGTTCTGACTTCTTAGTTGTTTGATCAAATTAAGACTGCTGCTGAATAAGGAATTGATTAGCTGATAGAAACCACATTTTCTTAAGACTTCACAATCGGGGCTGAAATGGATTGGTTTTAAACAAGCCAAAAACGACCTACACATGCCATCACTTGAGGGAGTTGATGTCAATCATGATAGGAATTCTCTCTTCACTCCACATTCCTATTCTATGGTGCTTACTATGCCATCACTTGAGGGAGTTGATGTCAATCATGATGGGAATTCTCTCTTCACTCCACATTCCTATTCTATGGTGCTTACTATCAATAGAAGCTGCAACCACATAGTGGAATACACATACGCATTAAACCACTGGCACTTGGTTTGTACAAGAAATGACCATAACGACTTATAAAAAGTGCCAATTATGCAAAAATATTTCCTTGATATATCAATTATTCGATGTCAGTTTGTAGCGTAAAAGACTAGGACACAGGTAATGGCATGCCTTTGAGTGAGAAAAGACTAGGCTCAACTTGGTGGAAATTGCATTCCAGTGCAAAAGATTCTGGTTGCATGGTGTCTCTCATCAAGCAGATTGTAGTGACTAAGAAAATGAAACCAACAGTTTGTAGAAGCTGAAAGTTGTTGTCCTTGGGCAATACATTCCTCAAGGTAAATGTGGGCAAGAATAGACAGCATATAAGTGCTGTGTGACTTTCCATAAAGACCTCGGAATTGGACAGCGAGTTTCACAAGAGACAATCAAGGTGTTTCATTGGCCATGTTGTAGAAATCTAGAATGCATGAGAACGGGTAAAAATCTTGTCAGATTGACTCTAATTGGAGTCAACCAAACCTCAACCATATTTGTGAAAAAACAACTCAACTCTAACCAGTTTAAAGAGCCCCAACACAGCCCCAAACAAACTCAAAGAAAATTGAGTTGGTTTCAGGTTGAAGTTGAGCTGATGAGTGATGTTCAAAATAACATCTTCAAAAAAAAATTTATTTATTTTAAATATAATGTTTTATTGTAACTACAATTTAAAATGCAGTTTCAATATTAAAATTTAAGAAATAATGGGGAAATTTCAACGAACCCTAATTACACTACTGTAGTAGATGGTTTCCATTATGGTGGGCACGGACGTTTCTCTTCTGCAGTTCAGCAGTGTCATATCCTTATTATCTTTAACCATCAACAATCAGTTCTCTAGAAATTTAGGATCGCTTTCACTTGAGAGATGTCTAAAGACGTGGGAATCATGAACAATAGCACAAACTGAAATCTAACAGTAAAGGGGCTCGACTAATGCATGCTGATGATTGTAAGACCTGGTAGACCTTACTTTGTAGCATCTGTAGGAGCCATTACAACTGCAAATGCCTCTGGCAGCATCAGCTAAGCAAAAATTGAACCATCAATCAACAAACAAAATCATGTCAACATCAGCAACTGTATCTATTTACAAAACATATAGTCAGAGAAAATTACCACATTCATTGAGAAGTCTGATAATCTAAAAGGGTTTCAGAATTTAGTACCACTAGAAATAAGCACATGGAAAGCAGCTTCAGTAACAAAAAAAAAAAAAAAAAAAGACAAAAAGCAAAAAATGTATGCTTAGTAATGATTATTAGTCAAGTTGTTCCCTTATCAGTGACTAACTTTAGCATCAAGGATCAATAATTCAGGTTAAGTCGAGACTGATAAGGAATTTTGGATATAGAGATCAAGTTGAGGTGAAAATGGGGCTATACTTCAAGAATTTTATGGTCCTCAAGATGTACAAGGATGAGGCATAAGAAGGTAAATACATCCAGAAAAGAAAATCAACATGCATTTAGTGGCATAAAGCTTCCATATCTCAAGCTCATGGCCATTCCCTATCATAGTTGAAAGTGTAAATCTTTGCATATGGAAATACAAACAGGAACGACAGTCTCTGTATTCCTCACTTCATAAGGACATTAGAAAGTAAAATTTTACATGCATTGAGCAGAAGCCAGAAGCAGAAGTATTACTATTGACTTGCATCCCTACCATTTATCACAGAAACCTAGACTAGTGGTATATCCAAGCACAATAAAAGGCAATGTATACAGAACATTCTAGTCTGAAGTTGTGCGTAATTGGATGACAAATTTGGTATCAAAGATAGTCCAGATTTTTATCTTACCTGATAGGAGTAGTGAGTGTGCAAATCGATTGATGACATAAAGCAAGACTGAGATGGATGTGTCTGAAAATCAAAACAAAGAGTTAGGACCCAAGACACAACAGGGCTAGGAGAAAAACCCAGTGTCTCATCCAAAATGTAGCAAAGACATTAACTAAGAGTCCCGATGGATGACAAGATAAAATGGGACTTAAAAAAAGTCTGTCCCATAAATAGCTAAAACCTACTTATACAAGACAAACGTAAATACAACTATGGATGCTTCTTTACAGATAGATTCATAAATTAACCTTGCGAGCAAGAAAGAGAACTAAAAACTAAAAGGAATTACATACATGAATCCATCCAACTGGAAAAAGAGATTGCTCCTCCTGGATGGAATGTATCTCTTCCTCATTCAATGCCTGGCACTGCCATGAAGTTGCAAGCCATTTACAAGACATGCAATCCATTCAAAACAAAGCATCCAACTTACTTACTGAGCTTGAAGTCGATTCCTGCTTCGGAATTATTAGGTTTGTTACATAAAATGTTCCATTCTTCTGTATTCGTCAAAAATGTGAAACTTGAATATGTTAGATCAATGAGAAAGTCAATCATGGACAATATATGCATGAGCACATGCATATTACAAACATATGCAAGGAAATAAGTACATAAAAAATAAGAGTAAACGTTTGCATTTACAAGGAAAGCACCAAGAACTCCACAAGTCTCGAGGTCTTTATCTGTGTTATCTTTAGCAAGTTCAAGAAAGTCTTCCATCAACCTTGCAGACTGCAAATGGACTGTTAGTTGCATTGGCTTTCATTCTCTACAACTCAAACAAGGAGTATCTAACTGAATAATAAATTAGCATACAATGGTCGAAGCTTTGAGCAGCTGCATCTCACTTGCATATGTAGAATATTCATTGTTTGAATGACCATTTGACCTACTTGACACAATTATTAATGCTGGGAGTATGGCTAACCTTTCTGTGTGGTAACTTTAGTTGGCCCCATCATATGATGGGGTGCCGACACAGTAAAAGACCACATCAAATGATCCTAATCATCAACTCAAGCTGATTATATGAAGAGGTTTATTTTTTATTTTCATCTCCCACTAGATTGAGGAGCTCTTCGGATGAGCAATAAGGTGAGAATGTCTAATTCACAATTACGTCTACTAGATTCAATAAAATCAAGTCACTCAAAGGTAGGCCTCATCCCGCAGCATTGTCTTTCAAAAAAATACCATGTTTTCCCATCTAACTCAGTACAGGAAAGCTATGATAGTTAGATAGATGGTTTAAATCCTTACTATGTGAACATTGTGAATGGTTGTAGACACCGATGATTCGTTACGTGACGAACTTGAATTAGAATTGATATGAGAAATACGGGCTGCACAAGGGGCATCCTCAAAGAAGGAAAGAACAGGAGATGGGGAGGATTGTGTGACGATATGCACATTGACATCACCATCATTCGCCATTGCAGGAGATATCAAACAGGGTGGCTCACATGGAGCACAGCCAGTACTTGGATCTATCATTACAACGGAAGACAGCTCAACATCTTCTGCTGGAACAAAGTAGTGGTTGATACTGCCAGTCCTAAATATGCTCACATCATTGACTGAGACGTTTGGGCTGATTCACCAATAAATATAAATGAGTACAAAGGAAGAAATGACAAAGTCCAATGTCACAGAAAAATGATAAAGCCTAAGATCTGAACCATCTATTTAAGGTTGTGGTTCCAAATGTTAAGAACTTAATATCATCCATCCATGTTGGATAGGTGCAACAGTAAGAGCTGTCACCATGGGATATGGTTGTATACTATATATCAAAAGTTATCCAACCCTTTCTGACACCCATGCATAGCAGGGGCTTAATGCACTGGGCTGCTGCTCCTTTATCCTTTCATGTTGGGACTCCTTAGGTTATGATATACATCACCAACTGAATAATGCATTGGGCTGCTCCTTTATCCTTTCATGTTGGGGCTCCTTAGGTCATGATATAGATCACCAACTGAAAGCCTGTTAAGTTGTAAAGAGGGAGACCCACAAACATCACATTCTTGAGAGTCAAGACAGTTGGAGTGGCAAGGTGCGATCCAAAATCATGAAAAATCTTATGTTTTTGGTTAACCTACCATACGAAACGTTAAAAATATAATTTATTTCTTTCACAGTGAAAATGACAGAAATTAAATGGCTGACAGGTTGCACCATAATAAAATATTATAGGGGAATTTCAATGACAGAAATTTCTTCGGATTATAAATAACATATATCTGTATAATCTGAAATGTTAAATGTATCTATTTATTCTAAATATATCCAATATTTTTATACTGTTAAAAGTTGCCTATCTCATATTTTGTGATAAATAATATTGTTACCTAGATCGGCCCATTTTAATATCAGAGATGAATGATCTTTAACATTTTAGCCAGATTATATTTTTAAAAAGTAGTATCTATCTAAAGTTATAATCTTGTTAGCCTAGGATAATTTATATATTATTTTTTTATTTTTCATGAAAACGTTTTTCCAATGTATTTAATTTATATAGCAAATTTTATAATTTTTGGATTGTACATATATTTTTTTATTTTCAAAAATCAACATTTAGGGGTATTTAAGTCATTTTCATCCCCAAAAAAAGGCGATTGTTGAAAATAAAAAAACGCAAAAAAATTGTAAATTTTGATATGTGAATTAAATATACTTGGAAAAACATTTTCATGAAAAAAATAGAAATTCAAAAAATATACAAATTAATCTAGGCTGACAAGATCAGAACCCTTTATCTAAAACATAACACAGGTGCCCTTTCTCACATTGGATACCACCCCTTGGATGGGATCTAGTCCTAGCCGAGCTGCTCCCAAGGACAACAGAATTCCTGAGCACAAGTATCAACCATCCACTTCCACTCCTTAACATGAATAATCTTGAAGAGAATGCAATACCTTTGAATATTATTGTCAACCGTCCCACTATGCTTCACCTGTAGGACACATTTATTATTATTAGGAATGTATGATTGCAACTTATCGAGATAAAGAGTCAAGTAGAACAATTTCTTTTTTATATAGATCATTAAGGATGTGGTTGTTCTTGCCAAATTATATTTATCATAACATTTCATAATGCTTCTTGCAGGTACAACCTGAGAAAAGAAATCTAGAGTTTGGATTGTTGCGAAGAAAAGAATGAGTAGAAGGGGGAAATAAAAACACAGATTCACGCTACTTCAAGAAGTCGTAGAATCCTGTGGTGGCCTTTTATCCATGTCTAGAATTGCATTCCTGACAGTGAATTTTGCTTGGATGCATAAAGGGTCTAATGCTTGCAATTTTCATGATCAGGGTCTGAGTTTTGCTAATCCAGAAAATTGTTTTCTGTGATTGTTCAATGACAACCCAGATGGATCAAAGAAGAAAGCTAAGTATATCATATGTATGCTTTGTAGATAATGCAACAAGAATGATTGACATAATCTCAACATGTCTGCATTTGAATTAGGTCATTTGGTTGACAGTTAACTGGTTAGGCTGGTAGTTAGCATTCTTACAAAAGCAATATGACATTGAATGAATTCAAATGGTATAGCAACGCTAGCAACATCAGAGATAAAGTATGCTATACATTACATTCTCTAAATTTTCCAGACCTTGTCACCTTCTTTATCTTTGGAGGAGATGACAAACTCCTTGAAATAGATGTCAAGAACTTATATCATGAAATTATCATCTTTGCTATTGAAAAGGTGTCATAATGCTACGCCTAGTTTGATTTCTTTCATCAAGTAAAGGCACCAGCCAACCAGGCTGAGAAATGGATAAAGTAAATGGAGAACAAATTGTCAACCTTACTCTCCTTTGCGGCATGATTGGAGCCACTTCCAATGCTTTTAGACCTCTCGAGTTGCTGCACATTCCTTCCAAGTCGAGGCCTCAATGTTTCCATCTCTTTGCTGAATTCTTTCAATATCTGACCGAACAATAAACAAGGCATTATTTGATGCTCAAAACCTTCATCAGTAGCAGTTTTGCCCGATAAAGGCACTACTTTGGTGAGACTGCATAAAGATCATGCGCATATGAGTAAATCTCAGTCAAGATTGCAAAAAATAAACAGATAACAACAAACGTAGCTATGATCTATTTTAATGACAGGCCAAAATTTCTACTGCCTGAATGTTACATGGCTAACCAAAGGTTACCATCTTCAAGTCGGCGTGAGCATCACGGCTAAATTAATCCACAATCGGCTGCTTAGAACAATCCAACTGCAGGTTTATGCGTTCGCAAGTTGCTTCCCGTTTGCTAGGAAACGTCTACTTTATGCACAATTATCAGCTTTGATGTAGGATATGTTCTTAAGATAATAACAAACGTCCTATCCACAGTCGTTCTCAGCATACGAATCAATAAAATCCAGAAAACTGTGCGCAACAATCTACCTTCCGGTGACGGAGTTTCTCTTTGGAAGAGTACGTCGAGTAACTGGGATGTTGAGGTATTATCTTCGAGACTAAACTGCAAGTGTTGTGAAAGGATTTCAGCTCACAAGCGAATCCAAAAAACTTCCAATCAAAATCTCATGAATTTTGTCTGTAAAACGAAGAAGAAAACGAATTCGTGCCTGGAATATCTGTTCAAAGTACAATAAAGATCCGTGATGCTCTGCTCATCCCTGTACACCCTTGCCTTCTCCCATTCAACGCCACCATCACCATCCCCAATTCAGTAATTCAATAGACGACTACTATGCGAAAGTACAAAGATGAGTGATAGAGAGAGACCTGTTTTATTATCTGATTGGCAATTCTGAAGTAGAAAGAGAGGGGAAAACGACTGTCGCATCTTCTCTTCTCCACCTCTACTCTTGATTTTTCCATGTCCGTCTGCCTCTTTTTACTTAAAGAGTCCAGTTTCGAATGTCTGGACGCGGGGAGAGAGGGAGGGATAGATGCATACCATCCTTTCCTTGAGCTTACAAACGAAGAAATCTATTCCTGGGCTTCTGACGCAGGGTTGCGTGACCATGCCAACTTGCGTCTTCGGCTTTTATTTCTCTCCTGGTGGCGCTTCTGTTCACCGTTCATCTCGACATGCCTCATATGCAGGCAGGCCAATAACCGCAACGTGCCGTTCTCGCCTCGTCTGTCAGTCCATCTCTCGCCGTTTCAGCGTCGGATGATTCACGATCCTCTTCGGACAAGTTTCTCTCCGTTTCCAATTCAGGAAACAGCTTTGACGTTCCACCTAATAATTAGCCGCTGACAAAATATGAATTCGTGGATGTTGACAGTTTTGTTTGGCACTTCTCCACCAGAGAAATCCTGCTCAGTAGACACCGTTGTGTAATTATAACCTGCATGGCTCCATACGGAATCGGAGTTATGTTTGCCGGGCTTGGCCTGGCAAGTGGCAAGGCCCACTGAGTTGCTGGTTGCACGAGTGCCTGTGTTCATCTTCGCACTGTTACTCTAAATGGATTTTCAAAAGATGGCATTACCATGGCAACATTGTTTGAGTTTGAAAGGCCGTGGCCTGGTCCATCCACGGGACCACGGGTTCTAGCCGCATGCGGTCTAAAAAAAATGGCATAACCATGACCTCATTATTTCGTTTTGCTCGTCCAAAACAGGCGCTGCCCACTTTATATCTCCCCGGACTCAACGGAAAAGGAGACTTGATATCCAATTTTCATCGTCCTTCCACAAGGAACCGGAAGCATTGCTCCGGAAAACAGCCAATGGATTTTTTCCTAGTAGGATGGGTATGCAATTCAAGCTCGTCTCTCCTGCAAGGTAAGTACGCTTTTTTCTGTCGTCTTGATTTAATTTTATTAGCATCCCTTTTTAAAAGTTAATTAGACGGCTAATATTAAACGAATTTCATTTTATCATTTATGCATGGAGAGAATTTTTTTTAATGATGGTATCTCCTATTGGAAGCAAATCTAATTAGACTAATAAATACACCCCCCGAGCATTCGATATATAGCAACACGTGAGAATGTGGTAGGGACCAACAGAAATCCAGTGGCCAATGGTCAGAAACACAGCAGCGATAGCAAAACAGATAACTGCCATGGCTTCTTACCACCTGCACAGCCCTTGCTCTTCCTATCATGCTATCCCGCGCCATGCCGCACATCCAACAACCAACAGCCTCCTCACCCCGACGCCTTCTTTCCTCTCGTTTCCATCTCCCTTCCAGAAAAAATCACATCCAAAACCGGCCTCCCTCCCGGTTCTAAGAGCAAAACGGAGACCGGAAGAAGAAATGGAGAAGCAGAACGTCAAAACGGGTGAAAAAGGAGGTAAGGGCGAATTGGTGAAGAAATCGGAGGAGGAGGTGGGGATCGTTGCATTCACGGGGAAGGTTGTGGATGCGATTCCAGGCCCGCGAATCGGCAGCAGCTCCTTTCCATGGATCCTCGCCGTCCCGTTGGTTTATGTCGGCTACTCGATCTTCTCCGCCGGCGTCAATGCAGCGAGGAGCCTCAGTCCACGCAAGGTAAGTTCGAAAATGGATAATGGTTAAATGGGTGTCTGTGCGTAGAGTTCCTTGGCAGGGCCTACATGTGGCAATTCCCGTCTGATGATCTCGTAATGGTGAGATCATCACCATCCATTAAAAGTCATCATCTTCTTGACCAGCGCCCCATATTTTTAACTGTCCGCCTACAGCCAATATGAATGTCCATCCCTTCAATCAAAATCATTGGTCTGCGTTTCTCTAGATTGGTATCTTAAAAATAACTTATTTAATCGATAAATCTTTTGAATCCTTGGAATAATACAGAAGTTATGTCTAAATCATAATCTAAATTATCGAAGCGCTCGTATTATCAAAAAAACAAAAAAGTATTAAAATGCTCGAATCTCGCTCTAAGGAATCAACGAAGGATTGGTCAGATGAAGCCAAGACACTTCGATAGAGGTACGACCGCCACTCAAAATTCCCCGAGATATGTGGATCCCGATACGGTTCCTAGTCCCTACCCATCATAAGGTGAGCCCGACAGGAGACACCCAATTCGTTGATAAATTATGGTGGGCCATACAACCCACTCTGATAAATTGGATATAATCCATCACACATCCAAATACGGTACAAAAGAAATTCTTGAACGTTTGATCCGACGTTCAAGGTTAATTGGTGTAGAAATCTTGAAGAACGGTTCCAAAATTAAATTCGTCCTCCCTCCCTTTATCTGCCGGCCCCATCGTGGAATCCGGTTGCCAGATGGCATATACGCATGTAATAGGACATGCTCCCATCCTCTCATAAAACGCCAGGGATCGTTCGTGTGAAATGTGGGACGTCCAATCGTAATCTTTTGGGCAGTAGCCCTGGTTGGATGAACCCTCTCTTTTCTTATCCGCCTCTCGTTTGGGCTTTTGTGATAACCAAAATCCCTTTGCTCTTCGCACGGACGCCTATGCCTTTACATTGCACATGTTAGTGACATGCATGTGCACGCCTCACGCATTTCTTTGGAAAAGAAACATCCAGTCCTTTCGTTTTCTGCCGTGACGCTGCCTAGCTTCTCCGTTCGCCCTACTCATGAAGTTCCCTTGTTTCTGCGGCCCCTTCTGCAGTCAAACGCCTAAAACAGTAACACTTCCCTCTCTCTCCTTCGTCCATCTATTTTTTCAAATGAATCAACATGATGAGATAAACAAACCCCACTGCTATATATTTTTTTTGAAGTTTATGAAAAATTCTTTATGAAATTGATCTTCATCGTTGTAAACTTATTTGGCATGCCACTTTTAGTTTAATGGTTAGGACTTCAGATCGCATGATTCTGTCATGTTTTGCGTGGAAAAATAAATGGACCTCGAGCTCATGCAGTCACGCGTCACGGGTGCAATGTGTGACAAGTTGGAAGTGTTGATTGTCTTATTTCCTTCTTTCTTTTAGAAATTTTGCGTGCTTTGTCTCGGTTAGAAACATCGGTCCATTCCATCTTTTCTGTGAGAAAAACACGTTGGTGCTGTTTTCCATCTTCCACGTTAAAATTAGAATGTATGGATTTTGACTCTGCCCATGAGAGTTCCCTCTGTAGCCAATATGCATGGCTTCGGATCTATTGGAATAGATTCAGGTTCGCTATAATACCTACTTCCCATTCATTTTATAGAAATCTATGATTGGGTGGGGGGTGTCATATACACTTTATAATGGCAGTATGTTGAACGGTCGTGCTTTTCATTTGAGCATAGATGGTCCTTCAACCTCCAGAAGGGGAGGGGTTGGAATACGAAGCCCCGTTCAGACTACGGGCCGCCCACGGTTTAGACCTTTTCGATTGTTGAAAAGCCCTCATATCGAATAGTTAGACTACCGTTTTACATTGGTCCTACTTTCAATGGCAACTTAGGGCCTGCTGGCTAGGAGTGAAATATTTGCTGGGAAAGGGTTTACGAAAATAGGTGACTAGGTTAACTCCATTAGGTATGACTCACTGGGTTTGGTGGACTCTGCTTTTTGTTTGCCTGTATAAAGAAGCTTAAGAAGAGCAAGATTGGGTATATTTTACTTAATTGAGTCAACTTTTTTCATCCATCTACGAGAGAGCTATATATATATTGGACCATTCCCGTGCGGACATTACGGTGCAGTCTGCTATAAAATGGGCCCCACATATATTAGATTTCAATAAAACTTTATACAATCTTCATCCATATAAAAATCATACTTTAGACGGTTTAAATGTTGAAAATACTACTTTAAACTTGATATTTATATTAAACTATTTTATTACGTTGATTTTGCACCATTTTAAGATGAGGATCACACACATGTTGGATTTAGATGAAATTTGGTATGCTAATAAAGTGGACAGTTCTAAATACAATGAGTGGGGTAGATTTCCTATTCATGATTATGTGGGGCCCACAGTGCATGGACTGCACGGTACAATCGCATGCACTGGAGCATATTCTATATATATATATATATATATATAAATAAATCGAAAAGTTTTTCATAATTTACACATAAATATATATATTTGAAAATGTGGTCAATAAACATACTTGATTGGTATGAAACTTGGTTTCCTAGATAAAAAAAAATGTTAAATACAATGAATGGATTGAATTTTCCATTAAAGATCAAAATCTTAGATTTTAAAATGATTACATGGATCCGCTTCTATATAACCTGGTTACATAGAAGCGAGACCGATATATATATATATATACAAAAATATTCAGGTGCAGCATCGCTGAAATGTGCCCCACATGATCATTAAATCATAATCTACTCCATCCATTGTATTTAGAATAATATATTCTATTATCATACCAATTTTCATCCCAATCAGATATGTATATGGGCCCCATCTGAAAATGTACAAATTCAACGTAACAAAATAGTTTGATGTAAATAACAACTTTAAAGTAGTTTTTTCAACATGTAAATAATTTGCTATAAAATTTATATATAGATAAATTATTGTATAAAGTTTCATTGCATTCTAATATGTATGAGGCTCACTTTTGATCAAATGTACCGCTGTTCCGGTACAGTTGTGATGCACCAGAACAACTCCCATATATATATATATATATATTGGTTGGGATTTAATTTAGGCTTTTGTTTGGCGCGGCTGTACTCGGTGTTGATTTGAAAATGAGAAGAAGCGTTTCCTTGGAAGCTTGATTTAAAAATTATTAGTTATTAGTTTTAGCCACTTTCATAATTTATTATTTGACAATGTTGAATGCTTATGGGCAATGTTGAATGCTTATAGGCCTTCTCATCTCAAAAGCTAACTTTAGATGTGAGTCTTTGGTTAGATCCCTATCAATTCTTGGTTCTTAAGTGGAGTTATTTCATCCCAAATTATGATATAAATGGTTAAGTGTTTATGAGCCTTCTTAATCCCAAAAGCTAACTTTAGAAGTGAAACTTTCCTAACACTTATAATTGTGCACTTAACCACTTTTATAATTGATGTGAGATAACCTAACCATCAATAATATTTTATATTTTTCATTGTTCAATAACTTTCACTCATAAGTCAAAATACTGCATAGTGTAGATGGAAGATGAACCTTCTACTTTCGTATATGGAAGTCCTTTAGGATAGACATGACTATTATTTTCTATGGAAGGTCATCTTCATCCCAACATTTAGCAGCTAAAGAGAAACCAAGCATATATAAGTGGAGGTGCAACTTATGTCAAGTTAAGGCCAAAAGGCCTACTAAAGTTGACAAAAATTTGTACTATAACTTGCTTTTTAAGAGCCTAAGCTGGAACAACCTAAACTTATGGAAACTCCATTTGTAAATAAAGTTAGCTTAGGGTTAAAACGAACCTTAGTCAGATTTTATCTGTTTATATTTAAAATAAAATATATTCTATATATGATATCACAATAATATTTTTCATAGTGATGTGATTTATGTTATTGTTTTTACTATAGATAAATTATGTTATTTTGATTTACATCTATGTTTAAATTTATATTATTCATTTTTATGTTTTTCTCTTATCTTATTTTGAAAGGTTAAATCATTTTATGGTTGGTTGCCTAAACATAAAAATTATAAATTATGGAGAACCAAATTTTTTCTTAGTAGTTGCTATATGGAATATGTCGAAAATTATTGACAATTAAGTTTGAGAAGTGATCCTATTAACTTGGGATAAACAAATGGCTGGCTTAGCCTACCTCAAAAATTATTTAAAATACTTTTTTCTTTTTTCTTCATACACTTCTTTATCTAAGTATATTTAACATATGAATTAAGTTTTAACATTTTTGAATATGCGTATATGTTTTTTTAAGATTTTTAAACATAGTAGATGTTTAAAAATCTCAATGTTTAAAAATATTAAAAAAACATATACTTGTATCTAAAAATGTTAAAACTTGATTTATATGTTAAATACACTTAGATAAATAAGTGTATAAAGAAAAAAGTAAAAAATATTTTAAATAATTTTTTAAAGATGAGTTAAGCGAGTCATTTGCATAGCACAAGCTAACAGAATCATTCCTCATTAAGTTTTTCTCTAGTAATCAAATTTTAACCTTATGCGAGAAAATTATAATAGCCTAGAACTGAATTTCACATTAAAAGGAGAGAAATCCAGGTGGTCGATAAGCGAGTCTCAAGTTAAACATAGTGTAATGCATTTTAAAACCTTGCGCTTGAGCTGCTAAGCCTGAGCGGACAACATCACCCTGTAAGGCATAGACCCCAGGCCCGATGGTTGTTTTTATGAGGTTGTGCATTTTGTATGTCAGGCTCAACAGTTATTTTCTATGTATGTGCATTACAAGTAGCAATAGAGCATATCCCCCTCCAATAGAAATGGTTTGAAGAGTTGAAGAGTTGAGCCAATGAAAGCTAGAGCTGTAGGCAGAAGTTCAAAGTTGAGTTGTGGTTCAATATCGAATCAAGTAGAAACTAGTAGGCTTGTAATAGCCTAGAACCAAATCCTAAATCGAAAAAGGGGAGAAAATTCCTGGTGGTTTATAAATGGATTTCAAGTTAAACATGGTGTAATGCTTTTTCAAAGTGTACAGCTGAGCTGCCGGGTCAAAGCAGACAATATCTAGATTTGTGCATTCTGTAGGTCAGGCCCATTGATCACTTTTCTAGATTTGTGCATTGTTTAGTTACAAATAATCTAAATTTTTGAGTTCACGCTCTATATGATTAACATTTAGATTGCTCATGCTATTCTAATATATAGCATGAGCAGGAACACAGCTCCTATAGCATGTATCAGTATTGCTACATTAAAACTAATATTTTCATGCTAACAAGGCTTAGCCTCGCTAGTAACTTAGTTGTCTGCCAAAGGTGTGACGTGAGTTCGAATCACTATCTAGTGCAAGGCAATGCAGTTTTTCATGGTGTCATGTAAACCATATGTCCCCCTAGTAATGAAGATTTTTACAGTTGTCCCTCCTAGTTGTGGGAGTATTTATAAAATATCTCTTCAAGTGTGAGAATTATGAAAGAGCCTAATTTGTAATATCAGATGTCACATGTATGTATAATATCAATAAAAAAATTAATATTTTTATTTTTCTATGATTTTCCAAAATTATAATATTTTTGTCAACAGTTTTCGAATACGTTATAAAACTATCGACAAATTAATAAGAAGTAAAGTATTCTAAACCCATCAGCTGCAGCAGCACTCAACGCATATGTAGTCAATTGCATCATATGTCTAATGGACTGTATACATGCCGAATGGCCCGAATATCTTTTTAAAAAACACGAAAATCACATATTTTCGGAGCACTCTGTCCTATATTGCGAAAACGACTTCACTTTGGCAATTCGACCGCTCCCTCTGTTCACTAAAAGCCATAAAATAATTGAACAATGAGTCAAACATTCTTCCATTATTCTTATCCTTTCCCATGGAGCACTCTGTTATATATTGAACAATGACTTCAAAAAACAAGCTTTTTTTTTTTCCCTCCTCGCCTCTTACGCTCCCAAGGAGGCAAGGACAGAAGTAACCTCTTTGGCTCTCAGCCTCTCTTAAGTCTTATCCAGAAGCGGATTAGGAAAGGGCAGAACTGTTCCCTTGGAACAGTTCACGAGCATGTCATGACACGCGGGAGGGAGTTCCTCCTATCCACAAGAGTATCCCTCTACCTCTGTTATTGCGTCCGACCCTTGTATGATGGATGGTAACTCAGCGATCTCTATAGAGTGGCCCCAGTCTCCTTCGTGAAACTCTTCCAGCATATTAACTTCCAACCACGATAGAGAAAATAGCAAAGAGGGCAAGGAATGAGTGTATCTGTGGCTGCACGTTGAGATTTTACTAGCTTTCTTATTCTACGTACTTGTGGGTTTCTGATCTTGTTAGCTATTTATTAACGAAAATGTGGGCCAAGTGTATTTAACTCATATATTAAATTTTATAATTTTTAAATATAAATTTCCAAAAATAACAGTTTTGGTGGTATTCAATTAAATTTTGTCCCCAAAACCATTAGTTTTAAAAATATAGTGTCAAAAAATTATACATTTTGCAACGTAAGTTAAATATACTTGTATTTACATTTGCAATTTTACTAAAAACAAAAACAAAAATATAAAAATGCGCCCGGGCTAACAAGAGTGTTTGTTATCACCAACTAGCAAAAAAGGAACCCTTATATAAAATATACGGATGCATGCAGGATCGAGCCAATTTGTACGTATACTTGATCCATTTCAAAATTTATGAGGGATCAATCACCATAAGAAAACCAATATTTTGCAAAATATTTTCAGTTAACTTCGCACTTTCCGTTTGTAAAAAGGTACTACTTAGTAATATAAATAATTATCTTTCCTAAAAATTAGCTTTTAAAGACAATAATAAAAAGATATTGCAAAAAATATTTTCTTAACTATAAAATTTGTCACTAAATATTGCTTTTAGCGGTAACTAATTGATTTGCGGAAGCTTCCTTAAAAAAAATATTTGCTGGAGCTTTTCATGAGTGACTTACGATGACTTACAAAAGAGTAATTAAATAATGCCATAAGTGTTGCCTGAGATTTCAGTGTGTCATATCCGTTTTTGTTGGTTTAGTTTGACGATGAATCAAAATTCAATCCACTTAGTCTATGTTAGAATTATTATTTAATTAGAAAAAATCAAATTTATTCAAAAGAATCAAAACCAACTATGTTCACTAGCGTTATCTTAAAAATATATAAAATAAATGCTATAACATGGATCAAAGTCAACCATGAAAAAAAATATGTATCAAAGTTTCAGATCTAGGGTGGGTGTATTTGGTATTTGATAAAAATTTAAAATTCTTTTGTTAAAACTTTTAAAATTTTTAATGAAAAGTTTTTGGTATAAAATTTTTTTAAAATGAGAGAAATAATGTGATATGATAAGAGTAATTATAAGAAATAAAGAAAATAAAGTTAAAATAAGAACTTTTTCTCAAATATACCCATTAGTTTGACCTTAATCCCAAATATCCATTATGTTTCTAAAATTCTAGATATACTCACTACTTTTGTAATTAATTCCGAAAGTTAGTTAATATATAAAATTACTAATATGTCTATCAAATTTTGGACCTATTGAAATTTTAAATGTTATAACTCACCAATGTCCTAATTGCACATGAGTTCTAAATTTGGAGAGCTCTAATTTTATTTTCTTTCTATTTTATTTTATTTATTTATTTTCATAATATGGCTATTTTGAGTATTTGCAAAAATTTAATTGTTAATTTTTAACAGAATGCACATTTTTGAGATTAATTGCAAACATAGTAAGTATGTTTATAATTTTGAAAACATAGTAGGCATAATTAGGGTTAAAGTTAAACGTGGTAGATATATTTAGGAAAAATCCTTAAAATAAGTGGGGTAGTTGTATGAGTAGCCGTGGAAAAATAATTAAAAAGTACGATAATTCTATATGAAGATGAGTACTTGTGGAGAGTGAAAAGTTTTAGATTGACATATTTTATGGAAAGCTAAACATACTTTTAATCTTACTAGCAGGGCAAACTTCATATGTACTCACGGATTTTACTTCTACTTTAATTTATATTCATGAACTTTAAAGTTTCAAATGTATCAACATATTTTGTCTAAAATTTTATTTATACTTACATTGTTAATGACTTGTTAAAGGGGCTATTAGCCCCCTTGTAAAATGATAAATATGCCGAAACTTAATATAAGTTAAGATTAGTTTGCTCAAAGCTAAAAATTCACATTCACACAATATATAGTTCTGTATCTGTAAAAGTACTAAAAATTTATCAGAATGTGAATTTTCGTTTATGAAATTATAATTAAGGTTTGGACATATTTATCATTTCACATAGGTTGATGACCCTTTAAGAGATCTTAATCGATTTGGATATAAATGAAATTTTAAGCAAAATACATAAGTATATTTGAAAATTTTAAAAGTTCACAGGGCTATAAGTGGAATTAAGGATAAAATTTTTAAGTACATCTGAAAATTTTTCTTAAAACATTTTGTCTTAGTGGTAAATGGTATCATAAATTATTATATTTTAATATATCTATAAGTGTAGATAATATTTTGATAATGAACCTTGGTCTAATGCACCAAATTGCACTGTATTTATGCGAGTAAACGGGTTTTTTATTTTTTAGTTTTTTGTCACACATATATGAGCTTCAGCATGCACATCTTACATATGAAATTTTACAATTTATGGATATTATTTAATATTTTTGAATATATTTTTAAAATTCCAAAAAACATTGGTGCATTTGGTAATTTAGAAAAAACATGGATTCAAAAAAATATAACAAATGTGGTAAGGTAATGTGATAAAATAGGAGTAATGATTAGAAGTAAAAAGTAATCATATAAAAGAATTTGCAAAAAATAATTAAAAAGTAGAGTAGTTTTAGGCAAAAATGTATAGAAATGATTGAAAAAATATAATGATTATCTAGAAGAGTATTTAGAAAAGTTATACGTAGAAATTTTTTGGTTTACCAAGTTATTCCTCTGTAAATCGTAAAATTGTATATATAAAAAATATATACCTCGGCCCGCATAATAGTGCACAAAATCAAAAAAGAAAAATTGAGTAATGCGCAAACAGCTTACCCGAGAATTTAATTGAAATTATTTTTAGTGATACGTTAATACAAAAATGTTAAACAAAACAAATAGATAAGATTTTAATTTAATTATCAAACCGGAAAAAAATAAAGGTGACATGTTGAAATCTTCAGTGGCACCTAAGCCACTGAAGTATATCCCATTAAATAATTCCCCACTTGATGCATGATTTCTCAAAAAAGAAAGTGAAGCTATCATCAATCTATGTAAATAATCTGAGTTGGTAGTCGAAATACTTGAATTATAGAAACGTTGTCTTCTAGGTGCAGCTTGTACTTGCTCTGGGAATCTGTAACCTTTCTATTTCTAGTGAATAAGGGTGTGTTTTAGGTCTCTTCTCGGCAAATTAGGGTTGGAGTTTTCAATCGTGGACCCGTTTATATATAGACAGTATAATAAATATACTGTCATGCGGTGAGACTTTCCAACCCATTATCCCGATAATCTAACGCATTCAACTCACCAATTCACAAAGCCTATGTACAACAGGTCTGTGAAATAAAAAAATAATATTTTCTTAATATCTTTTTACAAGCTATGCACAGTTATGGACAATAAAGTAAGTATTTTAATTAAGAATAAATATAAAAATATATCTTTAAATTCAAGTAAATTATTAGCATTAAAAGCTTCTATTGATTATTTAGATTTATTTTATTTTATTTTTATTTATTATAAAACCAAATTTACAAGCCCATGTCCTAATAATCCATTTATGTTAAGTTGATTAGGGTTAGAGTTAAGATGAAATAGGTTTTAAGTTGACTGGGGTTAGAATTTTTTAAATTAGCAAGAAAACCTATGTAGCTTGATTAAGTTACAACTCCGCCCATGAATGAATGAAAATGGTATTATTTGCAAAAGAACTAGAGGTGCAATTTGAGTTGGGTTAGTCTAATTTGAGGTGAACTCGCTTTTATCTTATTTTCAAAAACATCTACTCTACTATATTTTAAGTCAGGTCATCCTACTCTATTTTTTAAGATTAGTTCAATTACGGTTATGGTTCTAAATCGATTCTTTACATTAATTTTTATATTGTATTTGAAAACCATAATCCTAATAAAGGATGCGTTCAGAAAGTGATAAAGTTTTTGAATGAAAAATTTTTGTTATAAAAGTTTTTAATTGATATAAAATGATATAATATGATAGGAATAATAATAAAGAGTAAAGAGAATAAGATTAAAGTAGATATGTATGAGTAGTTATGTATAAATATGATTAAAATATAGTGTAGTTGTATAGACAGATTAAAAAATAATTAAAAATATAATAATTATGGAAAGTGGAAAGTTTCAGATTGAAAATTTTGGTTTTAAATTTTTTTATATTAAATAAATATGCCCATCTTTACTTAAAAAATTATAATTCATATGATAGTGATATAGTTTTAAAATACATTTATCAGATGTACAGAATAATTAATAAATTAAATAAGTTTCTATATTTTAAAATATATATTTTATATCTTCAAAGATATAATATATTTCATAAAAAAATAGTATATATATGTATTAGTAATTCTGGTGAATTCCATATACTATAACCTACTTTATCTCAATTACCTTAGTATTTTTTTATTTAGAACCAACCTTACCCAAGTAAGAAAATATGAACTTACCTTACTTATTTTATTTTAGGCCTTTAGATGGGTCGACCATAAATACCCTACAGTATTACTCTCCTAAGGAGAATTAACCGGATTTTGGTTGGTGTCTGTTACCTCACCTGGATTCATGGATCAGTATCCAAACCATTGATTTTTTTCGGAATAGGAATCGGATAGTCCTGGGCTGCAGTTGTATGCACCCGGGTGCATACAACCATTTTTTTAATTTTTTTTCGAATTTTTTTTACAAAACGATTAATATAAGTATATTTAACATATATATATATATCAATTTTTACCAATTTTGAAGCTTTTTAGATATTTTTTTTAGATTTTTAAAAATCAGTGGCATCTGATTTTTAAAAATCTAAAAAAAAATTATTTAAAAGTCTCCAAAAATAGTAAAAATTGATATATATGTTAAATACACTTAGATTAATGGCTTCATGAAAAAATTTTCAAAAAAAATTAAAAAAATAGGTGCAGTACACTGGGGTGCATACGATGGCGGTCCGATAGTCCAACGGTCTGGATATCTGATTTTCACACTTGAGATGTGAGAATTGAAATCCGAGCATACGAGTACTACTTATGATGGATGGATCTCCTTGGAACTTGCGTGGATAAAGTGGATTAATTGCGTCGCATATAGACCCAGCATTTGGTGCACGCATTTCTCGGCATTGTCCCCAGTGGACCCCACTCCCTATGGATGCTGTGATCCATGCGTTTGCGGTATGCTTATGCTATTTACCACCACATAGATTGACATGAGCTACACTAGCGGCAGCGACGCTTTAGCAAATATATCAGAGGATGTGTCTCGGACTAAGTAATTATTTATTTAGTTCATTTTCAAATTTTATCAAATTTTTTTATTGTTTCTTCGTACACTTATTTATTTAAATAATTTAATATACAAATCAAGTTTTATCAATTTTAGATATATGTATATATTTTTTAAAGATTTTAAACATAAGATTATTTTAGTCATTTTCAATACTCTTATGTTTAAAATTCTAAATATTTATATATATTTAAAAATAGTAAAATTTAATTTATATATTAAATATATCTATATTAATAAGTTTATGAAAAAAATAAAAAAATATTTTTAAATAAATTTTTTAAAATTGGCCCAATCAATTGCTTACCGAGACTAATACTATTATTTCTCAAAAGTACACTACAAAAAGTACACTAAGGTAGTATGTAAGCGATAACTGCCGTGCAGTGACAGTTCAAGAACTGTTGCCATCCACATTCAATTGGTTTACCATCTTCTTAGAATTTTCTACAGTGGACCCCGCACCGCGCATTTTCTGTGGTGGTCCACATTCAATCGATTGAAAGGGATGTAGACTGACGTGTATATGTCGGTTCGTGAGGACCGCATTTTCCATCAATTTTACCGCCATGACGCACTGGCCTCGTCGATTTGCAACCCGAAGTCGTACCGGGCCGCTTTGTCCTGTTAGCCGCTACCTTCCTAAGTAATAATCTGATTTATTTTATTTATATATTTTTTTCTTTTTTCTCAAATTTTATGTGGGCTCTTATCATTTTTAGAATTTTTATATGTTTTTTACAAAATTTTAAAAATAAAAATTTGACATTTTCCATGTGCGAGGGAGAATAAGGAGTGAATTTTTTTAAAAAAATTATAAAGACTATATAAAATAATCCAAAAATAATAAAATTTTGTATATCATATAAACATACTTAGGTACAAATAAAATAAAGAAAAACTATAATATATAATATAAAATACGTGAGACTATAACTTAGCTAAGTACAATCATTGTAGAGTATCATAATTCATAGGTATATTCTTTATTAAAAGAATAGGCAGAAGCGGATTTAACTATAATTTTTTAATGCGAGTGTGTATTTTCTAAATTCTAAAAGAAGCAGCTTTTGAGATCATTTTAGTAGTTTTTAATCCCAAAAATTATTGATTTTTAAAATTCAATGAAACATATGCATATATACAAAATTAAAACCATACACTATTTAACCGTGCTAACAAGATCAGTGCCCGAGTTCCGCATACAAGGATGAAAGCACTTTCAAAATTTTTTAGATATATGTGTATATTCTTTAATTTCAAAAATTAATAATTTTCATGATGAAAAATTACTTAAAATACCTCTAGAGCTATTATGTTGGGAATTCGAAAAATATATATGCATTATCCTAAAATTTTAGATTTTAGTATATAAATTAAGATTAATGATTCAATACATATTACAAACATGAAGGCTACCGGTGTGTTTGGGAAGTGTTATAATTTTTAATGAAAATTTTTAGTATAAAAATTTTTAAAATGTGAAAAATGATATGCTACAATATGAGTAATGATGAGGAGTAAAAATGATAAAGTTAAAATAGACAAGTTAGATTTCATTAAAAAATAGATCATTTAAATATATTGATAGTTGTATAGAAATGATTAAAAAGTAGAGTAGTTATATAAGAAGAAGTAAAAAAATAATTAAAAAATATGATAGTTGTTGAGTAACAAAAAATTTTAGATTGAAAAGTTGTGTGGGTTACCAAACACTTCCATATTCTCTCCTCTACTTTTTTTAATTTAAAAATATTATTATTTAAATTTAAACAATCTATTATGTTTATTCATGTTCATTAAAAAATAGATCATTTAGATATATTGATAGTTGTATAGAAATAATTAAAAAGTAGAGTAGTTATATAAGAAGAAATAAAAAAATAATTAAAAAATAGGATAGTTGTTGAGTAATGAAAAATTTTAGATTGAAAAGTTTTATGGGTTATCAAACACTCCCATATTCGCTCCTTTAATTTTTAAATTTAAAAATATTATTATTTAAATTTAAACAATCTATTATGTTTATTCATGTGAATTTAGTTATGATTTCAAAATACATGTATTGTAAATTTTTATTTACTATGTATATTTTAAAAAATTTAATAATCACACATTTTTTACAAGACATAAGTTTCTAATGAAAATTATTTTTAATAATATCATAAAATAATATATTTTAAATTTGATAACTAATTTAGATTTTTTAAAAATTACGGTAAGTATAAAACTTTGATACATAAGTATTGAATTATTACAGTTGCCTTTGGGCAGTTTGTTTCACGCATGGCATACATGTCCCAAGATCCGGATATAAAATCCCGTGGAATGCATGGCTGTTAAGCGCTGGGCTCCTGCCAAAATCAAAAAAGTATTGAGTCATTAATTTAATAAAAAAAAAATATTGAATCTTATTCATAAATTAAATATACTTAAATCCACATATTCATAAAAATAAAAATTTAAAAACTTATATATTTGAGCTAAAAGGAATTCTTGTTAGCCTAAGCAAAGAATAATGAAACCCATGTATATAACAAAGTTAGGAAATAATATCATTTTATCGATGCCAAGAAAGTCACTATTGCCTAAATTTAGGTCATTTTGACAATTAAATTAAAATTAAATTTACTTATTTTGTTTAAAAGCATAAAAATTTTCCAATAATAATAATTTTAGATGGACCATGTCTGTTCATGTAGATTTATTAGAATGTTATAATAACTTATAGAATCACTTTATCTATATATGAGGAATATTTTAGATGATATAGATGTTGGATTAACAACTTTAAAATATATATATAAATTAAATAATTTTATTTTGTTAATCTTACACTTTTATCAATTGCGGACATACAAATCATACAATTAATGAAATTTAATTCTCTAATTAAATAAATAATCTTAAATGCAATTGAAGCATCTCATCAACTCGAGCACGAAATGGATAACAATACCAGAGTTTTCATTAAACCGGGTTTGGTAGAAGCATTTGCTAATAAAATTTTGGTTTCATTCATACCGTTTCATGGAAGCCAATTCAATGATCTTAATTTGAGCATATTAATGATCATTATATTAAAATCAAATTAACATTTCATTTATTATAATTTTTATAATATGATAATTTAAACTCGTTTCCACCGAAGGCTTGTCAAAATTGTACTTTTTTAAAGGATATAAAATCACGTGTATCATATGAAAATCGCTTAGATCAATTCATTCGAACTTTCAAATGGTATAATCCATGTTTACTAAGAACTTTAAATGTAAATATTAACTAATAATTTTGGTACATTTATATGGGTCATGTTTCAATACTCACAAATAAGTATAAAGACTCTATGCTTTATACCCTTAATATTTATTTTTTAAAAAATATTTTTTCAATCTAAATCATTTATCATGGATAGAAGTATTCACGTAGAAGACTGATAAGAGAAAGAGATGAAGATAAAAAAAAAATAGATAGGCATAACTAAACAAAAGATAAAAATATTAAAGATTTGAAAATTTCTACAACTTAATTTTTGATTGTCAAGAATGAATTCCATAGCATAATCCATGTAGCTGAACTCACTTACGTGAAAAATGATCTGTAATGAGGATGAATCTAAGCTATTTATCATAAAGTTATTCAACCAAATATAACTGTTGGAACATGGGCAGTCGACTCACCTCTGTTGCAGTTGACTCACCTCTCTATTGCTCTTCCCATCCAAACGCACCATTTAAGCCATGAGTGTTTAGTAAAAAGCATATATATAGAGATAGAGACATATTCCTGTGCAGCATTGCTGAAATGGGCCCCACATGATCTACTCCACCCATTGTATTTAGAATAATGTATTCTATAACTATACCAATTGTCATCCCAATCAGATACTTTAAAGTTGTTATTTACATCAAACTATTTTATTACGTTGGATTTATATCATTTTCAGATGGGGGTCATATACATATCTGATTGGGATGAAAATTGGTATAGTAATAGAATACATTATTCTAGATACAATGGGTGGAATAGATCATGATTTCATGATCATGTGAAGCCCATTTCAGCGCCAACATGCTGTATCAGAATATATCTCATATATATATATATATGAGGAATATTCAGGTGCAGCACCGCTGAAATGGGCCTTATCTGATGATCAAATCATAATCTACTCCACTCATTATATTTAGAATAATGTATTCTATTACCATACCAATTTTCATCCTAATCGGATATGTGTATGGACCCCATCTGAAAATGGTACAAATTCAACGTAATAAAATAGTTTAATGTAAATAACAACTTTAAAGTGGTTTTTTCAACATTTAAATCATTTGCTATAAAATTTATATATGAATAAATGATTGTATAAAGTTTTATTGTATTTTAATATGTGTAGAGCCTATTTTTGGGCAAATATACCGCTGTTCCGGTGCAGTTATGCTGTACTAGAACAGTCATTGCTCTTCTTAATCATTAGTAGGTGGAATGCCTGCAGACATGGCTCAGGTAGGCAGGCACATAGCCACACACACCACAAGTATGTTTGGTTGGACACAAAAAACATTAACTAAAATTTTTCATTTAAATTTTTTACTTTTCATAACTATTATATTTTTAGTTTTTTTACATTTTTTAATACAAATAATTCTATTTTTTAATCATTTTCATACAATTATTCATATAACTAACGTATTTATTTTAACTTTTATCCCTATCACTTATATCCAACCAAACACACTCCACGTGACCCGAAAATAAATTTCGTTGCTACGGTGTGGCGTTGCTTGTGACCGTGTGGGCCCTACATCCGCGTGCCATTGCTCCGCTAACCACTGTTGACGGAAACTGGATTCCTCTCCCTTTTTTTTGTTTGTTTCGGCTTTCTCATCCGAACGCAGGTGCCGACTGCCGAGAACGAGAGCCGCGTAGTAATTCTTTAGGCGAGTTGGGTAGATGATTACTGAGTAGACCACGTCGTGTTGGGGTAGGTATCAACTGATTTTCGTCCTATGCATCTGCAGTGGCAGCTACCGATCAAGGCAGGAAGATCGGGACATCCATATATCTGCATTCATGGCTTTACGATTCTGAATTCAAATACAGGCCATCAGACCGTCGGCCGCCAATCACACACACCGATCTGTGAACTATCCTTTCTTATATTTGGTTCCGCAATACGGAGTGAGCCAATCGGCAGATCTGGTTTCGATTTATGTCTTTAGCCGGCCATAGCAGGTTAAAAAAAACGTTTATATGCACCAGTAGCCGCCTACCCGAGAACCGCACCGCGCCGCACCCTTCAAAAGTCAACAACGTCGAGCGTGGTCGCTGCAATGTTTATACGTACATAGGAAACGGTTTGGAAGCCTGTAACCTTTACATTGGGAGGATGTGCTAGCGGTTCCGAGAAACATCGTCACCTGACTTACCTCTTAAGTGTAGTCCCTTTTTTGGAGGAGCCGTGAAATGTGCCGAGTTTGCCGCTATGGACATCTTGACTCCATTCCACATCAATACAAGTTGATCGATCGGATTGACGGTCCACACGCCACTCTCAAGCCTGACGAGATAAATGCGTCATAAATTGCAAGAATGGAGACAGCTTTCCTTCTTTCACTCATCATGTAGTGTCGTGATGAACATGTCCACAATTAACGAAGATGCCCATAATTACACCAACAGATGCCTAACGAAATCAAAAACGTCCATAATCACTCGAATAAAATCCAGACACTCTATTATCAACATTTTTCCTACGATCATGCTTAAATATCGAGTTTTAGGCTTCAAGTGAGCAACGCAGCGTTGGGTGTTTGGTTGGTGAAGGAGCACCTGAGTAAAAGCAGATTCTGTTTTATTTAATTATGTAAATAATGCTTGTAAAGGTTAATTTTTTTTTAAAAAAAATCGTGCACTAGCGAAACAGGATTTCTATTGTAACAATGAAAGAGTACCATACCGGGCGAGCGAACGCCCAAATGAAACCTTACTGTGGATCCCTCTACGTTAAAAGTGTAAATTAAGTTGCAAAATTATCATTTCAGACCGATCTAAGATGTCCGATCCAAAAACATTCTGAAATGGCCAGCTATTTTCGTCATGTTTCAATAATGATCATTTCGATTAAGTTTAAGATAAGGAATGTAGAGTTTATGTGTTCGACTATCGAAAGGGGTGCCGTGAATGTCAGCCCTTAAAAGAGAGTATGTTTAATTTTTTTGTACAGTCAGATGCGTAATGATAATATGTGAGTTAGTTACAGTTTGACATTATTCAACTTTAAAATAAGATTTGACATTATAGTTTGATAATGTGTTTGCGGCTCCTCTCCCTCTCCCTGACCTTGTGGGTAGGGGTGGAGCATCCCCGTATCAAAATATAAAAAATAAAAAAAATATTTGATTGGCTTGATGGATTAAGTAATTGGGCTGAATTTTTTAACTTGATTTAAGACAATATTTACTTATAACACCTATGCTCAGTTCTCTGTCTTGTTTGATTGTAAATAAGAAAGCCTTTTCAAGAAGACTCTTACCATTGTCACTCTATTAACTCTACATGTTATACATATTTCTTTACTATACATGACACTTAAAAAATGCAGTTTTTTTTATACTTTTGTACTAGTATTAATCAACAATTCAACTGGGCAATAGGCTAACATAAGGTTATTTATATCTCAAATTATTAATTGAGGCAGACAACAATACAAATAAAAAAATTAAGATTACGTTCAAGTTTTAGAAATATGATTAAAATTGAGAATAAATTAAAACTTTTATAAATGCAGTTACAACCCTGCTTACACCCTTAAATTTTTTTGTGTTCGGCATCAATCATAGTTTTGAAAACCATGTTGGACCGGAGAGTTAGACAAGCCTGACTGTGAATCAAAAATTTAACGGTCTAGTTTACATATGGTTCCATTTTTCACTATTGCAATGTTAAACAGAAAAATTATAATATACTATTTTCACTTTCCGCCTTCCTTAATGTACCCATTAAACCATATATGCGTAGATTTATTATAGTCATGCGTATAAAATATGCTTTATTTGAAGAATCACACTAAATATCGAATTTTAATCGTTATAATTATTACATATTAACAGTTTTACGGTTCAAAATGATTTGAAACAATAGTTAAACTAGCTTGACCTAAATTAAACATAAAAAGCAAAAGCCTTAGTGCTTATGTGGTAGCTTATTTGGTTGTCATCACGTAAACATAAGTTCGAAAAATGAGAGTATCCATTTCCTTATTTAATAGGAGCGTCTTCATAGCTGATAGATGAGAATGTATTATTGTCTTTTTCTAGAAAAATAAAAAAAATTATAAGAATATCTTGGAGTTCAATTGTAACAGATGACAATCTTAAGCTGATAGATGAGAATGTATTGCTGTCTTTCTCTAGAAAAATAAAAAAAAATTATTTTATAAGAATATCTTGGAGTTCAATTGTAACAGATGATGCTCCTAAGCTGATAGATAAGAATATATTGTTGTCTTTCTCTAGAAAAATAAAAAAACTTATAAGAATATCTTGGAGTTCAATTGTAACAGATGACGCTTCTAAGCTAATAGATGAGAATGTATTGTTGTCTTTCTCTAGAAAAATAAAAAAACTTATAAGAATATCCGATGTTGAGATAAATATAACGTATATAATAATAAAAAAATTGAACATAAAAAGTTTGAATTCGAAGTTAGGTTTTGATAACATCGCTCAACTTCAGCATGGAAAGTAACAGAATCTGCCAGAGTATCAAGAGTTCTTTCTTGGCCTCAATAATTTTTTTTTCCTACAGTGGTTCTTTATCTCATGTTCCGTGGTCTTTCTCTTGGAAATCATTTGAGGCCTTTTCTAATTTAACTGAGTGCGCAGAATGCACTGGAAGAATATTGAACTATTATCCGGACGGCGAGGATCATCCAATCAAACCCCGGTGAAGAAGGTCCGCATCCACGTCAGAGAGAGCTCAGCAAAACCCGACGAAACGGCGGGCCGGTTCAATGAGTTCTTGACGAAGTCGCGTCTGCACGCTCCTCGCACCGTCCATCGCAAACGATGGTCAACGACTATACAGCAACCGATCACAACCGTCCATATGATCACTTCTCTAATTGATGGACGAAATCACGAAGTCCAAAAAAAAAGCGATCGGGTGCTGTAAATCATAGTATCAACGGTCTAGATAATCCATTGAATGGCGACGTGACCCCAATTCCAAACCCGATGGTTGGGTAACTAACTCGAGTTAGTTCGAAACTAACCATGATTAACACACCGATATAAACGGACGGACTCTCTCCTGAGAATGAGAGCCAAGACTGTCCCTCCGGAGATCTCAGAAGGCGGAGTTTTCATAGCAAGGTTTGTTTAGAAAGGGAGACTAATTAAAGGAATGACTTTTTAGTAAGACTACTTAGTACTTTGATCTGAATTTCATATCGCCAATCAGAATCCTTCTTCCTCATATTTCAGCTCCATCTTTCTTTAATATTCCAATGCTTTCCTGCTCATTTTCAATCTAATTTTGATTTCAGATTCTGTTAGATTCTCCACATCTCTGAATTTTACGTATGTCGTGATACTATCCATTTCCTAGAATTTCTCATGCTTGCAGATTTCATTACGGAGTTCGATGTCCTCCGCAATTTTCTGAATTTTAATTCTACTCTTATATGTTTCGATTTTTGTAAATTACAGAAAGACAAAATGGCGACGGATTCATACGAAGAAGCGATTGAGGGATTGAAGAAGCTACTGAGGTGAGAGAGCCGCTGATCTTTGCTATTTCGATGGAAGCGAAAATTAAGACTGCAATCTGCTATAGTTATCAGAAAGCTGTTTGGCTTTGTCGCAGTGAGAAAACGGAGCTGGGGCCCCTTGCGGCAGGGAAAATCGAGCAGCTGACGTCGGAGCTGCAGGCGCTGTCCGGTGACAATCCTATCGACAGATTGAAAATCGGGTTCCAGCACTTCAAGAAGGAGAAATACGAGTAAGCTATTCCTGTCGCTGTTCCACGAATGGCAATTTGGGTTAACGCACGCTTTTATTTATAAATCATGAGAGAGGTACACTAGTTTTGTTTCCCGAATTACCGAGATACGCTACTAATGAGGCGTTTGCAATTTTTCAGGAAAAATCCAGAACTGTTCGGTGCGCTTTCCAAAGGCCAGAGCCCCAAGGTAAGAAATCCTTTCCGAGTAGATTTTAACGATCGGTACCTTCGATGAGCTGATCCGAATATCACATGCTACCAATGCCGCCGACACAATGAAAACCGTAACGCCACTGCTGACCGATTCTAATAGCTCTTAATTCATTCCCATAGTCAGACGGGGGGCCGTACGTTACGAATGGCTGCTTGGCTGATAGTACAGGTGCAACCGTTTAGCGCGGGTGGTTCCTAATTTTAGAAATGCCACGAGGTCAGGAATTTAGCAGACACAATAAATGTCATAAAGGGTGCACTTGGCAATAAAAAATGGAGATTTTCCCTCCCTATTCACTTTCTTATTCCTTTTTTAATGCGATTTTATATTTAAGCAATTAATTATGTCTTTTAATATTACCTTTCTTTTTTCTGTACAATTACTTTTGTCGGTTGTATCCTTGTTCTCCCACAGCTTCATATATATCGTTGTGGAAATTGTAGTGGAGACCGACACCATTGCCGGTAAAAGTTGGGGAATGAAACAGATTTTAAAAACCCGACTAAGCTAGAAGGATTCCACTTTGACCGTGGGAACTTTGTTGTAAGGCAATAGAGGGATATATAAAACCGTGATTTTTTTCTCTTTTGATAATTAGGGGGTGTTTGAAAATGGATAAAACTTTTAATGAAAAGTTATAGAGAGTAGAAGTTGTCAAATGATGTGATATGGTAGGGATAATGATGAGGAATAAATAGGATAAAATTAAAATAGATAGGTTAATTGTGTTGGTAGTTGTGTAGAAATGATTGAAAAGTAGGGTAATTATATAGAAAAAAGCGAAGAAATGATTAAAAAATAAGAAAATTGTGAAAAGTGAAAAATTTTAGATTAAAAAGTTTTAACTTAACAACTTTTACTTATTACCAAACACACCCTTAATTATCTTTAACTACCATAAGCGTTGGATTGTCTTTATACCATTAATTTTTTCTAAAAATGTAATTTTATTTTTCAAAACTAACTTATTTTGAAAAAATTATTTTATTTTTCCTTACTTTATTACTGAAACTGAATCCTACATCTTATATTCTTATAGTGAAATAAATCCATATGTAAAAGAGACCCCAATACTCCAGGCAGCTTATCATTCATTGCACGCCGAATTTTTTCTTTGCTCGGCTTTCTGTACACCGTACCGCTACGGACGGTGGAGTGCAAGTTACTTTTCGCTGAAAAGTTCCTTTTTGAGTTGGATCACACAACACAAAAGTGAACACCAGAAACTGGACTCCTGTTAGAATTCGGACAGAAGTTAGGGAATGCAAATTAGAACACGATGTAATATTCGATAACTTAAACAAGTTATACTGGCCAACACGTTAAATGATATTTATTTCATATGTTACGATAAACATGCTAATCAGCATAATTTATTACTTAGCAGACACGACTCTCATCCATAGATGGTGACAACATTGTTCTAAGTTGTGTATTTATGATATGTTCATAATTATTTAATTAGATAGAATAAGATATGAATGGGATAAAAAGCTTAGATAAAAAAGTTATCTAAAAAAATGAAAAATTATATTATAAAAGATTAATTTCAATGTACTCATTATATTTGTCCTTAATTATAAATATACCCATTAAATTTAAAATTTTTCTCATATACCCATTAAGTACTTCATTAATTTCAAATATACTCAATATAATAATTATGAATGTTTAACAATTTTAAAATCTCAAAATACTCTGACTGATCTAACATTCATTAGGATTTGTGTAATATCTAGACCATTAAAACTCATTTTGTCTAACTTTTCTCTCATATTAGATGTATTTCTATCATATCGTTCAACTTCTGTCATATTTGAATGATTATTGAATGATTATTATTATTAAATAATATGGAGCGTTTTAGACATTTCATATAATGGATAACGACGATTTCTTATTGTGCCTGACAGAATGAATATGGATAAAATATTCATACTTAGTGGGTATGTGTGAAAGTTTTCAAACTTAGTGAATATATTTATAATTAAGGACAAATGTAGTAGGTATATTTGAAATTAACCCCGTTATAAATGAAAAAGTAGTATTACAAATAAGGAAGATGAAACTATTATACATTTAAAATGATATATTATGCTGTAAAGAGTAAAGATTTTTTAGCAAAAAATCTTATCCCATTCTGCACAATTGGATTGGCTTTTTGTTTTGTTTTTTTTTTTTTAAAGATTTTGAAAAAATTTCAGTCGATTATCATCCATCCACAAGTCGATCATAGGACCAGCCAACCCAATTGTAGAAAACGAGAATACAATTGCTAGCTGCGTTCCAATTCAATCCATCTTTGGGTTTGATCTGGCTTGAAAGGTAAGCGCACTATGGGATTAAATCGACAACCAACCCAAGCCAAATTTTTTTTTTAAAAAAATTTCTTTTTATAAATTTAGATTGCGAAAGTTGATTTCCGCCTTATCTAATTATGCACTGAGATTAGGTAGGTTCTAGCCATAGTCAAGGCAAACCGAATTTCGATAAACCGTAATTACACCTTAAATTACACGGCATGCTTCTGTGTAACTAGGGTGTATCGAAATAATTTCGTGTAACTTCTCTATTTTTTAAATGTTGATACTAGATATAAAATTTAATTCATTCGATGTATCTAATAGCATTTGTTTAACTAAGAAAATAAATTTCATCCAAATCTAATATGCGCATTGGCAATGTTTACTTAAAAATAAGTACATTCATGTCTGAATTAAGAAAAATGCTAAGATACATTCCCGTATATACTAGAATTTAACAATATCTTATAAGATCATTTATCCATTTAGAAATAATATTTTAGAAGGTTTAGATGTTGAAAATATTAATTAAAAATTGATATTTAGTATGAAAACATTTTATTACATTAAGTTTGCACATTTATAGGTAGGACACATATATGGTGAAATTAAATAAATAAGAAGGTTTCCATGATAATATCAATAATGTTAAATTAATAGATGATTAAATTTTTCATCAATCATCAAAATATTCAAAATGGATGGAGTCACATGAAGGAAGGGTGCCCGTGAAATTACACAATGTTAATAAATACGAGTCTGAATACTTTATTTCTATATTTTTATGACTGTTCCCATGTGATTACACGCGCGTTTGGCGTGAATATAAGCAGAAAGGGGAGGGGCATGGGTACGTGTCCGTAGTCCGGACAAGTGGCCTCTACCTTCTCTAACTAGAACTTGCCTTGCTTTTGGCCTAGCTGCACTTTCTGCAGATGCCTGAAAATTCACGCAAATTTCAGACTTGAGTTACGTTTTCATTTTCGCCAGATTTTTACTGGAAAACAGAGACTGGCATTTTGGTGCTAAAAGCCACGTTGAATGTTGTTGAGTCGCAATTTTGAAACGAGAAAGTGATGCATTTGCCTTGTGACCCAAAAAGCTCAACCTTTTCCAAGAGAAGGCTCCCGAATGTCCTGATAGCCTATTCCGCTCCTCTTCTCCATTCGTTTTTCGTTTCCTCAACCTTTCTAGTGCATGGCACGTGGGGACCAGAGAAAAGTTGGGAACAACTAAGGTGGGCAGTGAGTTTCTGTTTGCCTCGAAAAGATGGTAGAAAGGAAAAGATAAAATTGGGCGAACATGGGATCTTCTATCAGAAGTAGAAACAGTTGTGGGTAGTCTTGCGGAACTGTACGTTATCTGTCAGGGATGTTCATCCAATGGCCACCACTGGTAACTACATGGGCAGCTTTACATCTCTTTTCCCTTTCGGTTCGTTCGGTCAAAGTTCTCTTTGATAGATGGCCCCAAATATTGCTCGTTTCTTGTAATAAAGAAAAATACCGGTTGAGTGGGGATCAAAGGTGGAGGCCATCAATATTAGTCGACGTCATAATCATTTGGATTATCTCCTTGCTGTTTTCTGTCTTGTAATCATTTCCTCCGTTTACTAAATGGCTTGATCGGGTGAATCAGTGAGCGATCTTTTAATTCAGAATTTCTCGGGCGAAAGTGTGCAGAATGTACATAAACATACAGAAAATCTCACCCAATTAAAGTGTTGGGTATAAGTGTAACTTCTTAGCCACACGTTCACAGGCATAGGTTTTCATGAATTTCGGTTTGGGTACCGACATTTTTCAGCACCGTAACAGAACTTATCCAACATCGTACAGTCGACTGTTCAGGTGGTATGTGGATGCTTAGTCATTGTTGTCTGCTTAATTGTATTCATCTGGTCTGGCAGCTGGTTGGTTAAATCCAAGAAAAAAACTTTGATATTAACATGAAGAGGCTTCCATTATTTTGTTTTAATCTTTCCTCTTTTTTGCAGTTCATGGTGTTTGCATGTTCCGATTCCCGCGTCTGCCCATCACATGTTCTGGATTTCCAGCCTGGAGAAGCTTTCATGGTACGCAACATCGCCAACATGGTCCCACCATTTGACCAGGTACGAAAAAAGTTTTGGCTCTCTCTTGAGGAGTCCATCTTCCTGAATGTTTGCTGAACAGACATTGATTCCGTGTTTTTGCAGACTAAATACTCTGGCGCAGGGGCTGCAATAGAATATGCAGTTTTACATCTTAAGGTAATGTGCTTTATTCTACCTTTATCTTCTTACTTGCTCAGCTTTATGTAAAATTTGCACGTCAGCTCCAAGTAGATCTCCTATGTTTTGGCCGAATTATCTATTTTGGATGTCTGTATTTTATATTAACATATAGAATATTCCGCAGGTGGAGAATATTTTAGTAATGGGGCACAGCTGTTGTGGTGGGATAAAGGGGCTCATGTCGATTCCAGATGATGGGTCTACCAGCTCGTAAGTATTGGACTCTCCTTCCCTTATTTGGGAGTGTTTCAAAATAATAATAATAATAAGCAAAAAGGCCGACAGATTGTTGTGCTTATCCGGAATGTCTATCTAGTTATCCAATTGATGGAAAGTGGCTCAAAATTCACATTGATCGGGAGATCCCAGTCACAGAACCAAGCCACAGAGATGGTGGAATATCTTAATGTGCCATTTATGACCACTAGATAGTCAGAAGCAGACAGCACATGACAGTCCACAATGGATAAAGAGATTCCATAGATTCTAGTCTCTACTTTTAGCCTACCTCTTTCGAGTTCTTTATAAATTTGTTAGGGAAGCATATCGGGAGATGCGACCTTTTCTTTTCTTTTTCTTTTTTTTTGTGAGAAATACTGAAGTAATGTATGGGGGATGCGACCTTCAGCTTAACACTAAAGAGGCGGGACCAATAGGCAACTTTGTACATGACCTTCCCCAGCACGTAAACTATAAAGAGGTGTACGGATCCTGCCTCTACTGTTGGCCTTTGGGCTACCTTTTTCAAGTAGAGTTCTTTGCGTATGGTGATATGCGTCTCTCTTTTTAGATGATCTTCTTTTATCAATGATAATAATACTATATGTTGCACCTAATATATAATTTCCTTGCATCTAATATATAATTTCCTTCACGACCTACCGATTCCCATCCACCTAGATTGATTTCAATGCAAATAAAGGTATAATATCAGCCAGTGATTGACTAGAATGTAGTAGGTCCAAACCAAAGAAAAATTTCAAACTCATACATGAACATTTAAACAGAAAAATAGAACTGAAAGGAAGTTATGTGATCTGATGACCATAACACAACAAAACAGAGTTGACCCAAACACAAGCAGATGGGCCCTCAGTGTTACTTGTAGTTATTTCTTGGTTTTTCGAATGCTCTATTTAATCTTTCAAAATTCATCCATATCACACTCTCAAAATTCAAACTAGAGCATCTAGGCATGAAGGATTCTGTAAATATCTCTTCCCAAATCAGAGAAAAAAAAATTCTGCAATTTGTTGTGGTTTGTAAATTTGTTGTGGTTTATAAATTTGAATGTCCTTGCTCTGCCCTCCTTGCTGAAGGGCTGTTGGGCATAGAATTTTGGGCACAATTGTATCAACTGATGGGAATTGTATATTTCCAACTCTCCGTGTATCTGTTCTTTCAGCGACTTCATAGAGCAGTGGGTACAAATCTGCTTACCTGCAAGGCAACGGATCAAAAAGGACGACTGCGGTTTGTCTTTTGCTGAGCAGTGCACCAAATGTGAGAAGGTGAGTGGCTTACACATAACACATGCCATGCGATTCATAATGGGCACACCAGAATTCTGATTTACATGGATCATTTGTGTGTTGTGGATGACCATCCGGTGTCTACATGGCCTGCATCAATGGCAATTTACTAGTGTGATTATTGCAATGAATTGCTGACGCTTTTGTGCAGGAAGCGGTGAACGTGTCTCTCAGAAACCTACTAACATATCCTTTCGTGAAAGAGGGGCTGGTCAATAAGACACTAGCGCTGCATGGCGGTTACTACGATTTCGTCAACGGAGCCTTCGAGATGTGGAGTGTTACTTACAGTGTCACCCCTGCTGTCAGGTTTTAAGTACTTATGGAGGATGCTAATAACAACGTTCTATCCCTCATCTTCCTATTTTTCTTCAATCATCAATGGTGTAGATCCTTTCATGGTCATAAATAAATTATATATTTCTTCTACAATCCATGTTGTATATGCTTCTGTGGACATCAACAATCATAATGAGTGTTTCTGCATGTACCAAGTACATTGTTGGCCGCTATTTCCTCCTTACGCATGAATTATAAATTTTCAGATAAAATACCCTCTCGAAACATTATTGTATCAAATGTATGCATAGAAAATCCAAGTACGAAATTAGTGATAAAGGCATGGCTCACGTGGAACGAGTAATTATAAGGATGGAGGAAATAGAGGCAGAGATGCACAGGTAAAATAGCGAGCTTGCAAGAAGTGCGTAGAAAAAGAACGTGCATCAACTTGTAGCCTCTAAGATTTTTGTGAGCCAATCCTCACTAGCGGTATCCATTCATCCAATTTGGTTCGCCAGACTCCCAACACCTGTCAAAAAAAATTATTTTTTTTCCTTCCTTCACGGGAGAAAAGTCCTGGCTTAAGAAAAATTAGTGATAATCAGGCCCCAGCAGCATCATTAAATGAAAATTCCGTTGTTGCATAATGATTTAGGCATGCTAGGTAGGGCATTTCTCTGTGGTGATAATAATTGAAATCAATTACAACCTTGATGATACTCTTTTTTTTTTTTTTTGTGGGAGTTTTTCCTTCTTGTATCCTAAGCTTCTTGATCAAATAAATTTTTCAGTAGTACTCTAAAATAAGCATTACAAAAAATAATGCAGCAAAATGTCTACCTTTTCTCCGGATAGGTAAGAGATTACTAACAGATCAAGCGGCCGAAGTGTGCAATGTTGATAAATAGTCAGTGCATGAGATTCATGATTGCAGTGCGGTAGGCATGCGAATGACAGACACTGATTAAGTTTTGGCGCCACTCACATGAGCTCTATGAAATAATTAATTCAAAAGCATGGTCTCAATACAGTTACAAATCTGGTACATGTATAAGAGAGAGGAGATGTTGGCCCATATAAATTCTATGTTGGGCTGCACTCAAGAGAGTCAGGACAAAATTTTAAGTCACTTCGGCATCAAATCCGCCTGCCACTTCTCTGAATAGGATTACGGGACATCATAATTCACCCAGGAAGTAAACCATTCTCGGCAAGTTCGATTCAAGGATGAGTCAGAGTCAACTAGTCTCTCAACAATGATCTGATCAGTACCTCGGATATGCCCCTGAAGAACAAGAAATAATGCTAGGAAAAGACCATTGTATTGGTAAACACTATCCTATAGGGAAGATTATTAGATAGGTTACCTCATCCATCACTGAATTTTCTCAAGGAGTTTGTCAACCATAATTCTTTGCTGTGTCCCACTCAGAGTCTCTGAGTTCATGATTGCATTCCCGACAAGAATGACTGTTCCAGGAGAGGACGCATTCACCTGAAAATAACATAAATAATCAAACCTTTTAGATTAGCAATAAAGCATACAACAAGATACCATTTTGACAAAGGTGTACGAATTGAGATGTCTGAGTTGCTCTTAACAATTAAAAAGAAGAAGAATGATAGAAGAAGAAACAATCTGTACACCCAACAGAGCATTTGCACGTCATAACAAATACATGAATTGAATTGACCCTTCACCTCCAGAATCCTATCTATGCCATGCATAAACAAAAAACTTAAAGAGTCTGGAAAGGCATCAGATCTGTACTGCAGATCACAATTATGACCTACGTGAAGCCTGATACTTGATAGGTTGCCAAGGTCCAACAATTGCCACGGTCCAACAACCGGCATGTACACACCATATACATGAACAAAAACTAAGGATTTAGGAAAAGGAAAGGATCCACACAACACATATGACAATTGTGACCTGTATGATGAGTAGACTGGACTGAACCATTAACCAGTCACAAGGTGGGGTGATCTGAGGCTTATTCATAGCCTTGTTGAATTTATATGTATGTATATTGTTATAAAGAAAGGAGCTAGTAACTTGGTCGATGATTTTAAGATACATCATAACTAAAGCGAGATGACTTGTTATTTCTTCATTCTTTCGTAGGAATGAACTTATGGCTCAAAAGGGTTCTAAGGTTGAAAAACCACTAATTAGATTGAACTAAAGCCAAAATGGAAATATGAAAATATGGAATTTCAAACAAGAGCATCAAGGGCTAAAAACATATGAAAAAAATGCATGAAAGAGAAGAAACACACCCAAACACGACCATTTAATCCAACGGCTATCTCAAAGGACTGTTTCTTCCCAAGAGCTTCAAGGACTGGGCATGTTGGAGAGCTCAACAACCTAAAACCAGAAAGTTGGTGGTTAAAACTTTTGGAATTTTTTTATTATTAGGATATTTGATTAAAATATAAAGAAAAGGTTAACAGTCAGAAGTACCCACATTCGTGAAAGGCCAGTTGAAATTTCAAACATGTAACCACCTTTTAGAGGGCCATATTCTGCAGCTTTTCCCCTAGCTGTAATAAATTTCCAAAAAAGAAAAAAAAGATGAGGTTGGTTAGACTCATTGTCCATACATTCGATTCACAAACAATTGACTCTCAGAAGCTATGTTATATCAAAGTTTAATTCAATGGAGCTCAAGAAGAAACATCACAAAATGCAAGGTGCATTTCTTTTGGCAAAGAGGGTACAAGATCCATATTGGAAAATCAATCTAGGCTGGCACCAAAAGCAGAAATGCAGCATCACAATATCACAATCTCTGTGCTGTAATATGGGCATCACAAACCATAAAATGCCAACATAGGAACCAAGCATAACCATGAATTTAAAAATTTTATTTTTAGAAAGAAGTAGACTACGAAATGCAGCAGTTGACATGACAAGTTGAAAAACATAATCAATACCATCAGTGCAGGAAAGCTCAGGATTCGTTGTGTTATTTGCCTTAACCACTCGAAGATACAGCAAAGTACCAATCTGCAGCACAGTTCTAGTCAGCCAGTGAAGTTACAAAGAATGTAAAATAATAAAACTGTAAAAGGTGGGCCTTCAGGGACATCATGGAGCTTGTGCGCAGCCAGTTGGTCTAATAGGATTATAGGATTGGCTGATAGTGAAAATAAGCAATTGGAAAAGAAAAATCAATGATAATTTCTGCCATCACATGAAAATAGAGTTTTCTGGCGTTGCCTTTATTTCATACTATTTGGTCCACAAAATGAAAATTTTCATTTCTACAACTATGGATTTTCATCTGAAAATGAATGACTGAATGGAAAAGACGACAAATCTATACTGCAGGGGATTCCATATGAAGTTAACTGCACTCTTAGGGACATTCTGATTTATAACTGCCAATAAATTCTAAGTTTTGATGAGCTTCAGCAAATCGTTTATCAACTGATATACATTTGGAGGCTTATTTGTCGTGTTTGGTTGAATTCTGAAGCACTCAATTCCTTGGAATAAGGAACAGGCTAGAAGCACATGAACTTTGACAATTGCAAACATTGGCCTACATTGAACACAAATACAGAAGAATAACCAAGTCGAGCATGTCTGGAGTACCTCAAACTTAGGTATGTTCCTCCTCGTCCCCCCTTCAAATGCAAGCACAGGAAGAAATGCCATCATTGGTCCTTTTATATCCACAATAAAGTTCTGCCAACAGAAAAAGCAAGCTACTATGCTTTCATCAGGTGTATGCATATGATAACTATTTGTAAATGACAGAACAGTTGGAGCAAAGAAAATTTTCATTAAAATAGTGTTTGTTAACACCTAAAATTTTTCAAACTAAAACTTTTCACTCTCCACAACTATCTTATTTTTAAATTATTTTTCACTTTTTCCTATATAACTACACTACTTTTTAATCATTTCCATACAACTACTCATATATCTAACCGATCTATTTTAACTTTATTTTCTTTACTCATTATCATTACCTCCTATCATATCATATGATTTTCTTACATTTCAAAAACATTTATACCAAAAGTTTTATCACTTCCCAAACACACCCTACATCGAGTAGAGTGCATGTAAACATAATATGCAAGGAGGAACCAACTCCATGGATCTGATGGACCCAACTATATAGCTTTCTTCTGAGTTCTGACTGGTGCACCCAAGACAGAACCTGGCTTTAGATGTTGGAAAAATTTAAAAGCCAGTCATTAATAACAAAGTTGACTAGTTTATCAGGCTCACAATGTATTGTGTTTCTAGTGGCGGTGGACGTGCAAATGCCTGCAATTGAATCTTTTCCTTATAAAGATGGTGAGGTAAGATGGTGAGAAAAATTTGTGTAATCTTAAAAAAACATTACTTCTATAACTTGGTAACCAGGAGTCTACCTTTGGCAGACATAAAAAAAAAAGCATAAACCTCAAAGAAGCAGTAAAAGGGAAGCAAGAAGAATATTTTATACCCATTGCAAATAACATAATGAAAAGGAGCTAGAAATCTGAGAAAGGTCAAAAACAACTCCAAAACTTACATCTGGCTTACAGTCAACGACAATACCCATAACTGAATCCCCTGCACAAGGAACATACTGCAAACATATAATACACAGTGAGACGAACCATTTTGGCAATAACAAAAATTTAAAGCAATAAGAAGCTAGAAGGTAATGCTGCATTATCTTCATGATTATTTTCGAATGAAAAATGGTGATGGATATGAGCGGACCAAGCACTGCAAGAAGGCGGTCATTTCCACCAGTGGGATAGACTCTAACGATGGCAATTAACTAAGTAGCAATTAGTTGGTTACTGGAATGATAGGGATGGTATCAGTCATCTTCTGATTTTATAATTTGGCATGTCTTAATCTGTACTCCTGTTTCTCAATGACCTTACCATCATCTCAAAAGATGTAAAGAAAGAGTAATCTGTGCTTAACAATGCCATTTAAACCATCTGTTGTCAAAATTATAGTGTGACCAACACACCAGGATATAAGTCGCTTCTCCTGCACCTTAATACTAAAATCTTGTGAAGCAGGGCATTGTCCGGTGTTATCACATTGTAGATGCGTGTGTGGTCCTAGCTTCTAGTTTGGAAGGAAACAAATGGTTCCACGAGTGTAATTTCATTAAAAAAAAAAAAAAAACCAAAATCTTAATTCTTAAGCTCTGTACATAAAAATGCAGCCTAAAACCTTAGTCACAGATCATCATAGGTATGCCAGTGGACAACAGACATATAAAACGGCAGCCGACTAAAGTATAGATCAAATGAAAGACAGGAAGCGCCACTTTTCATCAACGGCATGTTCAATTGCAAGATAAAAGCGTGGAAGTTTTACCCTCTTTTGGGAGCTTTCAACCCAATACTTATTAGGCTTGGAAAACCTGAGCTTCCCTGCCTTCATCACACAAATAGCATCGCAGTCCTGAAAACCAACAGTTGTATTCTAAATGCAAACTAATAATCCTATTGTCTTGGATATAAAAATAAAAACAAAGCATCAACGGGTGGAAGACGAAGTGAAGTTTGGAAGACCTGACGCAGGCCATCACCGAGTCTTAGAGTTTGATTGGACATGCTAGTGAGATCCAAAATAGCATCCCCCGGCACCTAAGGAAAGCAGCCACGGAGCGAAGCTTGTGAAGGAGCGGTCGGTAGAGAGCGGAAAATCCGTGAGAGGTGTGGAGGAGGATACTTACAACTACTTGGTCGACGAAGGTTGAGATCGTGTGTGAAGTCGAAGACTTTCTTTCCATGGCTTTATAGATGAAGGAGGAGAAGGAGTTCCAGTGGAGTTGCGAATCTGCGCCAGCGCAGAACGGAAGATGTCGAGGGAAAAGTAGGAGAAGAGCGGGAAGAAGGTCAAGTCCCCTCACGGCCTCAGCCTCGGTCGCACTATCCCATCAGGGCTGAGGCCCGGGCATAAGGATGCTAAACCTCTCTCTGTCTCTCCTGGGCAGTTGGGCCTTATATCGGAGTTCGCAGAATAGTTGGGGTTAGGCGGCAAAATAGATTATTTTGAAATATTAAATATTTTAGATTATTTCTATTATATATATTTTGTAATCAAATTAATTTTATAATATATTATAACACTTCTATAATCGACTTAGCAATAAATTTGTAATATATTATAACATTGTTATAATCGACTTAGCAATAAATTAAGGGGTTCTTATCTCATGCAACTAGGGTTCATGGATCCCATTGCTTTATCAATTTCAAAAACTCTTTTGTAAAATATAAACTATTTATTATCATTACTAATAGGTATATTATTCAGCACCTTTTACAGTTAATATACAACCACTAAAACTAAGAAATGAATATAAAATTAAAAAAAAAATTAAGAAATGAATATATAACATAAAATAGTTTTTAATATCTGTAATTCTTGGCGGTATAAACAAATTCACATGGATGAATGTTACAACTTATAAATGGTTTATATCTTAAAAAAGCTTTTTCAAATTTTTTTTTTTTAAAAAAACAAGGAACTGAATGAATGCACGGGCTGCATTAAATCATGACTCTGTTTGTCAACAACTTTTTTTTTTTTTTTTTGAAATAATGTTTGTCAACAACTTGGATGAGATGGAATAGGACAAAAATAAAATGAAATATCTCACTTCTCATAACACTTTTCTCATTCTTAATAAATAAAAACGTATTTTCCTCATTTTTTACACAATTATTTTCAACTCGCGTACAACTATTTCCATTGTTAACCGAAGACCATTCGAAAATAAGATGCTAGAGAGCTTCTATGCAACGGATTGCGCATGCGAGGGTCAGGTGCGAACACGAATTACCCATCGAACGGGCGTCCGACGTCAATGAGCGTTTAACTACTGCAGAAACCACCAGAATAAAAGATTCCAGCAATCTCTCTCTCAGCACGGAGGTCCGGATACCGGACCAGATGTTTATAGGAAAATTCATTCTGCAGTGTCAGGGTTGTGAATGTACCTCATTATAATATCAATATGTTACATTGTATAAATACAAAAAAAAAAAAAAAAAAAGAAGTGGTCAATAAATTCACATTTCAGTTCTGAGGTCTCAATTGGTTGGGTCTTTCGTTGGGGGCAGGCAAAAAGGGAGCAGACCGTCCCAGAAAATGAATTGACGTGAGACAATGGAATTGCATTTACCACCGAAAGTTGCAAAGTTGCATGGTCTTTATCTGTCCTTACAGAAAAGAATTGAAAATTTACAAGATTTTACCAATGGGTTTCAATTCCCGGGGCAAGTCGTCGAAATTGCCTGAGCTTACATGAGATTGCAGCATTGGACGCTTGCCAATGTTCTGTAGGATGCCTTCCGCCAGGTGCTCCTTTGTTGGCGTCAGCATTACGTAATTGGGGTCAGCCCTTTGGTACCTGCACAGTTTCATTCAGGTTTTCACAGATATCAACACTCAGCATCAGAAAACAGGAAAGCATATTTGATTTGGAAAGACGCATGAAAATGAAATAATATGGAACCTGGCTTCTCTCAGATCCTCAATGCGGACTCCAAATCCAAAGGCTGTCTTCCCATTCAAACGATCTCTAATAGCTGCAGGATGCAAACCAGTTCCACTACTCTCAACTTACACATCGCATGTCATATTCAGCAAATGAATTTCAAATGGAAAGGTAAATAGTAGTACATTCGTATGGAAAAGGACACCCCCACAATAATAGGCTAATTATTAGACATCACGTGTGCATCTAGCATGACAACGTGGAAATTAAAGAGAACTTCCAGTCAACAACAATGGGCAAGAACTAAGGAGCACAATGTTCAACAACTTTGCCACATCCTAGGACTAAGTTTATTTGAGTTTAAGAATTAAGATCCATCAAAGGATACAGTTCACCATATAGTGGAATATGTGCAGCTGATCTAACCCGCTCTCTGAGTGCTGAGATGACGAGATCCATGAGGAAAGGAAATACGTTACAGACGAAAAGAATAACCACAGGTTCACAAACAATTAGTTATACGATGTTGCCTTGACTTTAAAAAATCTACAGTTGCATGTTCATTTATAGAAAAAGTTGAAATTTCTTCGTTTTCCCCTGGCTTTATCCATGATTGTATTAGTGATTGTGTATAGCAGTAAAACAATTAAGATAGACAGACATGTAGAGGTCAATGATATTTTCCGGCTTTCTTCATGATCTAAATCCCTCGTAATTTAACAGAACCAATAATTGTGTATCGACAAACATGACATAAAGAATTCAACCAAAGCATATTAGATTGCCTAAACTGTTATATAATCCTATGTTTTCTAAAATAAAGTTTCAGATTCCAGTCTAGCCTAAATTATTATATAAGATTTTCTAAAATAAAGTTTGGCATTGCATTCCAGTCTTCCTCATATGATTAAACCAACAATTTTCCCTTTCCTATCTAGAGAGACCTAAAAAAACAATCAGCAAAATTTCACCAAAAAGGAAAAAAGCCAAAAGAAGATAATAGTGTACCTGAAATGCTAACGGTAAAAGATGGCTTCCACCATGATTTGAAAGCTAAAGCAAGAGAAGAGCTAGCAGTACCAACTTTTCCCTATTGACATGCCAGAAAAAGCAATTAACCAGTATTAATAAAATATATGGGTTTCCACAAAGAAACCTACAGAAAAAGCATATTACCTTTACCAAAAAGTTCTTATTGGCCTGCCATGCTGCAGCTACGTGAAAGGTGGATTCCTCCACACTAGTTGGGGACTCAGTTCCACTAATTCTTCAAATAAAAACCCAACTCGAGGTCAGGACTTAATTTCAACATTGTTAAAGCAATTTTTGTGTGGTCAATCAGCAATACCTAGTCTCCAACTCAAAGCCAAAGTCAATGTAATTTGTAATTCCAACTATTTCATCTTCTTCAAATGGATTCTTAACCTGTTCAAGTCCAAGTGAATCAATTTATGATTGTACTGAATCAGATGAAGCTGAATATACCAGATGAAAAACAAAATAAGAGCCAAAAGTATCACAACCCAAGAAACGTACTCTTCTCTGAACCACAACATGTTGGTAGAAGGATGCGATCAGCTGCAATTTAAGAAGCCAGAGGATAAGAAATAAATTAGTCAGTTAAACTTCATGCACATTCTCATGCTTTAATAAGAACGCTGATAAAATATGCACGGAACCCTAATGAGCTAAGAGTGAATATCTATATGTATTGATGGAAATGTGTGTGTGCGTATGTGTATATACTACAGAATGCTGTATTCCCCACCCACAGAAGAGAAATAGGGAGCATGATAGAGCAGGCAAACTTTTTCAACCATGCGTTCATGCCTTTAATTTGTTCACTTTCAGATTTACAGAAATGAGTAATATAAGGAGGATGTCAGGAGAACGAAAGTAACACTAGTACACATACATCACAACTAGAACTAGGACTTGCAAGGAAGGGGAAATATTTCCTCCATTTGACTTTGATAGTTCACAAATTTTGTAATCTATGCAAGTGAGGATCCTCACTTGTCAGTTCTCTCCAGGTAAAAAGGAAGGATTGTACCTATATACCATAAAGCAATGAAAGAGAATAAATCCTCCCTAGCAGCAGTCAATAGAGTGATTCCTTGAGAAAAGAATGCTTCAAAAGCTCTACTAGGGTTTTAGCATACAGAGGAACTCAACAATAGAGGCAGTTACACCATTGCAAGAGATAGGTCCATCCTGCAATGTTGCTGTCACAGGTCAAACCCATTGCTTCACTAGGCCAGCCTAAGCAGATCATCTGGAAGCAGCTGCTAGCCTTAACAGCCTGAACTTAGATATACACACAACTGCACATGATAGTCTGATTCCAGATCAATGCAAATTACAGATGAAAAAAGGCAGCCACCATTTGTCAATATAATGGAATGATAACCACAGAGTTCAGGTTTAGGACACGAGTGGTAATTGCAATACTACGAGCTTAGACAAACCTGAGAACTTCTAGCAAACTCAAGGCCAAAATTGTACGATGGGCTGAGCGGACTGCTAGAGCCTGAGCTATAGTCAATTGCCCAGCTCCAATTCTTCACATGATTAAAACTTGTGTGATCTTTGCTTGAAACTGAAAATGTAATATGAACGAAAATTTGTTAAGCAAACCATGTATCTAATGATGCAAAATAAGTCTATGCACTCAAGAGAAAATTTCAACAATTTTTTGGATGGAAACTTTATTTGATTTTGAAAGAAGACATTATATCAGCGTAAAAAACACTCCAATAATCATTAGTTGATTGTCAGCTGAGAATTTAACTCACAGTCTGGCTTATATAGTGCCCCTGCAGTTAGCTTCCCTGTCTTGCTCACCACCCATGCACTCCTTGGAATCTCATTGGACACTGCCAGGAACAGAAGATCACATGACATTGATACTAACGAGAGTTCAAATGCATAATATTTGAACCACAACAAGTTTAAAATTACAGTCTTGATGGCCAACTCTACAGCAACTTCCAAGTCCTGACATGTCACTATCTGTTAATATTGTGGATCATTCATGATAAACTCAACCACCATGGATCACTTTTAAGTTTTTGCTCAGAGTTGATGAATGAATTGTCCATTCTAAGGGAATATCTACTCAAATCACCATCAGACACTATTTAAAACGGGAATTTTGCAGAATTAACCCTCCAATCACGTCACATATCAAACAGCAAGGCTTGAGATTCAGCTTTTTATCAAAAAAAAGGGAATAAGAATGCATTGCAGTAGACTAAAATTAAAGATTAATCACAACAAACCCATCACCATCTGTCCAGACTGCATTCTGGTAACCAGTGATCATTTCAAAACTTCAGCTAGACCTTCCATAACAAGAACATGTGGCTATTATTTACGGTGGACTACAATCAACAAGTGATATTTTGTCTACACAGTTCTCAGTAGCAAATTCAAAGCATGAGGTGAGTATGTTGCTTAGATCATAGGGAAAAGAAAGGGGGAAAAAAGAGGAGTGAGAGGGAAATAATCCAACATCTCAGCTGTCTGTCCTGCTTTTCAAGACCGGGTTTCTTCTAGTTAATCTCATAATCAAAGGCATTTGTAAATGCAGATCAGCATAGGAAACTAACTAGAACTGCACAGAGTTCTGGCATCAAAACAGTATCTAGAATAACAAGTTATCATTTGCCTTTCTCTTCTTTTTCATTTTAATACTGCAGACACTGATGGAACTAAATTGCAAAGAAAATTTTCAGTGGAAAAGTAAGTGCTCACATACACGGAAAAGGCAAAAGTGTGACCCCAAGTGATAAGTTTTCTGAGCCATATCTCAAGCCCATGACGCCATAATCATCTGAGAGTATCCTGCATCCACGATAGAAGTTATAGTACATCATGAGAATAATTAACAATACCTCGGGCAAAGCTCTGAAACCTTAATGTCCAGAAAACAGAGACAACAGAGGAGATGAAACAGGCAAAACAATTGGATAGCATTAGCAAACAAGTCAGAGAAACATGTGGAAGTAATTCCTTTAGAAAACAAAACACAGAGGTACAAGCATAGTTAGCAGAGAGCAAAGTTCAGAAGGTGTATGTTAAGTACCATATTGAGCCTTCGCAAAATGTTTAATCCTCATGAAAAGATTGATAATTCCTTGCGCATGATTTGCTCTCATTTAAACATAATAAGAACAAAAGAAAGGAAAATACCGATTCTTCTTTAGCAAGGGGAAGATTCCAAATGCCCCAATTCCATATTTAGGATAGTAAGCACAAGTTCTCAGGTTTAAGATTCTGTGGAAGAAGACAACAGAAAACAGCATGAACAAATATACCAGCAAGATCATTAGATTAAAGTTCCAACATGTTCCTATGAAAAAAGGGGAATGTTATTTTGTAGAATCGCTGCTTACTGTTCGGAATTTGATACAAAAAGATCCATGAATGTGTGGGGGTCTTCCAAGTCCCTGTTCATGAGACCAACTAGGTAAGCAAAACCAACTCTTTTGAAAAACAGCATTTGGGCCTGTTGCAGAATTTAATTATAATAATTCTTTTGATGTGGTAAAATGTCTGTATTGCAATTGCGCTAACATTCATAGAGGAATTGCAACGGGAAGTATTCATGGTTAGCCCAATTAATATCTCCAATAACAAATAGTAATGAAATAATTTTCTTTTCTACCTTTGCCAGCGAAACAAAGCATTTCCAACAATGCTTTTACTGTCAAGTGGACCTGAAACCTGAAAGAGTTAAGGTAAGTTTTCCTTTCTGATTGCAGAAATCAATTTGCAGCCATATCCATCATCATGATCAAGAAATCTTAACCATCAAAGTATAATAACCCATAATCAGATCTGCAAACCAAGATTGGTATTACTCTATTTGAATGAATATGAAGTGAAAGATGTTCATGATACAATAGGAAGAGTTGGAAGGAAACAGTTCCAGCAACTTCAAAAAATAAAATCTTATTTCACTAAACTACATTACATATGGATGAGATCACCAGAAGTTAATATTAGAAATTCTTGAATGGTACTTCACTCGTTTCATAAGACACCCCATGGAAAACATCTCAAAAGGTAGGGAGGAAATTCAGACTGCAGGAATCAGGAAGAAAATCAAACACAGACATGTGCGCAAGAGGAAAGAGGAACACCATTAGGATCTGACTTTTACTCAACGCAAGGAAACCATCCTTATTGTCAATGACTTGGATTGATTACCAGTTTACCAATGAATTATATGGACCTGGTTTTAGCTGAACAATGTTTTTGATCCCTTTCCATAAACTCAATCCAAATCATTAAAAAAAAGTCAAAACATTATTATTGTTTTTTGTTGTTCTTTGAACAGTATAAGGAATCTCAGAGAAGATTATTCATATGTAGAATCCAGCAAAAACATGACAAATTAAGAAATAGCATAATTTTACAGGATACATTTGCAATCAAATCCACATGAGGATCATCAATTGGTTTTAGCATAATCCTTGTGCTGAAATGCCCTGGTTGCTCAAAGTAATCCTCAAAAAGGCATCTACGTGAAAGCTTGCCAAATAACAAGTCATATGACGGCTCCAACATTCTGCACAAGTTTATAAATTACTTGGCATCAGAAACAATCTACCCAGCAGCAAAAGTCATCTTACGAACATCATAACTGATTACATTCGGACATAGATGATTGGACTAGGATATGTATAGGGATGCACAAAGGATGTGTTGCATTGAGTTGGAGTCAATTTCAATCTAATCCACTTTCTAAAAATCAGCTCCAGCCTAAGTCACCGGACCCTATTTCTATAATCTGGGTTGGGTGATGGACCGAAAAGGGTTGACAAATCAAAAAAGAGCAAAATAAAAATATGCAAAATAATGTTATAAAAGAATATAAGCAAGCAAAAATCCGCATATGACTGAAGCACCTTAGTTCTATGATCAAGCAAACTTGAAAATATCGAAACTATTTATTTATTCTATTCCCATTGATACTATTTTTTTTGCAGGGACAAAGTAATTTTCCATTATTTGAGGTACAGAAAGAAATTTTAAAATGCTTTGTCTTTCTATTGATGATGATGATAACCATGAAACAAGGTAGTGGGTTGATGGGTTGGGCCAACTCCAAGCCCTAGGGAAAAACGAATTGCGCTCAACATATTTTCTAGTCCAAACTCTAAATATAGCTAATTCAAATCCTGTGCATGACTATCTTTAAATAACAAAGTCTATTAAACAGCTCATTAGCATTATAACGGTTGCGCCATAATTGCTTTACTTTCTGATGCTGGGAAGCACCCACGAACTGTACTATCCTGTTTGAATTCCATTCACATGTGTCCTGGTTATGGTTCTTAGACTTCGTCATTTGGAGGCATGTGTTTAACCATGAAAACGAAAATGTAAAAGATTCCACATCGCACAACTGAAGTAGGAAAAACACCAAATAGCATTAACGCTTTTAACAAAACTGAAAACCCGGATGGATTCATCTCCATGCAACCAAGAGAACGAAAACAGAATCAGAAGAAACGAAAGCCCAAAATGGATTATAAAGGAGACGTTAGTATCCACTGAGAACGCACAAGCAAATGAAGGAGTCGTCATAACAAGATAGGGCATGAATTTTTCAATCGAAAGTCGAAAACATCACACGGATATCCAGTTCCGAAGAGAAAGAGCCAAGAAGAAATCAAATAAAAAAGCTGTAGTTGTCAGAGAGTGAGACAGACCTTGTACGGGCGCCAAGAGGTGGGAAATCGAACATTGGTGGCACCAGTACCATTGGTGGTGGTGGCTCCTTCTCGAACAAGTGCCCTATCCAGTTGCCCATCTCTCTCTCTCCCCCACGGTCTGCAGAGTTCCTGACTGTGCTACAATCCCAACAGGATGGAGCAAAAGCAGACAACTCTCTGCTATGCTATCAGCTCGCTTCTTCCTCGCACTCTCTCATGACGACACGTTCAGGAGGAAGTTGGCGAAACGGAGGGCGAAAATGGGAAACGCGATTTGCGCGATGCGAGGAGAAAAAAGTCAAAAAACGCATGCTGAAAAGTGAGACCTCTGGCGTTTCGCATCCATCGCTACCGTCTATCTGGGCCGCACCAAAAAAAAGATGCTCGACCCTTTGATCGCGCACAAAGGAACGAACCTGAACCGACCACTTCTTTATAAGAGAGATCCGGGTAATTTTATTTTTATTTTTTTTATAAAGAAAATCACTCTAGTCCTGCTCCCTGTCAATAATGAAGGGAGTAGAGGAAGAAAGATCCGGGTAATTGTTGCCGTGTTGATTTCCAAATATATTCGATTTTCATCATAATTTCTTATATGCCGACGTATTTTCAAAACTTCCTCCCATAGCTATGAATTGTATCTAAAATTCCTCCCATACTTAAGACGTTAGCCTTTGTTAAGTATAATTTGAATTTTTGATTTTTTTTTTAGTACGTGTTTGGGAATGAATAAAATTTTTGATGAAAAGTTGTGAAGAGTAAAAATTGTTAAATAATGTGATATGATAGAGTTAATGATGAGTAGTAAAGATGATAAAGTTAAAATTGATAGTTTAGTTGTACGGGTAGTTGTGTATAAATGATTGAAAAGTAAGGTAGTTGTATAAGAAAATATGAAAAAATAATTAAAAATATGATAATTATGGAGAGTGAAAAGTTTCAAATTGAAAAATTTTAACTTGATATTTTTTAACCGTTGCCAAACATACCCTTAATATTCTCAAAATCTCCAAATTAACCATCCAGAACGTGATAACACACTTGCACCGCGGAGCACCATAATATGGTGCTCCACCATCTTCTCCAAGTTGCGCACGACCATGGCTGCTTTATTTTAGACCCATCACCGGCAGCCTTTATCATTAGATCCAACGAGGACGCACGACCGTGCCTACCAGCGGCAATCGAAGTCTTATCGATAACCGCCACTCCACTTCCACATGAATCCAGCAACAAAACCCGCCTGACTCCTTTGACAGTCATACATGCTCATTCCCATGCTCCGATCTGGGTAAATCTGCAGATTCCACGCAAACATGTGAAGGTAGCCATCACCACTTAATCATCGATCAAATTCAAGGCATTTTGATATTACGACCAAACCTGCTTCAACAGCTTTGGGTAATGGGCCCCAATCTTATCACTTCTAGGCTGAGTAAGCAGTCCATGCATATCTTCAAGAAGCAACACAGAGCAGCTCTTTGACTGTTCTGTTTCTCCAGCCTCAACTAAAGCCCTCCCTCCATCGTGCAGCAAATAAAGTTCTTCTCCACTGCGTCTAATCTACTAATTGCACCTCCACATGCGATGTAAATATGTAATACAAAATGAATTATGATGCACCACATACACATGCATAGACAGCTGCTTGAATGCTCCTGAGGCGAGCACTTAGGCTTCTCTATTCATCCAGTGGATAGAAGATAAAGCGGGGTGCGAAGATTTTAACTTATTTAGTAGGTGAAGCGGCTTGTCGCTACCTGATCAAGGGAAATTTGAGTAAATGGCTGAACTTCTGTCCATTTTCAGCCTGACGACAGTTGAGTATATTCACTGTAGAGCCAGCAAGGGGGAACATCGTAGTTGTCTCGTATGTGTTTGACACACTGACATGTGGGCAGTTGTCTTTGCTCCCGGATTATCACACGGATTATCACACGCTAGTTCATATTCCCTGGCCCAATATCTCAAAATCCGGCACGAAAGTTGACATGTTAGTCTCCGGCTAACAACATAATATCACTTTTTTCAGCATCTTGTCGTAATATCACTTTTTTCAGTCATCTTGTCGTATTCCATGCCAGCCGTCTATAGCTGTGATTTGTATCCTTCTTCTCTGATCATTCCTGTAAACATTGCAAGGGTGTTATCTATCTCCTTCGAACAAGAATGTGATTTATCCCCAGCAAGAAATACATATGCTTTATTATTCACCTCAATCCAGCTGCAATCAGGCCTTTTGTTTAGCCCAATATCCTTCATCCTTGCTCTAATCCTTGCAACAACATCCCATTCCCCAAAATCTTGATAAAGATTAGATAGGAGAACATGGTATCCAGCACTTCCTGTATCAATTCTAAAAATTTGGCTTGCCACTAGTTCTCTTAACTGTTTATCTCTATGCATTTTGCAGGCCCCATGCACTGAACCCCAAACATGGGCATCAAGCTCACATGGCATCTGCATGATCAGATCATATGCCTGATCAAGATGGGCTGCTCGACCCAACAGATCTACCATGCAAGTGTAACGTTCAAGTGTTGGGAGAATCCCATATTCATCGGTCATGCTTCTAAAATGTAACAGCCATCGTCCATCCGTTTCTAAGAAACGGATGGAAATGGATGGGATTGATGGGTCATGCACGTTCATTTCAAATTGATGGCAATTAATCTCAGCCGTTTAGCAGAGGGACCAGCCATTTAGCAGAGGGATTAGTATAAAAGGCGTGAGATGGGTTTCCATCATTTGAAGAAGAAGAGAAATCACGCAGGAGAAGAAGAGAAATCACGCAGGAGACAGACAAAGGAAGAAGAAAGAATTTTTGAAGGTAAGCTGCGTCGAACCATTTTCTATGTTAATCTCATTCATTGTATAATATACTCAAGTTATTTCATAGATTTAAACCATTCACAATGTTTCTAGCATAACTAATTAGTCACAAAAGTATTATTGAAATGTTCAATGTCTAAATTTTACTTATTTAAATGAGAAGTACCAAATAAAGGGTATGAAATGATATATGATAAAAAAACGCACTTCTGAGCATAATCAGAGAATTTTGACCGTACAATAACAAAATAATTATATGATTAGCTTGCCTGCAAAATTTTAGATTGATCAAAATTTTAGATTTTTAGATATAGCGATTTTTACACATAATATAGAGTGGTAAATATGTATTTTAAGAGAAAAACAAAAAAAAATAATTACGGGAAAATATAGATGAAAAAATAATAATCTGAACCATTACAAACATTATTTGAGATATTTTACAGTATATGTGATGAATTAATTCTGTTAAAAATTAGTTTATATGGTTATTAAAAGTGATATTTAATATTAACCATTTATTAAACCCTTTATATTAAATATGATGATGGAGATGTTATTTTGAAAAATTTACCGTTCAGATTATAAAAAATAATTTTATAAGCTTACCCCTACAATTTCAGATCAAACAGATATGTATATTGAAAGATATAAGCCATTTTATGTGGAAAATATGGACCGTTGACAATAAACAAATAAATGAATAAGCTTATGGACTAGTGGGCTAAGCCCATCTGAACAGGCCCAGTGAGTCGGAAGCCCATAAACCTAGCTTAAGCCCACAGGAACGAAAGCCCAAGAACTTAGCCCACGTAAACAAAGTCAGTCCACTATCCAGTCTGGCCCAACTTCCAACAAAGGATCTAGCCCACTAGCCTGGCTCACTGTTCCGGCCCGCCAGCAGCAGCCCACCGGCAGCCAACTCGCCACCGGCCGACCGGCGCGCGCGAAAAAAAAAATCAAATAAATACCGAAAAATCTGAAAAAATTACAGAAAATTATGAAAAATACCAAGAAAATTAAAGTCAATATTTAGAAGCTTAAATGAGTTTAAAATTATAAATTTATGAAGAATGAAAGTTTATAAAGGTGTGATAAATGGAAAATATATATATATATATAAATATGAGAAAAATTAAAGGAAAATATTTAAAAAAGTATAAGTCCAAAATTATTTTTATATAAAAAAAAAGTTGTTTAAAAGTGAATTAATATAAGAATAAATAGAAGAAAATAGGATTTTGACTGATTAAAATTATGAGAAAATTTGGAAAAGTTGTAAATGGAATTTTAAATAATATTTGTGAAAACCAAAGTGAAATAATAAACATATTGTGATGAAAATTAGGAAAAGAGACTTGAGGCTACTACAAAAAAATTGGAAAAAGAGAAGTTTTAAAGCCTACTCAGAGGTAAGTAAACTTTTACCAAAGCACGTCTTTGAAAATATTATGTGAATATTATGATTTGCTATGAAATGTGATTATTTATTTTCTTTCAAATTTGTTTATTAAAAAATGAGCATTATTATTTCAAATTCATGTTTAGTAGTGAATTTAAGTTGTGCATCAATTAAAATTCATGAGCACGATGCATAATTGCATATTGGGTTTGCTGCCAAGGAGTAAAGTAGTATGGTAGTACCTGGGTAGCGACCTCAGGATTACCAAAGGAGATGATTTAGCTCACGAATGTGTAGCATGGCTGCATGCGAGCACAAGTAGATGGCAATACCCATAGTATGAATGCATGATTTAAAATTGACATATGTGTGCACGTTTATCAAGATGTTTTTATTACAGTTTGTTGTGCATAAAAGACAGTATAGATATTGTATTTATTTTTTTAAAAAAAAATTAAAATGATTGAAAATGAATTTTAAAAAATACATTTTTACTTACTGAGCTTTCAGCTCACATAATTTTTGTTTTCAGTGGAAAAACAGGGATACAATACTATACTAGAGCCTTTATCAACACAGGAAAAAGGCGAACCTAGCAGAGGAAAAGACAAAGAAGTTTAGAACTTTATTGAAATTTTCTTATAATGCTTGCTGATTTTGATTTTAGACATTGAAAATTGTATAATAACTCCTTAAGGAGCAAACTTGAGATGTAATAGTTAAAATTTTTATGGTTTTGCACCTTAGTATCTATTTCCATCTTGGGAGATCTTATTCTCAGCTTTGACATAGTAGACCTCATTCATAACACCTCAAGTGTGGGGTGTTACATAAAATGTCGCAACCCCTCTCCACCCCTCCAGTACGGCTGCATGCTGAGAGGATGCGAACGAATGTAATTTTGTCAAGCCTGATGCCTGCAACTTTCATCTCAAGAAACAATGCAAATATTTCGTCAGTATGACTATGCATTCCAAGACTAGAAACGATTGTATTCCATGACATTTCATCCTTTTCAGGCATCTTGGGAAACAAACACGCAGCATTGCTTACGTATCCACATCCAGCATAAGCAACAAGAAGAGAATGGCCAATAAGAATATTGAATTCCAACCAGTTGTGCATAGCATAGCAGCGGATCTGTTTACAGAGGGTCCCTGCGGAATTGCATTTACAGTGAGCATATAAGCAATGGTCACACTGCTGGGACATTCCAACCGCATATCCTGAAATGCTTTCAGAGAATCATCCACGTAGCCATTTTGGATACATCAAGATATCAAAGCATTTCATGTGATGATATCCCTCTTTGGTAATCTAGCAACACCTGAGCAGATCGAACATGTCCACACATTTGAGTACATAACAGTCAGTGCACCACCAACAAAAACATCACAAACAAAACCCATTTTGATTGAATAACCATGGACTTCTATGCCCTGAGATTTAAGGGTAACAGGTGATAATGCTCGAAGAACAGAAAAAAGAATATCAGAATCCACTATGCTACCTTCAGAAAGGAACCGAGTAAATAGCTCTAATGGCTCAGCAGGAAGTGAATTGTGAGCACAGTCAGCAATTATAGCACCCCATGTAACATTGTTACAATTCTGAAGTTGTTTGAACAATCTCAAACTAGCTTCTATATTGCCACATTTACCGTACATGTCTAGAAGTGCTATTTCAAGCCTTGCATCTGTTAGGTGGGTTCCTCCCACATGAAGTCAAAGTGGGGGACCCACCCATTTTGGCTTATACGGAAAATCCTCACCTGCCATTTTGTTTTGTTCCTTTTTTCCTTTCGGCGCGTGAGAGAGAGAGAGAGATTACGAAATCTCTCTCTCCTCTCCTCTCAGCGACTCCTCTCTCGGCAGCGACGATCATTTTCGTCAGAGAGCGCGTTTTCTTCCCGTCTCGGCTTCCAGAGCAGCAGCAGCAGCTCCGACGCATGGAGGAGGATTTTATCCTCATATGCTCAAGGTTTCTACGGCAGTTATCTCTTCCGGCCATTAAGAGAGAAAATTATGCCGTCATCTCAGATTTGGTGAGATCTACCCTTGATTAATTTCTGTATTGAAATCCATCCTTATTGTGATGATGAAATCCTCTAGTTTTGACTAGAGAAGACATTGCGTTGTAATCCCATTATTCTATAGTGGAAGATTTACCTGGACTGGGTCCCGTGGTTTTTTCCCCTTTGGTAAAGAGGGGTTTTCCACGTAAAAATTGTGGTGTGTTTTTCCCGTGTTTGATTGCTTATTATTTGCAATATTTATTGTCTGTGATTAATCATTCCTATTTAATCTACACAAGAAGGGGATAGCCTAAAATCCTAACAAGTGGTATCAGAGCGAGGTTTTAGTAATCTTGTGTCTTGTGTTGAACGATGGAGGTTAATACAAGTAGAATGATTAATTTGAATGGTTCAAATTATCATGTGTGGAAGGGAAAAATGGAAGACCTGCTATATGTCAAAGATTTTTATTTGCCTGTGTTTGCGGAACAAAAACCCGTAGAAAAAACTGATGCTGAATGGACTTTACTTCATCGTCAAGTATGTGGGTATATCAGGCAGTGGGTGGATGATAATGTTTTAAACCATGTCAGTGAAGAAACAAATGCGCGTTCTTTATGGGACAGGCTTGAACAGCTGTATGCTCGAAAAACCGGGAACAACAAGTTGTTTCTAATAAAGAAGTTGATGGGCTTGAAATACAGGGATGAAACTCCTTTATCAGATCACTTGAATGCTTACCAGGGAATTCTTAATCAGTTGGCTGGGATGAATATCAAGTTTGAAGATGAGGTGCAGGGGTTATGGCTTCTAGGCACATTGCCGGACTCGTGGGAGACGTTTAGAATGTCGGTATCTAACTCAGCTCCAAATGGTGTAATCACTATGGATTTGGCTAAGAGTAGTGTTTTAAATGAAGAGATGAGAAGAAAGTCACAGGGTCCGTCACAGTCAGATGTCTTAGTCATGGAAAAGAGGGGGAGGAGCAAGAGTAAAGGTCCGATGAACAGAGACAGAAGCAAAAGCAAGTCAAACAGGTTTGCCAATGTTGAGTGTTATCACTGTGGTAAAAAGGGGCATATAAAGAAGTATTGTCGACAACTCAAAAGAGACTACAAAAATGAAAAAGGGACAGTAAAGGAAACTGATGATAGTAATGATGTTGATAGAGTTTCTGCCATCACAGATGACTTCCTTGTTGTGTATGATGATGATGTTGTCAACCTTGCATGCCATGACACCAGTTGGGTGATTGATAGCGGTGCCTCCATTCATGCTACATCACGAAGAGACTTCTTTACATCTTATACATCCGGAGACTTTGGGAATGTTAAGATGGGTAACAATGGTGTAGCTAAAGCCGTAGGCATGGGAGATGTGAGCTTGGAGACCAACAATGGTACGATGTTGCTTTTGAAAAATGTTAAACATATTCCTGATATTCGCTTGAATTTGATTTCAGCAGGTAAACTTGATGATGAGGGGTTTTGCAACACCTTCAATGATGGTCATTGGAAGCTTACTAAAGGTTCTATGATTGTGGCTAGAGGCAAGAAGTGCTCCTCATTGTACTTCATGCAGGCAAAGGTTTCTGATTGTATTATCAATACAATGGAGAATGAAAGTACAACAGAGCTATGGCATAGAAGACTAGGTCACATGAGTGAGAAGGGTTTGATGGTTTTGGCTAATAAGAATCTTCTTTCTGGATTGAAGAATTCAACACTAAAGAAATGTGTTCATTGCTTGGCAGGGAAGCAAAACAGAGTTGCCTTTAAAACATCCCCTCCTTCAAGGAAGCCAGAAATACTTGACTTAGTATATTCTGATGTTTGTGGTCCCATGAAAGTAAAAACACTTGGTGGTGCTCTCTATTTTGTGACTTTTATAGATGATCATTCAAGGAAGTTGTGGGTCTATACCTTGAAGACAAAAGACCAAGTGTTAGATGTTTTTAAACAGTTTCAGACCTCAGTTGAGAGACAGACTGGGAAGAAGTTAAAGTGTATCAGAACTGATAATGGAGGTGAGTATTGTGGTCCTTTTGATGAATATTGCAAACAGCTGGGTATTAGGCATCAAAGGACACCTCCGAAGACTCCTCAGTTAAATGGGCTAGCTGAGAGAATGAACAGGACACTAGTTGAAAGGGTGAGATGTTTGCTTTCACATGCACAGTTGCCGGGATCCTTTTGGGGTGAGGCTTTGAGTACTGTTGTACATGTGTTAAATCTCACACCCTGTGTTCCTTTAAATTTTGATGTTCCAGACAGAGTTTGGTCGGAAAAAGATGTATCATACAGTCACTTGCGTGTCTTTGGATGTAAGGCCTTTGTGCATATTCCCAAAGATGAGAGGTCTAAGCTTGATGTCAAGACAAGGCAGTGTGTATTTATTGGCTATGGCCAAGATGATTTTGGTTACAGGTTTTATGATCCGGTACAGAAAAAGCTTGTAAGAAGCCGAGATGTTGTGTTTATGGAAGACCAAACCATACAAGATATTGAGAAAACAGTTAAAACAGTTTCTCAATATTATGATAATTTAACAGACTTGGATCCAGTTCCTTTGACACATGTGCCAGTACAGGTTAGAGATGAAGTTCAAGATGACCAGGATGGTACAGTTGATGTTGATACTCATACACAGGTTGAGATTAATGATGGCGTTGTTGAGCAGTCACGAGTACCAGAAGTTCCACCAAATGTTCCACTCAGGAGGTCTACTAGAGATCGTCATCCTTCTACACGATATTCTGTTGATGAATATATGTTACTGACTGACGGGGGAGAGCCCGAATGTTATGCAGAAGTCATGGAAGATGAACATAAGAAGGAGTGGGTTGAAGCCATGCGAGATGAGATGAAGTCACTGCATGAAAATCATACATTTGAGTTGGTAAAGTTGCCTATGGGCAAAAGAGCTTTGAAGAACAAGTGGGTATACAGAGTGAAGCAAGAACAAGTTACCACACAACCTCGATACAAAGCTAGATTAGTCGTCAAGGGATTCAATCAAAAGAAAGGTATTGATTTTGATGAGATTTTTTCTCCAGTTGTTAAAATGTCATCTATTCGTGTGGTTTTGGGTCTAGCAGCTAGTCTTGATTTGGAGATTGAACAAATGGATGTAAAGACTGTTTTTCTTCATGGTGAACTAGACAAGGAAATTTATATGGAGCAGCCAGAGGGTTTCGTGGTAAAAGGAAAAGAGGATCATGTGTGCAAGCTGAGAAAAAGCCTTTATGGCTTGAAGCAAGCACCAAGACAATGGTATAAGAAGTTTGAGTCAGTTATGGAGAAACATGGCTATCGAAAAACAACTTCTGATCATTGTGTCTTTGTGCAGAAATTCTCTGATGATGATTTTATTATACTATTGCTTTATGTCGATGATATGTTGATTATTGGCAGAAATTCTTTGAGGATTGACAGGTTGAAGACGCAACTAAGTCAAATTTTTGCTATGAAGGATTTAGGGCCGGCAAAGCAAATTCTTGGCATAAGCATTCATCGTGAGAGGAATGCCAAGAAGTTATATCTGTCACAAGAGAAGTACATTGAGAAAGTACTTCAGAGGTTCAACATGGACAAAGCTAAAGCGGTTAACTCTCCTCTTGCTACTCATTTTAAGCTAAACATTGAGCAGTGTCCCTCTACAGATGTAGAGAAGAAAGACATGGAAAGGGTTCCATATGCTTCAGCTGTGGGAAGTTTGATGTATGCAATGGTATGTACAAGGCCAGACATAGCTTATGCAGTTGGTATTGTTAGCCGGTTTTTGTCCAATCCTGGGAGAGAGCATTGTAATGCAGTTAAGTGGATTATGAGATATCTACGAGGCACTTCCAGTTTGAGACTTTGCTTTGGCAATGAGAAACCATTACTAGTTGGCTACACAGATGCAGATATGGCAGGAGATGTGGACACTCGTAAGTCTACCTCTGGTTCCTTGATTACTTTTGCAGGGGGAGCTGTAGCTTGGCAATCAAGGCTACAGAAATGCGTTGCACTTTCTACAACCGAAGCGGAATTCATTGCAACAACTGAAGCATGTAAAGAGTTGTTGTGGATGAAGATGTTTCTACATGAGCTCGGTTTCAAGCAACAAAGATATATCGTTTTTTGCGATAGTCAAAGCGCAATTCACCTTGGTAAGAATTCTTCTTTTCATGCAAGATCAAAGCATATTGATGTGAGGTATCATTGGATAAGAGAAGCTATTAATGACAAGTTGTTTGAACTTGAGAAAATCCATACCGATTATAATGGCTCTAATATGTTGACGAAGGCTCTACCAAGGGAGAAGCTTGAAGTTTGTCGTTCAATCGTTGGGATGACGAATCCCTTCATGTAGTCGGAAGGGGGAGATTTGTTAGGTGGGTTCCTCCCACATGAAGTCAAAGTGGGGGACCCACCCATTTTGGCTTATACGGAAAATCCTCACCTGCCATTTTGTTTTGTTCCTTTTTTCCTTTCGGCGCGTGAGAGAGAGAGAGAGATTACGACTCAGCGACTCCTCTCTCGGCAGCGACGATCATTTTCGTCAGAGAGCGCGTTTTCTTCCCGTCTCGGCTTCCAGAGCAGCAGCAGCAGCTCCGACGCATGGAGGAGGATTTTATCCTCATATGCTCAAGGTTTCTACGGCAGTTATCTCTTCCGGCCATTAAGAGAGAAAATTATGCCGTCATCTCAGATTTGGTGAGATCTACCCTTGATTAATTTCTGTATTGAAATCCATCCTTATTGTGATGATGAAATCCTCTAGTTTTGACTAGAGAAGACATTGCGTTGTAATCCCATTATTCTATAGTGGAAGATTTACCTGGACTGGGTCCCGTGGTTTTTTCCCCTTTGGTAAAGAGGGGTTTTCCACGTAAAAATTGTGGTGTGTTTTTCCCGTGTTTGATTGCTTATTATTTGCAATATTTATTGTCTGTGATTAATCATTCCTATTTAATCTACACAAGAAGGGGATAGCCTAAAATCCTAACAGCATCATCTAGTAACCCATTGGTGATAAGGTAGCCATGAACTTGCCTTCCAATTTCGGTATCTGCTAGATTGGAACACGATACCAGAGTAGCAACCATAGTCGACAAGTCAGGTGCCACACGCAGTAGCTGAATTTTGTGAAAGAAGGTTAATGCCTTGCCTGGACCTTTGTTATAGTCACAACCAGAAATCAAGGCATTGCAAGCAACTGTATTATTGCCAATCCTTGCTTGCATAAAAGCAAGCTCAGCATCTGGGCGATCGCCACATTTCATGTACATATTAGCAATCCCAATATCACAGAAACATCAGAATCCAATCCAATTTTCACAACGAGAGCATGCATTTCCCTGCCAAAAGTCAAAGACGCACAAAGAAGCACAAGCATACAGAGCTGATAGACAAGTTATTCGATCTGCCATCATCCCCAAATCACGCATCTTACAGAACGTTTCGAGGGCAGATAAAGGCTACATAGATGATGGATTGGCTAAAAACCTGATACCATCAAATTCCAGGAGACCGTATCTCGTACAGACATTCTATCAAACATATGCATTCCATCGTTAACATTGCCACACTTCCAGTACACAGTCAGCAAAGAATTGCTAATATACACCTCTTCTGTTATCTCGACCTACAGATCACGTAGTTCGCTAAACGCCTTTATCAACAATGGAAAGCATGGGAATTCATTGCATGATAGCCGAAACTCATCAATTCTGTATAAATTCCTATTGCATCCTCAAACAGTCCAAGCTCGGTGCACTCTTTAATTGCCGAGCAAATCGAAAAAACATCCAATCCAAGTGCTTTGCTCTTGCAATGGGTTTCTTTAGAATCCGAATATTTGCAGCTTGGTTGAATGAAACTGCTGATAATCGAATCTTGAGCATTGGTAGAGATGTAATATTGGAGAATCGCGCCGTGCCGTTTGATCTGTGCTGGAAGAGCCGTTACGTTCTGTAGCAGTGCAAAAACTGCCATTGGCAACCGTTCCGTCACCTGTAGGAGCTGGAGCTCTCATCCCACAGGTTTTGCAACGGCGGCTGCAGGAGGACGAAACGGCCAACAGCAGTATTCACTGTCTCGCTGCATAAGCTGCGGCCGGCTTGCACTCTTACTCATCTCATGATCACGGTTAATGATCCATTGACAAGAAAAATAGAACAATGTAATTTTGAACCCTTTCTTTAATTTTCATTACTTCAGATTGTGTTTGGTTGCTACGGGTGCACCTTCATTACCTGTATATTTTTTTATGCTTAACAGATCTTTTGTGTCTCCCGAGCCCCATTCACCCACCAAGCAAAAAATAAAAGTGAATGCGGTGAAAGCGACCCTCAACTATACAATAATAGACTGGAGTTCTTTACAAAAAGAGTCCCTAATGCAATCCGGGAGTTCATCCCACCAAGAAGAATCAATTCCCCTGGATGATGCAGCAGATTTTGCAGAAATATGAGGTAACCTGTCCTTAAAACATGAAGGAACTTTGTCAAAATATTCCTTTATAGATCCTTGATTTCCTCTATCCAGATTGCCCACAGTAGAAAGGATTTTTCCATCACCAGTAAGCCAACAGATCACTGCCACATGACGACATCTAGTTTCTGCTAGCCATCTCATCCCCAACAGCACAGCTGTCACTTCCATCTGCATCGGAATTTCAGCACATTGCTGCCAGAAAGGACACATTTCCATCCCTGATCAAAGCCTCATACCCCACGATTTGTTGAGATGCAGAACCCGGCATTGACATTTAATTTAATCCATCCATACACTGGTCTTTGCTAATTCGCTGGACTAGCCTCAAAATTTAAAGCTCCCTCCCATTGTATCAAAACTGATTGATAAGCATGGATATAATTTATGCACCACTGTTCCAAATTTGCCATGATGTAGGACCCTCATTCCATAAACACCAGCTCCCTGTTCCATAAATACCATATTCTCCAGCAGATTGTGAATAAAGCATGAAAAGGTAGCGGTCGTCAACCCTTGACAGTTCTGCTAGTAGTATAAGAACCTTCCCTGCCTCGTTTGCAATCCGAAACATTGCCCTTTGGATAGTATTTGGATTTGAATATTTCATGATAGTATGAATTTGTGTGCATGATGATCCTCCATGCTTGCTTTGCAACAGATGCCATATTGAAAGCAAACAGCTACCTAAACCCATACAATCTTTTGGATTACACTCATCTAGTTAGAATGACTTGTATTCTTCATCCTAAGCTAAATCTTTCTGGAAAAATAATTTTGTTTATTATTTATTTTTTTAATTAATGAAAATACTTTGATGGAACTTGGTTTGACGAATCTTTTTCACGTAAGATAAACAGTTTAGATTATCATAATATTAGGATGACTATTCAATCCACTTATTATATTTATTTTCAAACACTACGATCTGAGCAACCATCTTCATCAAAACTGTAATGTGCTTGATTTTAATGAATTCATTCTAATCAAATCGTCTTAATGTGCACAAGAAATACGGTTATGCAGAAAAATTCATGTCTGTTTCCTTAAACATTTTCCTAGGATTAATATGTTGGATAAAAGTCACAAAACATCATACGTAAACTTACATTTTTTTTCACCCAGCTCTCGGATTAAAAATAAAATAAAATACAATTTTGATTGCATGCATACATGCATGCATGGTATATCATCATATCTGGAAGGCAAATCCAACTGTATGTATTAACTGTTAAAATCATCGCGACACATCTACACTTGTAAGAGAAGAACATAAATATTTCAAACGAAAACTACAAGAACTGAAAACAGCTCTATCACATATACACTTGCAGATTTCAAAAAAGAAAAAAGAAAAAACGGAGGTGGAAAATTTGGACTCGAAGGAGGCTCAAGGAGCTAGAACAAGCTAGTTAAGCCTCCGGCAGTTAACCCTAATCTCACCCTGGGTGCCAGTGAGCGGGCTCAAGTTCCCCATTTTCACCATCGCATTGGCGAAATCGGCGGAGAAAGCGCTGGGGTTGTTGCTATACGTCGTGACGAAGGAGTCCGTAGATCCGCCATTGAACAGCACCTGGTCGGAGTTGAGCAGGCCTCTTCGATTGATGAGTGCTTGATAGTAGTTGTTCCCGAAGCGGTTGGGGCTCTGGGGATCCAGCGGCGTCAGGTTGTTGTCACCGTTGCCAGCTGCTCTGGGGCAGTTGGCCTGGCGAGACGTGGCGAAGGCCGCATCAATGTTGGTGTCGTTGTAGATCCGATCCCTGAAGGTGAGACACCTGGCTTGGCCCACCGTGTGTGCTCCCGACAGCGCTACCATCTCCCTGGGAGTGAATCCCTTGTTGCCGAATAGCCGAATGATATGATCAAGGTTGTCAAAGGGAGATGGTAGGTCGTTGTTGGCACCATCGAGGCTTGCGGTTCTCGCATCCCTCCTCCCCAACGGAACCGAGTAAGATGGCCCGCCAAGCTATCAAATCAAAGACAAATTAATTAGTGACTAGTGTGAACAACGTCGCGGCGGCGAAGATACGTAGTAAGTTATGAGTCTTACTTCGACTACGGAGTCGCGAGCAGCAATGGCTACGATGTCAGCGCAGGACACGACGGTGCTCGGTCAACTTGGGTCTTTATGCTGTCTATCGCTTCGTAGCCTCGAACTGAGTTCTGGTTGGCTCCCGCGCTTTTCTCTCCAACGAATGAGCCGGAGTCGTCAAGGAGGATACTTGCGTCACAACCCTGCAAGCGCAAACGAACGTAGATAGTTATATTAGAGATGGGGAGCTAGAAAAACTCTTATTATAAGAGTCTTGTTTATTGTTCCATATGAAATGGTCAACATGCAATTAAGCGTTTGGAGAACCCACATTAACAAAGCAGTCGTGGAAGAAGAGACGTATGAGCGATGCACCCATGCGGGCCTCTCGGTTGATGGCGGAGCGGACTCCGGCCCTGACGGTGTCGAACACAGAAGGGCAGGTGCTCGCATAGAAGGAGACTGAGAGCTGGGCTGACGCAGGGTATGCAGCAGCAGAAATGAATATGATCAGAAAGCCCATGCAGAATGAAGAGTGACTAGCCATCGTATCGCTGAGGGAGAGGGAACTAGCAAGGAAAAATGAAACTGAATAGATGCTTGCAATGTCGTCTATTTCCCTCTGGGTTGGATGCTCCGATTGGGATGTGGGCTGGTGTTTATAAAGAAGGGAGGGAGGGGGGCTTGTAGTTGTAGATCGATTTCCTCTGGTTGACATTTTCATCGGGTGCCATGCATGCATGTTTGACAAGGAAACTCAACGGAGGCTATAAAAAAAATACCTAGTGCCTACGAAATGAGCATCCTCACTCGGCTTTGACCGTTGACGTTGTCACTTTGATAGATTTCGGTTTGTCTTCATGCTCAATTTGTAGGCACGGCTACTTTTTCTACTGTTAGTTATTTAATGGATAATTTGAATACTTCCCCCGCTGTTCGACTCAGCGTCAGCACCTACTTTCTCCTTTCTGAGCTGGCAGCAGCGTTTAAAAATTTGACCAACGTTAAGCAAGTTGGAGTTGCGCCGAACAAGTACTGTCTTTGACCTCTAACCTCTTTATTTATAAAAACATTGTTCAACTCAATTCTTACTTCAAACTCCAAATTGATGCGAGTTAACCTCTACCAAGATCTTAGGTCCCACTCCCAGCCCAGAACAATTAATTTGTAAATTAATTATAGTTGAGATCAACCTAGCCTTCATTTGAACTTCTAAAATTCAGATTATATATGCATAGGTCAAGTTTTTGTGTATGGTTATAGGTTTATGTTGACATCCGAAACATATGAAAAATGTTATCTGTAAATGAATAAAGTTCAATAATGAAAAAAATTAAAGAAGCAAGAAAAAGTGATTAGGGATTATGAGCTTTTTTCAAATTAATTAAAAAAGTATAGTTATGGGTGCCTCCTATTTCCTTTTCTGCAAAGGATGACCTTTTGCGTCTGCGTCTGTTTGACAACTCCACCGAAAATGAAATTTATTCTGAAATAAGGAAGTTCCCATTTCCTTTTCTCGAGCACTAGGACCTTCACCGTCGGTCTTATAATTACCAAAAGAGAGGAGAAAAATGGAAAAATAAAAATAAAAAGCTAAATCTAAAAAATGGCATGGAAAATAAAATGTATATAATTATTTAAAATGAGATAAATTTAAAATTTTAAGATTAAAATTTATTAATGAAAATTAAAATGCAAAGTTATTTGATTAGTCAAATTTCAAATATATTTTGATATTTCTTTCTTCTTCTTTTTTTGGTTTGGAGGATGAAATTGTTGATACTAGTATGTGTGTATATGCCGTGGGCAAAAGATTCGGAGTTCAAAGCACCCTTCCATATATTAACTAGCTTTGCAAGGGGCATAAGACTCCTTCACATGGAAATGCATTTTGAGAGTCAAGGGTGTCATTTCGAGAGGGGGCAGATGGAGGATTAGAAATAGGCGGATGGCAACCTTCTTCCACAACAACTGAATAGAGATGGGTTTCCAAAAAGCAAGGCCTTTACCTACATATTTCCGAGGATGACAAAATCTGTTACTTTATGGGTATGGGGAAAAGAACAAGGAGAAGATCATTTCAGCAATAGGAGAACATGGTTCGAGAGCAATGCAACATACCTTGAGACTACCAATGGAAGTCAATGACCAATCTTCTGGGTGCTTAAATTTCATAGAGTATTTAGAGTGAAGTTGGTCTATCGACAATTAATTTCTAACCTTTGCTCTTCTACAAGTGCCCTAAAACAAAGAAACACTTACCAAACACATCAAGACGAGCTCCTATACAAGAGCATTTTGGAATGTCAATTTCCCAAATAAGGTGAAAATAGAGGCTACTTAAAGATGCTCTCCAACAAAAGTCAATATCATACAGAGAGGTATACCTATAAATCTAATTTGTTCCCTATGCTAGCAGTTTAGGGAAGATTCACAACACCTATTTGTGGACTACGAAAAGTAAAAAGATACTAAGAGATCACTGGTTTTAGGTAGATTCATCTAGACCTCAAGAATTGCTGTCAAGTGCATTCTTTTTCAACTTACAAATCATAAAGACGACAAGAAGATAAGCCTATTTCTACCACTTAGCTACTAAATTTGGTTTCTCATAAACCAATTTCGAGAGACAAGGCTCCCTCCTAGTTTTGAGAATATGTTAGAATGGTGCATAACTTTCAAAGAAAATTTTATCTCTATAAATAAAAGAGAGTCGATCTTTTCAGACTAGTATGAGATAAGGTCATCTCAAATTGGTCTAAAAATTCATTTTCTTAAAAGTTTTGAAACTTTTTATAAGATGGTTAATACATATGTATATTATCAATAAACCAAGTTTTATTTGTCAAAATGACCATGTTACCCCTGTGTTTAAAAATATAAAATAAATATATACACATCTTTAAAATTGGTAAAAATTTAATTTATAGATAATATACACCTAGATTAAACATCTTATTAATTTTTTTTTGAAAAATATAGGTGTTATAACTGATCATAGATGATCATCCAGCTAAATAGAAGGGGAGTTTAGGCCTTCCCAATAGACTTCTGCAGACACACTGGTTGGCACCTAGTAAAAGGATGGATTAAGATTAATGTTGATGGTGACAAGAACTCTCGTGGTGATATAATAGGCTTCAAAGCAATCTTGAGGGACTTAAAAGATCATTACTAGTAGCCAAAAGATCATTCCTAGTAGCCAAATGTTGGAAAGTGGAAGATGTTACGGACTTTCTTCCTATAGAGGTTATGGCCTCCCGTTTTGGCATCTTATATGGAATCAAATTTGAAAATTTCTCATCTGGAATTAGAGAGCAATTCCCTCATTTATGATCAGTTTCTTAAAAATGGTGAACACCCTGTTTTGTCTCCTGTGGGTGCTCTAATCCAAAACATTTAGTTACAAGCTTCAAGCTTTATATCCATAAAATACCTTCATGTACTGTGTTCAGGAAATTGGACTGCATATCGCCTGGCAGTCTTTGCTTCATCTGTCTGTTGACGTTAGGTCATGGTGGGGAATTCCACTGAACACAATTGTAAACCAATTGTATGGATTTTCTGATCTTTTAAATAAAAATTTACAGTTTCCATAAAAAAAAGTAGCCGAACAAAAATTCTATTATCCTCGTTACATTATTAAACTTGTAAAGTGAAAAAAAAAAAGGAATTCCATCCAACTCTAACTTTTTTATTACAACATATAAATCAATTTACTTCTTTACGGAGTTGAAGCCAAGACTAAACATAAACACCCAAAATATGAAATCATCAGACTGTCATTATTCACCCATCCCACTCTAGCTAAATAGCTATATATAAGGTGTTACGCGATCTAATTAAAATTTTATAAATTATCAATTCCCATGCGCATTTAAATAGTCAAAGTGGTAAATAGTTTGAAATTTGGCAATTTACTTTATGAACTGTTGGGACGGATGTACCCTGGAAGAATGAAATCCTTATCATAAGAGTAGGTTGGAAATAGATAGTATAGTTATATTGAAAGATATGAAAAATATTAAATTATAAGAATAAAAAAGTAAAATAGTTGGCCATGAATAACTTTTAACTTTTAACTCCACTCCATTGTATTCCACTTGCAAATTGCTAAATACGTTATTAATTTATATTTTTCTCTATGTGCCGGCATGCCCACTTTCCACCTGTCAAAAATTAAATCACTGCAAATAATTTGAAAGTCGTGAATTTATCTATGTTACTCTGCGTTTGGCAATGTAGTTAGAGTGTAAATGTAAAAAATGAAAAAAGAAATATTTTGAAAAATGAGTGAATAATATGATCTAAAAAGGGTAAAATTAGAATAAATAAGATAGTTGTGAGAAAAAATAATTAAAATATGAGTAAAATTGAAAAAATAAATTATGGATAATTAAGATGTCAAATTATTTACAAAAAGGCATATATATATATAAAAAAGAAAATCACATGAAACTATGGTAACCAATCCCACGTACATTACCAAACGTATATCTTCAACTTCAGTGAATATCAAAATCGTATCTAGTAGCTAGCTCATTAATTTGCCATGATTCCCGTTAAATGTCGGACAAAACGAAAGCGTTTCTCGCCTTGATTTGTGGGCGTCAGTCATCGATGTGTCCCCTAACTAGTTTTTTTTTTTTGTTCACGTGATCGTCTGGCCCACCGACTCGTTTGGGCCCGTTATAACAGAGGTAAATATTCCTCAGACGTGGCCTGATTCATAACTACTGTCCACATTTCTACTCTCGTGAGTCGTGAGTCTCCTCACAAATTTTTTTTTCCCTTTGCTGATTTTTGTGAGGATTATTGCCACCCTATTTAACCCAGGGCTTTAATTCCATATAACTACGTTGCATTAAAGTTGTTGGTTATAACCCTCACAATTTTTAAGATGTTGATAATTTATATAAAATTATATTTATTTATTATATTTAGCATCACTTGTTTAGAAAATAAATAAATTTTATCCAAATCAAGTATATTCATGAGCCACATTTAAAAAATAAGTATATTTGTGTGTAAATTAAGAAAAATAATTAAATCTATTTTCACATATATTAGAATGTAATAAACTTTATAGAATCATTTATCCACATAGTAATAATATTTTAGATGGTTTAGATGTAGAAAATACTATTTTAAAATTGATGTTTAACATTAAGTTATTTTATTATATTAATTTTACATATTTGTTGATGCATAAAAGATTTTTATAATAATATAAATAATACTAAATAAAATAGAATAAGTGATTTTTCCATCAACCATTAAGATATTAAAAATAAAAGAGATTATATAGAAAAGGAATTTCATAGAAGCATAGCTCTTTAATTTGAATTACTTGTTCTTCACATAAATCCACCCAAAACATATTCAAAGTGATATACATGCCTGCATTCACTGCAAGCAAAAGTAGTTTTGAGACGAGCTTTCAGGGGGGTGTCTTTTTTTGCTGTGAAAAAAAATTAGTCGACAATGCTAAATAATCGTTGCCTAAAATATGGTTTTCGGCTGCAAACACTACAACAAATGTTGGCATAAGTAGCTGAACTTTTGTCGTACATAAGATAAAATTTTAGCTATTCACAAAATGAATTTAGCTACATATGTACATTTGATTATAAATACATAACTGCTTTAGGATGGTTACATCTGCTCTAATATAAGCAATTTTTACATTTTATGTAACAAAAAATAATATATAATGCAATCATTTGCATTTAGCTTCTGAGAATAGAATTTTTAGTTATAAAAAGTAGACAAGTGGCCGAACTTGATACTACATGCATTCAAATATAAATTTGGCAGCAAAAAGATGACTATCTTTATAAACTTTGCTTAATGGATATTATTGAAAAGGTATAATTTTAGCGATATAATATAACGGACTATCACTAAAAGAAAGTATAATATACGTAGCCGACTTTTCTTAGCTAAAATTTTAATTTAGTTATGTTTGATCAAATGCAACCAAAACTTTTGTTATCATTTGTAACTAAATTTTAATGGTTATGTTAAATATATATTTTTATTTGCATTTGATATAAAAATGGTTATATTTAATCAAGGGGACTGATAACATGCCATTAGCCACCCCATACAATATTTTTTCTATTTTTTATTTTTCATAAACATATTTTTCCAAATATATATTTTTCAAAGTACTAGGTCTATTTAATCTACATATGAAGACTATTTTACCATATATGTTTATTTTAAAATATCAATTACTGAGGTATTTAATCAATTTCCCCCTTAAAATCTTTATTTTTAAAAATAAAAATGTAAATATTGTAAAATAAAAAATTGGTATCTAGGTTAAATACACATAGAAAATATGTTTATGAAAAAATTCAAAAATATATTATATGGGGTTAACATGAGATACCAATCCCCTTTAATCAAATATCACCATTGAAAAGCCATTAATTATTTGTAGATAAATAATTTATTGTATCTAAAATATATTTAATGCGGCCCCATATATATTTCACGCAGTTGAAAGAATAGCTTTATGAAGTCAAATTTATTGTAATGTTTGTTGTCCCTAAATTTTCTACAACATGACTAAATAATATTTCATATTTCAGGACAATATTTTATTTTACTAAATATTGTTTTGCTTGAGCTATTTGCATTGCATTAGATCTAAAACCACACACTAAGTGGGTTTTATCCGATCCATACCCGGTATCCATGTCGGCTCTGTATATTTAGATCCAGATGAACTCGGTATCAAATCTTGTGTCATCGAATCCAATCCGAGTTAGAGTAAGTTCAGGCCAAATTAGGATGAGTCTGGATTGAGTTAAGATAGAGTTATTTTTGCAAATTAATTCGTAAAAATATAAATTACAATAATTATACGGAGAATGTTTCATAATTTTCCACTAAAATGAAATTTTAATTTTTTTTTGAGTTTTGAATTTGCGTTATTAAAAATTTTTATTCCATTTACATGTCATTAATAATGGTTATTGACTTTTGCTGATTTCTTGAAAGGGTTCAGCAGGGGCATAAAATGTAATCTACATAGTAATATATGTAATTTTTATTTAAATTTACCTGGGTCATAGTAAATGCTGCGTGTGTATAAATTAAAGAATCATATTACCTCCACTGAGGTTTTGAAAAAGATTTCAAAATAATAATACTAAATAAAAATATTCAACCTCCTCGATTTATGCGCTTATAGCAATACATTAATATTTAAGTTAAATTTTTTAATTAAAATTTAAATTGTGATATTTGATTTAGTACAGTTTACGTATCCCATCATCCTACCTAACCCACTGCCGGTATATCAATTGAACGCACCGCAGGTAGAGAAGAAAAATAAAAGCAAACGCGTAAAGGTGCTAGAGTGCCGAAGTAGATGGCTGCATGTAGTTTTGGCCGGCAGCAGTGCATTCTCAAACCGACATTGATGTATTTCGGGCTAGTTAAACCGGATTCTGATCCTGTGCACCGCGGGTGCATCAACCCATTTTTTTTAATTTTTTTGAATTTTTTTTTATAAAAGTATTAATCTGAGTATATTTAATATCTGTATTAATTTTTACTATTTTTTGAAATATTTTAGATATTTATTTTTTATTTTTGAAAATCAGTGGCATCGCTGATTTTCAAAAATAAAAAAAAATATCTAAAATACTCAAAAAATGGTAAAAATTAATACATATGTTAAATATACTTAGATTAATACTTGTATAAAAAATGTCAAAAAAAATAAAAAAAATAAAGTCAAAATGGCTTCAGTTCACATGGGTGCACGGGATCAGAATCCAGTTAAACTTGGTGTTAATATATATAAGTACTTTTTAAACAACTAAAAACTGAGTTTTTTTTTTTTTTTTTTTTCTGTTTTTTTGGCCTAGACCGGTCTGGGCCGAGAAAACTCGACGTACACCCCTAGTACATCCATGCCCATTTATGTGGATAGCCATGCGCAAGCTAGCTGCGTAAACTTTTTCTTTTTTAATAAAAAGTGTGAGGTCAGCTAGACCGTTCTTTCTTTTCAAATTATAGTGAAAAATCTTAATCTGTGTTCTCTAGAACTATTCTGAAATATTCTTTTTAAGTATAATTTTAGAACGGTAACGCTTATTTCATAAGACCCTCTATTTTTAAGATGTTGATAAACAGTATAAAATGATTGAATCTTTAATATTATTTATTTCACTAAGAGAAATTCAATATGTAAATTCGTCACATTTGCTCATAAAGATATATGTATGTGTTAACTAGGAAAAATACTTAGATTAATTCACTTATATATCATAATGTAGTAATAATTTACAGAATCATCTATCTACATAGGATTGATATTTTAAATAGTTTAGATGCTAAAAATATTACTTAAAAATTAATATTTAATATTAAATTATTTTATTACATTGATTTTACACATTTGTAAATGAGACCATAAACGAAAAGATTTTCATGATAGTATAAATGATATTAAATCTAATAATGGATTGAATTTTCCATCAATCATTTATATATAAAAAATGAATAAAGTCCTAAATAATAAAGTTATTGGAAAATCAGAAATATTTGTTGAAACCTTCGTCGATAAAACATTATTCTTCTACTTCTATCATGTTTCTAATTTCTTCCATCTTCTTTACTAATGAAGGACTTACTAATTGGTTTATTTGATTAAGTGAATCTATATTATCAATTGTTTTATTTAAATTTTCTATTATTTTTTCTAGATTACTGATTACTTCAAATTTTAATTCTAGACTTTTCATTCGTTTTAGGAGTTCTCTTATTTCATCTACTATGTCATGAGCTTCGTACCAATTCATCTTTTAAGAATAAGTTAAAGAGTTACGGTTAAATGGCTCACCTTTGTAATGCTAAGTTACTGGGTGGTTAAGTTTTTTGCGGAATTTTTCATATTTTCTAATCGTATTTTAAACGATTCTATTTCATTTCTTAGTTCAATAATTTCATCATCTAAATGTTCTTTATTTTCTAATAGCCTATTATACATTTCTGCATTATTTTTAATTATTTAATTCTTTTCTACTATTATTTTTGCTAAGGTTTTACAAATATAAACTATATTTTTGACTATAGAAAACATCAAAGATTTTTGTTTTTCAGAGTTGGTCCTGTTAAGATTGGAGTTTCTTATAATAAGTGGGCTGATTTCAGGCTTAGTATATTTTTTGTTCTTCAATTGATGAATTATTCTTTGTGGATTACTTTTTTCAGTTTTACTGTTTGTTTGTTTTAACTAAATCATCCCTTCTTTCGCATCCATCTTTTACAGACAAAAGTTCCAACCCTAATGGGCAACACATGCCTCTCAATACGGGAATTATGGATCACCTGTAAAAGGATTAAGACCTACTTTGAAGTTCAGATTTAATTATTACAAACTGGTTTCAAACCGAACAACTTTCATACCATCAAGAAATAAATGTATCAAAATAAGAACATAGATATACTAGAGGCCCGAAGGTGCCTTTAGGTCTACTACTCCATATCTACAGAAATATTCAAATTTTTCATTGAAATAAAAACTTACAGAACAAACTTGAAGAGTCTTGAGCTGTCAAGAGGAATTTCGAAATCTTTCTCTCTCTGGTTCTGTGTGTGTTTTGTGTGTTACAATGCTTCTCTTTTGATAGAGGTCGAAATTCAAATTGGCGCTCAACGGACTTCAAAACAATAAAAAGAAAAGATATCTTCTTATCTCTTTGACTGTTACCGACGCACTTACTTTTACTGTTAGCGATAAAATCGCATCTTTCACAGTAAAAAGTAGAGCGCACAATAGTGGTAAACAGTGAAAAAGGACTGAAAGCGAGATATTTACAGATGCGTTGTCAAAAAGCAAGCTACAACGCATCGCAAAATAAAAACTGATGTGACTAAAAGTTTATATATGACATAAAGAAAAGTTAAAGAAGATAACTATCACCAAAAGGTGACAAGTGCGCGTCTGTCTAGTGTCGGGTCTCGAGCTCCTGCCTCGACCGACGCGTCCCGAATGTCTCCTGTACTGTGTTAGCTACAGGCGGAGAATCTTAAAACTTTCTACTATGGAGATCAAGCTTCCATTCTGTTGTCCAAATTGTGAGCTTCAATACCATCGAAGCTTTCAACTGATTCTGAGTGTGGACTTTCTACTGGTTCATCTTCTATGGAAGAACAGAAATAATCTCCTAAATCTGTTGCCTTTCTTTCGGCCTGAACATATTTCAAATGTTCTTCTACTCCTGTATCAACTGAATAGTTATTGCTGAACCCATGTCCTGGGTAGAACAATTCATTATTAACTCCAAAAAATCTTTAGATGCGGCTCTTCTGCCATTAATGCTGCAAATGATGAATATTGCCTGCTATGATTTGCGGCATGTTCAAACTGTCGCCATTTCTTGATTCTTTCTTCAGTGCTATCCAGCGATATTTCTGCTATTGTAAAACTTTCAACATCTATTCTGACTTGCAGAGGTAACGCTCTGTTAACATTTCTAAGGAGGACAGTGTGTTTAGTTGGTACTGGAATTCCATTGTAGCTGGGTGGAATTGACTGAACTTCTATATTTAAGAAACAATTTCTTAAATATTTGATCTTATGCCTGAGAGCAGCTGCCAACCTCCAGGATAGCTTCTCTAATTCAGCTATCTGATTTTCATGGGTAATGATTATCCTGGCAATGGCTCCCTGAGCCCATAACTCCTTAACTCCAAATTGAATAATTTGTCCTCTTAATTCTAGATTTAGTCTTTCAAATCTAGAAAGGTCTAAGGAACACTTGTAAATATAAAATCCACTTTTGCAAAAACAGTGCGGCTCATTAGGATGCTCTGGCTGCTGATAGACTAACATGCTTAAGGTAAATCCACTAGGCATGTGTTCTTGATTTTTTGCTAAAAATCGAAAAGCTGCTTGTACTGCCTTCTGTTCTTCTAACTTGTTTTTACTCCATAATTCTAAAATTTGTCTCTTAACTTCTGACAGTTGTGGAGGAAAAGTACTTCTATGGTCTTCCCAATTTTTCAGACTTTCATACAAATATTCTTTTTCCAAAACTTCTACTTGCTTATTTTTCTCTCTTTCTTTTTCTAACTCCTTTTTTAACCATTCTACTTCTGATTCTTTTTCTTTCTTCTGATGTTCCATTCTTAAGTAAGCTTCTAGAGAAGAGTTTCTTTCTATCGGAAGGGATGATGGTTGTGGTGAGAGGGAAAGGTGAGAGGTAGAGGCTGAAAATGCTTGACTATTCTTTTCAGAAAGATGGATGGCTACTATATTCAAAACATGTTTGAAGTATGATTGGTTTCTATTAATCCATAAATTATCTAAAAGGATATGGTCTTCAATAGTGAGATGAAGAGACGTAGGTACTCGAAAATGAAGACTTGATCCATGAGGAATGATAGGTAATGTGAGAATTGGGTGGATAGGAAACTGAGAATTTTGTGATGGGTTTAAATGGAGAGGCTTATATATAGTAGGTGGTCTGGAAATTTGGTTATTTTCTTGTGGGTATCTTGCCATTGTCTGCAAAATATAAAACTTGTCAGAGTAATACTTGTTTTTATTACTATTTAACTTCTATTTTAACTTCTATTTTAACTTCTACTATATAACTTCTATTCATGAACTGCTATAATTGCTAAAAATACTACTTTGTAAACTAGCTACAAATTTCATTGTATTTACTACTTTATCTTCTACAAATATTATTTGATACTTTGTAATTACTACTTTCTAATTATCTTCTTGTTGCTGTTGACTGCTTTTGATAGGAATCCTGCAAGAAAATTGTTAGTATAATAGTTCATGCTAAAAGACGAGTAATGGAATCTGTTAAAAATTCTATATCTGAGGTTATCCAGGCAATTTGTTCTTTGTAATATTGTATGATATGTTCATTTGTTGCTTTTTCTAAATTTACTTGATACCAATGTTCCTGTTGTCTTAAGACATATAATATATTTCTGTAGGTAGTTAGCCAAATCATGTTTTTATATTAGTAATAGTTCTAGATAGATAGTCTGCAATAAAATTATTAGTTCCTTTAATATGTTCAAAGTTAACTTTCAAACCTTTACCTTGAATTGTATTTATGAAAGAAATTCATCTTTTACTATAAATTTTTCTTTCATTTTTCTTTTTATAAAATTGAACTATTGCATCACAATCTGTTCTTAGAGTAAATTCATTGTTCAGATATATTCTAAACTTGTCTAATGCATTGATTACTCCCAATATTTCATAATCTATGCTGGTTAAGCTATTCTCACTTTGGGTAAATTTTCCTGAATCATATCTACTTATTTCTTCTATATTTGAATAACTTTCTTTTTGGGGCCTTACTTTTAAAACTACTCCCCATCCTAATTCACTTGCATCTACTTCTACTATTTTATATTCTGATTCTAAAGAAAATTTTAGTTTTGGTAAATTTCTAACTTTTTCTTTTATATTTTGTACTAATTTTACATCTTCTTTATTAAAGTATCTTTGGCCATTTTTGCCCGTTTTCTTGTATAAATAATTTGTACTTTTGTGTAGATTTGGTATAAAATTTCTAGCGTAATTAACTAGGCCTAAAAATTTTTGTAATAATTCTAAAGTTTCTAATTTATCTGGCATTTCTAGAATTTTTTGAGAAATATGAGGTTGTAACTCTATATATCCGTTTCCTATTTTTTGTCCTAAAAATTCTATATATCCTTTAGAAATTTCTAACTTCTTTTTTGAGATTATAATGCCATTTTCTATTATTACCTTAAGTACGTTTTCTACATGTTTATAGTGCTCTTTTAATGATTTACTGGCTATTAAGATATCATCAATATATACAAACACGTATTCTAATTTTTTAAATATTTTATCCATTCTTCTTTGAAATATACTGGGTGCATTTATTAATCCAAAAGGCATTACTAACCATTCATAATGTCCTAGTGGCGTGACAAAAGCTGTCCATTCTATTTGTTTTAGATCCATTTTAATTTGCCAATATGCACTTTTGCAATCTATTTTGCTAAAATACTTTCTTTCTTGTATTAAGTTTATTAAATTATCTTTATTTGGAATTTTATATCTGTCTTCTATAGTATTATCATTTAATCTTTTATAATTTATTACCATTCTAGCTTTTCCTCTTTTCTGTTCACTATGATTTCTAACTAAAAAGGCTGCACTTCTATGTTTACTATGACTAGGTCTAATTATTTTTAATTTTAATAGTTCATCAATTTGTTTTATAAATTCTTGTTTATCTTCTTCATTATATTCTAGTTCTTTTGTTCTTATTGTTAAATCTGGATTTATTATTTCTATATGAGCAATTTCCTTATTCTTATCCCAATGTTTTTGAGGATCTTCTCCTATTATCTGTGCTTGTTCAGCTAATTGTATTATTCTTGCAATATTATTATTAATTTGATAGGTTGGCTCTCTTTATTTAGTTTAAATTCTAATAATTCTTCTAGCCAACAGTTTAATTTTATATTTTCTAATTCTTTTTCTAACTCATTATCTAGTTTTGTACAATTATTTTGGTTTTGATTTTGCTTTGGGTGGGTTATGGTTCCACCATGCTCCGCATGTTCTCTGATTGTAGGTATTAATGACATTCTTTTACTGATAGAAATGTAGTTTTTACTTATAGAAAATAATCTTTCTAAGCTAATCATAAAGTTTAATCCTAAAATGAATTCTGAATAGGGTAATTTATGTACTAAAATTTTAGGTAACGGATATTTTTCTGTTAATTTGTTATTATTTTGGATGAATTGTATTTGACTTTCCATTCCTGAATTTGTAAATCTTAATGTTTCTCCATTAGCTAATTGTGTTAAGGTATTTATTTTAGTTAGTTCAATATTTGTGGCTAGTAAGTCGGTGGTTATTAGACTGGTTGTACTTCCACTATCTATTGTTGCTATTGTATTTAAGATTTCATTATTTTGAAATGTAATAGTACAATATATTTGTTGTAAGCTTGTTAATTTTTGTACTTTTACTTCAGTTTGAGGTACTATTTCTAACTTATTTATCTCAATTTCTTCTTCTTGTTCATTATTATCTTCTGATTCGATGTCTATTTTTTCTTTCTGTTCCTTTATATTAAGTTCATTTACTCTTTCTATTTCTAATTGATGTGAATGTATAGTTTCTGTTTCAGATACTGTTTCTTCTTCAGATATAGCTTCTTTTCTTTTTTGTAGTTTTCTTTCTATTCTTCTTAATCTTTTATTCATCATTTTCATTTCATATTCTTGTTTTATTTTATCATAAATTTCCTTTCTATATTTTTCATCAAATATATCCATTCTTTTTTCTAATATTTCTACTTTATTTGTTAATATATCTAATCTATTGATTATATCATCTAATTTTATTTTATGACTTGATGAGGGTTTTATACTTTCTTTTACTATTGATGGATGATCTATTCCATATTGATGAATACAATTACTACATACTTCTATTCTACAAATAAGACACTGATATTTATTATTAAATGATGAGTAATATCCACATTCTAAACATTCTTTTGTAAAGCTACCTTTTCCTATTTCTAAAATGTGACTTTGTTTATTTTGACAACTCATAAGAATTTTTTATTTTCGTCCCATTCTGCCAAAGCTTTTATTAATACATTTCCTTCTATATCACTTTCATTTTCTTCTTCAGTTTCTGTTATACTATATATTGATTCTTTTTCATCACTTGAAGCACTTAATATATTTTCTCCTATATCGTTTATTATCATTGCCCTAGTTTTATTTTGATTTTTATAATTTGTACATCTATTTGCTAAGTGATCTGGACTTCCACATATATAGCAGTGACATTTTCTAGTATTATTGTTGAATTTTTTAACATTTCTATTTTTATTTGGTTTTCTAGCAAAACTCTTTCTTAATTTAAACTTTTTAGCCTTCTTTTTCTTTTTATCTTGGAAAGATTGACTAGTATAAATATTCTGACAAAATTTATATGATTGTTTTTTAATTTATTTTTGAATACTATATTCTCTACACTTTTCTTGTAATTTATAATATGTGTATATTATTCTGGCTCCTACTCCTACGTTATTTGGATAATTTCCATTTTTCCATCCTTCATATATTTCTTTTCCTAATTCCCCTGGTAATCTTAATAAATATTTATTTCCTATTTCTTCATCAAAGTATTTACCTGCTTTACTAGCATAGGCTATATACAATTTACTAAATTGCTCTATATAGTTCCAACTTTCTATGTTCAACTGTTCTAAATCTCTGTACGCATTGTCTTGTTCATTGGTATTATTTCTACTTGGGTCAAAGCCTATGACACAGGTTCTAATGAATTTAGTAAAATTATAGGGATTATCTCCTAATTTTTTAATTTCTTCTATTTCTGATGCTTTAGTTATTTTTGCTTCATTATAGATTCCTGCAACTACTTCTCCTAATAGAGTTTCTAAATAGACAAACATATCTGATTTTTGATCACTAGTTAACCATGCTCTAACAGCATCTGATTCCCATCTTGATATCGTATTTTCCCATAATTATGGATTATTTAAATATATTGTCAATATACTTCCTCCTTGGAATGCTGCTGGTAAATTTATAGTTTCTACTGGATTTATTTTTCCTTTTCCTAGTCCGGCTTTATTTATATTTTCTTCTTTTAATTTGGTTGGTTCTCTAATTGGTTTCTGAAATTCTTCTTCCCTGCCAGACGGGGGCGGATTTTCTATTCTAAATCTTTTATTAACACTGGTCATGCTGCTTTCAGCTGTATCTGCCATTTTTATATCTATAACATAGTTTTTTAGTTCTTCTGGATCTTTTATGATTCTTTTGAAATCAAAATTATTGTTATTTTTATTTTCATATGCTAATTCTAAATCATATTTTTTCATAATATCTGAGTATGGTATTTCTAGTTCTGTGAATACTATATCTTGCAGGTGTTTGTAGGTTTTTATTTTATTAAAATCTATTTTATTCATTCTGACTGGATGCTAGAGGTTTCATCATCATTTATATCTGTAATCTTTTTATATGTATAATCTCCAAAATTTAAAGCTATTGTCCCATTTATATGTTCATACATTATATTTGCATTTGGTACTAAAGTTTTCTTTTGTATAAAACTTTCTAGTTCCCATTCTTTTCCTGAATTTACTAAACTATCTATTTTAACTCCTGGTAATGCTTTTACTCCTTTGCTTATCATTATTTTTTCTAATTCTTCAGTGTTTAATCTATACTTTATATTACTGTGTTCTTGCATTTTTCCTATGAATCCTGTGGTTATTCTTAAATTTTTACTTCCTAGTACCATATTATAACCTATAGTTTTAACTCCTAATTTTATGTTTTCTAGCATTTCAGCGGTGTTCATTACAAAATCTGGTAGAAAATATACTACAGCACCTTTTTCATTCATATCTATTTCAAAACTTCCTATAATAGACTGTTTTAAATTTGTTATTCTTTGGTCGTACAGACATACTAGAGTTTTAGCACCACTTCCACTATTATGTAATCCTTGTATTCCTATTATTACTAGGCCTAAATGAGTTTCTTTATATTGTTTTTTCTTAATTTTATGTTTATCTTGATTGGTTATTAATGGTATACTAATTTGGTCATTTGGATCTACACAACTTACTTCTTGCTCAGTTACGGTTTTTATTATTGCGCTTCTAGCAATTATATTATCCTTTCCATAAATCTTTGTCTTTTTTATTAAATCTAATTTTTTATTTCTAAATTTTTCTAATTGTTGTTCTATATCTATTATTTCACTAATATTTAGTATTGTTTTATTTTTACTTTTGAATCTTACCAGGTTTTCCATTTGTTTGGTTTTGTTTTTACAGATTCTTTTGGTATATGTAATTTATTAAACATTACTTCTAAATTATCTATTGCTTGGTTTGTTGCTAATATCTCTAATTTTTCTTCTATTAGTTTTACCTTTTTATTTAAAATATTTAGTTTTTCGCATATTCTTATTAATAAAATTGTTTGTACATTTAACATTCTAGGATATGTTTCATCGGACAATGCTTTTCTCTCATATGTTGTAATTCCTATGGGTTCATTATGAAATACCTTAGCTGTTTCTAAGGAAATTTGGTAATCTATGCTATCATTTATTTCTGACGACATTTTATCCTTTTATTATTTCTTTAATATCTGTTGTTATTTTATTTATGTTGTTTATTTCTTTTTGTAATTCTTTTATTATTTGTAATTCTATCATTTTTGGTTCCTCTCTTATTTTTTCTATGACTTGTTTTAGTCTTATGTTTTCTATTTTTTGTTTTTCTAATAAATCATTGTTTTGGCTTTTAATGTAATCTAAATTGTTCGCTAGAGTCAGAATTGTATTATTTCTTATTTCTATTAAATTTTTTATTTTTTGTAAGTTATTGTTAACTTTGCAATGAACTATTTGAAGATTTTTTGTTAAATTGATAAGTAGATCTATTAACGTATTATATTCACTATTTTCATTATGTATTATATGTTTCTTATTGTCCATACTAAAATTACACTTGACTTCAAACTTTTCTAAATTTTTTGTATTAGAAATTATAGCTAAATTCAAATATTCTATTTTGTTCATTATAGATATCTTATGTCTATTATTGTTGATAACCATATTTCTAAGACTTTAAATAAATTTAGCTTTAATTGGTGATTATGTCTACTATTATTATTTGCAATAAATCGTTGTTCCTGTTCCATTTGTCTAATAATTTGTCTGATTAGATTTCTAAAACTACAAATACAAACTCTGTCTTCTAAATTTAGTACATATATATTATTTATAATATCTGTATGATAATTCAAATCAGGATTATTTGCCATATTCTTTTTCTATCCAATGATTTTCTTCAAAACCTTTAAAAAAGAAATTAAAAGGTTATCTTATGAACAAAAAGAAAGATTATTATTAAAAAGACTCCTAGAAATTAAAGGTTTTGAAGAAAATCATTGGATAGAAAAAGAATATGGCAAATAATCTTGATTTGAATTATCATACAGATATTATAAATAATATATATATATACTAAATTTAGAAGACAGAGTTTGTATTTGTAGTTTTAGAAATCTAATCAGACAAATTATTAGACAAATGGAACGGGAACAATGATTTATTGCAAATAATAATAGTAGACATAATCACCAATTAAAGCTAAATTTATTTAAAGTCTTAGAAATATGGTTATCAACAATAATAGACATAAGATATCTATAATGAACAAAATAGAATATTTGGATTTAGCTATAATTTCTAATACAAAAAATTTAGAAAAGTTTGAAGTCAAGTGTAATTTTAGTATGGACAATAAGAAACATATAATACATAATGAAAATAGTGAATATAATATGTTAATAGATCTACTTATCAATTTAGCAAAAAATCTTCAAATAGTTCATTGCAAAGTTAACAATAACTTAGAAAAAATAAAAAATTTAATAGAAATAAGAAATAATACAATTCTGACTCTAGCAAACAATTTAGATTACATTAAAAGCCAAAACAATAATTTATTAGAAAAACAAAAAATAGAAAACATAAGACTAAAACAAGTCATAAAAAAAAAACGAATAATGTTTTATCGACAAAGGTTTCAACAAATATTTCTGATTTTCCAATAACTTTATTATTTAGGACTTTTTCCAAATATGTTCATTATGTTTGACCCAAATCCCAAAAATACTCATGCCATGATGTTTTAAAATTTTCAAATATACCCGCTAGTTTGCATTTAATCTAAAAAATGATCATTCCGTAAAAAACCGTCTGTTAATTTTTTAAACATCCAAAATACCCTTATTGTAAAATAATACATGAAGAAAATGAAATTAGGGCTCTTTAAATTTAAAACTTATATGCAATTAAGGCATTAATGAGTTATAACATTCAATGTTTTCAATTTTGTCCTAGATTTAAAATGCATATTAGTAATTTCACATATTCACTGGTGGCATTAACTCATGGGATGAGTGTTTTTGAAATTAAATATAAATATAGTTGATATATTTAGAGTTTTACAAACATTTCGAACATAATGAGTATATTTGAAAAAGTGCTAGTATTTAATAAAATTTAAGGGAGTAAGTGTGAAAGGAGTTCGCCTTTTTCCTAATATTGTTCTTGTTTCGTGCAGAATCCGTCTTGATCGACCACGCTTGTCTGGTCGGCGGAGGACAGGGAAGAAGTTGCCTTTGCCGAGTCTCACTCTCGATTGAATACCAGAATACATCTACATTTTCCAGTGGCAAAAGATAAAAAAGGAGTTGATTACAGATGCCCAACAGCCCCCCGACCGCATCTATCTAGCTAATTTTCTGTAGATCATCAATCCAGTTTGAAAACCCATCACCTTTTCTTGTCTTGTGCGGTTGTCCTGGAGTCTGTTCTCTGTTTTGGATGCTTTCTCGACGACTTTGACATGGCTTCGCTAACCTTTTTTCAACCAGAAAAGCCTATTGCAGCGTGTGAATTGTACAATAATATTCGTGAATCGTATTGGTCATCCATACCATTCTTCTAATTTATTACCCATGGAAAATTAGCATTAGGACTGATTAACTACCCTCTTGGGAGCATTGTCTCCCCCTTCCTCTCTTGTAATCGAAAAACTATATATATATATGCATACTCCAGCAGTATCATAAAACAACTTCAGAAGTCCGGAACCGTCGTTGAACACTTCCGAATTCCAATCATTAGAAGTCTTATCCATCCGAACACTCCGACGCTCCCATTCTATTCCTATTCCGAAAAGAATTGGCCACGCCCCCACCATGGAAAGGATGCTTACCAATACACACAGGCTGCTGTGCGAAAGAGGTTGACATGATCAATGATCAAGGCAGCACGAAATACTATTGGCATGGGGTACAACGTAAACACTATTTTAATTCGCATTCCTATCTGGAAAAGGATTTCGGTAGTGTGAAGACTCTCCTGGCAAGAATCGGCAAGTCTCTGCCACAGCAGGAATGCTTGTCAATACATAGGCTGCTGTGTGCAAGAGGTAGCACAAGGATTGTTGGCATGGGACGGTGTAAACAAGGGTATTTTGTATTTTAAACGTTCTAATTTTGCTTATTTACATTTTAAATTTCAAAGTTTGGCGGTTTACGTTTTAAACATTGAAATTTTAGTTCCTTTGCATTTTAAACCCTGATTCATATTGGCGTAAAAAATTACTGTTAATTCATGCAAAATGACGTAAATACACTCTAATATTTGTTTAAAAAATCCTAAATTAGTAGTAAATGTGAAAATGTTATTGAAGATTTTAATAATAAATAAAGAAAGCTTAATAGTCAAGATTAAAATGTAGAAAATATATTTTTTAAATATAAAAAGTATTTACGTTATTTTGCATGGATTAACAGTGGTTTTTAATGCCTGGGCCAGAGTTTAAAATACAAAAGGAATCAAAATTTGCAGGATTAAAATGCAAACGGTCAAACTTCGGAGTAGTTTAAAATGCAGATAAGCAAAGTTCAATGACTTAAAATTCAAAAAAAAAAAACCGTGTAAACAATGTCTTAATTTGCATTCCTTTCCGGAAAAGGGTTACCACATTATGAAGATTGTCCTCTTGCAACAGTTGGGGATAAGAATCGGCCACGTCACCATCGCAGTAGGACGTCTGCCAATGGAGGCAGGTTGCGGCGTGTAAAAAAACGGCGTAGCTGAGGCAACGCCAAGGACTGTTGGCATGTGATGGTGTAAACACCGTTTTAATTCACATTCCTCCTCTCTTATACATATATTATACATATAATGATCATCAGATTAGGAGAAGCCTCCATGGACTATCACGCATTGGACTAAGGCTCCGAATCTCTTGGACATCGACTAGGATATTGTACATATTGTTATAAAGCAACAATGTTCACTTTGATACATGCTACAAAATGTAATAATTTATAATTGAATTCCACGTCAAGAGAAGGAGAGAGTTCTTAAAGATTTGTAAGTGAGTTTAAGCTTAAATATGGTGTAATGCATTTTAAAATCATATAGTTGAGTTGTCAAATTTGAGCAAACAACATCACACTCTTGGACCTATAACTCATAAGCCGACAAATATCACACTCTTGGACCTATAAACCTCAGGCCCGGTGTCAAATGGTGACTTATTTTTCAATTCATCTCATGCGCAGTGCGTCCCACATGGTTTTTACTCACTTTTTGAGTTTTCCTCTTTTTATTATAAATATGGGATTACTCCTAGGTATTAAGTTTGAATTTTCTAAGCTCTCTTGTATACTCCTTGTGAGGTTTAGTCTGAGAGTTTTTTATGAGATGTATTGAGTTTAAGAATTTTCCTTTTGAGAGTTCTCTATCTCTTGTATATTTTAGATTAAAAAGTTTTAATTTAAATTTTTTTTACTTAAACAAACACACTGTATACAAGTAGTATTTTCAATATATAAACTATTTAAAATATCACTACTACATAGATAAATGGTTCTATAAAGTATTATTATATTCTATTATATATGTGAATGAATTTAAATATTTTTCTTAATTTATACATAAATATATTTATTTTTGAGTGAATACTGCTCATGCACATATTTAATTTGAATGAAATTTAATTTTCTAGCTAAACAAATTATGTTTAAAATAATGAATAGTTCAAATTTTTCTTTAATAATTAACATCTTAACAATGAAGAAGTTACACAAAATCATAGAAGTGGAAGAGGAGTACGTAGATCAAATGTAGTATTGTAATACCTTATATGTCCAAATGGACCTTAAATAGGTTTGTAACTATATCGACAAAAATTTTGAAATTTAGTAGGCTCAAGAAACTTTTTGTGACCTTAAAAAAAAGAAACGTTTTTTTATATTTAATCAAAAAAACTTTTTGTTATTGTTGTTTTTAGATAATTTGCAAATTTATCTACAAAGCTTGATCATAATTGTAAATATACTCACATAATTTCATAAATTACAAATAAATTTATATAGTTGGACCATAATTGCAAATATATCATGTCATTATGATATCATTGTTGCACCTTCATAACATGTGTATATTTGCAAAAGTACACAAACGAAGTTGGTGTATTTGCAAAATTGCACATTTAATTTTTCTGATTTCATATATCCATTTGATTTTTTAAATTAAAAATAAACACATATAGTTTGCATATTTTTATAAATATACCCGCACCGTGACGGTGAATATATTTATAGTCAAATTATATGGAAATTATTTATAATTTCTAAAACTATATGAGTATATTTGCAAATTTGGTCAAATTAAGTGGCACCCTTTTTTAGCACCTTTGTTGTTGTTGTATGATGATATGATAGATAACTAAATTAGGGGAACCCAGTTATTAATTTTGAATCCCCTTTGGATCAGGTTTTCATGGATTGTGGACTTATGGGTCCAATTCTTCTATGAACGTTTAAAAAATTAATACACGTAAAATAAAAGTGTACAAGAATAGGTAGAAGAGTTGCCCAAATCAATTCAGGCTCCATCCACGACTGATTAATTTAAACGTGAGCACAACACGCTTATAAATTCCATTATATTGACCGGTTTAAGTACTGCCAGTGCCACTGTGCCAGTCCAGTTTTCCAAACAAATAATAATTCAACAATTTTTCTTATTTCCACAGGTATCGTACGCCAAAATCAGGCCTTAAATTAGCCAAATCCAATATTTATTTGTATATATTAACTGTAAAAATCAACAGGATGTCTACAGTACTTTCGAGAAGCCCATAGATATACTTGTTCCAAAAACAAAGCCTACCACTGTTTTAGAAGAACTGAAATATACACTTGCAGGTTTGAAACAACAAGGATAATCTAGCCAGGGCTTGAAGGTGACTGATCAAGCTAGCTAGGGATGAAGTAGAAACTAGTTAAGCCTCCGGCAGTTGACCCGAACCTCACCTTGGGTCCCAGTGAGCGGGCTCAAGTTCCCCATCTTCACCATCGCATTGGCGAAATCCGTGGAAAAGGAATTGGGGTTGTTGCTATACGAGGTGACGATGGAGTCTGTGGAACCGCCATTGAAGAGGACCTGATCGGAGTTAAGCAGGCCTCTTCGGTTGATGAGTGCTTGGTAGTAGTTGTTACCGAAGCGGTTGGGGCTCTGGGCGTCCAGCGGCGCCAAGTTATCGTCGCCGTTGGGAGCTACTCGAGGGCAGTTTGCCTGACGAGAGGCTGCGAAGGCAGGGTCGATGTTGGTGTCGTTGTAGATCCGGTTCCTGAACAAGACGCACCTTGCTTGGCCAACGGTGTGGGCGCCGGACAGTACCACCATCTCCCGCGAAGTAAATCCCTTGTTGCCAAATAGCTGAATGATTCGGTCGAGATTGTCGAATGGAGATGGTAGGTCGCTGTTTGCTCTATCGCGGCTTGCCGTTCTCGCATCTCTCCTCCCCACCGGGACCGAATAAGACGGGCCACCAAGCTGTCCGAAGAGAAATTGATTAAGAGAAGGTTGCTTAATTAATTAGAGAGCTGAGCACTGGAAGAGATTATTTATATTTTTATAGTTAAGTAATCCGTAGTGGTGGTTCTTACGTACTTCGACTACCGAGTCACGAGTAGCAATGGCAAGGATGTCGGCGCAGGACACGACGGTGCGACCGCAAGCGCGGTCGACTTGGGTCTTTATCGAGTCGATCACCTCGAATCCTCGAGCTGACCTCTGGTTCGGTCCTGCGGATTTCTCTCCTACGAAGGATCCAGTGTCGTCGAGAAGAATACCTCCATCACAGCCCTGCATGCATGGAATGGAACCACAAACTGCCGTTAGCTGGAGATTGAGTACTAAACTATGTACATATAAAAAATTTTATGGGATTAGCATGCATCATGCATATATGCATGAGATGGAGCGCACGTTAACAAAGCAGTCGTGGAAGAAGAGACGTATGAGCGATGCACCCATGCGGGCCTCTCGGTTGATGGCGGAGCGGACTCCGGCCCTGACGGTGTCGAACACAGAAGGGCAGGTGCTCGCATAGAAGGAGACTGAGAGCTGGGCTGACGCAGGGTATGCAACAGCAGCAATGAACATGATCAGAAAGCCCATGCAGAACGAAGAATGACTAGCACGAGCCATATCTGAGAGAACGAAGACGCAGATCGAGAAAAATGCTGGCAAGTGCACCTTTCTTTCTAGCTCTCTCTAGCTCTGGGTTGTATGCTTCGATTGCGAAGAACGCCTGGGGTATATAAAGAAAAGAGTACGTAGTCGTTTTCAGAAGCTGCTATGCATGTTTGACTGGTAAACTCAAAAGCTTTTATTTTGCTTTATTATTATTTTTATTTCGAATATCAAGTACAACTAGACAAAATCTTCACTCGGCTTTGACGATTGGCTTGCACGCTTCTAAATTTTCCGTTTGTCTTCACCCTCAAGTTAGGGCGCGGCTGCTTCATGACTCGTTAAAAACGGCTAGATCATTTGAATATATATATTGAACAGGGTGCAGTTGTGAAGTGTTAAAAATTTTAAATAAAAATTTTTTAAGCAGAGATAGAATGATGTGATATGATACGAATAATAATGATGAGTAAATATAATAAAGTTAAAATAGATAGGTTGATTATATAGGTAGTTATGTAGAAATACTGAAAAGTACTGTAGTTATATAGTAAAATATCAAAAATAATTAAAAAATAAAATAATTATAGATAACAAAAAATTTTAGGGTGTGTTTGTTAACAACAAAAAGTTGTCAAGTTAAAACTTTTCAATCTAAAACTTTTCACTCTCCACAACTACCCTATTTTTTAATTATTTCTTCACATTTTTCTATACAAATACCCTACTTTTCAATCATTTCTACACAACTACCAACACAACAAACCTATCTATTTCAACTTTATCCTATTTATTCCTTATCATTACCCCTATCATATCACATCATTTGACAACTTTTCATCTCTACAACTTTTCATCTCTACAACTTTTATCCATTCCCAAACACACCCTTAAAGTGAAAATTTCAGTTTAAAAAGTTTAATATACAACCACATGGCATAAGAGTTCCTTGGCGACTATCCATCCACAATATCCAAAACTTATCTTTGATGCGGAAACCCTTAAATTCAAGTAGTTCTACCTTTTTTGTCATAATTCGAGCTCACCTGCTCATAAATTCTCCCTGGATTACAATTATAAAAGGTCGACCTAACTAAAATTGAAATCAATTTTCTCTCTATGTCTTGATATTAATTTATGTCAATGCAGTTTAGTCGTGGCTAGCTATGTGAGCCTACGAATGATTATGAGTAGACTTATGTTGGATAAATCAAGGATTCATGAAAAAGCAGACCTGATCTTTTATGCTCGAGCTTGGAGGGATGACCTTTCGATTTTATTTGCATGTGAAACTCCATGTTCCCATTTGAATTTTGTTGTTAGATAGGCAAGGTTGACATAGATTAATGTCAACTCATCTGATTCAGAAGTAATACGCAAAGTATCACTTAGGGGTTCAACCTCGGGTTATAAAACTAGGATTCGTCTTAAATCTAATCCTACTTTATTTATAAAATTTGAATCTTCATCTTAACCATAGTCTACTTTTTCAAAATAAGATAAATGAAGAAAATTAAAGAATATAAAATAAATAATAAAATTTATATGTAATATAATTTTAATATGAAAAACATGTATCCAAACATAAACATACAGAGTATAAAATATATAAATACGAATATTATTTAATCTATTTATATAATATATTTTATATCAAATAAAAAACAAGATTGAGTTACTTTAACCTAATCTTAATCTTGTTAAGAATTAGGTTTCTCGGATTCAAATTTATCAAGTCCAGGCTCTTAAATTATAAATAATAGCATTATGTTCGTTGGGTTAGGGCTCAACCCTGATGACTTCTCTTTTTCTTTAATTATGCTTGCTTAGTTGAAGGTACAAATTAAGTTTATGGGATTCAAAATATGCGAGTTCGGGCTTCTAAATTGTAAATAATAACAATAGGTTTATTGGGTTAGGGCTCGACCGAAATTGAACCCCCAAGCATCAATAACTCTTTTTTTTTTCAATCTTGATTACTACATGATTATATATAATAGGATGATATAACATTACTATTCAAAAAATATAAAAATAATTGTAGAATAACATATTATTTTGGGCGTTACATGTAAAAAATGAAAATTCCTTTCATATCCTTTTCCAGTCTTTCCAAACGTGATTGTGTGGACGGCGGCCGATGCATCGGAGGGCTAGCCTTTGGTGGGCCCTCTGCGGCAACGAAAATCAACGTTTTTCAGCTGACGAAGGCGCGTCAACTGATTAGCTGGCTTTCTCACAGTCGACAAGTGAAAACGCGTCACGAGACACACCAGCTCTCTTTCTTGTTTTTTTCCCTTCTCCATTTGGAAGTTTTCTACCAAAGGCGTTGAAGCTGTGAAAGTAAAGCATGCCTTCTCCAGAAACATCTCGACCGTCCATTCGAGGGCCATGCTGCCGTTCCTAGCAGTTCTATGTTGACCAGTAACAGCAGCTGGTCACTGCAGCTGAAAGCAACCAGTCGAGCCAACGTTATTGGAAATGGATCACAGCAGCCCCTCAACTGGCTTCCTTCTTGGGATTTAACACTTGTCGGATTGCATTGTACGGGATTTAAGTGAACCTAAATTTTAAGCCTATTTAGTTTAGGTGAATCTAAATTCAAACTGCAAATTTCATTTTCTTCTGTCAAGCCACGCACTAAGTTACTTATGAATCTAATATTAGAATATGAGTTTAAGGTTTGGACCGAGTTAATGTTTATTTCAATTTTACTTTCACGTTAAAATTTAAGTTACTTTCAAACCAATAGAAGTTGAAATTATCGATATACATATCGAACTTTTTTTTAATTGGTAGTATACATTGTAACATCTAATATTACAATTTAGTACCTTCGCAACCCTTATAAATAAAGAGATATCTTTTGATAACCCTCACACAATGGATGAACTTTTTTATAAAATACCCCCACTTCAGGAGTGAATTTGTAAAATTCCTACATAAGGAGGAGAAACTGTAAATTATCACCCACAAACTACGGGAATCAAACTGCGCTCGATCTTCCGTCCAACCTATGAGCACACCACAGAGATACCAAACTTTTTGAACATTATTACATTCGTACATGAATAATTTATATATGAATATATTTATGACCTATGACATCTTTAATTTTGATGAAAACTAGTCTTCTAATTAAAAAATAATTCTAAGTACAATGAATATAATGAATTTACTGTTAATAATCAAAGTAAGAAAAATAAATGAGATTATATAAAATTATTGTCTAAAATTTAATAAATGTAAGACTTATATATCTCATATTTAATGGGTATGTATGCAATAATTTTAAAAATTGGTATATTTGTAAATAAAATAATGTAGATACAATGTATTCAACTTTTATGGATAAATGTAGATGAAATTAAAGTTTTAGAATAAATGTTTTACAGTTTAATTAGGTTATGATTACATGGAAGAACTTTTATTATAATTATAGTTAAAATGTTTAATATATAAATAAATATAATTATTTTAATAAATCTGGAGGAATTTTGTATTGGGTCGGGTTTTTGTTCTGGGTCATGTAAACCCAGTATTAGTTCCGGGTTCTCCCAGGTTAGGTTGAAACTAGGCCTAGTTAGAAAAAAACTTAAAAAAAAAAAACTTCAACTTGATTTTAAAATCGGATTAGCTCAGGCAAGTTAGACCCATCTAGTACCAAGTTGCACTCCTATAATCCCTCTCCCTTGGAGCAATTGCCGCCTTGCTGTAGTATGTTCCCAGCGTTATTAGGGTTTGTCATCAATGAATTTTCTCCACGTTTGTTTGTAATGATATAAGTATATTTGGTCGGACACAAAAAATGTCAATCTAAAACTTTTCACTCTCCATAACTATCATATTTTTAAATTATTTTTCATATTTTTCTATGCAAATTATCCTACTTTTTAATCATTTTCACATAATTGCTCATACAACTAATCTAACTATTTTAACTTTATTCTCTTCACACTTTATAGTTATCTTTATCATATCACATCATTTTCTATCAACTTGACAACTTTTATCTTAAAAATTTTTCATCAAAAAGTTTTATCTCCAACTAAACACACAGGACTTCATTAGACCAGCCTCGTTAGACCATCCCCATCTATGCATGGCTGCACGCGATCGAGCTTAGCAGACAAATAATAATAATAATAAAAACACTCAATTCAATCACCGAATTAAATTGCAATCTTCCTTGACGCATTCAAATCATGCATGAATCTTCTAGGCTATGCATTCAAGGAGATGAAGCGAAAGTCCATGCATCTTATATCTGTATATCCAAAACACTGGCCGAAACATGTTCTGACGCAATAAGGCATTGCTGGTTCCCAGTACTTAAATTAATTAAAGATATTTTTCCATGATATAATACACTTGAGATGACTTACCATTTAGAATCTCGACTCAGTCGACACATTCACACTGCTTCGAGTCTTATAGTCAATGGCAATAATATTGCATTAATGAGTTTAGATGAGGATCTGGGGCCTCTAAAGCTCTAGTTCATTGGAGGATTCTTGCAAGTTGTTTATTCGGTGGACTTTTTAGAAAGCAATTTTGGCCTACTAAAGTCCCCCACTGATCTGTTAGGCACCCTTCCATCTATTTCTTGCGCAAGCAAGATCTATAACTAAGGCGTCAATCCGATTGGGTTGGCTACAGTTGGTATTCCCAACCCTAATTCTATTTAGCAAAACTTCAATATTCCACCCCTAGATTTGAGTTGCGAATTAGGTCAATAGATTAAAAAAAACAGAAACTAGGAGTAACTAAGGACTTCAATTTTTACGTTCTTTCCTAAAACGTGTTAAAAGTATAATTATAAAGAATCTGATACATTTGCACTTACTATAGATTATGTATATATTTGATCAAAATAATGTTCAATATCAATATCATATAAATATTTATGATAGACGACTTGGATCTAAAAAATGAAAAATGAAATACCCGATGAGGTACACATTACGTGCGTTTCAGAGAAGAGAAGCCCTTCCAATCATGATATGTAAATTGTACTCGGAAACGTGTAGGTCAGGTCAAGTTGACTAAGCCCCTAACCTACATTGGCACATGCAACCCGGATTAAAAATGTCTAACCTAAACCTGACTATTTCATATCCAGCTGGGTCAGTCAGGCTTAGATTCAGCCTATCCTATTGACAATCCTGTCCAGAACATCGACTTGGTGGATAATTCCGCCAAGGCTAAGAATTCTTTTTTTTTTTTTTTTTTCAAAAAATGGAGAAAAAGAAACCCTAAAAAAATTCTTACAAAATGTTAAAATTTTAATTATTAAAGACTATTTGGTTGTCAATAATTTGTGACATATTCCATATAAAAATTATTAAGAAAATTTTGGTTACCCGTAATTCATAATTTTTGTATTTAGATAAGAAGCAATAAAATTTTTCCTTATATATGCATTTTCTTACTAATGAAAATTTTCTTTGCTAACAAAGGTTATAAAAAATGTATTTTCTTGTGGTGGGAAAATCCTAATATGAATGATTGATCAGCTACCTACCTGGATCGTTTGGCTTTTTTCCTCTTTAGCATTTATTGAATAAAACTGAAAGCAGCCGATTACGTTGAAGAGGGTTTCGGATGGTGGGTCGCACATGATTTACGTCCCATTTGGATCCTTTTGTGGAGAGGCGGTACGCGCTTTTGCATAAGCCTCCACAGTCAATTGAAATGTTCGTTTGGCTCAGCGGTCCTATAAACTTTTACTGTTTATGTAAGGGTGTAATTTTTAAAGAGTTATCCACTTATTTAATTCTAAATGGCATTAAAATATCACTTCTGCCAAAAGCGGAGTGAAATTCTTCAGAGAAGAAGCCTTCCTCATAAGCATTGCTGAAAAAAGCCTCATGGGACCAGAAGTCTGAAGAATTATGGTTTACAGGAAACAATGAGGAACAAAAATTGAAAGACGATCCCACTAAAACATTAATGCACTCCAAGAGATAGGCCATTGGGGCTCAAGAGAAGTGGCCGTTCGGCTCATGGAATTGGGCCGATTCTTGGTTTTTTTTAAAAAAAAAATTGGTATCACATAACATATTATTTGATATTACAATCAAGTCCATTTAGGTTGAAGACAAGAAGCTCCATTTATCCTTTAGAATATAATAAGCTTTCATCTTAAAGGAGATAATTAGTTCTCACCTACACTCACGGTAGACTTAACTGCTCATAGTATATATATATAGGAAGAAAACTCACCCCAAAGTATTCGAATCCGACTCATGACATCTCATGGGGCAGCGTCGTGACCAGTCTAGCCAATGCTTGAGCATCTTTGTCACTACCAAATTGTGAGCATGTTTAATTACTTGATCTTGCTTTCCTATGATAACTTTATTTAATTAAAATAATGTTACGATTCTATACATTCATATGCATGGGAGCAACCATGCATCTGGAACAAACATATAATTTTTTTAAATTTTTTGTTTTATTTTTCATAAGATTATTATTTTAAGTGTATTTAATTCATACAACAAACGTTACAAGTTCGGGACGTGTACATATATTTTTTTGAATTTCAAATATAAGAGCATTTTAGTTATGTAAAAATAACTAGTAAAACTTGTTATGTGGATTAAACACATTTACGATAATAATTTTAAGAAAAATAAAAAATATTTTAAAAATATATTTTTTAGGTTGGATGCATGATGCTCCCATGCAGCTAGATGTATAGAATATTCTTCATTACATTAAGTTAACTAGGTTTGGGAAAGCTACTCCTCTTTAGAACAAGTAAATCGTAGGCACCTCTCATCATGAGAATTTTCTTGTAGTAAAAATATATTTTCTTTAGGGACTATTTAATAAGATATAAGTGGTGAAAACGGTATGGATATAATATCCGTAAAGTGAAAATAGCCTGGGTAATCATATAGAAAGAGATGATAAAATGATTGATATATAATATAAAAAAATAGAAAAAGTAGGACAGTTAGGTGATTCATAAGATACCTTTTGTATTTCCCTCATTTGTACTCCACCCTCCCAAAACTAAACACGTTTTTAATAGTCTTATCGTTAGTAGATAATTTTAAAAATATCCATCTCATTTTTTTTGAAAATTTGGAATTTAACTATTTTAATGATGTGGCCTAACAACCATTTACTGAGGCTTAATCCTTAACCCCGCAATGTCACCTAGGCCCGAGGCTTCTATTAACCTACACCCTACAATAAACCACAGTGACTTGACCTCTGCAAACGCTACCGCAAGGCACAGACCTTATAATGTATCTATCCATATAGTTGCCTTTTACATAGCATGCATCCGACATTCCAACTTACAACCTTTCACGTGGCCTTTAGAGAGTCAGCATGAATTTACATGTAGCTCCCTCATGAAATCATATGAAACAATTTTGTTTGTATGAGACTATCTAGGTCACACTATATGTGGCCAACCTCTAACCCGGCACTAGCATAAAATGCCTACACTCGCAAAACCACCGCATAATACTCAAATGTATCGGCTACTACTGCCCTCTTGTAGTCAGAATATCCAATCTCATGATGAGACAGACATTGTACTCCACACCCAAAAGCCCTAATGAGATTATGCACATCAAAGGTTATATAAAACAGACAGAGAAGCGTTACCAAGGGTGTAGCCCATTTTGATGGCATTTTAGCTTTTACACCAGTTAGAACAGGTTCGAACTACAAGGAGGAATATTAGTCTCCAATTTATTGAGGAACTTATGTCCCTCATTTGTAGGGGTCCAATTTATTGAGGAACTTATGTCCCTCATTTGTAGGGGGAGGGGGAATTAGGGCGGCTTATCCCGTGTCCCGACCCCACCCTGTTTTATACCAAGGCGGGTCGTAGATTTAATAGTTTTGAAAAATTGAGGGTCAAGGCGGACTGATTAAACCCCGGACTTTTTATACCATTTCTGACCGGCCCAACTCACTTGACCTGCTGACCTGCCTAACTTGGTTCTTCAAGTTGTAAATAAAATTTTGAATGAGATTTGTTTCATTAACTTGTTCTAATATTCATGTTTCATTTAAATAATAATGTTTTACTTTGATTAATTATTAATAGGTCGAAACATGCAATATTTAAATTTAGTATCAATATATTTTTATATTTAATAGATTCATAAATTCTTAAAGTAATCCTACCTTTCAAACCCAAAGTTTATCCCGAGACCTACTAAAAAAAAGTAAGAGGTCTAACCTATTAGAATTTGGACCTACGTATATTATAATTATATATACATTATCATAAATAGTGACCCAAAATTATTAAAGTGATCATATCAGGTTTATGGACCCAAATCATCTAATTAAGTATGTGTCTCCCACGTGTAAAAATTCTATTGCCTAATTTGTAATTTCTATTTTTACGATGGGCTAAATTAGAAATAAGAAAGATGTGTACGTTATATACACGGTTGTGGTCCCCAAATTATGCACTTTTAGGGTTTCTATTCTAACATTTCATCATTGTAAAAGAGGAGTCACCTTCTTCAGAAAACTCTACGACTTGGAAGATCCAGATACTACAAGATTCAAGAATAATTGCTCATGTGGATTCAGATTTGCTTCCGCTTCTAGTTTACTTTATTGGTGATTTAACATGGAGGATTCTGGGGTGATTATGGTTTTAATCAATAAGGTTTTCCCAACAAAATCGACTTTGTCCCTACTCCATGTGAAAATAAGGGTGAAACACGATATTTAAAAATGTAGGATCAAGATTGGGCACATCTTAACTTATCCTGACCTACCCCGATTCTCACCCTAATAAGCATAATCTCCTACAGTTTGGCCGAAAAAATTCATTAAACAATATAGAAAAATGTACTTTTGAATGAACTGTAAATATAACAATTAAAAATAAAAATAAAAAGACTTTGAAACACACAAAAGAGTAAACTCTGGAATTCAAAAGTTCTGTATTTCCATATTTTAGTCTTCTCTTTTCTTCTCCATCCAGTAGGGCTAAGACCATTTTCTTCGACTGTACCCTCAGCTGGGGGACGTTGTACTAATTTACATGCCCATATCTTTGTGTTTTATTGGAAGGCCTTAGAACCCATAAAGAATTACTTTTGCAAGTTGACAAAAAATTAGCCCTTATTCTTCTTTTATTTGACCCGTGGAGTATCCGAAGCTTGCCTGTCTCAGGCTTCATCATTAACTTTTAATATCTATCTGCGAAATAAATTTTCGGCAATTTCGATTTCGATTTTTCGAATATTTCGGAAAATTGTTCCAAACATCGCTTTACGCATTTAGCGTATGGAGCCGGCCATTTACCGCAAATCAAGCCACACATGTACAATTTAATTCGGGAGGCAGAGGCGGCTTATCCGTGTAGTATATGCAGTAGTTGCCAGTTGCTATTACTAGAAATCTAACAGCGTCGTTGAACAAAAAGTAAGCAGTGGTAGCGAGTCCAATCATGCGCGTTTTGTTGGTTGTTGACAAAAAATAGAGATGCCAACTGCTGCTTTTCATCAGCATTAAAAGAAAACCTATCCAAATCGTATCCCTTAGAGAATCGACATAGCATCTCTTTATCATTTTAAAATAATTAACGAAGCATCTTGTTTGGATATTGCCATCAACTGAAGGCAGCATCTCGCCGACGCTGTTCGTTCTAGAATAAACGTCTTTCAAGCCTTTTCGCACCGCTCTAGCTGCCCACACTAATTACTCATGCCCCCATGGAAATTCCATTTAACCCCTAAACAATAGATAACCAATACAATAATCATGCAAAAAATAATAATAATAATAACAATCAATCGCATTATCAATATTCCAATCAGTGATACCCAACAACTCGACAGTAATCAACGGATCAAATATCCCACCCATTTAAATATTGTACTGTACACGTATTATCATTTATCACACCTTAATTGCATTTTGCCTAACTGCATGAGAGCTCGTGTCTAGAAGATTTTCCAAAGATTTGGCCTTCCTGTTCCGGGCCCTGCCAGCTTCCTTCAATAATTCAGTCAACCTCTTTTTCTCATCTTCCACGTCTGGATTGGCTGTCCCTAGCTTTTCCTCTCTTATCCCTACCACATACTCTAGAATCTCGATTGCATCATCCAGCCTGTATTTATGATATCAAACATACAGAATAATATGATTGAATTTATTGAGAACAAAATTCAGATGATAATATAATTGAATTTATATAGTTCTGCTGACAAAAAATTCCGAAAAACGCCACCGACTCTTTTTCATAGCAAAATCTGTAGTTCTACATCAATAACGTACAGTTGTACTTGGATGTATTATGTCCTGATTCTTGTATATAATATTTAAAAATCTTCCTTCCCGTCTTTCCACCATTCTACTGTATTGTTTACTCGAGGCACTGTTCTTAGTCCATTTAAAACAGTCAATATTTTGCAAATGATTAATATTGAAAGCCAAAGAGGTCATAAAGAAGAGGTGAAATCGGGTGTTAAACATCCATTCCTTCCCCTAAACACAATTTTCACTAGGGTTTTGCTAGTGAGTTACCATCAGAGAAAAGGTTTTCACTCGCATCCCACCAAAAGGAAATAGGTTAAAATTCTCAAAGGACAAATAGAAAAGCATACAGCATATTCGTAAGAAAATCAGGAAACTGAACTTCGTGGGTTGCAAGTTTTGGCAATGCATACATGCAAATACCTGTTGACAAGGTACAAAATAGAACAATGAAATTTATAGATTCAAGTTAAAAAATGCAAGGAGGTGCAGTAATAAATTCAAGTCCTGGCATAACATCTGCATGTTACCGTTTATGAATTCTTTCATACTGGGTGGTCAATCTGACCTTGAATTGTCATGTGGTTTACCTCCAAGTTCCAGCCTAGAGATTCTAAACATATATTTAAGTTCACGAATAGTAAATCTAGCACAAATGGCCACAGTAGAACCCAATAGAGGCCACACGTGGCACAAGGGATACTGACATCATGCAATTGGAAAAGAAGACAAATAGTCCGAGAAATTCAACAACGGGAGCAGAATGGAAGAAAAGTATAACACACAACTATGTAGAAGGCTGTACCTGCCCATTGCATCATAAGTTCCAGCAAGATTACTATATACTCCAAGCGTCTCAGGGTGATATGGCCCATACTCCTGTTCCAAAATACTCCTGGCTTCTTCAAACAGATCTGCAGCCTCATTTATAGCATAGCGCTGCACACAGGCCAGTCCCATTTGATTCAATGCAATGCCAAAGAAAGCAGATTTTTTCTCCCCGCTTGCCCGGAGCTTTTCAATGGCATTCTTAAATGAAGTATAAGAATCAGAATAATTTCCGATCATATAGTACATGACTCCCATTTGTGCCTCAATTCCTGCAATAGTGCTTTGCTGGCCAGGGGCATCTCTGTAAATCTTTAAAGCTTTCTGAAGCAACTTCAGTGCTTGGTCAGGTTCATTCATAGATTCATAGATACCAGCAACATCTGTAAGACCACTTGCTATATCCTCAGAAGGGGTCCTGGGAGCAGGCTTTCCATAAATGCGGAGAGCGCTCTCACAATATGATTTGGATTCCCTCAGTTTCCCAGTCCTATTATACAAATCAGCAAGGCGAACAAAAACTGAAGCAACGGCTGGGTGATTATCTCCCTTGCTGGACTTATACAAAGTAAGTGCTTTCTGATATGCAAAAACAGCCTCATCATACCGAGATAAAGATAAATAGGTGTCTCCAATGCTGCAATCCACAGAAGCAACCTCTGTTTCTTGGCCATTGGACACCATGGCCATGCTAGCTAACACAAAATGCTCAAGAGCTGCTTCATGGTCTCCTTTTGTTTCACAAATAAGACCCATAAGTCTCCTATCTGCAGCTTCTTCAGGAGAAGCAGGTGTGCCATTTTCTCTATGGATATCAAGAGCCATCTGACACAGTCTCTGAGCATCGTCAAATTGCAGTGTTTGAACATGAGCTTCAGCCAAGTATCGACAAGTTTCCCCAACTCTTGGATCATTCTCGCCTAAGACTTGCTTCTGGACTTCCAAACCTGCAGTGTAATACTGCACAGCATGCTCAAGTTGTCCTAACATGGCACAGGCGTCACCCAATTGCATGAAACCAGCGAATTTTGCCAGTGCATGTTCTTGGCCTTCATCCAGGACAGGAATCTCAATTGAATGTTCAAGAACAGGAATAGCCTCACTGTACTGACCCAGACTACAGCGAATGGCTGCTACAACATGCAAACTCATCACCAGCTCTAAACTGGGTTTCCCATCTGCACATATCTCAAATGATTTTGCAGCTCGAACAGCTAATTCAAGAGCCTTCTGAGGATTATCCCCTGAAGAAACCAAATCCCTTGCCTGCTTCAGTAGAAAAGGCCCAAGATCTGGGTTATCTAATCCTGTTTCACTCAGATCCTCAGTACCAGTGTGTAATTTCAAGCCTCCTAAAGCAAAACTATGTTTCTTTGCAGGAAGAAGCCCAGCATGAAGTTTCTTTGAGTTTTTTTCAATTTGTTGGTCAACAGAAGGTTTCGGATGGGCTGCTTTGCTAGTCAGACTTGATTTCCCTGACCCCTCAACATCCAACTGCAACCTAGGTGGCCTCCTTGATTGTGTTGAAGAAGAAGATTTATTGCTGGGAGATCTGGTTTTATCTATCCTCTGCGGCTTTGAGTTTGACCCTCCAGATCCATTTTCCATCTTTGAGACAGTATCCTTTCCAGTAGATTCATCTTCTTCTATTATTTCGACAACTGAGGTATCCCCACCAACAAGATGGCACAACTCTGAATCAATCCTTGATTCCTCACCTTCAGATCCAAAGCTCATTCTAGATGGAGATCGATCCCCTGAGCTCTGCATCTCACACACATTGTCATACAGTCTTTCAATAGATGTATCAACACCATCCTCAAAGGGCAAATCAAAAGGCTCACTCCGCGGGCTTCTGGGACTCAAGAGACTCCTTGGTGACTTATTTATTGATGAATTTTCCTTGATAAATGTAGAATCAAATCCATTCCCGGCTGTATTCCCTTCAACATCATCCATAACAATACCAGGCATTTTAAGATATAAACGATCAAACAACCGCACTAATTGTATGTATTTGAATGTTTCAAGTATCTGTAAATCGTTTGAAAGGAAAAGAGTTATTCCACATTTCCATTACAGACTAGAGAAAGTGTAGAAACTGGTCCTAAACATTGACGAATTAAACTTCTATGACACATGCGAAAATAATAATAATAATAATAATTCTAGAAGCTTGTGCGACATTTAATATATTTAACCATAAAACATGGAACTCAGATTTTGAGCATAAATCAAGTTCAAACTATCAAAATACAGCACAGGATCTTAAGCTTTGAGCATAAATCAAGCTCAAAGTATTACTTCAATGGCCAGCAGTCTGGCATTCAATTTAATACCATTAGTTGTTGGCATGCAATTCTAGTATGTCAAGAATAACAAATCAAATCTTAGACAAAAGACAATTTTGCTATTCTATCAATCACATTAATCAAATCCCAAGTGCGCCATCAATTAAATTTTAGAACCTTTGAACCGACCGAAAATTCAATTACATGAGCAGTTGGCCAAAGATGCATTACATTTACAATTCTCGGGATCACAAATGACCAAAAGTTACTGGTTTCGAAGCCATTTTTGAAAGAACAGTAAAAACATTCACCTCCATCCAACTTATTCCAGAAACTTTCAGATTATATTACCAGGACACGAAAAAAAGACACCAGAATCGCTGGTTTTCTATCGGCATTAGTAAAATGCAATCGAAACGGCAGCAATCCAACTCTTCCTCAACAAGAAAAGTCAATGTCTACAATACTATTTTCAAATCAAATCATAACAATAACAGCGTTGCCGAATCCCATCTTCAACTTTAGGATGCAAGAACTAACAGATTTCGGAATGATTGTACAACCTGATGCGCGGAATCATGAAAATCAGCAGAATTTCGATACTAATTTGAAAAGTCGTTGATTTAAGAAACGAAACGCGAGTACCCTAATTAGATGAACTTTCCAGATACGCCATTTCAAATCCAACATAACCAGAGCTGTTACACAGAAAGACGAGAGCAAATAAACACACTGACGCTAATAGAGAATGGAAGAGTTTCGACGTTCATACCTCGGAAACCAGCCATTAGAGATGCCTTTCGAGGTTTTCCGTCTCTCTGCCTTCTTTCATCTTGGCATGACTGAAGATGGAGTGAAGGAAGACACGAAAAGCCTTAAATAGGTGGGGGTCGGAAGAAGTGCAGGCCAAGAATTTCGACGAACTCTGAAGGGTAGATTAGGAAAATCGAAAAGCTTCCGCTCTTTCATTTGATATTGTAGAAACCGAACCGCTTCTTCGCGCGAAAACCGAGTAGCTTGAGAAGCGATTCGCTGTGCCCGCGCCAGTATTCACACGCCTACAGCACTCGCCTGCCCAGCGCATGGTCAGTAGATCCGATCACACGATCTGCACAGATGAATGCCGAAATGGCCACATGATGTGCGGATGAGGTAGATATAATAGCGCCCCGTCGGCGAATCTGAAGCCCGAGAATCGCTTAGTCAACCGCGGGTGCGATATTTTAAATTGGAATGCAGAGGTGGAATGTCCAAGCCACGGGACGACGACTTCTCCGCTACCTGCTTGCCTGTCTGCAACTGCCGCCTGCAGGGCATTTGAGCTGGCAAAAGACCAATATACCCTGCGCTTCACCCCCGTTGACGCAAGCAAAACAACCGTCGTGCACAAATTAGAATTTCTGATTTCGCTGCGGACCTTTTAATGCAACAACGCTTACATTTACTTCGGATTTGAGGTGGACAATTAAAGATGGGTAATTGTGGGTTTTTACCCTTTTTTATTTTATCGATGAGAGTCACGTGTGTTATTTCTGATCAAACGCCAAAGGGCCATTCCCCTCTTTTTCTAATTTTTTCCAAAGAAAGATACTGCATGCCCCATCTCGAAGTAAGCGGGAAGAAAAGCATGGATGGAAAGCAGGGCGCAATTTTGTACTCCCAACGTAACCCACTATCTGTATCGTTAGATTTGAATATTTAAAAATAGATGTAATTGTTTAGGAAAAATTATAATTGACATTCCGTTTGAAATTTTTGTTTACAAATGATGTTGGTCCATGGTAAGATTGGTGACTAAGATTGATGACACAGGCATCTTGAAAATTAATGATAAAATATTATGTTTGTCAGAAATTTTTTTAAAATGTTATTGATAAGAACTAAGAAGTAATAATGTCAAATATTTATTAAAAATCTTTGAATTTATTTATTGATTTCTAAGCTAATATATCTTTTAAGTTATACATCATCCAAAGCCACTGTTAAATGTTGGACCAGGAAAAACAAGAAATGGGACACTTGATTTTTTTTGCCATCGTAAGTTCGTAACAATCCATCTGCGTAGATTGCGCACGGGCGGGTGAGTTTTTCTCTTATCTTATCTTATCTTTCCTTCCTTCCTTCCTGTATAAACCGGCTCGTGAGCTGTGATGGTTGTCTTTCAATGACAAAAATGCCCATTTCATGGAGGGGGAGTGTTGACTTCCTTGGAAGGGCAAATTCGTAACTTTAATCACTCTGGACAGACGATGAATGATTCGCCTGAATGATTCGCCTTTCTCGATGACGCTGCTTCCCTGATTTGGGGGCGCGGCCATGTGAGCACAGGACGTGCAGCAATGATTCGTGGATCATTCACGGATTTCGGCAATTGTTTGTCGCGGTTCTGAGGAAGGCTTTGATGGTCTTTAATATTGAATGGACGGCTGAAAAAATGAAAAATGATGAAAGGTTAATTAAGATTTTCTTAAAGTTACTGGACCGGTTGAAGATTCATCCGCTAATTGGGCGGTCGCATCAACGGGTGAAGATGGATGGGGATGCTTTCGCTGCTTTGCCGATTCTATTTTTTGAAGCAATGGCGAATTTGATGGAAACTTCCAATGCGATATGTCACCCAACGGAGTATCATTGTACGCCAGAGCTCCACAACGCGCCGTGTATACTGCAAATAAGCACCACGGGAACTAGATATGCCCGTTACTATTTCAACCTTAATTCTAAAGGTTGGTTCGTTGAGAAGAGAATGAAAAACGTATAATGGAAATGAAGGGGAGTGGTTCCATGTAACCTTCCGAATTTTAAGTTCTTTATACTTTGATAGAAAATTTGATCCATTCATTATATTAATCATCATTTGTTTAGTTATATGACCAATTTTCATCCAAATTCAATATCTGTATGGGCTAAATTTGCTCAAAAATATGTGCATTTTTGTGTCAATTAGAAAAATGTTTAGATCCATTCATGTATATATTGGAATGTGGTAATATTTTATAGAATTATTCGTCTATATAGTAATGATATTTTAAATAGTTTAGATGTTAAAACTACTACTTAAAATTTAATATTTAGTATTAAATTATTTTATTAAGTTGATTTGCATGTTTGTAAATGAAGTTCATATATAGTGATTGAGGCTAAATGCATGCATTTAACCCATTTTTTAATTTTTTGAATTTTTTTTATACAATTGTTAATTTAAGTATATTTAACGTGTGTATCGATTTTTACCATTTTTGAAGTCTTTTAGATATTTATTTTTTTATTTTTAAAAATCAGTGGCATTTTACTAAAATGCCATTGATTTTCAAAAATCAAAAATAAATATCTTAAATACTCCAAAATGGTAAAAATTAATACATATGTAAAATAATTTAGATTAAAAATTGTATTAAAAATTTTTTAAAATTAAAAAAAGGGTTAAAGCACCTGGGTGCACTGTATCAGCATCTCATATAGAGTGATATTAAATAAAGAAAAGAGTTTCCGTAATAATATAAGTGATGTTAAACACAATAGATGAATTGAAGTTTTTATTAATCATCTAACTATTTAAAATGGAAAAGGGTTGTTAAGAGAGAATTTCATAGAATAGATATAAGAGTAGGAAAGTGAACATAAAAATAGAAACAATAGTTATATAAAGATATATAAAAAATTGTTTTGAATACAAAAGTAAAAGCGAAAAAAGTAGAATAGATAGGTATTTATTTTTGCATTCTCATTCTCAATTTGTCATTATCCTCACGGATAATTCTCTTCATATCCATAACAATTGCACTTAATTCCTAATATACCCATAACGTTTCATAAATTCTCTTTATACCCATGACGTTAATACAACTATTATCTACCCCATTGAAAAAATAATTCTGCCCATTTAAAATTTTCTAATTGAGATAATTTAACCTTAACATGATTCAATCGATGATAGTAAATCATTAATACAAAATATTAAATAATTTAAAATTCATATGAATGTTGAATTATTTTAATTAAAAAAAATTTAAATGGCAAAATCGTCTTTTCAATGAAGTAGACGATGGTGGTTTTAACGGCGTAGGTATAATAAGAATTTAGTGTGAAATGTTATGGGTATAAGAGAAATTTATGAAACGTTATGAGTATATTAGAAATTAGGTGCAATTGTCATGGGTATAAAATGAATTATCTCTTATCCTCAAATCAAACATGCACTTGTTATTCATAGCTTAGATAAAATGAAAATATGAGATGGACAAAGTGTTATTATGTATTGAGATGGAGAAAATATGTATTGAAAATGAAAAAAAGTTAGGCTATTATTTCTTGAAAATAGGAAAAAAATAGAAATGGAAGATATTCTTAATATTTTTATAATCTTAAATATACCCACAATATTTTAATTTAGCCTTAAAATACTAATTCCATTACAAATACAAGTAAATACTATTAGCTAATATATGAAATTATTAATATATTTATTAGATTGTGGGCTTAATTAAAAGAGTTAAACAACGTTACTTACTAATACCTTAACACTATCACTCACTACTACCTTCACTGCATAAGAGCTCTAACTTCAAAGAGTCTTTTATTTCCTTTTTGTTTCATTTCATCTTCTATTATTTTACATTAGGAATATTTAACTAAATCAGTATTAACTTATGTGATCTTTTAATTGAATCACTATTAATTTACGTCAAAAATCTAATAATATGTGATAGGATGCGTGTTTTTTTTTTTTGAAACATAGCAAGTATATTTGGAATTTTGAAATTTTCATTGTATATTTGATATTAATAAGTAATCCTGTTAGTCCAGGTTAAGCAAATTTCTTGTTTAACTCACCTTACAAAATTTATTTATAACATTTTTTTCTTTGTATACTTGTTTATTTAAGTGTATTTAAAATCTCAAAAACAAAATATGCACGTATCCAAAAATGGTGAAATTTAACTTATATGTTAAATACATTTAGATAAATAAATATAAGAAGAAAAAAAGAAAAAAATATTATAATGAATTTTTCAATATGGGCTAAGCAAGACATGACTAACAACATTATTTCTCTTTGATAATTAGGGCAAGCGGAGTACATATATCTAGGAAAAACAATATTGTTGATGAAATTACACATGTTCGGTCAGCCGGATGGGCCAAAAAGTTGGCATTATTATCCAGATGCGTTCTGAGTGATGGTGTACGTTGGCCCTGGGTATTAAGAATCGGTTTGATTGCAGCCAGTCGAAGATCATTTTCAGAGCCGTTAATTTGCGGAGTGAAAGAGAGTCATGATGCAGCCAGTTGTTGTCTCGCTGTCTACAGGTGTTCAGATCTCTTTCTCATTCCCCAATTTGTGCCGGAAATAAAGTAGAATAATCTCCGCTTCGAAGGAAGGACACCAGCGAGGGGGGTGAGGGGAGGGCCAGCTGTCCCAGAATGAAAGCAAGGGAGTAAAATGCGAAGCCCTGTGCAGTATGCATGGGTGAACTGATGAAGCTTGCACTTGCAGAGCGTCGTTTTCACATCCTAGAACGGGAAAGGACGAGGCCAACAAGATTGAAATTCTTTTCTTTTCTTTTTTTTTGGAAGGTTCAAGATTGAAATTCTTATCACTTCGTGAAACCAACATTTTCAGTTCTCACGTCAAGCAACGAGTTTTAACGAAAAAAGTAAATCAGTGGATGGCATGCATAAAACTTTTTATCGAAATTTGTTACTCAAAATTAAGGGTGTGTTTGGTAATGAATAAAACATTATGATGAAAAATTTTGGAGAGTAAAAGTTGTCAAATGATGTGATATGATAGAGATAATGATGAGTAGTAAAGAGGATAAAGTTAAAATAGATAGGTTAGTTGTATGGATAGTTGTGTAGAAATGATTGAAAAGTAGGATAGTTGTATAGGAAGATGTGAAAAAATGATTAAAAAATATGATAGTTGTAGAGAGTGAAAAATTTTAAATTGACTTGACATTTTTTATCACTTGTCAAACACACCCTAAAGATCAACGTTCCAAACGTTGTAGCATCTGAACCAAAAGGAAGTACACAACTAAGGGTACACTGGGCGGGTTTTACCTGGCCCAGACTCGGTACCTATGTCAGGCCTATATATTCTGATCCCAGTTAAATTCGATACTAAACCATATGCCACCAATTTCGATCTGGGTCTAAGCAGGGCTAGTCCGGGTTATGGTCAATCCAGTCTGGGTTAGAAATAATGTTAAAAATTTTAAAAAAATAACCAACTTGTAGCCTTATTTTTAGTTAATTTGTAATTTTTTCTTTCATCAATCAATAAGGAAGCATTTTTATTAATTTATTAGATTTTTCAGCATTTTTCCCAAACATCAAATACATCAACAGGTAACTTAAGTTTCGTATTATTTAAAGAGTTAGAATCTAATGAAACTAAGGTGCATAGACATGTGCCTTTATTTTTTATTATAAAAATTGATATTTAAAGTCTAAACTATTTATTATCTTTATTAATAGGCATTTATTACGATTTCAAAAATCACTTTAATTGAAAACTTGTATATTTCAAAAATTCAGTACCTTTTTGAGAGTTAATATACAACAATTAAAATAAAGAAATAAATATCTAATATAAATAATATCAATAATTTTTGGCGTCATTAACAACATACACACATATGAATATTTTAAATGTTCTAGATATTAAAAGTTTAAATTAAAACATAAAGAGGTGGATGGACGCATGGGTTGCACTAAATCATAATTCTTATCTAAACTATGTAAAATACTTTTCCTAAATATATTAAACTGGGTTGTATGAATCTCTTAATCAATATTATTTTTAATGTGGACTAATTTTCAATTTAGATATTTCGTCATGAAATTTATTTATATTTTAAAACACATTATCTAAGTAGCATTAAAATTTTACTTCGAAAATTAAAATGATTAGTGCATTTTGGCCTGATGATAATATTACCATGAAGACATGTTATTCAAAAAGCATCATTTTGTAGCTTATTCACATCATGCTTCAAAAAGCTTCCATAGCAAATTTTTTTTATTGAAAAAATAGAACTTGCCAAACGACTCATAAAAGCGCACAGGCATAGTGTTTTAAGGCGATAAAGGGGGTCAAAGAATCTCTTAGGATACATGTATTATAATATTTTAAATGACAAGATATATAGAATGATCTATAACTATGTTTAAATCATTTTTTATCTTGTGGATTAGAATGTCCATGTATACAAAGTTAGAATTACTCTTAACTCTTTTGCAATAAATTAATTTTTTGAAATAATCTTATTATATTCTTGAATTTGTGAAAATTGTTTACATGTAAGAATTTTATAGAATGGCTTTAAAATGCGTTAGAATGCAAAAACTTATTTTTAAATTTTTTTGAATAGTTAAAATTTTTTAGTAGGGTTTGGGATATATTAGAATGACCGAAAATATTTTTTGAAAATCAAAATAAGTTATATTCTATTACAATTTTCGAAAAGAACTTTTACATAAGAAAGATCTATAACTATTTAAAGAAGATTTATAAACGTCTCAAGTGTTTTATACTGATTTAAATTTATTTTGACATGATTCAAAATTATCCAAAACTTTTTCAAATGCATTTGATGAGTTTTTTTATGGAAGCATTTCATGTGTATTAGAAAGATATTAATTTCGATTGTGTATTAGAATAGCATAAAAATAAATTTTTAAAAAAATCAACAATTTTTTTTAGACGAAAAAATCTGCAATTGATTGAGTAGGAGAGGGCGGGTTCTTAAGGACCGGTCCGGTTTTCCCGAACCCGGTACTAAGCAGCACAGGACCGGGTCAAACCCGGTACCAATAGGTAAAAGGTGCATTTTTTAAAAATCCGAAACGGGATTTTTATTAGTGTTCGACCGGGCCGGGTCGAGAAAACCCACCCGAATTGCACCCCTAAGTGCACAACTAGAAATTATTGGATAGTTAGCATCACTGGATGATAAATAGAAACACCGGGGAAGAAACTAACGAAAAAATTGTTGCCAACGCCTGGATTAGATAAAAAAAAAGTGATCATGTTAGTCCATGCTAAGCAAATATCTCACTACCTCATCTCAAAAAATTAATTTAAAAATATATTTTTTTATTTCTTTCTCCACACACTTGTTTATCTAAGTGGATTTAACATATAATCAAGTTTTACTATTTTTTGATATGTGTATATATTGTTTTGAAATTTTTAAATATCTATGTGTATAAATGTGTTTGAAATACCCTTATGTTTAAAAATCTTAAAAAAATATAAACACGTATTCAAAAATGATAAAACCTGGTTTATGTATTAAATACACTTAGATAAACAAGTGTACGAAGAAAAAATTTTAAAAATATTTTTAAGTATCTTTTTCAAGGTGGCCCAAGCGTAGTATTTGCTTAACCCGAACTAATGGAATCATTCCTTTTAGAATTATCAATATTCTTTAAAGTTGCTAGTAACTGTACGATTGTACTAGATCATCGGTAACTAATCCTATGCACCCATGTGCATTGAGACTTGATACATCTTAGTGTACTTTGCCAATTTTTAATATTTTTAATTTTTTTTTTATGAAATTGTTAATATAAATATATTTAACATGTGCGTTAATTTTTACTATTTTTTTAGCTTTTTAGATTTTTTCGTAATCACTGGCATTTTTAGCAATTTAAATTTACTAAAATGTCACTGATTTTTATAAATCCAAAAAATATCTAAATTTTTTCAAAAATGGTAAAAATTATTAAACATATTAAATACACTTAGATTAATAGTTATGTAAAAACTTTTTAAAAAAATAAAAAATAAGTGTCCCTGAATAAAAATCTCGCATACCATAATTATCTATTAGAAGAACAATTTTAAAAACCGAAAATATAAAATATATTAAAAAGTAGTTTCGTATCAGATCATGCGTTAGAAACACCCCGAAATTAATATCCTGAGATCGATTTTTAAAAATCACATATCCCAAAAAATAAAAAGTATATAATCTAATTAAAATTCAAAAAATTCATATAAAATATTCTTAAATATATGACTGTATCAGATCACGCCATAAAATTCCCTGATGGCCCAAAACTATATATCATGTAGGGTTGTATCGGATAAAATTAAAAGTATATAATACAAATAAAATTTAAAAACTAAAAAAATTAGAGGATTTGACAGCTGTGGGATTTGAACCCACGCCCTTCCGGACCAGAGCCTAAATCTGGCGCCTTAGACCACTCGGCCAAACTGTCTGATGATATTCTAGAAAGATGATTTAAAATAGATCATAATTCTCAACGTTAAATTGCCACAATTCCATCGAATCTATAATAATTTTAATGGAGTAGAAATTATGTTAAGAAGATTGATTTTAGGCGCGTTTAGTTGAAGATAAAACTTTTTGATAAAAATCTTTTATGATAGAAATTGTCAAGTTGATAGAAAATAATCTGATATGACAGGAATAATGATGAAGTGTAAAGAAAATAAAGTTTAAATAGAGTGGTTAGTAGAAAAATATGAAAAATAATTAAAAACTAAGATAGTTATGAAAAGTGAAAAGTTTTAGATTAAAAAGTTTTGATTGACATTTTTATATCCAACTAAACACACCCTTTTTAAAAAAAAAACGGCATGATAAGATAATTAAAAGGCTTAGACGGAATTCATATTAGAGAACTGTATTTTAGGAAAGTGATAATTATGAATCTAAGGAAACTTGGGTAGGGTCCGCATAACCAACTAGTACATTATTTCGAATGGCTCTAACCTTGAAGTGTGTTTGATCATTACTTGTAATATGGACTTTCTAACTTCGTATTATTGCGTGTATATTTTTAGAAATAGTAAATTACGCTTTAGTGAATGTCCTAACTTTGGAATTTTTTACAAATACGTTTACAAAATTCAACAATATTGCATTCATATACCTAAATTTATCAAAAATTGCAAATATGCATGCAAAAGTTACATAGAATTGCAAACATGTCCTTGTTGTCATGATACCGTTAAATTTTTTTTACAAAATGGTAAAAATGTCTTTACAAAATTGCAACTATATACCTTAACTCAAAAGTAAATTTTTGTCATTTTATAAAAAATTGTAATGACATTTTAATAAAAAAAACACACAATTTTAGGCAATTGTGACTATATTTTTATGGATGTAATATTGGTCAAATCTTTTTGGTGTATATGCAAAAATCCCTTTAAATCATTAATGGATGCGTCGCGTTGTGATTATGTCTGTGATCATGTTAGGTTTTTAATTCATATTCTGGAATGTACTTTAGATTGTATTTGGATTACATTAAGTTCATTTTTTTGCATTATCTGTACTTTATTTATTTATGTTATCCATTGAATCATGTTTTCAAGCTTACACATTTTAATATGAGTTAACACATCACTACTAATTATAAGTTTATAACAATCACACTTTTCTTCCTTAGTAAACATTCTAGTCTTTTTCACACAAAAAAAACCCAACCCTCTTTTTATGTTCGATGCTTTAATTTATCCTCTTCTCCTATTACAACATATTATTTTCCTCCTTTGCCCATATATTTTCTCTTTTTTGACCAAATCTTTTTCCATTCACAAACATCTCATGGCTAAGGAATCCAAATTATAGTGTGAAGCATGTGAGGAAGATGTAGGCAGTTCTACGAGGGTGGTCATGATGTAACGCCCTCAATCAATATTGGTTGAATATGCAAGAGTAATGCCATTGATCCATGGAGATTGGCATCTATTGTCAGCTTTCTACCAATTATTTACAATGATTAAGTAATTCATGTTGTTAGTAGCCATAAAGTTAATGGTATTCTGAGTTTCATCCTAAATAATTGGTAGAAAGTAATTTCCACTGAATGGGTGGCATAAAGATGCAGTGTAATCAACAAAGGCACATCAACTTAGCCCTTATTTATCATTTTCATTACTTGCAATTATACTTAGCTATCATGACAGAAACTAATTGGCATGCCAAGCCTCTCATTCATCCAAGACAGCCTCTTCAAAAAATGTTATAAGATTGACAAGTATTTTAGCTGTAACAACACAAACACAAGCAAACAAATTTGATAGGGAACTCATTTTTGTTCCCTATTAAACCTCGAAAAAATATACACTGCGCAGGTTAAAAAGACAATGTTTTGCAATGTGTGCGCCCAATAACTAGAATTCTATGGAATATAACATTAAACTTAAAACTATTATAATATTAAGCTTGCGAAGCTTTTAGAGATGTGGACCTGCCAGTAATAATGCGCCTTGGAAAGCAACGGAGGACGCTCTGATTTTGTGTGGGTCTATAGCTTGTGAAAAATGTCGGATCCTGCTCAAGTGACTCCGAATAGTCTTCGAGCATGGAAACAATCTCTTCAAATTGGGGTCGTTTGTCTGGGTTGGTGGACCAACACTTGTTGATCAGATGGCTGAATGCTGGTGGACAATTGGCGGGCAAAGGTGGCCGAGCATTCTGCATTAGTTAGCTTAGTTCATGTAAAAACGCTACCTAGCAAGAAACAAAGATCTCCATGAAGATATGAACAGAACATGAGAACGCATTTTACCTTCTGGGAGACAGCAAAGGCAGCCTGTTCTGGAGTCATGTCATGGAATGGTGTCATGGCCGTCAACAACTCCCAAAGGACTATGCCAAAACTGTAAACATCCACTTTTCTGGAATGGTGTTTTTCTTTGATCATTTCTGGTGCCATCCACCTATAAGTGCCTGTGATTCCCCTTCCACTACCACACTGAGACTCCAAGCATGAGATTCCAAAATCTGCAACTTTCACACACATATCATCCCCAAGGAGTAGATTTTCTGATTTCAGGTCCCTGTGAAGAACCCCTTGCGAATGAAGATAGTGCATACCACGCGCAATATCAAGAGCCAGCTTCAGAACAAGATCGTGACTCAGAGAATAAGGCTCTTGTCTGTGGAGGAATAGCCTCAGAGACCCCCCTGCTAGATACTCTGTAATGATGCAAAACACTGGAGGTTTCTTACATGCTGCAAAAAACTATAAAAAGAGAACAATAATGAATTCCTCATTCGTTTTACAAAATCTAATTAGCGAGAGAGGATCTTCAAATAATCTCGAAATATTGGTCATTTGAAATTCTACTATTGGTGGTCATGAAAAACATTTTAAAAATCTAAGGGCCTTATATTTTCTAGTTATGCATTGCAGAAATGCTGAATTGGTGGTTGGTATTGCATTAAAAAGTTTCGGGCTCTATTATGTTTAGTCTAGCGATAAAAATAAAATATTTAGATTTATTTTATAAAGAAGACCGATTGCAAATATAATAATTGTAGATAAAAAGCAAACTTATTAGCCAGGTGAGAAAATGATCTTACAGTTATAATATTGGGATGCTTGAGGCGAAATAGCAGAGCCACCTCGGAAGTGAATTGCTTCTCCAATGCTACAGCCAAGATGGAGTCCTCCTCAGGTTGGCTTATGAGCTTGATAGCTACATCCCTTTGCTTATATATCCCACGGTAAATCCTACTATGCCGGCCTGATGCGAACTTCCTTCCTATCAGCAGCTGAGACATGTCCGCGCTCCATTCTTCCTCGCCCCCTCCTTTGATTGACGCGCCCGACGATACCAGGTATTTGGACCATGAAATTGCCCGATTATATTCTCCAAGAGAGAGCCTTCGTCTTGGTACATTAGGGACTGGGATCTCCTTGAAGCATGAGAACGCCCTCATCGATATCACCGATGCTCAGCATATATAAACATCAAATTGGATTCCAAAATCTCTGAATTACGTCCCAATCAACAAAGATCCCATGAATACTTCTGCATATCACCTGCATTCTTCCATAATTGCGGCAACTTTTATACTCAAATTTGTATCCAACTCAAATATTTCGCATGCCCTAGAGTTTTGGCACAGTAAAACCGGCTATCTGATAATTGCGTAGTTACAGCAAAATTCACTACGTGTCTACGGTAATAGATTTAAATCCAGGATTTCGCGACTCATTTAGTAACAGTGATTTTGAGAGTCGCGAAGTGGAAGCTCCAGATTCTTATCCAACCGTTCAATTTCTGACCTCCCAAAATCTTACCAATCCCAAAATACCGTCCACAACGTACAGCCATACAAAATTTTAGCGGTCTAATTTTATTGATATTTCTAACCGGACCATCCCAACTAGAGAAATCGACCCGTTCACAAGTTACCAAGATCAGACCGTCCAACCTTCCTGGCTTTCAAACCTCAACTTGTTACCGGCCGCTAAACCCCTGATCAGAAAATCAAACCATTCAAGATTTTCTTACCTGCTGCAATTCGATCTGCTTCCTACGGTTAAACGTCGCTAAAAATCCGGTCGAGCAAGCCCGACCATTCAGAGAAGAACAGGATTTCCCAGACGGAGCTAGCAATCTGCCTAAATCTAACTACCCCACCATGGCAAAATCTGGCGATTCGTCAGATGTTGGCCGTCCGACGAAAGCCAGGTTCTGCCCCAACTCCACGACCGTATTTGGATCTAAATGTATATGCGTGTATGTAACGATATATTATTTTAGTTTTCTGTAATAACTGACGACTTACCAGCAATGACGCAGCACCTTGCACCTCTCTTCTCCCTCACGATGGCGAGTCCACCTCTCACTCTACTTGAAAGTTGAGACCGCATCTGAGGACTTCTACGAAGCACCCATGTTCTCCCTCTCCAATGCAAGGCAGCCGCTCAGTCCGCTTGAAGCTGCGTCTGCACGCACCTCTACATGTTTATAAAGCAGCCACTGTTCTTCCTCGTGAAGGCAAGGAGGCTGCCTGCCGCTCTACTTGCACCGCATCTGCGCAGCGCCACGCCCGCCCCTGCCTATATAACAATGCTCGATTCCCCACACGACCCCTAAAATGATACTTTCCACCGCGCCATGTCTATTTTTCTACCGTGTCATGGTCCCGGACCCGGCCACGAGTGCAGCCGCAGCTGCAAGGCCGGGCAAAGTGAGTAATGCAACGATTCTGATGTGGGCAAGAGACACGACTTACGAAGTAAGAACGTATGGCAGAGAAGGAAAAGCGCGTGGGGCGCAGAAAACATGAGGCCCCTCGTGGCTTTGTCGGACGGCCGTATGCTCCTTCCGTATACGGTCTCTTGGGGATTGCATGTGGAAGGATATTGATGGCCCCAAAATTCCAACTGTCATCTTAAACTGTTCTGCTCACGGACACTCTACATCGGTCTCTTATATATCTTCACCATGTATCTGGCCTTCTGTGGAATCTAGACTGTCCACAGCCATCTTTTGGGGTGCGTGAGATGCCTCAATGGACGATGCCGCCAAAGCTATCCTTTCTGTTGCAACATGTAGAAGACTGGACTCAAAATAAAGGCAATATTGGACTCAAAATAAAGGCTTATGGCGACCAACGCCCGCGGCGTCGTGGTTAGCATACCGGGCACAGGTGCCCGTGTGTCTTTGGTAACAGCGTTCGTCCTAAGTCGTCGATCCCATACTAAATCAAATAAATAAATAAATAAATAAAGGCTTATGTCCAATCTTTAAGTTCCAAAAATAAAGGTTGATCTTTCCAAAAATCGATTTATATTATGGTTGTGTTTGTTATTAAGAAAAAGTTGTCAAATTAAAACTTTTCAATCTAAAACTTTTTACTCTCCACAACTATCTTATTTTTTAATTATTTCTTCACATTTTTCTATACAACTACCCTACTTTTCAATCATTTCTACACAACTACCAACACAACGAACCTATCTATTTCGACTTTATTTTATTTATTCCTCATCATTACCCCTATCATATCACATTATTTGACAACTTCTATTCTTTATAACTTTTCGTCAAAAGTTTTACTCATTCTCAAACACACCTTATGAATGAAAACCATCACATCCCCGAGACTAACAGCTTTGGGCCTGTATCGGGCCGTCTGATAGGCTGAACTCACTCATCTGCCAGCGGGAATTTTTTGCAATTCTCTCTACAAACTTTCCTCTTCTGCAAAATCTTAGTTAAGACGACCAAAATTGCAAAAATTTCCAAAATTCAAAGCATGGCAGGAATGGGTTGTGCAATGCATCTGCCAAGTAGGATGCGCATATATTATTTTATATCTTATTTATTTTCTCATTTAATTCATCCTTACGTGCATTTTAGTTATCATGAAAAATGCGTAAATCTACATCCATAATCCTGTTTTTTAACATACATGTTTTAGGCATAACATTAATATATAATTTTCTCTATTAAATTATGCCATTAGATAGCCCTAAAATTTATTGCATATTATAAAAAATTATAGGAATATTGACTTGGTTATTATAAAAAATTTTAGGAATCTGTAACCCGTCGTCAACGTTTACATAATTGGTCGCCTTATTTGGCCATAAACTTGACCATCTAGGCATCAAAGATTGTTGAATTAAACGTCGCAATTAAGTTATTTAACCTAACATACGCTGCAACAGAAATTAGCTTTTGCGGCTGGCTCGTAGTTATGGCTAAATATTTTCATCGCAAAAACTAGTAATCAGCAACGCTAAATAATAGCAATAATATAATATTTATTTATTGTCACACAAGATCACTTTGCACTCGATGAATTTTTCTTGTCCCAAAAACATTTTGCAACAAATTTTCAGTGCGCTTTAACCTTTAGCGAGAATATGCCGTGTTGTTAATTGTATTTTTTGCTGTAGTGCTAGTAGGTATTTTGTGGGTTCTGGTTCATCGGTTCTGAGGCATCGTTTGGGGTTATGTTTAGGAAGCAACTTCTGTAGAAAAAAATATGTGAGTGATTTTTAGTAAAGCAATATTTTCAAGCTTTTACAATACGTGCTTTTAAGCCCTAATTTTCCTTTAAAATAGGGGAAAATACATAAATAACACAAGCCTGACCAAACATCCAAAATTTAAAAGTTACGATGTGGGAAGAGTTATCCTGTCAGTCCGGACTAAACAAATATTTTACTTAGCTCATCTTAAAAAATCTATTTATAATAACTTTTTTTTCTTCATATACTTGTTTATCTAAGTGTATTTAACATATAAACCAAGTTTTACCATTTTTGGATATGTGTATATTTTTTTAGATTTTTAAAAATAGAAATATTTTAAATATATATATACATAGATGTTTAAAAATCTAAAAAAATTATCTATATATTCAAAAATGGTAAAATTTGGTCTAAATGAAAAAAAAGCAAAAAAATTATTATAAATAAATTTTTTTATATGAGCTAAGCAAGAAATTTACTTAACCTAGACTAACAATATCATTCATCACGCAGAAAGCACATAACTTCCGTTCCAAAACGAAGTCAAATAGATCCTAAATGTTCCCTTTTTCTATTTAACGTTCAGGGTAGATTTTATTTTCAATTACCACACAATCAAACCAAGGCAGGAATTAGGCGAAATGGCAAGCACGATTCGGATCGTGAGTGTTACAAGAATTCCAAGAAGGTGTCCACGGACAGCGGTTGGCGCCTGTCATTCTGAATTTCTTCCACGCGTAAGCACACTGCAGAACGGACAACTGTTGTTTCCGTTGTCACGGATGTGCCATTTGGTGCACCCTGTGGCGGGCCCCTTGATGATGATCGGTTGAAGCTGGTCGGCTCTAGATGGAAATACTACTATGTATAGAATTCTTCTGATTTGGCCTGGCTTCTTCGTTTTCCTCAAATGTGAGTGATGTATTGTAGCGTCACATGCCCGCGTCCTTGCTCGTGACACCAGAGTCTAGAGTGCAGACGATCCACCTCGGTCCAACGCGAGGGAGTGGCAGCAGTCAGTGCGAAATCCAGACCGTTTTTTCGTTAGGGGTTGTACCACCGGCTTACGAAGCTTTTTTTTTTTTTTTCATTCATTTATATACATACACTAGCAGCCATCATCTCCTGTTACAAATCAGTGCGTGTCTACTTTTCATAACATGGAGAAACCTAAAGTTTTATACGGCCATTGTGTAAGACGAAGTCGAACCAGCGACCTTGGCAAACACGCCCGCTTGCTTTATCAGCGTGACGACAACACTGAGAAGCCAGGCTTACAAAATTTAAGTTCACCTCAACTCAATCTTAGCTCAACTTTACTTTTAAAATTTAAAATCTAACTCTACTTTTGAAAATCATGTTCAAGTTGAGTTTCATATTAAAACTTAAGCTAATAAATTTATATTTTATTTAAATTTGATAAGTTTAAAATTTTATATAAAAATATAATAATAATAATAATAATAAATCATGTAAGCATACATAATAATATATACTCAAACTACGAATTTTAAAAAATATAGAATAGGTTTACATCAAGGCTCAGCCTTGAGTCCTTACCTTTTTACCTTAGTAATAGATGAAATTACTAGACATCTCCAAGAAGAAGTACCTTGGTGTATGTTATTTGCAGATGACATTGTTCTAATAGATGAAAGTAAAGAATGACTAAATTTAAAATTGAATAGGTGGGTAGATGCTCTAGAATCTAATGGTTTTAGAATTAGTCGCACAAAAACTGAATATATGAAATGCAATTTTAATAATAGTGAGAACCCGGATGATGAACCAATTAAGATTTTAGATCAAACAGTAACAAAAACTAATCACTTTCGGTACTTAGGATTAATAGTTCAAGAGAACGGGGAAATCGAGAAAGATATAATACATAGAATCCAAGCAGGATGGAAGAAATGGAGAAGTGCGTCAGGAATTTTATGTGACCGTCGAGTTCCAGTCAAATTAAAAGGAAAATTTTATAAGACTGCGATTAGACCTGCTATGCTTTATGGGGCAGAATGTTGGGCAGTTAAAGAGCAACATATACAAAAAATGAGCGTAGCGGAAATGAGAATGTTAAGGTGGATGAGTGGTAAAACAAGAAAAGATAAAATTAGGAATGAAATAATTCGAGAAAACTTAAAAGTGAGACCAATTAATGATAAAATGAGAGAAAATAGATTAAGATGGTTTGGTCATGTTAAAAGGAGGCCTGAAGTAGCACCGGTTAGGAAAACAGAGTTTATCCAAGTAGAAGGTGGTAGAAGAATGAGAGGAAGACCCAAAAAAGCATGGATGGAAGTAATTAAACAAGATTTAAAAATATTACATATTACTGAAAATTTAGTCTTAAATCGCCAAGAATGGCGTAACAGAATCCATGCAGCCGACCCCACATAGATGGGAAATGGCTTATGATGATGATGATGATGATGATGATAGCAATATGGAGAATATTTCTAAAAAAAGTTAACATCAAAAACAAGATAAGAAAAGAAAATTAATAGACATAAAAGTAAATGATAGAAATATAAAGATAAATATAAATAAAATAATATACTTTTTATAATATAATTATAAAATAACAAACATGTATTCCAATATACATATAAATAATATAAAATGCACAAATATAAAAAATTTTATTTAAATATTATGTATATAATTTATTTTATAATAAATACAAAATAAGAAATTAAGCCCGAGTTATTCAAGTTCAGGTTTATTTAAATCTTAACTTTCTCATATTTATAAACTAAGCTCGGATAGAAAACAAAGCAAATTTTTATATTATTGGGATTTGAGTTTGACAAGCTCTCACTTAAACCAAATTGCACCTTTAGGCTGAGCCTCAATGCACCTGGGTATACTTCACTTAATTTTTTTATTTTTTTTGAAATTTTTTTTATAAAAATTTTAATCTAGGCATATTTAACATGCGTATAAATTTTTAGATAATTTTTTCGGATTTTTTAAAATTAGCGACATTTTAATTACTAAAAATGCCACTGATTTTAAAAAATTCGAAAAAAATATCTAAAAATCTCCATAAAAATTTATACACATGTTAAATACACTTATATTAACAGCCATGTAAAAAAAATTTCGAAAAATAAATAAATAAAATGAATAAAATACTCCCAGGTGCATTAGTGGCCACTGCGTACTACAAATGCTGCAGGCGCGTGGTACCATCATACCTAAATGCTGAGTCATCTCAAACTTTTCGCGGGAATTTTCTGGAAGTTGCGTGTTGTACTGTTGTATGCATGACAGCGCAAATGAACGGTAATGATGGGAGACACGTCACGCATACATTTTTTGATGAGGAAAAAAAAAATGTACGCGTACATGGATCCGATTAGTCGTGACTCGTGTTAACAGAATTTCCGTTGCCAATAAAGCAGCGTCTGTGCGACAGTGCATCTTGCTTGGCGCGTTCACACGTGCCGTCGTGGAGATGATTGGCTATCTGGCCTGCTGCCCGCAGCTGGCCCCACGCCCAGCCTGCATGTGAACTGTGAAGTGTGAAAGTCTCTAGAAAACGTCCAGCGCGCTTAAACGAATTCGTCGCGCGACTTCAGCTGCGCTGTGAGTGTGAACCGTGGATGTCGCGACGCGTGTTAGGATCTGAGGATTACAACATCTCGTCCGTTCACGACCTGAGATGCACGCTGTCTGTATACCATCAAACCAAATGCATTTAACGCACTGAAAACAATTCCCAGTATCACTTCAAGTATAAACTGGACAAAAGTGGAGTAATTTTCAACTGGCGTACATTGACAATTGAAAATTTATAATCGTAAAGTGGGTCACACACAACGTAAGCAATATGATTATGTTAAAAAGTCCATCACACACAGATGAATGACCTACATATTCTGAAGATTTTTTTATGGTTTCAATTAAAATCTTTATTTACAATATTACACATTTTTTCATCTTGTATTACTTATTAAGCTTTTTTATTGGTATTATATACAACATTTGATATTACAAATTAGGCTTATTCATAATTCTTATTATGAAGGGACATTTTATAAATATCCCACGTAAACGGAAGGAACAAAAATAAATACCACTATTATCAAGAGAACACGTGCAAAAGGGATATAAAATCCTATGCGAAATAGTAGGACGTGAGTTTTGAACCACGACGATAGCATGAATAAAAAACGTTGCCACCGAATGACCTCAATTGGCCATATTAAGCCTATTAAACTTTATAAATTCTTTTTATAGTAACTTACATTGTTAAAAAGAAAACCAAAACTCCTCGTGCATTTACGGCTTACAAGAGGCCAAACACCAGCAAAAGACAAAGTGGAGGTCAAATCCCGGCGAAAAGGTTGTTGCCAAACGCTTCTAACCCACAGAGCTGCCGCGGGGTGGATGGGCTGTCTACACGCTATAGATAGTTGCTTTTAACAAAAAATCTTCTATTTTTATCTTGACGCAAATCGTCTTGATAAAATTTAGGTAAATTGATGTAAAATTATGCCAGATCGGTACACATCTGGCCTAAATCTTTTACCTTTATTTGTTTTATAATTCTATTATTATTTATATTGCGTTGATTTTTGCAAACAGGTACACGTAAATTCAAAAATTTGTGTTCAAAAAGAATATGTTTGATACTAAATCATTATCTCAAATAAACTCTTAGTAAGTATGATCAATTATACTTATTTACATCGTAAAATTTACTCCAAAAGTGTCATGCAACAAAAGAAAATTAAGCTACTTGACTAAGAAAGAGATTAGCTAGACAATAAGGAAACAAATCTGCTTAAGATTCTAATTACATTATAACTTACTTAAAAAACAATACTAAATCTCGCTCATAAACCTAATTAACTTATATAAATGGCTATAACCATCATCTAAAGGCATTTTACTCTTCCCAAAGGAATTCCTTTATGTTCAAACAAAAAGCACAAGCAAAAATAGTTCTAAGTCACTCTACTTCTTAGAATCATGATTTCTTATCCGCCTAGTGGTCATCTGCAACCAGTTATGACACCATCTTTATATTTTTTGAATTTTTTTAATACAACTGTTAAACTAAATGTATATTAATCAAAAATTAAGTGATACCATTGTTGAAAATGTATATATATATATATATCTTGTATTTTAAACATATAATTATTATGGTCATTTTCACCTTGATGGTTGGAAGTGAACACTATTTTGGGGTTGGAAGTGAACAAGGAGAAAGATAAAAAATGGGCAATGTTGTTGTGAAATTAAGGGTTTTTTAGGTTATATATATAAGTAAAAAGGAAATTCTCATCTCTTGCTATAAATCATTTGATATAATTTAACATCTTAACAATCTTATTATTCTATTTTTTATTATTATATATATTTCAATTTTAATTCTTTTTACCCAACCATACCCATATTAAATTGTATTACTCTTTAACTTTTACATCTTCCTAAATAAATCTTAAAAGTATAAACTAAGGAAAGAAAATAGCATAATAACACATCAGTTGGTAACAAAGAAACAGGAAAATTTTTTAAACTTTTTGCAATCTTTTAAATGAGATTTGATATCTTGTCTACCTAATTAGTTTGTTTTTTTAAATTTTCTTCATAATGTAATAATTTTTTACATCTTTTTATATAAATATCTTATGTATTTTTTGAGTGGAATACTTATGTATTTTGGGTATGTTTGTTTAAGTATAAAAAAATTTCAATCTCCACAACTATTCTAGTTTTTTTAATTATTTCTTCATATCTTCTTATATAATTATTTTATTTTTTAATCATTTCTATATAATTACTTGTACAAATAACCTATCTATTTTAATTATATTCTATTTACTCCTCATTATCACATTATTTTTTCTTATTTTAAAAACTTTTATATCACAAGCTTTTCATCAAAAAATTTATCATTTTCCCAAAACACTCTTTATGTTTATTTTTATTTTTAATATACGTTATATTACACTACTCTCACACTAGTTCAAATTTTAAAAAATAATTTTTTTATTTTACCTACTCACCAAAAGGCATTCATGAAATGGAACACACCTTCAGTTCACAGCTCCAATAGAATGAGGATAGAATTAGGATGAAATGAAATATAATAACTTCTAAAAACATTTTGTCATCCCAAAAATCAACAATATACTTTTTCGTTTTTAATATAATTTTTGAATTTCAAAATATCTTTTTTAATTCTTTGTAGACAATTACATTTCATCTACTCCTCGTGAAAGCTATGAACGGATTCGATGGTAAATACCTGCTCCAAGTATGCTACAGAACTAGCTTATTTATTTTAGTTTTATTTCTTTTTACCAAATCATTATCTATAGTATATCGCATTACTTTTTAACGTTTACATCTTCCTAAATAAACTTACAATTATAAACTAAGGAAAGAAAATAGCACAACAACACATCACTTTGTAATAAAGAAAAAGGAAAATTTCTTTTAGTTTTCCGCAACTTTTAAATAAGATTTGATATATTGTCTACCTAATTATTTAGCTTTTTACTATTTCCTTCATAATGTAATAATTTTTTCATATTTTTATATAAATGTCTTATTTATTTTATCTTTATTTTTATTTTTAATTATATATTATATTACACTACTCTTACACTAGTTTAATTTTTTAAAAATAATTTCCTTTTTTTATTTTACCTACTTACCAAAAGAATTTCATGACTTGCCGCACACCTTCTGTTCGTACGCACACTTTCCTGTTCATAGCTCAGATAGGAGGAAGATGGAATTAGAATGGAATAAAATATCATGATTTTGAAAAAATTTCTCTTATCCTAAAAAAATAACAATTTAAAGTTTTTCACTTTTAGTATAATTTTTCTTAATCTCAAAACAAAATTTTTTATTCTTAATTTACAATAACATCTCATCCGCTCAGATTGCCGCTGACGAGGTGCCTCAGTGGTAAGCGACTTTCGCTATTACTTGTGCGATGCCACTTTGAAGCATTCCGGGAGCAAAATTTCAAGCATTTTCGTCAGTGACGTATTTTCCCCCTCCATGGGAGTGTCTACTGGGCAGGAGTTTGGGAAAATATTGTAAGAAAAATTTAAGATATGTGCGGAATAGTGTGTAACAAAAGTTGTAAGAATTTTGGAGAGTTTTAGAGTGTGTTTGGTAATGTATAAAATTTTTGATGAAAAGTTTTGGAGAGTAAAAATTGTTAAATGATGTGATATGATAAAGGTAATAATGAATAGTAAAGATGATAAAATTAAAATAGATAGATTAGTTGTGTAGATAGTTGTGTAGAAATGATTAAAAAGTAGAATAGTTGTATAGGAAAATGTGAAAAAATAATTAAAAAATATGATAATTGAAGAGAGTGAAAAGTTTCATATTGAAAAATTTTAAAATGACATATTTTGCCAATAGCCAATAGCCAATAGCCAAACACACCCTTATTATGATATTGATTGAGATGATGAAATGTCTGAATTAAAAAAGAAAGAAAAAGAAAATAGACCTCACATTGAATGCAGGCACTCGGCTGGCAATTTCTGCACACCTCGAGCATGCGCCGCAACCAACATGCCCCTCCGTATCTGTCTCTCCCATTTATGGGCTTGTCTCCTTATCAAGGGTACATGACCCATGGTCCGTGAAATACGCCCCTCCCTGTCCTTCTGCGTTAGCCGAACTAAGGTGCTGCGCTCAGGGAGGAATCCGAAACCGAATGAATGCATCGGGTGTATTTCACTTATTTTTTAATTTTTTTTAAATTTTTTTATACAAGTATTAATCTAAGTGCGTTTAATATGTATATCCATTTTCACTATTTTTGAAAATTTTTAAATATTTATTTTCAAAATTTTAAAATTAGTGCCATGGGCCACTCATTTTTTCTGTAAGACGCAACAGGTCACTTGCCATGCTCGCTAATGGGTATGGCTGGACAGAAGACAACCGGAGGGGGCCATCTCCACCTTTGCAAGTGAAATCAAGCAACTCACCTCTACTCCAACTAAAAATCGGAGGCGATCTAAATTAACCATCTGAGTCAATGGGCAAAGCCAACCATGCCCACGTATGTAGTGCGCGCATGCTTTCTGATGCCACAGATAGCTTCTAGCCGAAATGTTAATTGGGAAGGTGACGTGGTTCGCAAATGTCTCCAAGATGATTGCCGGGCAAACCCGACTGATGCATGTATTCATCAGCCGAACTATCATCTCTCCAATGCCCTACTTGCTTTTTGGACCACACAACGCGAAGACGAGCTTTTCAAACGGGCCCTTGCGAACTCCAGCCGTGCCAGACGCTTTGCACAGCCTGCCCATCGTTGAAGAAATTTCAAAGAAGGCGGCGTCGTGTAACTCGTGTTCCTGCTACAGTAGGAGCATCGTTTTGGCTCTGTAAGTTCCTACGAAAGGAGGTACTGACAAACTTTTAACCGTAAAAAATTGAGATTCGTCGAAGAAATTTTATCTTTCGGCAACCGTGCAAAAGATCCAAATTTTGTTGCTCAGGCTTTTTTTTCTTTAAGGAAATTAGTTACAAATGACAAATGCTTCGTGGCATATGTAGATAGATAAATTGTTGCCCAGAAATCATTTACTATGGTTCGTGATGTTGAAAAGTAAAAAAATATTCTTACGTTCTAATTATCCTATTTATTATTTTTTTTTAAAAAAAAATTTTAATTATTTTTTTTTATAAAATTTTATCATTTGCTTTAACGAACTCCACTTTTATATAACTTAACTTAAGTGATCCTACCGAAATTTAAGATTTTGAATTTAATCCATTCATCATATTTAACATTATTCGTTTAGTTAAGATATCAAGTTTTATCTAAATTAAGTATGTACATGGGGCCACATTTACTCAAAAATATATGTTTATGTGTAAATTATAAAAAAATACTTAGATATATTTACACGTGTATTAGAATGTAATAATATTTCATATAATCATTTAACCATATAGAAATGATATTTTAGACGGTTTAGATGTTAAAAATATTACTTTAAAATTAATATTTTAGCATTAGATTATTTTATTACGTTGGTTTTACATATTTATAAATATAATCCATATATAATGCTATTAAATAAATAAGAAAATTTTCATAATGATATAAATGGTGTCAAATATAATAGAATGAGTAAATTTTTCATTAACTATTAAAATTTTAAAATGAAAAGAATTAAAAAAAGAGAGCATGTACTTTTAACTTATTAAGTTATTTTAAGGATTAATTTCAAATATATCCACGACTTTTGCCCTTAATTTAAATATACCCACTAAATAAACCTTAAATATCAAATATACCACTAACCAACCAACTGAGGCGTGCTCAAATATACCACTAACCAACCAACTGAGGCGTGCTCGGTTGGTGATCACAGCCGTAATAAGGCTTCTGCGAGGCTGCGGTCATGGGTTCGAATCCCATGTTGGGATTTCAGCCCGGAAAAAATGGTATGGGAGCTGTTGTCTCCTTTTGACTGGGTAGAAGCTGTGTATTCCTAATTTTTTAGTGGAGCTGTGTCTCTAGATTTCTTTGGAGGAGTTATATATCTCTGTATTTGTAAGAATGTCTTAGAACTACAATGTAATATGTGTTGAGATGTACGTAAATATAACCTTAAAAAATATACCACTAACCATCACTGTCGTTGTAAACGACGTCAATGAAGAGTGGAAATGATGAACGTGCCCATGAGGGCTGTAAAGGGGCGCTCGCTGATTTCTTCCTCAACGTTGATTTTCATGGCTGCCGGCTGATTTCTCCCTCAATAAAATCTCCTCCCTATCTACCTCTTGTTCATCTATTTTAACAGATTGAGCTATGATCAGATTTATGAGATCTAAAATCGATTTGTTGCTGCAGATCTGATTACAACAGTTCATCTTCTTCTGCAACAGCCTTTGTTATTCGCCATCAATTTCTCCTCTGGTGTACATTTGATTTCTTCACATTTGACTCTTACCAGGTACAAAAGCCTCCAATGTCAGTCCGAAATCCCCATCTCCCTCTCTCTAAACTAAGCAGAAATTCACTTCCATTCACATCAATCTCTTCTTATAGACATTGGAGAGGTAAAAATAATTGGGGAACAAGGAAGAGAAAACGGTGAAGAACGATTTGGTCAAGCTTCGTCAGATGCACAATATCCTTGGACAGGATTAAATCGCCGATTAGCCTTTGCAACAGCATCACCTATGATCGCTCTAGCATCCAAATCTGGCTCGACAACAGTAACAACACCTGCCCAGCCACCATGCAGCCCCTGGAATCCAAAGACCTCATTCGCAACAACACCCTCCACCACCTCATCCTCTCCTGGGAATCCCACTCTCACCACAAGGCCCTCTCCCTCCTCCCTACTCTTAAACGTTCATCCTCCTTCACTTCCCTCCTCGATTCCCTTGCAAAGAGCGTCGATTTCCTCCTTAATTCCGACAAGGAAGACTAAGAATTGTTGATTGACGCCGACTATGTGCGAGCGGTCTTGGGGCTTGTTGTCGACAGTTGAGCAGAGGACCCACAGGTGGTAGAGGGCATCTTCAAGGTTCTCTGCTTGACGCTCGCGGAGAAGGGGATACCGTGAAGAAGGTGGCAGCCTCGGTTGAGGAGACGAATCGCTTGGTTGGCGCGGTGGCTTTGGCTCTGGAGAAAGGCGGTTTGGATTCGAAAGCCAATGCGACAAAGGTGTTGGAGGTCTTCGTTGCCATGGAAGACACACTCCGAATTGAGCTTCTTGGGGTGTGCTTCAGACCAATCACCGAGAGGGAGGATGAGATTTCCAGATTATTCGTTGTGATGTATGAGGAAGGGAATTCCAGAGCGATTGAGGCCGGGTTATTGTGCCTGATCGTCGTTGCTGGGAGGCAGAAGATGAGATCACTAGTTATGCAATTAGAGATTGTTTTGGTCCTCGGAAAATTACTGCCTAGTGGAGTGTTGGACAACACCATCGTGGAGAAGGCGTTGAAGATGTTGAAAACGAAGTGGGATGAAATGTATAGGTAATTTGGTCATTTGGAAATGTTTTTCCAGCCCAACCCATTCCGTTACCTATTTCTTTGATGGACCGTCAAATTTAGGGTATATCCGACATTAAAGGCATACTTAATAGGTATACGTGAAATATTTCATACTTAATGACAATCCAACATTAAAAGCATACTTAATAGGTATACGTGAAATATTTCATACTTAATGACTATATTTAAAATTAAGTGTAAAAATTGTAGATATATTTAAATTAAACTCTTATTTTAACCACTGCCTTATTGCATTGCATCGTTCATTCACTTTTTCAGAATTTTCACTCACTTCTGTACCGCTACTTCTTTCCGAAAGTAGCCTCGAACTTTTGTCCTCTTCATCCTTTCCCGATCAATCAGTGGCCGCCAGAAAGGATGCTATCCTTTCCAAAAATAGATCAAGCAGCCCGTTTCAAGCGCAACTTTTGGCCAGGTCAAATCTGTTCAATCATGGGCCTGTCGTCTGCAATTATTTCTCTTCTTTTGAAAAATTAATCTGGGGCGTGTTTTGTAATGAATAAAATTTTTGATGAAAAATTTTATATAGTAAAAATTATTAAATGATGTGATATGATATGAATAATGATGAGTACTAAAGAGGATAAAGTTAAAATAGATAGATTAGTTATGTGGATATTTGTTTAAAAATGATTGAAAAGTAAGATAGTTGTATAGGAAAATGTGAAAAAATGATTAAAAAATATGATAGTAGTGGAGAGTGAAAATTTTTAAATCGAAAAGTTTTAACTTACATTTTTTATCAATTGCCAAACACACTCTTGGGCAAAAAAAAAAGTGAAATTGTAAGAAATTTTATGCTACGGATCGCGTCTCAAAACTCTAAAAGTAATGGTGAAAACTAATACAAAAATTTTAGCAGGGTAAGTTTATGCATATGCTGAAATAAATTTCGAAACAAAAATACTACTATATGTCAACTTAAACACTAATAAAAAATCTCAATTTAAACAACTTCGAAATTTATATACTACTATATATGGACCATATTGATGAACTTCAAACAAGAGTAAAGCTACTAACTTATAAATAATCAACAAAAAATGATAAAAATATAATTTACAGTTAATGATCTTGGCTTTTATTTGAAATTATTAGGAAACATAATTTGGATTGATATGAATTTATGTAGGAGCATATGCAATAAATAAGAACCAAATAAATAACCACAAAATCATACATACAAGATATCTAAATTTATGTAAAAAAATATTTCAATTTAAAAATTATTAAGAAAGATCAACACATGTTATATATGTATAACATCTTTTCACTGGAGGTTGATCCAATGCACCTGTGTATGCCCAATTTTAATTTTTTTATTTTTGGGGTATTTATATTTAGGCCGAAGCATGAAATTTACATATATAATATTTATATATTTTTTATATTTTAAAATACCCCTTTGGTAACAAGTTATGCAACAATCTTTTATATTTTATATTTTAATTTTTGTTAGGCCAAAATTTATTTAATTTATATATAAAAATTCAACATTTTAAAATTTGATATAAAATTTTTCAAAAGTAGATTTTTTTTTTTTATCATTTTTCATTTGTGTGGATGTGAAATAAGTGAAATTTTTTATTTTTGTAAACCTATAAAAAATATAAGAATGCAAGATGGTAAAAATTTACATATAAACTAAATACGCTTAACTCATCTAAAAAATGAAAAGAAAACAAAAAGTAAAATATAAAAAATTCATGAATCTCTTTTATTTCACTTCCACTCTAATTGTTTAGGCTGACAATGTAAATGAGGAATCAAAAATGAAAAAGTTAAATGCTCAGTTGGTCATGGTAGGCGACGCTAAGGACGTGTGTCAATTGTGCTTGGGTTCGAATATCATATGTGATGATTTTGGGGAGCATTTTATCTTCCTTCAAAAAAGGTGAGAATCTCATATGTGATGATTTCGGGAGCATTTTATCTTCCTTCAAAAAAGGTGAGAGAAGTTAGTTTCCCTTAATGAGCTTATTGTCTTTTTTTAAATAGGTGGGAGCTTATAGTCTCCAAATCAACGAGTTTGATATATAATATCAGAGATTGCGATGTAAAATTCCAATAAAAAGAATGAAAAGTTAACATTATTAATTATCTAATTGTTTAATTTTTCTATTATTTATTTATATATTTTAATTATTTCCTCATACCTATTCCAGCAACTACGAGCATGATCGCCACCCAGAGACAGCTGTTTCTTTGAGTTTGGTTCGTAGAGTTCATTCTATTATTCTATTAGACCGGGATATATGCTTTGACTTATTGACATGGACTGCGCATGTAAGACGAATCTATTGCTCATCCACAGGCACGGGATGGGATCTATCAAGGTCACGAATCTCTTACTCATCCACTCAAATCCACTCTCTGATGGCCATGGGATCTATTATTTCCGTGGCTCGCCGAGCGACGAATTGGAATTTTTTACTTACTGTTCCACGTTGCGAAAAAGGTATCAAGGAAGATGAGAAGGTACTCCACTGACGCCTGAGAACATTCAAAATGAAGTGCGGTCGCCGCCGATCTTACTTATGAAATGATTCACCGGCCCAAAAGAACTCGGTTGCCCGCAATTTCTGCAGGAGCCGTTCGACGCCTTTTTTCGATTGTTGTTCCCTTTGGTGAAGCTGCATTTAGTGATTTCAATCAAAATAATAGTTTTTAGATAATTTGTAAATATATTTATATAATTTGATCATAATTATAATTACTAATAATCTTTATATAATTTGATTATAATTATAAATATACCACTGTCATCATAGAACACATAATGGCACATGTATTTACAAATATATTCATATTATTACAACATTAGGAAGAAACTGCGACTGTGTAAATATATTTATAATTATGATTAAACTATATGAAAATTATTTATAATCTTTAAATCTATATGGGTACATCTACAATTATATGTATATATCTACAAACTATCCATAATTTTATAGTGAATATGGCCTACAATAACACATTGAACCGTCATCATTTTTCACCCTCTACAACTTGTAAAAGATGAGGATGAAAATAAAACGAGGATGAAGATTAGATGGAAATCTTTCATTTTTCAGAAATAATTTTCGCATTCCAAAAATGAAAACTTACTTTACCATTTTCCCATGCAACTTAGTCCTATTATCAATATATATATTTTTTTAAAAAATCTTTTTCTTCTTTGCACATCCTCGTTCCAATATTCAAAGGGTTTTTCTTGACTCGATGGACCACAATAACCTGCGATTTCGGCGAATAATCCAACGGAATATCAATGGCCCCTTTTTAGGTAGGGCATCGCCAAAAGCTTGGAAAAAAGAAAAAGAAAAAAAGTGGATGGCTAATGCCAGGTCAAAGGTGGGCCCGTGCTAGACCCTGGGGTTGGGCTTGGTTGGTCTCATTCATTGAGAATAATCAGGATACTTCTGTTGAAAACCTCCTCTCAAACATTCTTCATTTTTAACATCCGGCAAATTGATAGAAAATTCATTTCATATATTATATTTAATATTATTTATATTATCATAAAAATTTATTCATTTATCTAATATCACTATATATAATCTCCATTTACAAACATGTAAAAATAAATGTTATAAAATGATTTAATGTTACATATTCATTTTAAGTAGTATTTTCAACATCTAAATCGTTTAAAATATTAATATTATATGTATAAATGATTCTTTAAATTATTATTATATTTTAAGATATATGTGAATAGATCTAACCATTTTTCTTAATTCGCACATAAATATGCTTATTTTTGAGCAAATGCTGCCTATGTACATATTGGATTTAAATAAAACTCAGTATCTTACCTAACAAATGATGTTAAATAAAATAAACGGATTAAATTTTGCACAAATTATCAATATCTTAAAAATAGAGAGAATTTTATGAAATCACTTTTATGAAACTTGGTTTCATAGAAGTATTCTTGGGAATAATAAGATTTGAATTATCTTAACTTGATAAAAATGAACTAAGATCAGCATCCTTTACAACTCGATTTAAATTGTACAGTAGTGCCCCATATGTCCTTGGTGCCTGTTGGGAAGGATTAATCTTTAGTTGAGCCTGATGGTCATCTACCGAATGCTTAGCCTGATGGTCATCTACCGAATGCTGACTTGTCCAAAACGATTGATTTAGAAATTAATCTTCAGTTGTCTCTACCAATTTTAAATGCATTGATACTCCACTATTGGATTAATAGAATCCTAAATTCCAAGAAAATTAACATTTTGCGACTCGCACTGAAACAATTTTAGTTTTTCCAATTAAAATTTAACTGCAAAAGAAAATTTTAGTTGTCGATGGTTGAACGTATATGTCATAGATCAACCATTAAGAATAAATATGGTTTCCAACAATTTATTATTTTTATACTTAGGCAACTAATTTATTTTTATTGTAAAAACATTATTAGAAGCAAGAAAAATTTTCCATATCTATGAGAGCATTGTCGTAAGTAATGAAATGTTTTAATACTTATACAAGTATCATAATACATAACAGAAATTTTCTTTACATGTATATTTTCCTTTTTAATAAAGGCTCTGATTACTAACAAGAGTTGTCAAAACACATCAAGAAAAATAATATATTGTATATACTAAAAAAATTATTGCATGTAGTCATAAGTAACAAATATTTTGCTAAGATGTGACCATATACAATTAGCGGCTCTACTTCTATATCATTTGGTTATATAGAAGTAATTTTGGGTAACTTCTTCCATTTTTAATATATTAATAATTAATATAAAATTCAATTGATTTATTATATTTAATATCATTTCTTTAGCTAAGAGACCAAGTTTCATTTAAATCAAATATATTCATCGCCACATTTGCTCAAAAATAGATACTCATATGTAAATTAGAAAAAATACTTAGATTTATTCATGTATACATTAAAATATAATAATACTTTATAGCCATAGAAGGTAACTTAAAGAACGTCGATAATTATATCCAGAAAAAGGTCGATTAAAGCTTTTTGCCTAGGAATATTGAATGTCATTGACATTGTAATATTAGATGTATGGAAGCTTAACTAGAATGTGTTCATATTCCAAGAAAGTATTCATTGGTAGAGTGAGTTGTAAATGTAGAAAATATGTGAGGATAAGTGATTGAAGGGGTAGAATATTAACGAGTAAAAAATACGATTGGGGAATAGGATATGTTTGCTAATGTATTATTTGGAAGAAATGAAAGGTCCATGTAATAGAGAAGTGTGTGATGAATGTGCACTCTAGTGAACATTGTTCTTCATTCCAAACAGTCTGAAGTCTCAACAATTCAAAGAGAGTTATGTATGGAAGAATGAAAATGACATTGGCAGGAATGATAAATGATAAAGGAGATTCTCTAGATGATGGGGGTAATGTACCCACTTTCTTACATCCAATGAATGGAAGCAAACTTAATCATCAAAGGAGACAACGGGAAAATAAAAAATAACACCGATGAAGACGACAAGGGAGAATCTACGGTTAATCACATACAGAGGAGGATTTGTACATAATTCCTTCAAGTTTACAAAATTTGCAATTTGGCCATTATATTTAAAATGTATGTTTTAATTAAACATTCGATAACTATGCCAATAAATATCTTAGTGCGCAATAATATTAGATCACTTAAAAGCAAATACGTAGCCATGACGCATGCAGCATCGTGGTACCATGCTTGGCATGTAAGCGGCTGGACATGAGTTAGAATCCTGCATTTGGCAAGTGTTTAGTGTCCCCTGAGAGTGGAGGGTATTTAAGATGTCCCTCTATGGTAAGGGTTATGAAAGTGCAAGATTTGTAATATTAGATATCATAGTGTATATAACACAAATAAAAAAGCAAATATATAACTTTTAATTATAACTTTGCAGCCCACCAAGAATTTTAGTTAAACAGATATTTTAAACATAATTAAGAAGTCTTATAATTAATCCATTAATTTAATAAACTAAGAAATTCCTTTAAATTTTCACATTGTTTGATTGATATGTTTTATTAGTCTCTTTTCTTAGTGCTGACTTATTGTAAATATGAATAATGTTGAGAAAATCAAAACCCAAGTCAACTTGACCTAATTTACACTTCCTAGTAGAAAGTACAATTGCAAATAATTACACTTCTTTTGTAGTGCAAATAAGTAAGCTTTTAATCATAGAAAAAGGAGAGATAGGATGTATAAAGATGAAATACAACAAAGTTTATCCCAAAAAAAAAGATGAAATACAACAAGAAGAGAGGGGATATCACTAAAAGAAACTTTGAGCATTAGCAATGAAGCTAGTTTCATTCCTATAACTCATATTTTTTAGACCCAGATCTTATGCACCTAGGTGCACATAGCTTCAGTGCACATAGTGCAAAACTTATTTTTAATATTTTTTAAAGATTTTTTGTAAAGCTGTTAATCTAAATATATTTAATATATGTATTAAGTTTTATTCTTTTTGGAGACTTATAAATATCTAAAAATTTTCGAAAATCGTAAAACTTGATATATTTATTAAATACACTTAGATTAATAATTGTATAAAAAAAACTTTAAAAAATGAGTCAAATGACCGGAGTGTACTTAAGCCTAAGTGCACGCGAGTGTAGAGTTCGGCCATTGGCAGAATTGTATGCATGAAAGCTCAGCCTACTTAAATGACTGCTTTCATTTCTATTGGTGATCCCTAAATGAGGACTTCAATTGTGGGTGGACGTACACGAGAAACCTGACGCATGCATGCACATTGATTTGGAAATGTTCATATCATGCACGAACGTCGTCTTTATTGGCCGGGTGCGCACATTAGGGTGTAAATGGGTTCTGTTAACTTATGTTGGGGTTGTCATAATCCTAAATTTATTTGTAAAACTTTAACTCAATCTTATTTTTCGAGCTCCAACCTAACCTTGAATTAAATATATAGAAATCAGTTTGATTTGGATTACAAATTTGTTTTACCAATAATTGAAAGAAGAAAAAAGAAAAACTTAAGGTGTGTTTGAAAAGTGATAAAATTTTTAGATAAAAAAATTTTAGTGTCAAAGTTATTAAACTAGTGAAAAATGATGTGATATGATATAGTGATAACAATATGTAAAGATAATAAGGTTAAATTAGATAAATTAGTTGTATGGATAGTTTTTTGATGAAAAATATGTGTATTTATTCACACACATTGGGAACGATCCCAAGTCAAAAAATTTACAATAGAATTGAGTGAACATCTCCACCACATTTGACAAGAAGTAAAAGAATGAAAAGCTATGTCAGCTATTCAATAAATACATTTGTTTCCGTCCCTTAACATGTGGGTAAAAACAATAGATTCAAAAACATAAACAAGAGATTGAATTTTAAAAATTGATTAAAAGTAAGATAGTTATATAAGAAGATGTAAATAAATAAATTTTAAAATATAGTAGTTATGTAAAGTGAAAAATTTTAATTTGAAAGTTTTTGTTAAAAAAATGCCTTATTTATAAATATTTTATGTCCATGCCTTAGCTTCATTTTAGCATACATGATTTTTGTTAATAAAAATATCATATTTAATCCATGGAAAATATCATATTTAGAAGATTTTCATTTGGTTAAATTAATTTTAAAATAGATAATTTATATTTCATCATAAAAATAGACAATTTATATTCAAGAATAAAAGTAACCCTTTTATAAAAATATTTCCCAATTTACAAGTCATGTATGAACATAATTGCTAATTGATGTTATTTTAAAATAATGTTGTCTAATTTATGTTTGTATATCATATGATTCAATGTATCAATCTTATAATAATATCCTACATAATTGATTTTGTCTGATTATTTTTAACAATATATTATATTTTTACATTAACGTATGAAATCCGGTGAGATCGGTTGACCATCTTTTAACCCAAATCTACCTACTTCGAAAATCAGATTATTTTAAATGGGATTGTGTAGCTTGTTCTTTCAAAAGAGCAGTGATCTTCTACGACCGGTCGGAAATCCGGTGATTTCCGACCGGTCAAAAAATATATATTTTTTTAATTTTTTTGAAAAATAATTTTATAAACATGTTAATCTAGTTATATTTAATCTATAAACCAAATTTTACCATTTTTGGATATGTATATATATTTATTTTGGATTTTTAAATACAGGGGTATTTAAGTCATTTTAAGAATATTTAAAATGACTTAAATACCCCTGTATTTAAAAATTCAAAATAAATATATATACATATCCAAAAATGTTAAAATTTGGTTTATAGATTAAATATAACTAGATTAACATGTTTATAAAATTATTTTTCAAAAAAAATAAAAAAAATATATATTTTTTGACCGGTCGGAAATCACCGGATTTCCGACCGGTCGTAAATGATCAGCTTGCCTTTCAAAATATCTTACTCAACTCTATTATAAATGATTAAATGAATGCTGCCCATTGCTCCAAGGTAACTGTGTACTCATCCTACTAATGTGATACCCTCCTTACCATCACACAAAGCCTTGTTTATTGTGCAGCCCGCCCTATGTGCAGGCAGCGAAATGGGATCCCACTATTGCCTCGCTACTGTGGGAGCACTGTCACTTCCATTATAAATCAGATTGGGTTAATTAAATTTGGATTAAGACGGATCTCATTTACGGCCCTAGCTCACGGAGACATCAATCTGCATTTTCATTCACATGCGTGATTATTGCCTACAAGGAAAATTTCCAGATCATGCATGAATACAGAATACCACAAGCCAGACCGGTCGATTTAAGGTACATAATTCCACATCCCTTTTGGACGCTGCAGTTCACGCTTGCAATGCATGCCTTTAATGTGGAAACATACACCATGGGTACATACACATTTTTTGTTAAGGAGACACAGCTGGAAGACACAATCAAGAAGCCGAGAAACTGCATTGTGCCTAGCCAATGCAATGCATGCCTGTAATCCAGAAACACACACCATGGATTTATACACAATTCAAGAGACACTGCATTGAGAGCCTAGCGAAAATGCTTGTATGGCGATATAGCAAAGGTGCATAAGAGAGATTCTTGGTAGTGGAGTCTTGGAATCACACTGAAATGGACTTATAATAAGACGGATTGCTACGAATGTTGGGATTTATTGAAAGATGATGGATGTGGATTCCTCCACCATCTACTTGAACTGAATCTTTTGGAATGGAAAAGCTAGCTTCGAGCCATCCGCCCTGCACCGTGTCGCAGGAGAAGACCTTTAGCAGCTATAGCTAGCGGGTTCTTGGTGGGCCCTTGAAACCACAAATATATGCGCTGAGCATCTTGTTGCACAAATATCTTCGCTCCCTCCTAGACCGAGTACTGACCCTAGCCCTGCTGTTATAAATTCCTCCCTACCTCCCATTCCCTCATTAACCTCCCAGAGTTTTGCTCATCAGTTCTCGCTCGCTATGAGTAACACTGCCGAGTCTTCGGGATCTCCTCGGTAACCATCTTCATCATGCATCTACGGGGATCAACGCATTCTTATTTTTGTTGAAAAACGTATACATGCCTATTGTTTAGATATCTATGCATAATTAAACTCACTCACACAGTCATGAGCTTGTACATTTAACGTGCACATGGGCGTGTTGTAAATTTTTATCGTCTACTAGCTGGACAAAGCGCACAGCATTGAAAGAGGATAATCTCTGTAACAACTCGTCAAACCTGCTTAGGATATTGAAGGGATGACAGGGGGTGGCAAGCAGCAGGAAACGCACGGACCAGACGCGCAGTCACAAGTTCCCCCCTTTTTTCATTTAATTTCTTAATCTGGGTTGAATTCCCTCTCAACACCGCAGCCAGATATGCAAACACTTGGGATTTCACAGTTAAATACCCAAACAGCAACACTCTCTTGAGTTTAACTTGTTATGAAATGTTGAAGAACAATTGATAAAAGCGTTCTAGAAATGTCATTGACATTTTCAACACGTAGAGGCGATACATATATATCCATTCCCACTCAACGAACTTCTATTTTTTAAAAAAATCTTCAGCAGGAACAAATGCTCAGCATGTTTTAGACAGTACAATAAAAAGGAGCATTTGGTGGAGCACATGAGGGCATCGTATCACTCCCAGCATGAACCCACCTGCGGGATATGCAAGAAACACTGTCGATCATTCGATTCACTGCGAGAACATCTTATAGGTAATTAAAAATTCCAAGAGCTAGACAAGCCCAACTGATCATCCATCATCCTCACCTCCTTCCCCATACGCTTCATCTATATGTATCATGCATGAGATGTTCTTTTTTTTTTTTTTTTTTTCTGTTTCATATGTAGGGCCGCTGCCGAAGGTGGAATGTGCAAAGGCATTCGAAGGTCGAGGATGCCGGTTATGTTTGAGCATTCTGGACACCCAAACAGCTATTCGGATGCACCGCACAACTTGCCAACTCTCACCTGCACCTCCTGTAAGAGATATGGATGCATATGTACATCATGACTTCGCTAAATAGGATGTTTAGTAGCGTAGGCGGTTAAGTCACACATTATTTAATGACTTGCATGGCGAATGATCATTTACGATGATTTCCGACCGGTCAAAAAATATATTTTTTTAATTTTTTTTGAAAAATAAATTTATAAACATGTTAATCTAGTTATATTTAATATATAAATCAAATTTTACCATTTTTGGATATGTGTATATATTTATTTTGAATTTTTAAATACAGGGGTATTTAAGTCATTTTAAATATTCTTAAAATGACTTAAATACCCCTGTATTTAAAAATCCTAAATAAATATATATACATATCTAAAAATGATAAAACTTGGTTTATAGATTAAATATAACTAGATTAACATGTTTATAAAATTATTTTTCAAAAAAAAAAAACAAAAAAAAAACATTTTTTGACCGGCCTTCCGACCGGTCGTAGAAGATCAGTACTCGACTTGCATTAATGTACATATATGTTACATAAAGGTGCTTATAAGAACAGATAAAAATTGTTGCTAAAATTTTTTAAATGACTTACTGTAATGTCATTCACAATACTTAACGTAACGAATTGTTCGTCTTTCTTGCAGTACATAATTTTAAAAAAGCAGAAAGATATCCACAATTTTTCTATTATTTATGAAGCTAGCTGTTGCTTGCATATGATGACGATCAAATATGCTCAATATAGATGATCTCTAATTGCTGCAGGGAACCTTTCATCAAGTGTGTAAGCTGAGTATAGGCACACCATCCGGAAATGAAATGAACAGCAGGAGGTCAGAAACCCCAAAGGCAGTAGCAATGTCCTGCAAAATGGTGGGAGGAGGCAGCGATGGGTCACTTGATATATGTGGTAGAGTCTGCATCATCAATGAAGATGAAAACATCATCTTCCATACTTTCGTGAAGCCCCAAATTCCAATTACAAATTACAGGTATCTATGAGATTGCACTATCAGTAACTTAAAATTGCTGGCTCCTAATTATCATTTGGGTTCTTGTATTTATTCGACCATCATTACGAAAACTAAAAATGAGCATCAACAAGGTATGAAAAGACGGGCATAAGAGCAGAATATATCAGAGATGCAATGCCGATAAAGCAGGTACAACGGAAAATTCAAGACTTCCTATGCAATGGGGAAGCTTTGTGGAAGATATGCATGATTGGTGGAAGAACAGGAAGGATCCTTGTTGGTCATGGTTTAGATCGTGACCTTCAGTCCTTGGGAATTGAGTATCCATTGCACTTGAGGAGGTATTTCTACTTCCATTTTAGCGATAATTTTTTATATCATTGTTAAAACTTTAAATGTTTATTACTAAAAGATCGTATTTAGTAAAGTAAAAAAAAAATCACTTTCTGACTTTTAGCAATGAACTGACGATCCACATATTCTAAAACTATTTAAAGAAGTTGTTCTAACTTTTAACAATAAACGAGTTTCGCTTTTAACTTCTAATATTCTTACAGTGTTATGTGTTTGATTAAGTTGATTTTCTTACAAGGAATACAATATATTTATAATAATTCAAGTACCATCGTTAAGACCTAATTATTATTTGGAAAATGTGCCCAGGGATACAGCGAAATATCCTCCCCTGATGAAAACAAGCAAGTTCAGTAATTCACTCAAGCATCTGGCAAAAACATATCTTGGGTAAGAGTGTTACACTTTAGTATTTGTTTGGATGCTGGAATAATTCGGCTCCCAGTGAAAGTTTGATATGAGAAGCGAAAGTATTGAAGTATATCGCATTCCCATGACAGTGTAAGCAAGTTAAAATATAAGTCTGAAAATTGCTTTTGTTTGTTCGTTCATCACACCTGGATTGAAGTGCACTCAAATGCAGATTCAATCACTCAAATGCAGAATAAATCTGCGTTTCACTACCGGGTTAAAAAAACATTTTCACTAGAAGTATAACTTTGAGTGACGATTTAGAAGAATTTTCGCCAAAATATTTTTCAACAAATTCACTACAAGAAAATGAACTTTTAGCAATTCTGACATTTATTCTTATACTTATCAATTTACAGTGTGATGCCATTAATTAAGTTGTTGTTTGTCCATTCCAAGAGGATTTAATTTAGCGATAACTTTTAAAGTTGTCCGTAAAAGCACATCTTTTAGTGACAAATTTTATTACGGTAACATTTTTTCATAACATTTATTATATTATTGTTACTAAAAATTAATTTTGATTATAATAAAATTATTTATGTAGTTCAATAATATCTTTTGCAACAAATAATATTTGACTCGGCTAAAAATATGTTGCAAAATGTTAACTGTCTTATAATAAGACTTATTATAACATTATGTTGATAATATTTAGCATTATTAATTATTCATTCTCTTCAGCGAACCCAATATAAAATAACTTTACCTTTTGTAAGTACATTCTTAAGATACTTTTAATCCATTTTAAGTGCTTTTAATATTAGCAGAGAATATATGTAGTTTTCCATGTATTGGAAGATATACAGTTAGCTACAAAATATTTTTATTTTAAAATTGTGTTGACTTCACTTAGAATATGTTTTTAAAAGAAGCATAATTATATAAACCATGATGTATTTTAAGCTAAAATACAACATTCATTTATTTTATTTTGTTTTATTTTTCTTCATAAATACATTTTCATAAGTATATTTTATTATATTTTATTTTGTATATGTTTTTTTAAAAATAATGAAACGGGCAATTTACTATAAACAATAAATACAATTGCATAAAACTTTAGTAGTCTAAATTCATGTGAAATGGTAGATTTTGATATAAAAAACATACTCAACTGGGTTTCACTCAGGTTGCTACGTTAACATACTCAAAAAATATTTTTCCTTGATATACTATAGCCATTGTAACTCCTTTCATATCAGAAGTTATAGTCAATTAAAGTTGACACGTTTCTTTATCACTTTCGAACCCTACCGCAATAATCTTTTCACTCCAGGTTGTCTTTCGTAATAGCATCTACATTAAGTTGGTTCCATTTTCTATTCTAAATCGGTTCTTTAAAATGGTCTTTTATACTGTATTTAAATGTATTTAAACATTATAATTCTATTATAAATCTTACTTATGTATAATCAATATGAGAATAATATATTCTTAAAATGCATTGATTAAATATACTACATGATATATAAATTAAATAAATTTCTTATATTTATAAACTATATAATTTTTTGATGTACAATATAATTTATATATTTAAATATATAATTTATCACATAAAGATATATTGACTATATATTATTAATTCGGGCCCATATCTAGACCTTGAAATTTACCTCATTCTGATTTAGCAGGATATTTTTTATTTAGAACCTGTTATATTCTATGGGTAAAAAATAAGAACTTATTTTTTCCATTTTAGAATATCTAACAAATCGGCCCACATGTACCTTACTTAAGTTAAACCCTTAAAAATAGCCTCGTGTCATGTAAGTATTGGCACACAATAGGGGGGGGTATCGGTAATGTCTTGAAAATGGTTACTATTTTATTTCATTTTCATGTGCATATCAACTATTTAGATAAAGAATATAATTATTAAACATTAGTTGTGTGTGTTAATAGTAACATAAAAAATATATATATAGTTGCATTTCACAACTTTTTTGTTATATATTATTCATAATTTTTGGCTTAAAAAATATTCTGATATGATACAATACACCCCTGTTGCCTAGGTGTGGATGGGGAAACACCCCTCCTGATACCCATTTTCAGAACTATGTTATCCAGCAAGGCAAATTCACATCACACCAAATTAATTACTCAATAAAAGCTCGTCCCTAGCTAATTTCTTTTCTTGTTTATAATTTTCCTGTGTATAAAGAGGAGTCTATTATGGCAGGTATGAAATTCAAAACGGCATACAAGATCCATACGAGGATTGTGTGGCGTTGATGAGGCTTTATGCGCGCATGCGTTCTCAAACTCATGTCGTGGTCGTGGATGATAACTGGATGAATCGAGAAGCACAACATCGTGAGAACTTTGCGACGTCGAAGCAGAAAGATCTTGAGAGAATGACACCAGATGCACTCTTGGAAAAGTCCAAGTCAGATTATTACTGCTGGTGCCTGGACACCAAGCGAGTTTCGTCTTCCTCATCGATTCAGAACTACTAGACGACTGTCTGCAGTCTTTTATCATCCAAAGGTTTACGCCATGCATACATAAAACCGTTTTGATGTTTAATCTGTTCAACTGTTAGCTCAAACTATTTTGAATCTAATATATTATACTTACATTAATTATTTTTAATTAATTTAAATTTAAAAGATACATTACTTATAATACATGACATAATTAGTTACTATTAATATAAACAATAATATTTTGCATCAAAATTTACTGTATTACCATTATTTTTGCATCAAAAGAATGGCAAGAAAGGAAAGATAAGAGAGTCATCATTATAAGAAAGCGGTTACTGTATTACCAAACAAAGAATTTAAATACCAAATGTTTATTGTATTTTCGCAGAGGTAACGCAACCATTGTTAGAATTATATATCTTATGCGGTTTGACTGGACGTACGATTCTCACAGTTTCGGCGGTTTTAAAGATTTTTCAAGAACTATTTATCGACCGAGCTGCGCAATCACCGGTTAATGGTCGAACCGTTGTCCTAAACGTTTTTAATAACACTGAATTAACTAACATACATACAACTAGTTAGCTAGCTCTTCAATCTTAACAGAAAATCAAGCCCAGTGGAAAAGAATAATTAACGGGCGTTTGCATCTGCCTTCATCTAATGATATACATTCCCTCATCTTTCAATCTTGATGTTGTATGTAAAAAGTACAATGTTTTTGCAGAACTAGCTTCATAAATTTTAACCAATCAAAAAAAAAAAAACTTCATAAATTTAAGAAATAGCAGATTCACCTCTCGAATTTGAACAATAATCTCCATTCCTGCACCTATTTGCCAGGAAGGAAATGATCAAATCGCACCTAGTTCTAAGTTCCAACAGCTTCTCGGTTCTTCTTTTTCCAATTTTCCGACGATAAATTTCCATCGACGACAAAATATCCATCGCCAGAACGAGGGACGATGTTGTCATTTCTTTACCAGCGTACCGGGGGAGGGTTTGATTTGCAAAATTATAAAACTTGTAAGTAGCAAAATTAACTGGTACTTGCAGGAGTGCAACTTTGGTAGGTTTGGTCAGGTGTTCCATATTTTTGTCCTATTTTTGAAAACTTCTATCCTATCTTATTTTTATTGTTCCAAACATATTATATATATATATATTTAAGAGAGGGTTGTGTAACGCATAAACTCAGAAAAGTAACTATTGGACCTGACGCACAAATCACACAAACCCAGAAAACGACCGTCAGGCCTATGAACTATAGGCCTCGTAATGTGATATTATCCGCTCTAACCTGACAGCTTAGCTGCGCGTTTTAAAATACTTCATATTATATTCAACTTAAGACTCACTTATAGACCACCAGTAACTTTCTCAAATTCAGTTTTGGGCTATTACAAGCCTACCGTCTTCCGCCTGGTTCGTCCTTGAACGAAAATTCAATTTTGGGTTTCTGGCTGCAACCTTAGCTTTTACTGTTCAACTCTCCGAACTACATCTATTGGAGAGAAAACCGCTCTAATACCACTTGTAATGCCTAGACGCAGAAAAAAAAACCATTGGGCCTGACGTTTAGAGCACATAGATCCAGAAAAATGACCATTGAGCCCGTGAGTTATGGGCATCACAGTATGATATTATTCGCTCTGGTTTGGCAGCTTAGCCTCACAGTTTTAAAATATGTCACACTGTATTGAACTTGAGACCTGCTTATAAACTACTAGAAATTTTCTCTCATTTTCAATGTGGGATTCGGTTTTAGGTTATTATAAACCCACCAGCTTCCGCCTAGTTTGTCCCCAAACAACAACCCAATTCTAGGTTTCTGCCTGCAGCCTTGACTTTTACTAGTTCAACTCTATGAATCACATCTATTAGAGGAAAAAACCGCTCTAATATCACTTGTAACGGACAAACCCAGAAATTCAGAAAAAGTGACCATTGGGCCTGACGTATATAACACATAGACCCAAAAAATATCCATTGGGCCTATGAGCTATGGGTTATGGGTCTCACAACGTGATATTGTCTACTTTAGCCTGACAACTTAGCCACACGATTTTAAAACGTGTCACATAATATTGAACTTGAGACCCACTTATAAACCATCAGGAATTTTCTCTTATTTTCAATGGGGGATTCGATTATGGGATATCACAAGTTGTAATGCACAAACATAGAAATGACCATTAGGCCTGACGTAAAGAACACACAAACTTAGAAAACGTCAATTGGGCCTCTATGCTATGAGCTTCACAGTGTGATCTCGTTTGTTTTGGCTTGGCAGCTTAGCTGCACGGTTTTGAAAACGCGTCACACCATATTAAATTTGAGACTCGCTTATAAACTACCAGAAACTTTATCCCCTTTTCAATGTGGGATTTGGTTCTGGGCTATTACAAGCCCTTTAGCTTTCGCCTAGTTCGTCCTTGAATCATAATCCAAATTTGGGCTTCTTCCTGTAGCCCCGACTTTCACCGATTCAACTCTTTGAACCATATCTACTAGAGGAGGAGCCGCTCTAATGCAACTTGTAATACACATACCCAAAAAAGTGACCATTGTGTCTGACACACAGCACACAAATCCAGAAAAATGATCATTAGGCTTGTAGGCTATGAGCTTCATAGTGTGATATTGACTGCTTTAATCTAACAGCTTAGTCATACAGTTTTAAAACACATCATACTATATTCAACTTGAGACTCACTTATAAACCACCAAGAACTTTCTCTCCTTTTCGATGTGAGACCTGGTTCCGAGCTATTACAAATCAATTCTAGTTCCAATTCCAAATCAGTTATCTAAAATACTCTTTTATACTATATTTGAACATTATAATTACACTATAAATCTTACTTGATATTTGTAATCAATATAATAATAATATAAAATACATTGATTAAACATACTAAATATAGATAAATCAAACAAATTTTGATATTTATAAAAGATATATTAGTTATATCTAGATATATAATATATGAACAAAGATTCGTGATCATTTGCAGCCGAACAAATGGGGGCAGCCATGCATTCGGCCCAAAAACATATTTTTTTTTAAATTTTTTTCATTTTTTTATGGACAAGTAAATCTAGGTGTATTAAATTTATAAATCAATTTTTACCTTTTTGGATATTTTTAAGTATTTATTTTGGATTTTTAAACACAGTGATATTTCCGTAATTATCTAAAATAGATAATTATGGAATCTTAGATAATTACGGAAATGCTATTGTGTTTAAAAAATCAAAATAAATACTTAAAAATATCTAAAAATGGTAAAATTGATTTATAGATTTAATACACCTAAATTTACTTGTCCATAAAAAAACGAAAAAAAATTAAAAAAATATGTTTTTGGGCCAGACGCATGGTTGCTCCCATGCGTCCGACCGTAAATGATCACCCCTCATGTATAAAAAAGATATATTAGATATGTACTATTAATTTTAGGTTGGTTCTGAGTATCCTAACATTGGAATCTACCTTATCCTAATTTAATTGGTTATTTTTTATTTGAAACCTATCTTATCGTATAAGTAGGAAAATAAAAACTTATCTTACCCTATCAAAGTTGAATCCCTTACTGTGTGCATAGATACGTTTGTGCTTTGCAATATCTCTTGAAAATAAAGTGGAGAGTAATTCTGTCAAAGTAGTAGCTAGTGAGTATTTGCAATGTGACTCAAATACATATTGCCATAGAAACAAAGCCCTGTAAGATATATAGCTAAGATGGGGGCATGGTTTGTCTATTTCACTGTGGAACGTCAAACAACTAAGAAAGTAAATTTTTTTTTTTTTTTTTTTCAATTCCGTAGTTTCGTTTGCTCGTGGGTTAATAAAAGTGACAATTTTCTATGGATGAATTAAATATGATTTGGAGGCGGATAATTATGAATTATTATGATCGAAGATTAGAAAGGGTCAGATGGGCACAGTGCCATGATTTGCATGACTCGTTCGGCTTGTTATGAAAAAGTCATCGAAATTTCAAGCGCACACCATAATCTTCCTATTCCCAAATAACTAATACATTGGAAAGATACAGAAATTGCAATGAACGAATGGAACGCAGAATCGAGTTGGGCAATCATAATTATTGGGCCACTGTCAATGGACTTTCGGACTGTAAAAATAGGTCAGCTCAGCGGATCAATTCATGGGACATAATCACCAGTTAGGGGGTGCAACTTGCATTTGGTTGTACTGGATTTAAGTGGTCCTAAGCCTGTCAAATTTAGATAAACTCAAATCTTGGAGCATGCTCCTACGCTCCCGAGCGCATACACTTATTTTTTTTTATTTTTTTTGAAATTTTTTTCATAAACTTGTTAGCCCAAGTGTATTTAACTTATGTATCAATTTTTACCATTTTTAGAGATTTTTAGATATTTATTTTTTATTTTTGAAAATCAGTGGCATTTTAGTAATTTAAAATTACCTAAAATGCCACTGATTTTTAAAAATAAAAAATAAATATCTAAAAATCTCCAAAAATAGTAAAAATTTACACACACATTAAATACACTTGGGCTAACAAGTTTTAAAAAAAATTTAAAAAAAAAAAAAAGAGTATGTGCCCAGGAGCATGTAGCACTGCATACTCCCGGGAGCATCAGATCAGACTCTCAAATCTTAATCATAATATTTGAATTTAGGTTCAGATTAGATTGGCATTAGTTTTGATCTTGATTTTAGGTTGAAATCAAAGCTACTCTCAAACCAAGAGAAGTTAAAATTTATCGATAGAGATAATGAATTTTTTTTAATATTATTGCATTTACACCAATTTTAATAGTATTTTTCGATTATGACAACTTATTTATTTATAATTTGCACATGAATATATTTCAAGTCTCTTTAATTTTAATGAAGTTAGTTTTCCAATTAAAAAATAATTAAATTTTCTAATTTAAAAATAATTATAAATACAATGAATGCAATGAATTTACCATTAACAATCAAGGTAGGAAAAATAAATGAGATTATACAAAATTATTATTTCAAGTTAATAAAAGTGAGACTTTTATGCGTCATAGATAAATTGATATGTATGCAATAATTTTAAAGAGTTGATATATTTGTGATTATTTGCAAATAAAATTGCATAATGTAATATATTCAACTTTTATGGATAGAGGTACATAACATTAATGTTTTAGAATAAATATTTTATAGTTTAATTAGGTTATAATTATATGAAAGAACTTTTATTGTGATTATAGTTAAAATATTAAAACTAATATAATTATTTTAAAAAATTAGAAAGAATATTGGGTTTGGATTGTGTTAGATTTTGATATTGGGTTGATGTGAACTTAATATTGGGAATAAGGTTGTCCCAGGTTAAGTTGAAACAGGGTCTAATTTGAAAAAATCTCAAAAAAAAAAACTCAAGCTTGGTTTTGAAATCAAATTTAGTAGGCCTAGACCGACTCCGTATCAAGTCGCACTCTTAATAATGATATGTATTTTTTATGGGAAAATTCTAACTCTTTCACTTTGCGCACATTTTTCATATGATTTAATATCATTAATTATTTAACTACCTTATCTTTATTATTATATTTGCACTTTAATTATTTTTTTTCACATTTTTCTAAACACATACTCTATTAATTTTATTTTTAATTTTTAATTATTATCTTTATCATACTATATCATTCTCTCATTTTTAAATTTTTTATCATTTGGAATGCAAAATATAAAATTTAAAAGTTACTTTTTCTAATTTATTTTTATATAATTTGATATCTTCACTACTTACTTATTATACTTTTTTATTGCTACATTTTTTTTAATTATCTTTCCACAACTCTGTATACAATTATCTAATTTATTTTTAATTTTATTCTCTTCAGACCAATCACTGTCGGTAACTTGGTATCATATCATATCACGTCCCTCATTTTTTTTTATGGGAAAAATTTTCCATTACTATTTTTCCACCAGTTGCCTCACACTGTCACACAGACGCACATTTTGCCTCTTCCCAAGTGCACCCACAACGATACAAGCACCGCCGTGCGGTTTTTATTATCTTGTCCAGCGCCTCCCATTAGCTCTGACGGAGACATGCTCCCTTCCACGGCGCCTCCGCTGCTCCCCTCTCTCCCCTCACTTCCCTCCTCCAAGCGAATGCCAACGCCAATGCTTCCACTCCCCAGCACTCCGAATGCCCGACACAGCCTTCTCTCTCTCTCCCGTCGCCACCTGCTACTCTCCCTACCCCTCTCCCTCTGCCCCTCTCTCCTCCTCTCCCTCCCAATCCCAGCCGTTGCACGCGGCCTTTTCCAGATGCCCCCGCCCCGCCTCGTCAACCGGTAATCCCCCGTTCTTTTTTTCTATCCGTCCATCCAACGGTCCTCATCACACTTCCATAACCTCGTCTTCTTATCTCTGATTCGCGGCGAATAAGGTATTTCCTCGTCCGGGCCGGAGAATCCGAGTACGAGAGCCTCGGGATCGTCAATACCAACCCCGTTGCGAAGACATCCGTCGACAGCGGTCTGTCGGACCGAGGGAAGCGGCAAACTGCGAGAGCAGCGCTGGAGCTGAAGAAGGCAGGAGCATGCGACGGGGATTGCTGGATATGGCCATCCATCACCCAGAGGTCGTACCAGGCAGCTGAGATCATTGCTGCTGTGAATGAAGTTAGTCGCAGGTTTGATTGCAGATCTTTTTTTCAGTTCCCGTGCTCTGGTTTACTGCCTAAAGTGTGTACTTAATGGCGTTTGCGCTTTGATGATGGCTAATATTCATACGCGTTGGCATAAGAACCTCTACTTGAAGTTGTATTTAAATTAAGAATGGAAAATATTCACCTAAGTACTAGCAGTCTGGTGATCAAACCAGTATGACTTCAGCTGTATGATGCATTTAAACTGGGAAATTAGGACAGACTTTTTGGAGAATTCAATTTGTTTAATCGATATCTCCAGCAAGAAATTTCTTACTACTTGTGTGTTTGCTATTCAGGCTTCACATTCCTCATTAACGCATTTCTGAATAATAATTTCAGGTTTTGAAAAACTAATTCTCTCTTTATTTCTGATTGAAATAATGGAATCAATACTGCAAATGATACTAGTGGTTAGAGCACCAAACATTGCCTTCGAACAGGATGAACAATGTCCCCAGAATTTCATGACAGAAAATTCCTTCATCTCTATAGGATTGTGTAACACAATAACAAACCGACTTATGAGAGTCTGTTCTTTGGAACAGGTCCATTCATGCTTGGTGGGATGCAACATGCCCACTGTCCCGGCTCATCTGCTGAATGGTGGCCAGAACTTGTTAGAAGTGTGCTGATGGAAAACATTAAAAACTGAGAACAACTTGTATCAGTACTCTTTACTGAGTAAGAGTTGCATTAAGGCCTTCTAAAATGTTGACTTTGTTGGCCCTTCCTCTAGCATTTCTGTTAGTCTGTTACTGCTCAAGCCAGTCTGGTTTCTGATTTGGGGCTGTCTCATTCTTAATGGAGCTAGGATGTTGACTGTCTGGCTTTGGTCAATGTGGAATGGTGGAAGTGGGTCTTAACTCTTAACATGATCTAATCCATTTCAACTGCGCTTGTGCAGCCATATTGTTCCAGAGTACAGCTTTCTTGATGCCCGTGGATTGGGAGCATATGAAGGAAAGAGCTTAGAATTCATTGCAGAGGTGGGTCATATTGGTCTATAGCGAGTGTTGAAGCTTGAAACAGTGACCTTACATGTAGCCATTTGGTATAGCTACATCTGTGGGATTGGTTTATAAAGAGTGGCTTTCTGTCTAGAAGTTGTTCTGCCTTCTAGAAGCAAATATGTTGGAGTTGCTAAATAGCTTTTGCTGATAGTTATCTATAAACTATGAAAGAAATTTTTTGGGGCCTGTTTGGTAGATGTTTTTCTGAAGTTAGGCCACAACTTTTCCTTTTGGGGTCTATGTAGCTCTCTTCGTCATGGATCATTTATGGAATGACGGCGCTGTTATGACTATAGAGTATAGACTCCAGCAAAGGGTGACAGCGTCCACCAATAGAAGCAGCAGATTTGTGCTAAAAAGCAAGAGAGCAGCACAGCATGAGTTTGATTGCATTTATAGGAAGGGCAAAAATTCTGTGTTTGGAATGTTTATTGAGGGGATTTATTTATTTATTTATATTTATATTTGATGTCAAACTTAGGCTAACCCCAGGAGTTTTTGAGGTGTCATATAAAGATGTGCATTTAGAAATGGTTCTCACCCATTTCTCCTCATAAACGAATTTGCATTTCAGGTGTATGCACAAGATAGTATTTCTCCTAGCACCAAGCCACCTCCCACAGACAATGGAACACCGAGTGAAAGTGTTTCGGATGTTTTTGTTCGCGTTACACAACTCATGTCAATTTTAGAGACCCAGTACTTTGGAGATACTGTAATTATTGTCTCACCAGATTCTGACAATTTATCGGTCCTTCAAGCTGGTCTAATCGGACTTGATCTACGCAGGTAATAAACTCCACAAGATTTGTCAATTGCATGGGCATTTTGGATTGAGGTTAAGGGAAGGAAATCATTTCTGCTTCTTTTTCCTGCTTTCTAATTGATGAGGCATTCACCTATTCACCTCTAGGAATTATCTATTTACTATCCTTTTCTCTATTATCTATGGGTCCTTCAAGCTGGGCGTGTTTGGCATTCATGAAAACTGTTTAACGTGTTTTAGGGTTAAAAAAACGTCAAAAGTGGTGGGGTTTTGAAAAGATTGCTGGTATGCCATTAATGCATCTCTGACATGCAAATGGACCGGGCCTTGATGCATGGGCCAGTAAACAGCTGTTCAAAAATAGAAATAAGAAAGAAGAGGGTTGTAAAAATGAAGAATTTTTAGTGCCGTATTTCTCATGTCTCTGCCGTGGCTCGTATAGGCGGCAGTGACGAACCCAATGCGAAAGATGCCTTGCGGAGATGAAAAAGCTTGTTTTGCTCACACATACCTGCCTTTGAAAAAAAATTTCTACGGTTGTGTTTGGCAATTGATAGAAAATGATCAGTTAAAATTTTTCACTATCCACAATTATCATATTTTTTAATTATTTTTCACACTTTTCTATGCAATTATTTTACTTTTCAATCATTTTTTACACAACTATTCATACAATTAACCCATCTATTTTAACTTTATCAGTTTTACTTCTCATTATTACTCCTATTATATCACATTATTTAATAATTTTTACTCTTCAAAATTTTTTATCTATCTCAAAATTCACCCTGCATCTAGAAAAACATTTGTTCTATATTAGTTAAGTCATACTTCCATCATTATACCCTAAACCCATCATGTCACTTCAATCCTTTTTTCCATCTATTATGATTTCCATATCCTCTCATGGTGGATGTCACTATCAAAGTATCTATTATGATTTCCATGTCCCTTCATGGCTGATGTCTATCAGCAATGATCTTCGTATCATTGTTTATGAATTTAGGATATGGAGTTTTTTCTTTTCTTTTTTTTTTTTATTTTTTTGAAGTAAAGGATTTGGAGGTCTTGACTTTGGCAACTCCATGCTGTATGCGTGCAGGCACAGGGATCTTTCCTTCAGTCCTGGTGAGGTGAGGTTGGTTGATGTGAAGAGCATACCCGTTTACAAACAACCTGCGTCAGCCATTTATAAGTGCTTGAACCCGCCAAACTGTAATTGACGTCCCAACTTCCTGCTGAGGCATGGGGTCTTTTAGCCTTCTTTCTTCTCCTCTCAAGCCTGTTGTCCATAGCCTACACGCACGTGTAATTGTATTTTTTTATTTTTTTTTTTGGACGTAAGATATAACTACGTATATTGAAGAACTATTGAGAGTACAGAAAGTCTACAGTAGATTTACAATGACATTTGGTGGGTTTCACTACCCATTTTATGATCTCAGCTACATCGTAGGCGGACACCAGTTACCCGTTCTCAAAACACGTTGAAATTTTACATATTGGAAATTTTCCGCGATGGATTTGAGCTCCTGGATCCAAATGCCACCGGTAGACAAAATGTGGCATTCATTGTAGATAACGCTCACAAGTGCTAGAGTAAGTCTCCAGCTCCACACTGAATTCTCAAATCCAGCTCCACACACCTGGCTTTTGTCAGCTGCAGACAACGTTCCTGTTTCATTATTTTGGTGTGCAACTAATTATGGTGCATTTGTTATTTTCTCATCTCGCTTCACCTGCCCTCGACCGCACCCGGCCACGGACTTGGGCATTAGGTATTTCTTTTATTTTAATTTGATCGTTTAGCAATAACAGAAAAGTTATAAGAGAAAATTTTCTCTTTATCGAATAGACGCTTGTTCTCAGAATTTATTTTCTTCTTCTCGTTTTTTTAATCATTAATGGGTTGTTCACCTAAACAGTTCTATTCAATTTCCAACGAGTCTCCCGAAAATTCCCCTTTCAGGCTGTTATGGCTAAGTGCACCTATGTGCATTTAACTTATTTTCTTTATTTTTTGGAAATTTTTATACAATTATTAATTTTGAGTGTATTTAACATATGTATCAAGTTTTACTATTTTTGGATATTTTTAAATATTTTTATTTTTAAAAATTAGTTGCATTTTTAGTAATTTAAAATTACTAAAATGTCACTGACTTTCAGAAATAAAAATATTTAAAAATATCTAAAAATAGTAAAACTTAATACATATGTTAAATGTACTTAAATTAACAATTGTAAAAAAATTTATAAAAATAATAAAGGATTAAAGTACTCGAGTAGATTGAAGCTAAATGCACATGGGTATACTGTATCGGGGCCGGTAAAGCTATTGTTATTTGTAGAGATTGCGATCAGGTGCACCGGGGTGCAAATATTCAATTTTTTAATTTTTTTGAAAATTTTTATACAACCGTTAATCTAAGTGTATTTAACGTGTATGTTAATTTTTATTAATTTTGAAGATTTTTAAATTTTTTTGTATTTTTAAAAATCAGTGACATTATAGTAATTTTAAAATGTCATTGTGTTTAAAAATAAAAATATTTAAAAGCATCCAAAATAGTAAAATTTAGTTTTTAAATTAAATACACATAATTATATATGTTTACAAAAAAATAAAAATAAATAAATAAATGGATACCAGAGCGTCGACGGCACCCGATCACGCCTCATTTAAATATATCCCTAGCAACCTTCGCAAAAATAATGTTAAAATTTACTTTTAAAAAAATTGTTGATGGATGTAAGAAAGCAATTTATCCTTCCGACTTCGGCGTACTTAATATGAAGTATGTTTGGCAATGAGGAAAAAATGTCAACTTAAAACTTTTCAATCTAAAACTTTTCACTCTTTATAATTATCATATTTTTTAATTATTTTTTCACATTTTCCTATACAACTATCTTACTTTTCAATCATTTCTACACAACTATCCATACAATTAACCTATCTATTTTAACTTTACCATCTTTACTCCTCATCATTACCCCTATCATATCACATCATTTGACAACTTTTACTCTTTAAAATTTTTTATCAAAAATTTTATCCATTTTCAAACACACCCATGGTTTGAAGTTTTGATGCTCCTTCTCACGCAGTCAACGACATGGTTGGCGCTTGGGCCCCTGTGATGCGTCAATCCAGCTCGTGAAAGCGCCGGCGGGTTCATGCACGCATGTCAGTCGTCGGTCATGTATTGCAGCTGATCGAGTCCCGTGCGGGTTGTGTTGTCAGTGACTCAGTCGTCTTCTGTAATGCGCCTGCACCGGTTGGTTCGTTTCGGACCTTTGGCTTCTGTGTATGAGGTTGTCAATATCATGGGGCCTTTGCAGGATCATCCCATTAGAAAGGATGGGATAAAACTGTCTATTCTTAAAAATAAAATAAATAAAAAAATTTAAGGGTGTGTTTGGTTATACACAAAACATGTCAATGAAAAATTTTCAATCAAAAACTTTTCATTTCCCATAACTACTTTATTTTTTAATTATTTTTTTACATTTTTCTATATAAACAACCATATTTTTCAATTATTTTCACACAAATACCCATACAACTACCCTATCTATTTTAACTTTATTCTCTTTACACCTCATTATTACTCATATCATATCACATCATTTTTTATCAACTTGACAATTTCTACTATGAAAAGTTTTCATAAAAAAGTTTTACCTCAAACTAAACGCACCCTGAATTTATATATATTTTTTATTTTCCAACTATATTAACTTTATTAAATTTTCAATGCTGTGTTTTTTTTTCCTCTCATTTGCAACACAACCACCCCTGCTTGTCTGACCGACGTTATCCCTCTTCCCGTCATGTCTCGGGGCCCGCCTGCTGAATCACGTGGATGCATCTGGTGGAGCCGCCGTCTGCTGTGGCTCTGCCTGCGCCCGCCGTTGCTTGAGAGGCACATGTCCGCCGACGCTTGTCAAAACCGCCGCGTTGCTTTTACGAATTCTTCAAGCCCATAAAACATTTTGTCAATGCCGGCGATCCCAAATTTGATTTTTGTCTCCGTTAAAAATTTCGGATTATGATATTGTCCAAAATGTATTATATATTTTTAATGTATTTTTTCAACCTTTTCTTTTCAATTTTTATCTGAATCTGAATATATTTACGGTCAGTATAGGATGACATGAATAAGAACAAAGAATGAAATTGAATGAATACAATAGAGTTAAAGTGGTGATAAAAAAAAATAGTTGTAATCGTTATATATAAAGATATGAGCAAATGATCATAAAGGTAGTAGAAAGTTCTTAAAATATATCGAATAAAAATAAAAAATATAAGGTAATTAGGCATTTATTTTGGCATTCCCATTTAGCAATTTCCATTCACTTCTAAGCAAATACACTCTTGCTTCATGTACTACTTTTATCATTTCAATATTCTTATATATTTTATAAATTTATAACAAAAACTAAAGATACTTAGGCCCACATGAAAGTAAAGATATATATTAAAAATATAAAATATATAAAGTTATCACTTAATTAAGTAATTACATATATAATAACATAATCATTCAACTTCAACACGACAGATACAGATGCTCCCACTGTCGCTCTCTTTCATTATTAAAGGCTATTGAACTAATTCTCTCTCTTGCATTATCTTCCAATGCATCAAGAAATCATTTCTTAGTTCTTCCCTCATGGAATCTCCGCAATTACACAATATATATATGGGAATAATCCAGTGCATGCGACTGCACCGTGCAGTCCTGCACTGTGGGCCTCACTTGATCATAAATAGAAAATCTACCCCACCCATTGTATTTAGAATTGTTCACTTTATTAGCATACCAATTTTCATCCAAATCCAACATGTGTGTAGTCCCCATATTAAAATAGTGCAAAATCAACGTAATAAAATAATTTAATGTAAATATTAAGTTTAAAGTGGTTTTTTCAACATCTAAACCGTCTAAAGTATGATTTATATATGGATAAATGATTGTATAAAGTTTCATTACAATCTAATATGTGTGGGGTCCATTTTAGAGCGGACTGCACCGACTGCACAGGATCGGACATGTGTGTATATATATATATATACGCGGAATGATCTTTTCAGACCGGTCGGAAATCCGGTGATTTCCGACCGGTCAAAAAATATATTTCTTGAATTTTTTTTTGAAAAATAATTTTATAAACATGTTAATCTAGTTATATTTAATCTATAAATCAATTTTTAACATTTTTGGATATATCTATATATTTATTTTGAATTTTTAAATACAGGGGTATTTAAGTCATTTTAAGAATATTTAAAATGACTTAAATATCCCTGTATTTAAAAATCCAAAATAAATATATATACATATTTAAAAATGATAAAACTTGGTTTATAGATTAAATATAATTAGATTAATATGTTTATAAAAAAAATTTCAAAAAAAAAAAACAAAAAAAAATATTTTTTGACCGGTCGGAAATCACCGGATTTCCGACCGGTCTGAAAAGATCGGTACTCTATATATACACGGTCCCGCTTTTATATAACCGGGTTACATAGAAGTAGACTCATGAAACCCCTTCAAAATCTAAGATTTTAATCCTTAATGGAAAATCAAATCTATTTATTGTATTTAACATTATTTGTTTATCTAGGAGACCAAACTTCATCCCAATTAAATATATTTATGTGTCACATTTGTTTAAAAATATATTTATTCATGTGTAAATTATAAAAAAATACTTAGATTTATTTACGCATGTATTAAAATGTAATAATGCTTTATAAAATCATTTATTCACATACAAATGATATTTTTGGTAGTTTAGATGTCAAAATATTACTTTGAAATTGATATTTTAACATTTTTCATAATTTACATATGAATATATACATTTTCTATCAAATGTGGCTCATAAATATACTTGATTGAGATAAAACTTGATACCCTAATAAACAAACGATGTTAAATATAATGAATAAATTAGATTTTCTATCAAAGATCAAAATTTTAGATTTTAAAAAAATTAAACGGGTCCACTTCTATGTAATCCGGTTACATAAAAGCAAAGCCTATTATATACGATGAGTATTCAAGTGCAGCACTACAGTGCAGTGGCGCTGAAAGGACCCCACATGATAATCAAATTATAATCTACTTCACTTATTGTATTTAGAATAATATATTCTATTACCATATCAATTTTCATCCCAATCAGATATGTATATAGACCCTATCTAAAAATGATACAAATTCAACGTAAGAAAATAGTTTGATATAAATAATAACTTTAACTAATTTTTTTCAACGTGTGAATTATTTGTTATAAAATTTTTATATAAATAAATAATTATATAAAATTTCATTACATTCTAATATGTGGGGTCCAAAAATAGGCAAATGTACTGTTGTTCCTACTGCACCGGAACAACTCTATATATATATAAAACATGAAAAGTAAATTCCTATAACTCTCCGTTTAGGTCCACTTGACGATGGAATTAAAAACCTAAACTAATCATTTTGTTTAACAACATTTATTTTATCCTAATACAAAAAGGGAATATGATTTCATGCACCCAGGTGCACTTAGCTTCGGCGCACCCGGGTGCAAATACTCATTTTTTGTATTTGTTTTTGAACATTTTTACGATAATGTTAATATAAATGTATTTAACATGTGCATCAATTTTTACCATTTGTAGACATTTTTTGGATTTTTTAGAATCAGTATTGATTTTTAAAAATTCAAAAAAATATAAAAATCTTCAAAAATAGTAAAAAATTGATACACATGTTAAATACACGTAGATTAACAATCTTCTAAAAAATTTAGAAAATATTAAAAATAGGTTAAATAAACCCGGGTGCATGAATCATATTCCTACAAAAAGGAATTTTATTCAAAATTTTATTCGAATGTGACTAAATGCACCCGTGTGTGCATTTCACCTATTTTTTATATTTTTTGAAATTTTTTATACAGTTGTTAAATCTAGGTATATTTAACATATGTATCAATTTTTACTATTTTTGGAGACTTTTAGATATTTATTTTTGATTTTTTAAAATCAGTGGCATTTTTGTAATTCATTAATTATGAAAATGCCATTGAATTTAAAAAATTAAAAATAAATATATAAAAGTTTCAAAAATGATAAAAATTGTTAAACATATTAAATGCATGTAGATTAATAATTGTATAAAAAAAATTTCAAAAAAATATAAAAATGTATTTTTGCATCCAGGTGCACCCAAGCTCAGTGCACCCGGGTGCACGTATAACACCTCAATTTTATTTGGCCACACCTTCTTCAAAACACATAATCATGTGTAAGATTTGAAAATCACCGAAATCCTTTCACACATACACTATGTATTGTAATGAAATTAATCTACGTAGAAAGAATGTTTCTGACAAAATAGATGTTGAATAAACAGCCTCGAAACTAGTGTATAAATCAAACATTTTTCTACGTTAATTTTTACATTTGTATCAGGGGACCATGCAAATATTTAATTCATAAAAAACTCATTCCTAATTAAACAAATGATTTTAACCGTAATAGAATAAGTGGATTTTATCATATCATCAAGTTGGACCAGAACTGCGAGGTGATATGAATTCATTTCCATGCAGCTAGTTGCATATAATTTTAACGGCTTCCTATCTTTCTTTCTTTTTCTTTTTTTTTTGATAGAAACCCCTTGTTAGAATTATTGGTCAGTCATCCCCACATTCATTTCAATAAAAAAGGAATAAAATATAAGATAATGTCTGCCGAGCATGGGCGATGGGTATCCATTCCACGCAGGATTTTGGACCAAGAAGTCATCCTCGTCGCGCGGCTATCGAACTACTGAGTCTTTGACTCATGTCACGGGTTATCAGGGACCGTTTTTCTTACCCGTCTCTCCCTCCTTCCTTCTGCCGCTGGAGAGAGAGTTCAATCAGAAAAATAATAATAATAAAGGTGTGTTTGACAATTTGCAAAAGTGGTAAGTAGAAATTTTTCAATCTAAAACTTATCAGTTTTCATAATTACTATTTTTTAAATTATTTTTTACACATATTTCTATACAACAACCTTACTTTTCAATCATTTCTACACAACTACCAATACAACTAACCTATTTATTTTAAATTACTCTTTACTCTTCGTCATTATCTCTACAATATCACATCATTTTCTACTAATTTGACAACTTTTATATAAAATTTTATAACTTTCCAAACACACTAAATAAATAAAATAAAAAAAACGGGGGAGAGAATGTGTCCGTTCCATGTTGGATTTTGAATTGAGAAGTAATCCTCGGCACGCGGCTATTGAATTTTAAATTATTCGACTCGAGTCACGACTCGCGAGTTATAAAGGCCCATCTCTCCCTTCTTCGGTCGTCCACGCTCCCGAGCCTCTTGTGATTGATTAGAGTTTTAGTGTAGGGGAGGAAGACTGGCGATGGCTGGCGCTGTAATTCGGGCCCTCGGTTCACGGGCCACAGCTTCCGCCCCCTCGCTCCTCACCAGAGATCTCCACGTATTTTCACTTCCTGCTTTCTTCTTGCTTCTATTTCCGTAATTCAGAGCTTTTTACTCGCTGTAGAAAAATTGCCTTTGTCTGGAGTGGAGGCCGACCGAAACCAGTGGCCTTGATCACCGACTAGGCCCCCATTTTAAGACAGAAAAATCAAATTAGCTATTGGCTCTCGCGTTGTTTGCGGAAGTCGATCTTATTTCTAGTTCCACATATTGTTTGTCAGTTTTTTTTTTTTTTTAAATCCTTCTGATTTTGGATGATAACTCCTCCGGCCAGTACGCTTTTGCTGGCTAATCTATAGATTCAAGTTGACTTTTGATGAATCGCGATTATTAGGACAGCCAAATTAAAGTTTTCATGCCATGAGTTTCAGTATTTAGGTAGTTTAAAGCCGAAAACATTCAATTAATACGGGTTCTAGAGTGGCGAAAATATGAACTGCGAAATTCACCTGCATTAGGTCTTTTGACGATTCGAGCTATCTTGACAGTGAGGTTTTGGCTTTTGCATTTCTGTACTTTGTGCTTCCTGCAGGCATCTCCAGGAAGCAAGAAGATTGTTGGAGTGTTCTACAAGGCCAATGAATATGCAGCATTGAATCCCAACTTCGTGGGCTGTGCAGAGGGAGCATTGGGCATTCGAGAATGGCTTGAATCACAAGGCCACCAGTACATAGTCACAGATGACAAAGAAGGCCCTAATTGCGGTCAGTGGATATACACGTTTTGATGCTATTTTTGGATGTTTAGAAGCTGATAATTAAAGCTATAGATAAACTATTTAGTTTCGGGAATTTGGTCGGGTCAACTAGTGATCCCCTTGAACCAATCCATTTTGACGAAGTCAAATCAAAATTTTGTAACCATTTTGACTTGAATTCAAAAATAAGTTGAGCTAGGTCGACTATGTCTAGACTCAAAGAGTTTCTACTGCCCAACGTTTATTCATTTATTAAAAATTATAAACATATATTTTTTTTTATCTTATTTTCATTTTCTTTCAAAATTTTTATATTATATATGATTAAGTATACTCTTATAATAATTACCATGTCAATTTGATATAAATTAGTCTTTAGACTAAATAAATATTTAAATATTCTAAAAAAATTCAAAATTGACTTGAATTGTCGATCCAGATATTTGACTCAAGTTACGAATGAAATTTTCAATAAGGTATGTTTTATTAGCTTTTTTCAATTAATTTGTTATACTATCTATTTTTAATATTTATTTATTATTTTATATATATATTTTTTAAAAATAATACTTTTTGCTGTAGCTAATTGTGTTTTATTTTTACTAAATAGTCAAATATTGAAGAACTCAATCTTTAGATTTAACATAGATGTGAATTTATATTCCATAGATATACAAAATTTTAAAATTATCATACTTGACTCATGTTTTTTGTGCAACCTGTCAACCTAATACTGACCCGATGTTTGTCTGAAAACCTATTACAGAAAGGTGAGGGTTGGGTTGACTTTATCTTAACTCAATACTAAAAAAGAGGGTCGGCGTTTAAATAATACAGTTAAGGTTAAGTCTACCTTAGCCCAGCATGACACCCCCCTACCCAGATAAACTTGGGTGTTGTGGGTTGCTCTGACCTTGGGATTTTGAACTTTAGGCTGCAGTTAGTTCCTCATAGTTTTGAATATAAAGTATGGAAATACTTCGTTGTGTTGCTTGGGAAAGTGGGTAAAACAGGATGTAAAAGCTTTCCATTCAAACCCACTCTTTTCCAGTTTTCTGAATTTCAATGTATATGTCTTTCTGATTTCTATTTGATTCCACAAAGAATTTAATTGATTTGTCGAGATTATTATTAATCTCCTTTATTGATATTTAAGAACTTTATATGAATTTGTTAAATTTTTGTGAGTTTTTACAGTGCTTTTCCCTTTCAATAACAGTATTCAAAGTTGAACCAATGCCTGATAGTCTTGTATGTCCTTAAATGCAGAACTTGAGAAGCATATCCCGGACTTGCATGTTCTCATTTCCACCCCATTCCATCCAGCCTATGTCACAGCAGAGAGGATTAAGAAAGCCAAGAATCTACAACTTCTACTTACAGCTGGGATTGGCTCTGATCACATTGATCTGAAAGCTGCAGCTGCTGCTGGATTGACAGTTGCGGAGGTCACTGGGAGCAATGTTGTGTCTGTTGCAGAAGATGAGCTCATGAGAATCCTCATTCTTGTCCGTAATTTTCTACCGGGTTACAATCAGGTGATCAATGGGGATTGGAATGTTGCTGCCATCGCTCACAGAGCTTATGATCTTGAGGGGAAGACAGTTGGGACAGTTGGTGCAGGCCGCATTGGCAAGCTTTTGCTCCAACGATTGAAGCCCTTCAACTGTAACCTCCTCTACCATGATCGAGTGAAGATGGATCCAGATCTCGAGAACCAGCTGGGTGCAAAATATGAGGAAGATGTTGATGCCATGCTGCCAAAGTGCGACATCATTGTTATCAACATGCCTCTTACAGAGAAGACTAAGTAAGAACTTGTCTCGTGTGTCTTCTTTTCATCACCTCGATTTTTTATTTTTTTTTTCAATTTTTAAATTTCTATGCTCAAATTTGATTTGCTGGTTAGGTTATCATGCAGCAATTAACTGTGATTCAAGTATGCCTTTCAAGTGACTTTCTGGTAGCTAGGCCAACAACTATCTGTTTTTGTGTGAATTCAACATGTTATTGCCTACCATTAGGGTGCAACTTGGGCTTATGAATCTTGGAGTTGCCTTCACTGTAATCCTAATCATATTTGTAATATCTAAATCCTAACCATATTTATAAAACCTAAACCCTAACCCTATTTATGTAAATCGTATTTGGGTTGAAATTTGGATTGACAAATTTTCATTTAAGTTAAGAGCAATGAGTGTAAAATTAAATAATCTAAACATAAATGTAAATATAAATGAAAATGATATAATTTATTTTTAATATAATTTCACCATGACAAGCATCATGCAGACATAAATAACAATACTAGAAATTACATAAATATGAAGAAACATTATTTAGATTATATGTATATAATATGCTGTATATTAAATATAAATAGGGGAATCAGGTTCGGGTGTGCTTGAAACATAACCATGACCCTAACCTTATACAAATTGGGTTTCTCAGGTTCATGCTTTGCAAAAGTAAGCCCAAACATTGGTTTTTCTTGGGTTTAGGCTCAACCTGGCCCAAGTTACACCTTGGCTACGAATACCAAGATGAGTCAGCTAATTGAACTTTGTGATGGTCAATGTAACATTCATGGCTGAAATGGGTGATGGAACCAGAAACCCGAGTGTTACGCTTTTATGCACCTTGTGTAATTCTGATACTCAAGGCTGTATGTATCTGCTTTACTGGAATAGAAATATCAAATTGGAACTATACTTCTTTCAAAGTAGTAATTACGTTCTTGGCAGTTCATTATTAGCAAAAAAATCTTGGAGAAAGTAGAGAGTATTATACTTTAGGCTCGCAGGATCAAGAGGTTGGGTAGAAACCATGTTGCACTGCAGTAGAATAAGGCAATGGGAACAAGAAATCTTTGGATCTGTGATCATTTCAATGAACCAAAGTTACCAAACCAAGCCAATGTTCTTGTAAGAATTCACTAAAAAATATCCACCCTGCTTCAAATTGGTGAAACTAAAGCTTCTAGAACCATGGGGCCCATAAGAAACAGTAAATGAAAAATCTACATTCAACAGAAGTTGATGAGAGGAACGTTGCCTGTATGAGGGAAGTTACATTGTTAGTTTCCAATATTGGCTGTAAGGGCAATCTTTAGATTGTTCAGATCGACACTTGATAGACATCAACCCTGATCCAACAGTATATTACCATATAATGGCTGATTTCATTCACCATTTCTAGATATGATCATTCTTGGCAAACTTCTCGATGAAACCTAAGGCATGCCAATATTGAATTCGTGTTCTCTAACACTGCATATTTAGTGCTCATTCATCCTTAGACAAAACTTGCCTCACCTGGTGAAGTGTGTGTCCTGTGCCACATAGGAATGCCTGGGGAAAAAAATTGACCCCCGTCTGATCACACTTTATTCCATTTTATCATTTTATTTTAATCCATTACCTCACTGACATTGTGCTCATTTTTATAAATATCATATAATTCCATTATCTAAGTGATCAGCACATATCCCTTTCCAAATAGCACCAATGAATTCTAGATATTGTATGTCTTCAATTTAAGAGCTAGCTGATAGGGCTTTTCGAAATTATTTTCTCAGGGGAATGTTCAACAAAGAAAGAATTGCAAAGTTAAAGAAGGGAGTTCTGATTGTGAATAATGCGCGAGGGGCGATAATGGATGCTCAAGCTGTTGCAGATGCTTGTGCCAGTGGGCACATTGCTGGTAACTTAAAGCTTGCAATTTCACTTATATAGGCACTACGCAGGAATAGAACCTTGCATATATGAAGAAGTTATGAGAGCACTGATAAAAATTGAAAGGGTGTGTTTCTCTAAGAGCCTGGACTGTGCTTGAGGGATTCCCTGTGTGGACTTGTGGTTCAAGAGCCAGGTGGCCATTCATTGAATTGGAGTTCCGGTTATTAACATAACTGCTAATAAGCACCACTGATACTGTGTATTTTAAACACATGCATCGACCACTTTTATGAGTTGAATAGCTTGGGCCAGAACTGATTCTGATTACGTACAGAGTAGTCAAACTCCACACACATCAGGCAGCAATTTTCTCTTGATGAATCCCAGGGAGAAGTTTCGTCAGATGCCAAATCAATTGTTGCTTTTCTGATCTGTATGGTTTATAGTTGAAGCCCAGTAATTAACCTTCTGCATCCTATTTCCTCCTCTGGTGTGAATTTAGATTTGATTTTACTTTGATATGCAGGTTACAGTGGGGATGTGTGGAATCCACAACCTGCTCCCAAGGATCATCCATGGAGATACATGCCAAACCATGCAATGACACCCCATATATCTGGCACCACTATTGATGGTCAAGTAAGTTTATCTTCTGCTTAATCTCCTATTAACCTGAAATGAAGGGATTAGCCAAGATGCAAAAAAGGGAAGGGTGTTGGTCCATCATCTGGCAGCTAAATCTGATAACAAAATACCGTCTTGCGCATTCTTCTATAAGCATCCATTTTCTCACACTCATACATACACAATACAGCAAGGCCTGGAAGTTTCACATGCTCTCCTAATCCCATTGCTCTTTCACACTAGTGATCTTAGCTGGGCCCTTATTTTCTATGGCTCACTGCCATGATGCTGACTGTCCATTATTGGGCTTTTGTTATGCAGTTGCGTTATGCAGCTGGAGTGAAAGACATGCTAGATAAGTACTTCAAGGGAGAGGAATTCCCCCAACAGAACTATATTGTCAAGGAAGGCAAGCTGGCAAGCCAATACCTCTGAGGAGGCAAGGGGATGACCTGGGCTATTGCTGTAATCCGAATAAAAGGTTAAGGATCTCACTCCCTCACTCTCACCGAGGATGTGGCTGGAGCAGTGAACCTTTTGTGAAAACCTTGCCTTGGAGACTTTTTTTTTTTTTTTTGAAGACTCTCTCTCTCATGTTTACCAGCAGGTTTTCTAGTGCTTCGAATGAATAAAAAGTCAGTGAAAATTCTCATTTGTGTGTGAGTGAGGTCCTTGTACTGGAGCTATAGTCTCCGCTCACATTAAAATTTAAAAAAAAGTGGCTCAACAAAAATGGCAAGCAATTCAATGCACAGTCGAATTTGTGACAATCTTTCATGGTCCCAACAATACCCCAGAAAAATAAATAAATGAAATCTACGACATTTGGGCCGGTTTAGCAGCGTTGTGCAATGCGCGAACCGTACTACTACGTGGACTGTTCGGGGGTATAACAGTGGTTCAGCAGAGGTGGATACGAACGTTTTTAGTTTTAGTCCTCCCAAGAAACGATTCCATGACCGGTTGCACGGTGAGCCTTACCATTTTAATAAATTTTAAGATCTTTGATTAACTGATCAGGACAGTACCATTCCTTCGTCCTTTATTTTATTCTGCTCCGCAAGTCTGTCTTTCTTTTTTATGAAGCAATTCTCCGCAAGTCTTTTAATTTTGTCCTCAGTGTATATTTACGTACTAGCTCATGGGTTCTCCTTACGAAACCTAGTAGTATCAAAAAAGCAAAGGGTATACATTGTGAATTGTGATATTCGACTGCTAGAATAAAACGTTCTCTTTCTTTTTTTTTCTGATGAGTAAAATTCATGAGTTGAAGCAAATGTCATGGTCGGAGGCCGTTTTCGCTTTTAAACGACCAATGTACGACACAGAGATAAACAAGCGTGCGCAATCACACAATGGAAATAAATGTATGCTGTTGTCGTCAGAAAAACTTGTTTTACACAGCTATGAATCATAAATTCTTAAGTTTTTTTTTTTTTTTTTTTTTTTTCTTTCCATTGAGGTCAGCGTGCCAAGATCACTTCTCCTCTCAACCTCCTAACTTCAGAGAGGAAAAAGAAGGGTCAGGAATCTGAGTTGGTACTTCGGTAAAAGGTTAAGCCTTGGCAAAATTGGGCTGGTGCGGTGCCAGTTGATCCAGTTGTTACCGATTGACGTTCTAGCTCGCAGCAATCTACCAAAATCCAAGTCAATCAGTCACTTGGTTTGGAACTCTATACATAGCAGCCAATGGCCCTTCTCATTGTCATTCTCAACTCCCATGAGATAGTTCGCAATTACTGTCATTTAGTTCTTTTATCTCGAGTTGACTCATTGATCTTTGTCACTACTTCTGTTATATATAGAGCACTGATCTTCTACGACCGGTCGGAAATCCGGTGATTTCCGACCGGTCAAAAAATATTTTTTTTTGTTTTTTTTTTGAAAAATAATTTTATAAACATGTTAATCTAGTTATATTTAATCTATAAACCAAGTTTTATCATTTTTAGATATGTATATATATTTATTTAGGATTTTTAAATACATGGATATTTAAGTCATTTTAAGAATATTTAAAATGACTTAAATACCCCTGTATTTAAAAATTCAAAATAAATATATATACATATCCAAAAATGGTAAAACTTGGTTTATCGATTAAATATAACTAGATTAACATGTTTATAAAATTATTTTTCAAAAAAAATTAAAAAAAATATATTTTTTGATATATATCCCGCAGAATGCCAAGATCAGTCTGTCAGTTAATGAGAAATGCAGTCAGCAAATGGGGTGGCACTGGATATTATTCAGTAAGTAGCTAGGCTGATTTCACTGTAAAAGAAAATTAGTCCCAAAAGGCACCGCTATGTTGACGCCTGAAGGCATCTCGAGTTGAGCTCTTCTTGCTTTTCCTAAGCTGTTTGTAAGACCCATCTGGCAAAGGCTGAAGATTTCGCCATCGCACTATGTAATTAATTAAGAACTGTCATGGCATTCCTTTATGTGCGTAGATTATTCAGTATCAATGTCCTGCCGTTGTCTTAGTTGACGTTCCCAGTACATATACATATATTTATATGTGCAAAATGATCATTTCAGAGCCATTTAAAATGTCCTCATTTTAGACCGGTCTAAAAAGATGTTTTTTTTTTGTTTCTTTTGATTTTTTTTTTCAAAATGGTTAATCTAGTTATGTTTAATCTATAAACTAATTTTTACCAATTTTGAAGACGAATATATATTTATTTTTTATTTTTAAAATATGAGTATTTTAGTTATGTTTCAACAATTTAAAATGACTAAAACATCCCTATGTTTAAAAACTTAAAATAAATATATACACATGTTCAAAATTGGTAAAAATTGATTTATAGATTATGTTTAATTAGAATAATAATTTTGTAAAAGATTTGAAAAATAAAAAAAAAATTGTGTTTAGACTTTTCTGAAATTGCCTCATTTCAGACGGGCAGCTGATACATTTAGATCAGAGATTTGGATTTGCCATGGATAGACCTGTACTTTGAGATAGATATATATATATATATATATATATATATATATATATAGAGGATGTTGTTCCGGTGCAGTGCTGCACCGGAACAGCGGTGCAGTGGCCCCAAAATGGGGCCCACATGATCATGAAATCATAATCTACTCCACCCATTGTATTTAGAATAATGTATTCTACTACCATACTAATTTTCATCCCAATCAGATACTTTAAAGTTGTTATTTACATCAAACTATTTTATTACGTTGGATTTGTATCATTTTCAGATGGGGCCCATATACATATGTGATTGGGATGAAAATTGGTATGGTAGTAGAATACATTATTCTAAATACAATGGGTGGAGTAGATCATGATTTTATGATCATGTGGGTCCCATTTTGGGGCCACTGTACCGCTGTTCCGGTGCAGCTCTTATATATATATATATACATATATATATATATATATCAAAGTGCAAATTCATTGCACCACAATTATAGTACATTTAACTTAAAATGGGCCCCACATGATCATAAAATTATAATTTACTTCACCCATTTTATTTAGAGTTACATATTTTATTACCACACCAATTTTCATCCCAATTAGATATGTTTATAGACTTCATCCGAATACGATATAAATTCAACGTAATAAAATAGTTTAATATAAATAACAACTTTAAAGTTATTTTTTTAGCATGTAAACAATTTGCTATAAAATTTATATATAGATAAATGATTGTATAAAATATCAATACATTTAAGTACATGTTGGCCCTATTTTGAGCCAAATGCACCGTAACGAAAAACATTTACCCACCATGGCAAAGGTCTCAGATGGATACCACCATTTTGCTGTTGGCCATTACATTCTTGTATTTTACCGACCCATAGATATAGATATCACATTGGGAAAGTTCGTGTCGTCCCTACACGGTAATTGATAACTATTTATGGAGCTTTCTGTGGAAGAAATGAATTCTATGAGATTTACGTAGTCTATTGGGTAGATTGCTCTAATTGGTACAAACGGTTTGACATGATGTTCTTCCAGGCCGAAGCCCCGAAATGAAGTGCAAATTTGGTATCTGTATTCCACTGATTTTTCTTCTTCTTTTTTTTTTTTTGGGTTGTTGTTGGGTATCATGATATGCTCTCTCTCTCTCTCTCATGGGGAATCATTCCTCAAAAGATGGCTTTGGAGCATGACGATGAACTCAACAAGAGTGCCCGGGCTTGCATTCTCTTCTTCTTATTTTTTTTTTTAAAAAAAAATTCAAACCGTTGCAACTAACAACAGTTGAAGATGGAAATGATTTTCCACTTATGAGGAAACATGACGCTGAAGTACTCCTGGCATTAAAGGCGGTAGGTGCCCAATGAGTTAGCTCAGGCTTTTGATCAAACTTGGTCACCTGGGTTCAGCTGGTGCACAAGCCGAAATGAAACGAATTGTCGCATGGGCATGATGCGGGTTTTTTGCATTTTAAATTTTTAACTTTGTCTATTTACATTTTAAACTTTCAAATTTGGAAGTTTATATTTTAAATCCTGAAAACTTTGATTTCTTTGCATTTTAAACCCTATTCCATAACGGCGTTAAAAATTACCGTTAATCCATGCAAAATAACTAAAATACTCTCCATTATTTAAAAAAAGAAATATTTTTACATTTTAAACATGACTATTAGATTTTCTTTATTTCATTATTAAAAGCTTCAATAACATTTTCACCTTTGATCTAGATTTAAGTTTTTTTAAAAAAATATTGGAGGGTATTTATGTCATTTTGCATGAATTGATGGTAGTTTTTAACATCGTTATGAGTCAGGGTTTAAAATGCAAAAGAACTAAAATTTTATAATTTAAAATACAAACCACTAAGGGTATGTTTGTTTGGGGCCAAAACTTGTCAATTAAAACTTTTCAACCCAAAACTTTTCACTCTTCATAACTACTTTATTTTTTAATTATTTTTTCACATTTTTCTATACAAACTACCCTACTTTTCAATCATTTCTACACAACTACCCATACAACTAACCTATCTATTTTAACTTTATTCTCTTTACTCCTCATCATTACCCCTATTATATCACATCATTTTCTATCAATTTGACAACTTCTACCTCTAAAACTTTTCATCAAAAGTTTTACCTCCAACCAAACACACCCTAAATTTCGGGATTCAAAATGTATATAGGCAAAGTTAGAGAAGTTTAAAATGCAAAATACTGGTATGGTGCAGAAAAGAATCTACATAAAACAAACTCATTTCCTTTACCCTCGTTGCTGCAGACTATTTTAGTCAGTGAGATGTTTCAAACCACAAGATGACTCAAACGATTATCGGATTAAAGCCAGGAATATGGTATTCCATGGTTGAGGTACCCGGTGACACGTGCTAACAGAGGCCAAGAAGGTTAGAAAATTGCATTGGCAATGGTAGGCACATTGGAGCTAGCAGGCAAACCCAAAGAGTTTTCAATTTTTTGGAAGACTTTTCAGAAGTGTCCTATGACATTAATGCTTTCAAAATTGCTGGTTCTAGCCTAACAGCAACTGGAATTTTTGATACCCTCATCATCTCATCTTTGGCAAGTCTAATCTGAGCATATGTAATAATGCGATTTGGTTTTGGATGCAATACGAATCTTTTACAGATAAACTATTGATGATTGTCACACGCGCACACACAAACCAGAAAAAGAAAAAAGAAAAAAGAGGGAATGAAAAACGGATACAAATATTGTTTTCTGCACCTACTAACTCCAGCTAGACGATATCCAAAAAAAAAAAAAAAAAAAATCCAGCTAGTCCGATATGATGATATGATGGTGCCTTTCTAAACGAGGCATATGATTTTGTGATGGACTTGTGTTTGAGTCGAAAAACATGTTGAAGATGTTGAGTCCGGATGGAGCTAAGGCAACAATTTTAACATTGTGGAATAATTGTTAACTAACTAAGTATCTGGAAAATCTAGCATTAAGTTCTGATGACTGATAGTAAAATAAGATGTAGTGTTGAATAAGTTGGGAATGGTTGCCGACGACGTTCTCTACCTATTTTCTTTTTGTACCATGGACCATTTGCAGACCGAAATATGCACCAACTACAAAACAAAATATTATCCTAGAGACAAGCTTCCTGACTACCCAAATAGTTTTATAATCTTTCTTTCAACTAATTCACTGAAATTTTCAACCTCTACCTCTGACAGAGACAGGCGGTCATCCACAACAACGTCCATAATGATTTTTGGGTCTAGATCCCAATCATTTCAATTCGACCCCGGTTGCGCCCACCTAAACTACACACTAGGTAAGAGATGGGTGAGTTAGGCTTGCTTGCTGTTACGTTAGGTGCAATGCTCCCACCCATGCACTTGCAACGACCTTAACTTCCCCAACACAGACGGGCCCATATCCAAAGCGCTTTTGCCTAAGGGCCTGCTGGGAAGCATTCAAAAGGGCTTGATGGAATAGAAAAATGGGATGAGTATATAACGAACTAACCACCGTTATTAAATATGATGGCAGACACATGTTTGGTAACATGCGATGTCTTGTTTTTCTTGTTTTTTTAATTTTTTTTCATCTTTTTATGTATATATTTTCTTATATGTATTTAACCTGTATGTTAAGATTTACAATTTTACTATACTTTTATATATTTATTTTTTATTTCTAAAATTAAGGTTTTGTAAGGGATGAAAATGACTTAAATGCCCTAAAATTGATAACCTTAAGAAATAAAAATTAAATATATGTTAAGATTTACAATTTTATAATACTTTTATATATTTATCTTTTATTTCTAAAAATAAGGTTTTTAAGAGGCGAAAACGAATTCAATGCCCCCAAAATTGTTAACCTTAAAAAATTTAAAATAAATATATAAAAGTAATGTAAAATGGTAAATCTTATCATATAGGTTAAATACACTTAGAAAAATATATTTATGAAAAAATTCAATAAATTAAATTTTTTTTTAAAAGGGATACCATCGTAGGAAATCGTGGTCATGAACTAATGATGTGTATTGAAAATAAAAAATCGAGTACTATACACATTCTATTTTGAGTCCCTGTGATCCTTCGAAGCACCCCCTAACTTCCCAAGAGACTATCATACGTTCATCCACAACTAGATCTTGTACGAATAGATATACGCATGCTGACTCGATCTGCTCACATGCTTTTTCAAATTTTAACTATATAAACAAGGGACTGCGAGGCCTCTTGATTTCTTCTTATATATACATATACACAGGCATGATTATATACAGTATATTATACATATACTTAATTTATAATATTCATTTTTTAAAAAAAAATTTTCTTCATGAACATGTTTTCTCAAGTGTCTTTAATCTATATACCAAGTTTTACCATTTTACAATACTTTTACATATTTATCTTTGATTTTTAAAAAGAAAATTTTTAAGGGGTGAAAAATGACTTGCATGCCTCTAAAAAAACCAAAAATAACACGTGGAAGTATTGTAAATGGCAAAACTAAATATATAGATTAAATATAATTAGGAAAACATATTTATGAAGAAAAAATAAATAAAATCAAAATTAAAAGTGAATATTGTAAGTTAAGCATCTGTATAATATATTATATAGAAACATGCCTCATATATATAGAAAAATAATCAAGTGCATTCGGACTACACCATAATTACGATACAGTCCATGCACTGTGGGGCCTATTTGATTATAAACAAGAAATCTACTCCACTCATTGTATTTAAAATTATTTACTTTATTAGCATACCAATTTTCATCCAAATTCAACACGCGTACGTGCCCCATTTTAAAATGGTACAAAATCAACATCATAAATAGTTTAATGTAAATATCAAGTTCAAAGTGATATTTCAACATATGAACCGTTTAAAGTATAATTTTTATATAGATAAATAATTGTATAAAGTTTTATTGCATTCTAATATGTATGAGACTCATTTTAATTACGGTGCAGTCCGTAAGCACATAAATAGTTCTCATATATATAACTCATACTATGTAAACAGATTGCATCGTAATTACAGTAACTCACACATATTAGAATATAATGAAACTTTATACAATCATTTATCCATATAAAAATTATACTTTAGACGATTTAAATGTTGAAATACCAATTTAAACTTGATATTTACGTCAAACTGTTTTATTACATTAATTTTGTATTGTTTTAAGATGGGACACATAAACATGTTGGATTTGGACGAAAATCGGTATGTTAATAAAGTGAATAATTCTAAATATAATAGGTGGAGTAGATTTCTCATTCATGATCAAATGAGTCCCATAGTGTAGGAACCGCACTGTAATTATGGTGCAGTTCGAATAGACTTGATTATTTTTCATATATATGAGATCCGTTCATGTGCGATCCGTTATAAAATGGGCCCCACACATATTAGAATGCAATAAAATTTTATAGAATTATTTATCCATATAAAAATTATACTTTAGATGGTTTAGATACTGAAAGTACCACTTTAAACTTGATATTTATGTTAAATTATTTTATACTGTTTTTGTACCATTTTGAGATGGAGACTATAAACATGTTAGATTTTAATGAAAATTGGTATGCTAATAAAGCGAATAATTCTATATACAATAGGTGGGGTGAATTTCCCATTCGTAATCATATGAGGCCCATGATGTATGGACGGCACAGTGTTGTCCTATGTACTGTAATATTTTCCTATATATATTTGTCTTGAAATTAAACCAGAGTAACCCATAGATGCATGCAAGAGATAACTATTAGAAAACTACTGTTAATTATTTCAAAGAAGCAGCAGCTCATGGAGTTGCTAAAAAGTCACATGAAAGTGCAGTGAAGCTAATATAGTTTAAAGACACAGAAACGGATACCAGCTGCCACTGATTAGTGGGCCCCAGTTTCAGAAAGTGATATCCAACTTCTACAGCAACCATAAGCAACTAAAAAGTAGTTAAATAATCTCTGTTTCTTTGTTTTTCTTTTCTTTATTGAGTTGCACGCGTTTTGCAATCGTCAACATTGAAGGGCTATGTGGACCAATGCCTGACCCAAGACGCAGGCTACTTCTTTCATCAGTGTTTAGCCCATAGCATTCATCCTCCGCATACAGACAAGGGCACAAACACCAGTTTTCTCGAATACAGGCGTCGTCTATTCTTTGGATTCTGGTGCGAAAGTAGGGACCTCATAAGAAATTTTATTGAGCTGATTAAGACCTGATATCAACCATATCCACATTATTTTATTTAGTTGTTTATACTCGGATTTTAGCACTTAGCTTGCCTTTTAGCCTAATACGTATAAAAAGGAAAACCAATCACCCCGAACCAGTTGCAAACCAGCATAGAATTAATACAGCTACCTAGCTAGCCCATGGACCAAGCTTATATTCCCACTTCTGTTGGGCAGCCAAGCCAATGTTTAAGTATAAAATCTTCTGATCGAGATTTTCTTTTCAAGGTAGATTAGGAAACAACAGAAGAAATTGCAAATGACTCCATGTTGGATCACATTCAGAATAGTACTCCAAATTGGATCGTATTCATTTTTATATGTGCAGGGCTATATAAAACGAGCAACCGCATCGGAGGGCTTGGTCCCACGATACATATCACGTACTAATGCTCATGCATGTGTGACGTACTTTTTTTCTTTGTTTTGCATGGCTGCTCGCATTCCTATGATATCACTTTTTATGTAGTATATACTTTTAAAAGGGCCTGAATCTAGTGCACTCGCACATGAGTGCTTAACCCATTGTTTATTTTGTTGGATTTTTTTGAATTTCATATGTGCGCTCAAACGCAGCGTTTACATCTATGTAGTTTTTAGATTTTTTATTTTTAAATTTTCAAATAAAATGTTTAAAAACATCAAAAAATATGAAAATTACATATATTAAAACACTATGCTTAGGCCCGCATAATAGTACAAAAAAAAATAAAATTGAGGCAATGCGCCAGGTTTACTGAATGCCTCCTTTTAAAAAATATAATCAAGAATGTGGATGGGTCGACTTGAACTACGCCTGCCACCCAAATATAAGGAAAGGAATGTGTGACCCATAAGGCCATAACTGTATTTTGCACAGACCAATCTCCAATCGCATAAAAAGCCAGCCTCAGAAAAGCTTATGAGCGTTTGTTTTTCATGTCCTCTCGCCCCATGTGGTAGGAGCCCATGTGCAAGCTCGAGGAACTGGTGGTAGACGTTTGTGGTCCACTCACTGTATTTGTTTTTTTAATTTTTTTTTTTTCCGTCTTTGCATGGATAGCAGGATTTTTTTTAAAAAAAAGTTGATAGCAGGATATAAGTAGACAAATGTTGGGAGAAGATTATCAAATCTCTATTTAACTTTTATCCGGCTTTTACTTGGAATGTACCATATCCTTCCGTATTCGGTTAGGGACACTAGGCCTGTTGTAAGGATTCAAGGGGCTTAGAATAGAATGAGATTGAGATGAAAATGTTAGGATGTATTGTGAGAATAAAAAAAGTTGCATTGGAAAAGTAAAAAATTATCTTGAAAATGAAAAGTCTAATCTCACACATTACATTCAAATACCTCGAGTCTTTTGTAACACCCCCTAATTTGTAATCCCGATAGAAATGAAAAGGATCAAATCAGCAATAGTTCTTGGTTTGCCAAATCCAAAGTAAGGACCATGAACGGCACGTCAGCTTTTCTGTTTTGGGGTGCGGAAAGATAGGCAAGACGCAAGAGGTGCTTTCCTGGAAACTTACATGTCACATGATCAATGTTGATTTGATTTTTACATGGGAATGCCACGTCATATGCCCATTTTATTAGAAGGGGATCGAGCCGCGGGTGTTTGGTGGTGACCCTTAATTCGACCACATACTTCGTATTCCAACTAGCAGGCCGGCCGATTCTCAATGCAGCATGATTGAGACAAAAAAAAGAAAAAAAAAAATCGCAGTGATTAGTCAGATGATGAAGGTAAGGTAAGTAACGCGTAATTCGATTTTAAGGCTCCATGCATGAATATAGAGGCAATAGGTGGATAGACAGAGAGGTAAGAGGAGTTGAGATGGTGGTAAACATGCATGGGAGAGGTGACGTGAAGTGGGTTTGGTTTTTTATGAATGAGGGTGAAAGGCTGCTTTCAACGCGGATTCACGAGAGTTTGTTTGAACCGGAGTAAAAGCGCGGGAATTGAAGGAAATGGGTCTCGGGAAATGCTGTCCATGAACGCGGCTCAGCTCCCCCTCCCCCTCCCCCACTGCCCACGAGCATTTCGTTTCGCCCACCACGCGCTTTACTTCTGTTTTTGGCATCATCTCCAGCCTCTTCCAATCTCCTCTTTTCATGTCTTTTCACCTTCTTATTCGCATGTATGCATATGATGTTCACTCACTTTCAGCGCATGCAGTGCAGATACAGTAAGCCTGTGAATATTTCAGTAGTATTTTCTTCCTGCTCATGTTCATTTGTGAATCATGTTATAAACCGTACGCTGCTTAGGACCGGGCGGGCCCATTTGAAATCTTTTCAAATGAGGTTTTAATAAGTTATTCACTGGCCTCAGAAAGTCAATTGTTTCAGTCCACAGCTTAATTTGTCAATTTCTAGCCGCGTTGGGATTTATTTTGTCATGATCAAAAGCTATATATTGCATGATTGAAAACTAGCAAAACCATATCTGCAAACGTCAAAAGCTCACTTCCATATAAATGCATTCTGTCCCCCCTACGATGTTAGTTGTACAGATAGCTACATGATAATCTAATTGGCCCTGATGCGATAATTGGCTTAAACTATCATATATGCAAAGTTCACTATATGCTGGATAATTGAAGCTGAACACACTCGAGAACACTTTCAGCAATTATTTACTGCGTTCTGATTTAATACAACCAACTACAACAAATTTAATTAAAAGTAGCTAGCTAGTCTGTTGACTGAATATAATGTTCATTTGGCTACATGAACCAATTTGGTTCATATACAAACATGACTACTTAAAAGTGATAACGCATGCTCAAATGCAGCAAATTTTTCCCTTATAGGCAACAAAAAATAATAGTTAATGTAGCCATTTAAATTTAGTTGCAAATAATAATATTTTTTTTAGCTACAAAAATACGATAGTTAGTTGCATTTGATACATAATGTAGCAAAGCAAAGTTGTTTATCAAAAATAGGGACCATTGTTTGCACCCCGCCTCATTTGCCACTAGGCCAAAAAGTATTTTTTATTTTTTAAATTTTTTTATACAATGTATTTAATCTATGAACCAACTTTTATCATTTATTGAAAATGTGTACATATCCATTTTGTATTTTTAAATACAAGGGTATTTTAGTCATTTAAAAGTACAAAATAAATATATACATATTTTCAAAAATCATAAAACTCGGTTATGGATTAAATACACATATATTAATATCTGTATAAAAATTTTAAAAGTAAAAAATATTTGTAGTCCTATCACAAATGGCCTCGCAAGATCATGGTACCATAAAACATGCAGCAAAGTTCAAATTTGGCTAAAAAAATTTAGTTGCATATATGAACTTTTTTGTTATACTATAAGGTACATTAAGTCCTTTATGTTTAAATTTTTAAATTTTAATTATTTATTATCTTTATTAGTAGGTATTTATCTATGATGTTAAAAATCACTTTGGTTGGAATTTATATATTTCAAAATTTTGATACCTGTTGAGAGTAAAAACACAATTATATATTAATGTAGGATGATTTGCAAATATACTTACTTAGTTTGACCATAATTGCAAATATATCTACTTTGCAAATTACTCTTACATAATTTGACCATAATTACAAATATATTCACACCGTTATGACATCATTACTGCTCCATCATGACATATGTATATTTGCAAAAATATGCAAACTATGTAGGTATATTTGCAATTTCAAAAATTAAGTGGGTATATTTAATTCCGCAAATATGCTGATATAATCGGCAAACTTTTGCAAATATACTCATACCATGACAGTGCACCAAATATAACAGTATGGGTATATTTGCAATTATGGTCAAACTTTATAGGAGTAATTTATAATTTTTGAAACTTTGTGGGTATATTTGCAATTATAGTCAAACTACGTCAATATATTCACAAATTATCTATTAATGTATAATATAAATGGGTGTTAATATCTACAAATTGTAGCATCATAAGCGAAAACATGATAAGTGCTTTAAATGGTTTAGATCTTAAAAAAACATTTTAAGATTAAAAAACAAAAAAGGGTGCATGGATAAACCGGTTGCATTAGGTCATAACCCTTATTTATATGTGAATTAAAACATCTAAAAATGGGGAGAAATAATGTGTAGATTTGGAGTAATGTTAACTTGGAACCAGTCCACTCACATTTGAGGAAGTGTTGAACTCGTTCAAGAGAGTCCCATTTGTACCATTTATAATATCTATTCTATTAATTTTTTTATTTAATAATACTAATTGAAATTATTTTAATCAGAAATTCATGTGGGCAACCCATAAAATAATAATTTTAACAGGTTTGTGTTCACTCTAAGACTTTCCTTGGCCACGTATATCTCCATTTGATAGTATTGTATTTATATTATTTTTCTGTTTTTTTATGGATATTATTTTTCTGTTTTTTTTTTTGATGAAAAGGATATCCTCTGTCCTTACTCCCTCTCAATTTGAGAGAAGGGAAGGACAACGGAATCCAACAAATTCATTTCCAAAAAAAAATCTGTACAAAGTTTTTCCATGACAGCTTGGGGTGGAACATCCTACCATAAAAGATGGTCCGCATTTGACACGGAGACCAAATCAGCAAGGGAATGCGCAACAGCATTTCCCTGCCTCAATACATGATGAACAGAAAAAGACCCATTTACATTAAGAATCGTTCTGATTTCATCAATCAAGAAACCCACCGGGGATGAGATAGGTTCCTGGTTGGACAAAAAATTGTAAAGCAGGAGGGAGTCAGTTTCAAATTGCGCTTGCTCGATGTTTAGTTGGACGACCCATTTGATTCCCAAAAGAAGAGCAGTCGCTTCAATAAGTAGCGGCTCTCTCACCCCATCCCACTTCCAGCCCCTGGCAGCAATAAAAGAGCCCCTCGAGTCTCGGATCACCGCGGCGCATCCGAATCCATCCCGATCCATAAGACATCTGTCATCCGTGTTTATCTTGACAAAACCCCAAGGTGGTTTTACCCATCTGGTCACCATGAAACGCTCAGGCGGCTCCGAATATGTGAACAATTTTGCCTCTCGGTAATGGTTAATAAACTCCGTGCACCATGTAATGGTATTTGCAAAATATGGTTGGACACCCTCCTCTCTGAACTTGTTGCGGAGAAACCATACCCGCCAGCAGCAAAGAAGGAAGAAAGTCATATCATCATGCCTCATGTCACGTACACAAGCCTCGAAGACCTCCATAACCGATAGTCTGAGAGGGTCCCCTCTCAGAACTCTTCTACAAATGTCTCTGGTCGCATCACACCTGATAAAGAGGTGGTTAGCATCTTCAACTTCTCTCCTGCAAAACATGCAACATAAGTCAATATCAATTCCTCTGCGGTTGAGGTTTAGCAAGGTGGGGAGAACATCCCTTGCCAATCTCCAACCAAATATAATGACTTTTGATGGAAGCTCCAACCGCCAAAGTGCCCGAAAGATAGCCGCCTGTGCCAGCGAATCAGTTCCTCCACAAAGCATCCTATATGCGGACTTGACCGAGTAGTTTCCATTATGCTCCTGGGTCCAGAACATGCAATCTTCCATCGGTCCCCCCGGAAGAGGAATCGAGTTAACTTCGGGCCACCGTCCTCGCCCAAAGCCGCAACCACGCAATCCCTATTCCATGATTTTGTAGCACAGTCAATGAGGTGATTGACTGTCATGTCATCCGGCATAGAAGAAGGGAGGGGTCCCGCTTTGCAAACTCTGCTCACCAGCCAAGTATCAAAAAACGCCTTCACTCAATTTTCGTTACCAATCCGCCACCTACATCCCAACTGGATGACATCTCTAGCTTTCAAAATGCTCCTCCACGATAAGGAATCCGATGGTTTCTCATTGCAAGTCCAAATATCCGAATTCGGGAAGTGTTTGGCCTTTAGGACTTTATGACATAAGGAGTGAGTAGATGTGACTAATCTCCACACTTGCTTGGCTAGAAGGGCTTTATTGAAACAATGGAGGTCCCTGAACCCCATTCCCCTAATGCATTTGGGCTTGCACATCTCCTTCCATGCCACCTAACTCATCTTCCTCTTTCCATTCTTCTCTCCCCACCATAATTTGCTCAGCATGGCGTTGATGTCATTGCAGAAGGATTTGGGCATTAAAAAGATGCTCATTGCATATGACGGTATGGCCTGGGCAACTGCCTTAATTAGTATCTCCTTGTCGCCTCCAGAAAGCAGTTTGCCGTTTTAGCCTTGAATACGCTTCCAAATCCGATCCTTAATGCCCCTGAAAAAAACCGACTTGGTTCTGCCTAACCACGCTAGGAGTCCCAAGTATTGATTTAGACCCTGTCCTGTAGAGCCCAAGAGCTGAAGTAACTGAGATCTGACATGGCTTCCAGTGTTAGGACTGAAGAAAACCGCCGTTTTGTCAACATTTATCATCTGACCCGAGTGGCAGGCATATCTGTTCAGCACATCAAGTAGGCCCCCAAGATCCGACTCAGTCGCCTTCAGAAAGATTATGACATCATATGCGAAGAGGAGGTGGGATATTGTCGGTCCGTTGGCATTGATCTTGATACCATGAAGAGCGTTGCATGCAATAGCCTAATGGATAAGCCCCGACAGCCCCTCTGCACATAACAAAAAGAGGTATGGGGATAGTGGGTCACCCTGTCGCAGTCCCCTCTGAGGTTGGAAGTATGACGATTTGAACCCGTTGATATTCACCCTGTATGAGACCGTGGAGATGCAACACATAATCCAGTTCACCCACACCGGACAGAAGTTCATAGCTATCATAACCTGTTTAAGAAAATTCCATTCAACTTTGTCATATGCCTTAGACATGTCTAACTTGATCGCCATCTCTTTCTGTCCCCCCGATTTCCTTCTGCGCAGAGAATGAATAGCTTCATAAGCAATAAGCATGTTGTCAGTAATCAGCCTTCCTGGGACGAATGCACTCTGTTCATCCCCAATGACATCGTGGAGCACAGTCTTAAGTCGGTTAGCGAGAACCTTTGCCAAAATTTTGTATGTTACATTGCATAGACTGATCGGCCTGAAATGGGAAAGGTGATGGGCTTCCGCCCTCTTCGGAATTAATACCAAGGTGGTGGTGTTGAGAGCCCCGATGAGTTTCCGCATTTGTTTCGGGTCCCGCTCGTCAGAGAAAGTCCTACACCATTTGGTAATGTCGCTACCCACAGAGTTCCAATGCCTTTGGTAAAACCCCGCCGACAGCCCATCAGGACCGGGTGCTTTAGTAGGCCTCATGCTTTTAACTGCCAGGATTACCTCCTCAGGAAGAATTGGCCGGGAGAGACAAAACCTTTGGTCGTTTGAGATTCTTCTGAAAATAACAAACTCCACCCATGGTGCCGCTGAGGGATTAGAGGATGAAAAGATCCCAAAGAAATGCCTAACCGCCATATCCATAAGTTTATCCTGCTCCCGAACCCAATAGCCATCCTGGTCCCTTAACGCCTCAATGGTATTAGCTCTGCGTCTATTGGAGGCCGTCCGATGGAAAAAACCTGTATTCCGATCGCCCTCCCGAAGCCAGTGGGTCTTGGCCCTCATCCTCCATAGCTGCTCCTCGTCCTCCAGTAAGAGGTTAATCTGGAGCTTGAGTTTTTGCATGGCTGCGTCCCTACGATCACTTGGATCCTCATGTGAAAGGGCCTCCACCAATTTGTGGTTCTGCTCAATCCTCCTTCTGATATTTCCCCGTCTCCTACGATTCCATAAGGAGAGTTCCGATGCAGTGCGTTCCGATTTCCAGCAGAGTTCTTCATGAACATTCATCCTCAACCTAGCCTGAGGCTCCCAAACTTTGTTGATAATCCTTGTGGCTTCTTCGTCCCTATTCCAGAATAATTCATAGCGAAATTCTCTTGGCGGTTTCCTTCTATCGTGATTGGGCTCCCAGACGAGCAATAACGGACAGTGGTCAGATGTTGGAGCCTGCATGTTGATAATTTTTGCATAAGGGAACAAATTAAGCCAGGATGGGGTGGATAGCCCTCTATCCAGTCTTGCTTCAACTCTGTCTTGTCCTCTTCTGTTGTTCCTCCACGTCATTGGGGCGCCAATAAAACCCAAATCAATAAGATTGCAACAATCCAAGGCATCACAGAATCGGTCAAGTTGTGCCTGAGGCCGGGTTCTTTCGCTTTTGTATTCACTGTGATCCAATTATTTTTCTGTTTTAGTTGTAACGTCACTATTTAAACGTCACTATCTCCTTTTTCCTTTGTGCTTTCGATCGCATGCTGTTTTCAACCTGATTCACGTACAAGTGTAGAATGGACCCATGGTGATTTTTTAAATTAAAAATATTGAGTATAAGAAAATCCGGGAAAATGGCTTGTATTGGACGTCTGAACAGAAGTGATAAACAAGAGAAAAGCCGTACGGTGCTTCAGATGGCATAAAAATGAATGCCAGAATTGTGGCTAGTTCATACACGGCCGGCCATGATATTGCGATAGGAATCATCTACAAATCCGATGGTCAAAATAAGTTAATATGAACAGTTTACAACAGTTTCTTTTTTTTGCCTGGACTTAGAAGACTAGTTCTGGTTACGGTTAACAATTTGCCGAGAATTTACATGAAGATTTCGAGGCATTACAAGGAACCTCGAAAGTTACTTGAAAAAATAAAATTAAAACAGCATACGTTCTAATAAAGAAACATATTATATAAAGGGTAAGAATCACCTTAACGAAATTGGTTTATGTAGCTAAATTTATTAGTATGTAACGTATATTTGATTACATTAGATATATTTTTACTTGTTAATTTAGCTCCAATTACTTTTGAATGGTAACATACCCTCAGCAAAATTTTAATTTAACTTTAACGCTTGCGTCTTTAGGCAAAGATACTTGGTACAAAAGTTAGGTAAGTATTATATTAATTAGTGCTAAGGTTGTATTATCATATATATCCAAATTTAATAGCTGCAGTTACGCATTACGGTTGAATGTGGGGATCGCTGCTGTATGCTTTTATGTAACTAGATCACATAAAAGTAGTTCTATGTAATCCTCTTAAATTTTAAAATTTTGATATTTAATGGAAAACTCAATCTATTGATTGTATTTAACATTATTTGTTTAATTATGAGACCAAGTTTTATCCAAATCCAATACGTGCATAAGCCACATTTGCTAAAAAATAGGTACATTCATACGTAGATTAGGAAAAATGCTTAAATTTATTCACTCATATATATATATATCGAAATATAATAATACTTTATAGAATCATTTATTCATATAATAATGATCTTTTAAATATTTAAATGTTGAAAATACTACTTAAAATTGATATTTAGAATTAAATTATTTTATTGTGCTAATTTTGCATGTTTGTGGACAAGACCGATATACAATAATATTAGATAAATAAAAGAGTTTCTATAATAATATAAGTGATGCTAAACACAATAGATTGAGTGTTTCATCAACCATTTAGATGTTGAAAAATGAAGTAATTACATAGAAAGTAGGTTTTATAGAAGCATTTCTGTTTTACTGATGAATTTTATTAGTGAATAAAGGTTTAGTTGAAACGGGACTAAGTGTTCATATAACCCTTTTAAATTTTAAATTATAAATTTTTTATATTTGATGGAAAATTCAATCTACTTATTTTAGACTAAGAGAAGTTTCATTTAAATCAAATATACGTTTATGCAAAATTTTCTCATAAATAGTTATATTTATGTGTAAATTGAAAAAAATACTTAAATTTATTCATATATGTATTAGAATATAATAATACTTTGTACAATTATTTATTCACACAGAAATAATATTTTAAATTGTTTAGATATTGAAAATACAACTTTAAAAATGATATTTAATATTAAATTATTTTATTATATTGATTTTACATATTTGTATATGGAGCACATGCACAGCGATACTATGTGAGTGAAAAAGTTTCCAAGATATTACAAATAATAATAAATAAAATGGATGAATTAAATTTTCATCAACGATCAAAATATTCAAAATAAATGAATTATATAAAAGAGGGGTTTTAAAGAAGCATTTCCACCATTAAGAATAGTGAAAAGCAAAAAAAAAAAAAAACTTTACTCTCTTCACCTTTATTCACTACCTAAACCCTAATTTCCACAGTATTATTTTTTATATTCAATTAATTTTTACACTTATACGTAAAACTTCTCTATTAATTTTATTTTTAATTATTGTCTCTATCGTATTATATACCAGTTTTCACTTTTTAAAATTTTATCGTTTAATTTTTCCCTTCTTTTTCTCGTTATGAATCGGAATCCGATTTGGCGGTGCAAACAGTGGAAGCAATGGATGATGATGGTCGGCATTGGCGGCAAAGACGCCAGAGGACACTCCCTGTGAAGAATAAGACAGAACGTGCAGGGGTATAAATATAATTAGAAAATTGCAGAATTTGATTACTAAGGAGATGTTTAGTAACGTTGGAAAGCGGGGGAGACCTATGGAGGATATACTGCTCCTGTTATTTTTCGACCCATCATCTAATGACTTTATTTTTCCAATTTTACCTCAGCATTTTAATTAATTTTTTCTAACTACTTTATTTATTCTAACTTTACTTATATTATTTCATATCTAAAAAAAAAATTCATTTTTCACTTCACCCCAGAATCCCGCAAACCTCCACGTTACCAAATGCCTCCTTAGAGAATAATTTTTCTATTATTCAAGCATAAGGGACGAATATGCTGTTTCGGGATATTTATTCAGCAAATTCTCTTTTAAAATGTCGTAATTAATATCTTCGAAAAGATGATTAAAATATTATAATTAATATCTTCACAATGCTTATTAGGGTAGCGCGCTCATTGTCCTAATCTGTGTTCGTAATTTCCACAGCAGATTTGACACTCTGTCGCAACCGTTGGCTCGGACCGTCCAACAGCAGCGAAGCGGCCATGAAATGTTAGTGTGCATTTACAATGCATCGAAACTTCACATAATGTGTCTCTAAGGCCACGACAGCTTTGCGTACCAGGCTCTTGCTCGGTTGCAAGATTCGGATTCACTTGGAGTTGTTTTTTAGAGCTTTCGTTTTTTGTTCTCTTCAAAAAAAAATTTGATATATATTTTTATATTACAATGAGGCTCCAGAACATTCTTACAATTTCTTTTGCAACTCGTTGCATCATTCCATCTTTTCCTAATAATATTATATTATTATACAAATATTTTAATAATATTCAATTTTTTTTTTTAACAATATTACCAACTTTCCACTACTGTAGACGCTCCCAGAATCTGAGGAAAATAACGCCATCACACGTTCGGACCCTCGTCAGCACAAAGAAATGAAAGTTTACGCTCCAAAATTGTGCCGGGACTTTACCATGCCTATGACAGCTTTGATGCCGCTCATTTCTTCATGGTTCTGGATCGAGAAGAAGCATTTAATTGCTAGTCATGTCGTAGTTCGTACAAGTGCTGCTGCGTCAGTGGGTCATTATTTCGTCCTTCTGCGCACTACCAGCTGCAATTCACGCAGGAGGGGATGGCTAATGCACCACTGCATCCACCCACATCGTTAAACCGTCTCCTCGATCCGGTCCGTCGTGTTTACACATGACGCACTATACCTGAATGTAACGCGCAGCTCCACCCCACCCCCCCCCACGACATATTTTCAAGATAATTTTTTTCAATTTTAATACATTTTATTATATTTTTTAATTTAAGTTTTCTATTATCAATACATATAATTATATTCTTACCCTATTTGCTTGAATCATTTGAAATATAATCCATAAAATACTTATAATATTTAACCCTTGGGCTTTGTTTCTATTTTTAAGATGTTAATATTGATTAAAAGTTCAATACGTTTGTTGTGTTTAACATCGTTTAGTTCTGAATTAAATTTTCATTCAAATTAAATATGTACATGAGTCATATTTGCTCAAAAATATATATATATTTATGTGTAAATTAGGAATAATGCTTAAATTTATTCGCATATATATTAGAATATAATAATACTTTATAAAATTATTTATGTACATAATAGTGATATGGATGACTCGGATGTTGAAAATATTACTTAAGAATTATTTTTTAATATTAAATTATTTTATTATATTAATTTGACTAATTTATATATAGAGCTCTTATACAATGATACTAAACAAACAAAAAAAATTTATGATAATAAAGTTAATTTTTTTATCAACGGTTAAGATATTATTAAAAAAAAAAGAGTTACGTGGAAACAAGTTTTATATAAGTGGGAGCTATAATCATGTGCCATTGCTAACCAGTGGGCCTAGTTACTAGGAACTAGATTACAACAGTGCACACACTACTGCAATTGTCACTGGGGCATTGGCACAAAAAGCAACTATGGGCACGCTTGGTAATGCATATCCGTGGCTTTTCCTAATTTTCGTCTCTCTTCTACACATGCTTCTATAAAATGATTTTACATCTTAAATATCTAATAACCTTACATTTTCCAACTTTATTTTTATATTTTAACAATTTTTTCTTTTAATTATCATGTTTATTCGAAAATTATCCTATCATATTATATTTCAGACAATTTTTTAAAATATTTTTTCCTACTTCGTACACTATAGTGAAGAAGCGTGGTCAAGTGGTGCACATGAGGTGGTGCATTCTTCCATTTAGAACAATACCACAGTACTATAATCCTCATTTACGCCCATGGGGAGCGGATTGGGATTTTCACCTACACTCTGTCACCCGGGCTACCACTCACCTCCCCATGGTCTCTCGACTCTCGATCCTTACGTGGCACGGGGTGGGTAACAGTCGCTCGTACCAATTCGCTTCTAGTAAATAGTAATCCTTCTACTTACCGGAGCGCAATCCGATGCACCCGGGTGCATAGGATTGCGCTCCCTACTTACCATGTCGACCGTTGCACCAGCAGCGTCGGTGAACGTGGCAGCTAGTAAAAATTGGCTGCAAATTACCCAAGCTCTCGTTCCAGTGCCCATTTATAATTCGCGATGTATGGTTTTACTTTCATTAAAGAGTCCGTAGCCTGTACGACCGCCTCGTACAGGATTCAGAGCATTTATTTTTTTTATTAGGATATTTTTCCATCATATCACAGCCGGTATCAACCAGAGCTTGAAGATAATTCTTAAAAATTTCTAGAGAATGACGTGAGTTTCAAAATATCAATAACAAAGATCATAAGTTTCTAAATATTAATAAATAGGCAAAACTTCTAAATTTGCATAACCGAGATTTTAAACGGACAAATGCATAGCAACGACAACGTTGCTGACCACCTGCGCTATAAGCTGGTCGCATCGAGAGCATCTATTTATGATCTCTCAACAACTGCAACACTGATCTATCAACCAACAAAAAAAACTGCCACAATGCAGGGAGAGAAAAGATGCATGGTTTTACTTTCATTAAAGAGTCCGTAGCCTGTACAACCGCCTCGTACAGGATCGAGAGCATCTATTTGTGATCACTCAACAAGAAACAATGATCTATAGAAAAAAACAAAAACAAAAAAAAACTGCAACAATGCAAGAAGAGAAAAGATTCCAGTCGCTTTGACGTTTCAAAAAAAAAACGGACGCCAGGAGATGATTATCGCGGGGGTGTTTGATACAAGATTCTCCCATTAAATTTGTATATGAAATGAAAATGTAATGACGTTTATTAAGAACGAGTAAAATTAAAATGGATAAAATTATGTTGAAAATTGAAAATACTCTCTATAAAATTGGAAAATTGTCTTGAAAATAACAATACAAATTCAAATCAAGAACTTGCATGATTTGGAGCAGACTATCTTCACCATTGCTTTTTGCAATTGAACGTGGACCATTTATGTAAATAGGAGCCCAATTATATATCATGGTGTATTTTAGGCAAAAATATATTATTTATTTATTTATTTTTATAATTAGTTATATTTTTTAATTGTTTTTTTATAAACATATTTGTCTAAGTATTTTCAATACATTCTAAGTGTATTCAGTCTATACACCAAGTTTTCTCATTTTATAATATTTTTATTTTTATTTTCGAAAATTAATTTTTTAAGAGGTGAAAAATAACTTAAATACCTCTAAAATTGATGATTTTTTAAAATAACTATAAATATCTAAAAGTATTTTAAAATGACAAACTTGGTATATAGATTAAATACACTTAAGAAAAACATGTTTATGAAGAAAAATAAAATAAAATAAATAGATAATATATTTTAGTCTAAAATACAATATTATCGGGCTTCTTATGAGTATACACAAGATTTCCTCGTGATAATAAAAAATAAAAAATATTTTTGAGAAAAATGGGGCCATGGCCACTATACCCTATCATTTAGCAAGTGGGGAACCAACTTATTTGAAGGCACAGGAGTCATCCACCAATATCATCACTGTAAACTGTAAAGGTTACGTGGCATTCCGCGCCCTTCGCTGGTTGAATTTTAGCGAGGAGAATGGAGAAGGGGCGACATGTTCCAAAGTTTCGAATGCAGAGGGGGCTCGTTGTAATTTTTTGGCTTTTTACAAAACGGCTTTTGTTTAGCCCGCCGGATCCAAAGGCAATGTGTGCGACCGTAAAAGGCACCCGTACACAACCCTAACATACATGCTTATACGAGATGAGGATGAGATAAATTATGTACGATGGAAAAAAGTATTATTATATATTGAGAATGAAAAAAATTGCATTGTGATTGTGAAAAATTGTATTGAAACTGCAAAAATTATGCTATTATTTTTTGAAAATAAAAAAAGAGTATTTGGGAAATTATAAAACATTTGGATAAAAAGTTTTTGTGCAATCATCTTTGAAATAAAGAGAAAATGACGTGACAGAATATGAATAAAGAAAATAAAATTAAAATAGATAATTAATTATATAGGTTGATGTATTAAAATGATTGAAAAGTATAATAATTTGTATAGAAATATAGGAATAAGTAATTTAAAAAACAGGTTTGCTTCTATATAACTACCTAAAAGCAGTTCCATATAACTCCTTCCATTTTTGAGATTTCGATGTTCGATAGAAAATATAATTCATTCATTGTATTTAACATCATTTGTTTAGTTAAATGACCGATTTTCATCCAAATTAAGAATTAGATAATGTAATAGGTAAATTCATGCGTAAATTAAGAAAAATACTTAGAAATATTTATATATGTATTAGAATATAGTATTACTTTAAAGAATCATTTTTTCACATATTTATGATATTTTAGATAATTTAGAAGTTGAGAATACTACTTAAAACTGATAATTAACATTAAATTATTTTTATTACATTAATTTTTTACTTTTGTAAATGAGACCCATATATAGTGATACTAGATAAATGAAAGAGTTTCCATGATAATATAAATTATACAAAATATAATAGATAGAGTGAATTTTTCATCAATCATCTAAATACTAAAAGTGAAAAAAATTACATAGAAAGAGAGTTTTATAGAAGCACTCTTGTTTAAAAAATAAAATAATTATTGAGTGTGAAAAGTTGTAGATCTCAAAGTGTTAGTTGAAAAACAAATACACACAATTTTTTTTTTTTTTTGGAATTGTATTCCATCTTAATCCAAAACTAATCCTAATTCAAAGACAATTCCTATCCTAGATGTGAACAAATCCTAATACAGTGTAATATAGGGTGTGTTTGTTTAGGGCAAAAAAATGTCAATTAAAACTTTTTCATCTAAAACTTTTCACTCTTCATAATTACTCTATTTTTTAATTATTTTTTCACATTTTTCTATACAAACTACCCTACTTTTCAATTATTTCTACACAACTATCCATACAACTAACCTATCTATTTTAACTTTATTCTCTTTACTCCTCATCATTACTCCTATTATATCACATCACTTTCTATTGATTTGACAACTTCTACTTCAAAAAATTTTCATCAAAAGTTTTACCTCCAACCAAACACACCCATAGTTTTATTCTTATATTTTACAACTCAACCCAAATATATATATTATCTTTCTAAATGCTAAAAGAGTGACAACGAAGATGTTACACTAAAAAATGGAAGAGAACCCTGCGTCGTGACTCGGACTTTCTTGGTAGAGTTTTTTTTTTTTTTTTGAAAATGACTTTCTTGGTAGAGATGAGACCCCTTAATCCACGGGGCCCAATTCAGTGCACCCGGGTGCATTCAGCCTCAATGCACCCGGGTGTACTGCACCTATTTTTTTTTATTTTTTTTTAAAATTTTTTTTATACAATGGTTAATCTAGGTTTATTTAACATATGTATCAATTTTTACTATTTTTGGAGACTTTTAGATATTTTTTTTAGATTTTTTAAAATCAGTGGCATTTTCGGTAATTTAAAATTACGAAAAATGCCACTGATTTAAAAAAATCTAAAAAAAATATCTAAAAATATCCAAAAATAGTAAAAATTGATACATATGTTAAATAAACCTATATTAACAGCTTCATGAAAAAATTTTCAAAAAAAAATAAAAAAAAAAGGTGCGGTGCACTCGGGTGCATTGAGGCTGAATGCACCCGGGTGCAATGGATTGGGCTCCTTAATCCACAGTAATATTGCGGACCTGTACGATTAACATTTCAAGTCAATTGTTTTCCTTCCGCTATTGTCATTAATGGTATCTGATATTATAACCGATCTCATTCATGTGAGAGATAATAAGCCTCCTCCACCTATCCTTTAGGAGACGGGGAAACAAAAGGTTATACCTACAATCATGGAAAGAGAAGAACTCCTACTAACATTCATGTGGAGGCCCCCGAATGGCCCAATGAGTTTTTTTTTTTTTTTTTTTCATTTTTTCCTAAAAAAACGTATGACCATAATTTGTTCTCGTAACTATGTATATGACTTTACATATATAAAAAAATATATATAACAATTAATTTTGTTGTCGTTTTTCGAACATTACAGCGTTGTCATCAATAACCGACTAGAATATGTTTTTTTACTAAAATTACATATATAAAAAAAATTGCTTGCATACGGCTGTCTTCTTGCATTTGGTTGTCTTCTTGCATATGGTTGTCAATATATAATAAAAGTTATACTTTGTATGAAAAATGAGGAAATAATTTTTGGTTTTAGGAAAAGATATTTTTGTTAAAGCACATAGTCAAAATTTAGGGCCTTGTTTCATCGAAAAAAAAGGCCTCGTCATATTTGGAATAAAGCATAAAAAGTATAACCATATTTAATAATCTAACATAAATGCGGTAATATTTTTGCGAATATGTGATCACTTAAATGGAACCAAAATTGTTAATTTTTAAAATTATATCTGCATTTCCCAGAATGTAAAATTTGACATGTAAATACACTTTGGGCCAATATTTTCATAAAAGCTAAGAATATATAAAGCAGCTCGGATTAACAAAATCAAAGCATGAAAATTGATATTTTATGGTTTTCGGTTGCATGAAATATCTTTTCTCCAGACTCGAGTGATTGATTTACCATTACTATTAGCAACTGTAATATTTGTGTCATATCATCTTTCTTTCCAAATAAAACCGTTTAGTTATTTTGACCTCGTTTTCGATATTTATTTCCCTTGTAATCATGCCGAGTAGTAAATATATTTAAAGAGATTACATGTGGTCCTAAATTAAAATTGAAAATAAAATTTTAAAAATTAGACTATGTATGCATTGAGGGTGTATCGGTGATAAGTAAAAGTTGTTAAGCTAAAACTTTTTATTCTTCGTAATTGTAATCATTTCTTTTCATTTTTCTAAACAACTATTTTATTTTTCAATTATTTTTACATAACTATTTATATAACTAATATATCTATTTTAATTTTATTCTCTTCAAATCTTATCATTAAACTTATTATATCACATCATTTTCTCCTAATTAAAAAATTTTCACACAAATTTTTGCATCTAAAAATTTTGTTACTTTCGAAATACATCTTAAATCATTAGCCTTTATTTAACATAGTATATAATTAGTTCAATAGTTTTATATTTTATTTATATTTTCCATAGATACATGTAATTTTATATTAACATTTTACACTTTGTTTCCATTCGTTACACTCATCTCAAGAAATCATCTTATTAGTGTTTGAAAATAATCATATATTTTTGACAACTCCTTTTCTTCTTTCCCGTGAAGAACGTCAACATTCTCGAATTCTGATTTTTTACGACCGGTCGTCCGATCGGCCTTGGAACGACCCGCAGCGTCAGCCGTTGGATGCTGCGGGTTTAATCTGGACCGGTCGATACCATGAGGGGAAAGGCTGCAGTCTGGCAGGCAATTTAATGCCTGAGGCATATCCGGCAGGGCCTTGTCAGATGGGGAAATTTTTAAACGCACACCCGCAATCTCTCTCTCTCTCTCTCCCTCTCCCACCCCGCAGCTTTCCCGTCCTCTGCTCCCTCTCCCTCCTCCGAGCAAACGGAGCAACCATGGGGACAAACTCATCAGACAAGCTCTTATCTTCCGACGACACCAAGCTGTATGTCGGTGGAAGATAGACCTTCATAACAGCATTTCCAATAGGAAGTTCCATCAGCGTTCCCGGCGCCTGCACCGGCCACATCGACACATACGATGCTACGTGCTCGAACACCTTCTTTCTGAGTCTCTGAAAACGAATTTCCGCACACGCGTCTGATCATGGAGTGCATGTGAGAGATCTGAGCCTGCGATCGCACAGCTGCACTTGCTGATCATCCAGGAACATCGGCTTTTCTTCTGTCCTTCAATTTGTCAAGCATATTTTCTGCTAGAACCATGAATGATGCTTCGTTGAAGCTGTCTGCCGAAGAAAATATAGATCTTTTCTCGAGGATGTGTTTTCCGGCTGTGCAGAGCCCACCGTCGTGACTTCAATGCCATTCATCGCCGAGATTAGTGACTTGAAAGATCCTCCCTTTATGTGGACCACGTGAGAATTGAAAAAAATGGAATTGTTTAAAAATCAGCACGAGCGCGTGGAGATCATCTAAGTATTGTTATATGTGCTTTGTGAGATATTGAAATGATAACTTGGTTTCGAATGTTATTGTAAAAAATCCTTGGCAGCTTAAGAGATGTATGAATTTTTTTAATGTGTATATATAGAGGTATTTGCAATATCATTTGTTTTATTTTCAAATTCAGACATTGCATTCACGAGACCAGTTGTAGTTGGCAAGTTGCACTGCAATGAATTTAAAGCACCAGCGCACATTGGAAGGAATTTTCTGTTAATGTGTGACATTTAATGAAAAAATTTGTTATTTTTTCAATATCTTCTAGCACGGGGAGATGATTTTTGTGTTTAAGCAGCTGCAGCAGAGTGATGGATGGTTCTGTGGATGGTCAGTCAGTGAAGCAGTTCCTTATTCCAGACTACATACTAACATTAAATCTTTCAAGAATGTGCTGAAGCTACATAATAGCTGCTGAGATAAGATAACTCCAAACGGTGAGGGCGAGAGGGGGACAGCGGCAGTGCGCGTGGGCTGGCTGGCGGCTCGGAGGAGGGAGAGGGAGCAGAGGACGGGAAAGCTGCGGGGTGGGAGAGAGGGAGAGAGAGAGAGGGAGGGAGAGAGAGGGAGGGAGATTGCGGGTGTGCGTTTGAAAATTTCTCCATCTGACAGGGCCCTGCCGGATATGCCTCAGGCATTAAATTGCCTGCCAGACTGCAGCCTTTCCCCTCATGGTATCGACCGGTTCAGATTAAACCCGCAGCATCCAACGGCTGACGCTGCGGGTTGTTCCAAGGCCGATCGGACGACCGGTCGTAAAAAATCAGAATTCAACATTCTCAGGGATGTATCTGTAATTGCAGAAAAGCAGGCATGAAAAACGAGAAATTCTCCTTCTTCGCGGCGAGGGGAGTAGCCCTGACGTAAAGCTAGAACGAGGGGTAGCCGCCGATCATCACCGAATGGATCGGGACAAGAGAAAGCGATCCCAGCCGTACAAGAGGTGGGCCTATACTTTTGTTAGCCAACACAGAGTGATCCAGCCTCAATAGGAACCTGCTAACAAGCCAAGGTGCCATTTCAATGATCTCTGACAAATACCTAATAGCAAGCAACCTCTCCTCATCTTCACGTCCATTTGAGTTCTCCACCTAACAGGGGACTCCGATTCAGTGCTCCCGGGAGCGTGCAGTTTTAACATATATATAAATTTTTACCATTTTTGGAGATTTTTAGATATTTATTTTTGATTTTTAAAAATCAGTGGCATTTTAGTAATTTAAAATTACGTAAAATGCCACTGATTTTCAAAAATAAAAAATAAATACCTAAAATACTCCAAAAATGGTAAAAATTTACACACATATTAAATACACTTGGGCTAACATGTTTATGAAAATATTTTCAAAAAAAATAAAAAAATATATATGTATGCGCCCGAGAGCACGCAGCACTGCACGCTCCCGGGAGCACTGAATCGGGGTCCCCTAACAGGGGCCGCACGATGTTGACCGTCCAGATTCGCGCGCGCGCATCTCGCCAGTGTTAAGCGCATTCCTTTGTCGTAGCCTTCGAGAAGGGCACAGGTTTACGTTTAAGATGAGTCGAAGGACAGTGGTAAAGATTTAGATAAGGATGAAATACAATTTTAATTTTTAAAAAAATTTCATTTTCAATACGCAATAACATTACTTTTTCAATTTTTAATATTATTTTTTTCGAATTTCAAATATAATTTCCTTTATTCCGATATATAATGGTCACCTTCCACCTCTTCAAGCTTGAATTGGATTATATACTAAGAATCAGAAAAGCAATATGAAAAAAATAATAATAAATTATTATTTTTTAAGAACATGAGAAATATTTTTAGAAATGTGAGATTACATACCAGCATACCATCCTCTCCAAGTTATGAACAAAGATATAAGTCATTTTATAATTACGGTGATAATGCTCATCTCTAAATGCATTTAGGGCATGTTTCCAGGCATTTAATATTCTTCGATTGATTCTGCATCATCGTTTCCCAAACTATTTTTAAATTTTAAGATAATTTTTTAAATTTTAAATATTACTTTACTCATTCTTAATACAATTTTATTCATTTCAATATATATTATTACATTCTCATTCTAAGTAAAAATTGGATCTGATATAGTTTGAAACAAGTCCTTAAATATTGAATGTTAGTGCGTAAACTTTCGACTGTTGATCAAATGCTGCTTTCCGAGGTGTTTTGGCTGCGCGATGGAGCGAGAGCTTGGCGTGGTCGGCTACCCCACGATATCGTGGTTCGCCTTTCACGGTTCGTTTCCTGATGGTGATTGGTGACCTACTGACCCATCCACATGCCCCCCGCATGCATATGCAGATATTGCGCCGGACAGGCAGAACAATTGTCTGGATCTAGCCCTAAAGCAACATACGTTGATATGCTATGCAGAAGGTTGATCCGAGCCATGGGTCGGTCACCATCCGTGTGGAAAGCAAGCACAGAAACGCCCACCTCCAATGGTTCAACATCACTTTTTTATGATCAGCCAAATGGCGTTGCACTGCGCATTCTGGTTCTTATGGGTCAAAGCCGACAAATTCGACCATTTAATTAACTGTAGGAAAGGCTAACCAGACAAAGCGCTGCTTTTCTTTTCTTTGGTTTGGTTTTTGTGAGCCTACGGCCGTTGAAACATGTTGAGTTGATTCTTCTGGAAGAGATTCGTTTCTCTAAGCCCGAAAATTAAGAAAATATTTCCAACTTCAGGTGCAGCTCCCAATTCGAGGGGGATGGCAAGGCATGTGTAGTTTTTTTTTGATGGGTATATATAATTACATGTATCTCAACACATATTATACTTGAAGATCTGAGACATTCTTACAAATCTGGGAACACATAACGTCCCAAAGAAATCTGGAAGACACAGCTTCCAACAGCCACCTGGGAGACCACCTGCTCCCACACTTTCCACCCGGGAGACCACCTTGCTCCCACACTCTCCACCCGGGAGACCACGCTCCCACGCCTATACGGAGATTCGATCCCCCGCCAGCCGCAGCTACGGCTGTCTGTGCCGCAGCTGGCGACCAACCGAGCTAGCCTCGGTTGGTAAGGCATGTGTAGTTTTGATCCTCATCCATTAACAAAAGATCCTGCCTGCGCTTGCCCTTTCAAAATAAGGACTTCGTTGCGAACCGCATGTTATCATATCCTGACAATCGATTCAATTGTATTGAATGCAAATAGCCGCAAATGGGCACAGCAGGTCCAAGCAGGTAAACTAAGACCGCAATTGACGGATGAATTAGAAGATTTTCGCAGGCCTTTACGACCAAAGCGCAAGTCTAGCCAGAATCCATGAAATTCAAACTAAACGGTAGAAAACATGGTGGGTACATTTAAGATGCATCATGGACTAAAATTTCGATTTTGTAATCTAAGTCGCTAAGTTATGCAACGGCCAAAATTGATTTTTAGCTCTGTTCAGATCTCTAGTGTTTCACATCTCAGACAACAGTCTCCTTTTGACTAGCTACTGAAACTTGTCGTATATCAAACGGCTTAAAAATGATAAAAATATGGATTGAAGGTCCACATATGGATTGAATTTATTAGAAGAGCACATAAACCATAACTGGAGCATATATTTTTCTGACAAACCGACAGCAGGCAAAAAGAAAAAGGGGTAAAAAAAGCAAAAAGAAAAAAAAAAAAGGCGCACGTGGCGATGACTGGGGTCGAGGAAAGGAAAGGTCGCAAAGAAAAGTGCACACCCCCTGGGCGGGGCATTGGAGGGATAAAAACCATCAGACTCCAGATGCCAATGCAAGAAAATCTGGAATGCCTACCCCAGCGGAAGGCACGCGAGGCTGTTTCGTTTTTCGCTTTTATTATTGTTATTTATTTACTCGAGCGGACCCGTAATTGATGCTCCCGAATCATGAAAGGCGCGCATAGCGCACATGTTTTCCCACGCAGGAGAAAATGCAATCATGATTGATGATTCCTGCACCGCCAAGTCCCTTTCTTCAAACCCTCATCAACAATTGCAACGACTCATTCACAGAACTGGCTTTTAAGTTGTTTAGATAATTGTAATTACGTGCTCCAATTCTCCATCTTTACTCAATTATGAGTTGATAATGACAGAATCTATTATTAGAGGTCATCTTTTTGAACTTTTCCTCGGTTCTTACTTTTCCAGCACATTTTCATGAAATAAATGCCAAGCAAAAAGCAACGTTCTCTATTTTCCCAGTGGAGTAGCCATTTGGGATTAGAGATCTGAGCGCTCGGGCGGCTTTAGCTGGCGCCGTGGCAATGGAGTTCGAAATCTATCCTCCACCGCTCAAGTATCCAGTGGATGTTTGGAAAAGTAAAAGCTATGTAAAATATAGTATTAAATAGAAGTAGAAAATAGAATATTTTAGAAATTATGTGGTTGATATGAAATGATAAGAGTAAAGTTAAAATAAATATGTTTGTTGTAAGATAGGTGATGGGAAAAATGTTTAGAATATAGAGATAAAAATAAAAATATATAATGATTAGTTGATTAATGAGGTGTCTTGAAATCCGTAAACCCACCATTTCCCACCCACGGTTCCCACCACCCATTGCCAAATGTTCCGTTGATTTCTTTGTTGGAAAATTATAGAAATTCTTGAACTTTGTAATATAACTTGAGAATTTGAGATATAACGAAGTTTATCAATGAAAAAATTTGAATGAAGTAGCAATTGAATCGGGTCTGGCCACCGATTAGTGCTTGCTGCTTGTAGTTATGGCCCACCAAGCGTGTTGGCCATCATTCCACTGGGTATTCAGGCAATGATGCACAGAGCATATATATATTGGCAATTTCCGTTGGCAAAACCTTTTTTTAAAAATCCCGATTTAAAATAGAAAAAACTCTGAAGTGCTGTTATTTTGTTGGGATGCTTTTGCATACGTACTAATTTGTGCAAAATTACAGGAATATCCTTTAGTTACACAAACTTGTATAAAATTGTAAGCATATTCATTCTATCTCGGTTTCATTGATTTATCTAAATTTTTGATGAAATGATGAAACGCCGCCGTGGATAATAAATTAATTATTAGCATTGTTATTTTTATTATTAAAATATTTATTTATAATTATTTATTTTATCATATATTTATCATTTGCGACAGTTTTTACAACAAATGAAAATACTTGTTAACATAATAAAATTTATCGTGATGTATATTAACATGGCAATGTTTATTATTTCATCAAAAATTTAACTACCATTAATAAAATTTTAACCAAATGAACACACTTGCAATTTTATACAAATGTTGCGTAGTATTTTGCAATTTTATTAAAATAAGGAATTCAACTGTGGAGTCACAGATGCAAAATACTCTTTATTGTTCAAATTTTGTTACACGCCATATGATGAGAGGATAAATTAGAAAAACTTAAATGTTAAAATTTACTCTTTTCCATAAACTACTCTTTCACCGGTAAGACCGCAAGAATTATTATTATTATTATTTTGATATATAGACCACAAGAATTTAGACTGCAAAGATAAATATTTTCGATCTTCTAGGTTTTACTCATATAGGTCATGCATGAAGCATCATCGAATAAACGTTCCTGCGCATTAATAAAAATTCAAAGCCGTTGTCTCTCAGGGCATAACCAAATGATTTGACATTTGCTTGTGCGTAAGTAAAATTCTAATTTCGAATCTAAGCTAGAGCCCTAATCTTCATTCGCATCAAAAAATAAAAAAATTCCTGGTTGTCATAGTTAAAAGAATGCATGAATTATGTATGTGATTAGAGCTATTTTAATTACTAATGGTATCTGCCAAAAACTAATAAATATTTTAAATTTCAATATGGAAAATAACTTTTTAAATTCTAATAAGTATTCTCCAAGTTCAAGATAGTTGGACGGGATGGCTATGCAGGGGCAATGAGCTACAACGAATGAAAGCAATTTAATCAAAATATATTTAGTACTACAAAAATATTCTATAATAATTCTAAACTCCCATTGGCCACGTAGCACATTTTGAGGGACTTGTTGCATAATTGAATCTAATGCTTTTGTTTCCCTACATAGTTAATCATAAATTATCAATATTGTAAAATATCCCTACATCAGGAGAACTAAATATCTGATTAGTGACATCTATGTCAACAAGTGTTACCACTAGGATAACCCTTTGGTGGCAAAAGACATAGAGATTTACGTGGAAAAGAAAATCTTAAAAGATTGGAGGCATTCTAAAAAATTAGAAGAGAAAAGATTATCATTATGGTTTGAAAGGCATAAAACAATCAAGCCCCTTAAGTTAGGCTTAAGCAAATTCTTCATGAAAAAATAAGATAGCGATACAAAGGAAATACAAGTGAAGAGGACATCAACTTCATACTCCTTTCTTCATCTTCTTCATTATTTTATATAACCTTCTTAGTGAACCGCTTATGAACTCTCTTACCAAGGCAACCATCATTACTAGATCCGATTTATTGTAGGCTTTCAGGTAGTATGATCAGGGGTGAGATGGTTTCATGAGTGCCATAGAACAGTTTCATTAGATGCCAACTTTATTGGGCCATTTGATGAGTTGTTGGGCAATGGATGTGTGTAACTGATCTATGAGATAACTTACTTGATAGTCAATGACATACACTTGTTCAATCATACCCTATTATAATCCAGGTTGTTTCCATCAAGACATAGGTCTTGATGTATCAAAAAATCAAAAGACATTAGAAGGTGAGCCTAGAGTGATAATGCCATTGGTACTCATTCTGAGCTTATGTCTCGACTAATCAAAGGTTAAAATCTTTGAGGAGCCTTTGTCTTCCATTTTATTTAAGAGGAGTGCATGTTTCCCATTTGTATTTGGAGTTGTCTCTTATTGTTACGAGTTAAAATGAGTTAAGACAAAAAAAAAAAAAAAAAAAAAATTTTGGATGAGTAATAAATATGTGACAATAAAAAAGTATTCAAATGTGCTAGTAAAATATCCTTGTTGTGTAAGGTATGTAGTAGGGTCAAGATCCAAGCCTCTAAATAGGGTTAATAGACTTGTAGGTTTGTTTGCGAAGTGATAAAATTTTTAGAGGAAAAGTTTTTAATATAAATTTTTTAAAAATTGATAGAAAATGATGTGATATGATAAGAGTAATGACGAAGAGTAAAGGGAATAAAATTAAAATAGATAAGTTAGTCATATATATAATTTTATGAAAATAATTGAAAAGTATGGTAGTTGTATAGGAAAAAAAATGTGAAAAAATAATTAGAAAATTATGTAGTTGTAAAAAGTGAAAAGTTTTAGATTGAAAAGTTTAAATTTAACAAGTTTTCCTTATATCCAAACATGCCATGTATCAATTTTTGTATATAATTTAATGTATACAGGAAACATATTGGATGAATTAAAGCTTTTACATATACACATGATATAAAGAATTTATTCAAGTGCATTCGGATTGCACTATAATTATGGTACATTCTTTTGTAAATGGGCCTCATATGATCATGAAGCTAACATCTACCCCACTCATGGTATTTGTAATTATATAGGTTAATAGTATACTAATTTTTATCTAAATCAAATATGTGCATGAGCCTCATCTTAAAATAATGCAAAATTACTGTAATAAAATAGTTTGATATAAATGTTAATTTTAAAAATGTATTTTCAACATCTAAACCGTTAGAAATATATTTTTATGCAGATAAATAGTTGTATAAAATATTATTATATTTTAATTTATATGACCTATTTTGCAATGAATTGCACAACAATTATAGTGTAGTCCATCTACACCCAATAGGTTATATATATATATATATATATAATATGGGGGCTGCTTCGATGAGACTCTTTTTCTATATAGTTAACTTCATTTTTAATATCTTGATGATCAATGAAAAATTCACTTTATTTATTACATTTAACATCATTTATATTATCGGGAAAACTCTTTCATTTGTCGTGTATATAGGCCTCATTCATAAATGTATAAATTCAATGTAATGAAATAATTTGATACTAAACATTAATTTTAAGTAGTATTTTCAACATTTAAACTATCTAAAATATCATTACTATATAGATAAATAATTCTATAAAGTATTATTATATTATAACACATATATGGGTGGATCTAAACATTTTTCCTAATTTATACATGAATATATTTATTTTTACGCAAATGCTGCCTATATGTATATTTGATTTTGATGAGACCTAATTTTTTATGTGTATATTTGATTTTGATGAGACTTAATTTTTTAGCTAGATAAATGATGTTAAATATAATGAATAAATTGAATTTTACATAAATCACTAGTATTTAAAACACAAAGAGGATTACCTGGAATCACTTACATGTAACTTATTAACTAGAAGTGGTCAGTATAATCTATAGCTGAGATTCCATTTTATTTTTCCGTTCCGCAGCCCTCCCAAAAGCCTCGTCAGGGCACTGAGTGTGCGTAAGTTTACGCATGGAATCAACTTTCCTGAGAGAGCGAAGGTTAAAAAAAAAGAAAAAAAGAAAAAAAAAGTGCATGCCACAGGGCCAGGTGGCCCATGTCATACCCCGACTCTTTAAGTTTTTCATAGACTACTGCCACTGTCTTTGAAATTAATGATTCCAGCTCCAGAATGGATTTTGTTCATTTGAATTCATGTAACCTCTAAGTGTGGGATTAACCTTGATGATAAATTAAATCTAGTGGTTACATTATTTAACATCATTTAATAATACTATTTAATATCATTTATTTTATTTTATTATCATAACCTATTTAAAATATTTCAATCTTAATTCGTATATTAATCTATTTAAAAAACCTTAACCCTTATCTATTTACACCTATGTAATAAATTGGTTGGCGGGTTGTATACCAGACAACCTGAAAGCCTAGACTCTGACAAACGATGATTTCGCGGAAAAAGACAAGAGAGTGTTTTCTGTATAGGAAAAACGAAAATAAGGCAGTAACAGAAAAATAAAATTATGACAACAACGTAAAAATAAAAATTAGATGGCGAGAGGAAGACTTAACAGAGAAAAATAATCAAAGGGTTTAAATTATATGTTCACTTCAATTGATTAAATGAGATAAATGGACTGAACAAGTTAAATGGGTTAAACGGGTTGACAGATTATAAAATTTTAACCATAATCTGTTTATTTAATTAAATAGTTTAATATGTTGGTGGATCATAACCTATTTATTCAAAAATCCCAACTTAAACTCATTTACAAATAGGTTAGATGAGTGAATAATGGTTTGACTATGACCATTAACAGCCCTAGCTATCAGTGTGTGAATAAACATGTCTGGACTATGGAACTGCAATAATCAAAACCACACCATAGACCTCATGGGAAAACGGTGGTATAATGTAATAACTGCCAAGGGACAGAGACCAGCCAGGCCAGAAAAGGCGTCTGTGATAACATCCTCTTCAAATGGCACTTAATTGTAAAAAATCCTGCTATCCCAGCTCACTTGAAGACCTATTTTTGGTTAGTTTCCGAAAGGCTCGGATCACACCTTCTATCCATTGTTAGTTTCCGAACGGCTCGGATCAGTCGTTGAGGCTCATGCCCAGGGCGGAACGCCTGAGTTTTGTGATGATTTCGCCTTGGGAACGGGCATCAAATAGGGAATACGGCCCTAGTTCGTGGCCAGCCCCGCGCCTCGTTTTGTCTGGGCTGGAGACCCAACTGCACAACCGGCACAGCTGCACAGCACCCAGACTTTCCTAACCCCCAAATTCGTTGATTGTCAAGATCTTGGACCACTAATTATTTATCTATCCTTGGAAGAAATATACGACTTTAATAATCCCTATCCATCTGTCACAATAAACCCATTTTTTAAAATAAAAAAGTCTTTTGCCGTAAAAATTTTTAAATTTGAAGAGAATAATATGATATAATACAAGTAATAATCAAAATTAAAAAGTATAAAATTAAAATAAATAGATTAATTATATAGATAGTTATGTATGAATAATTAGAAAGTAAAATAGTCATATAGAAAGATATTAAAAAATAATTAAAAATAATATAATTACAAAGAATGAAAAATTTTAGCGGGACAGTTTTTTCTTATTGTTATATGTACCCCGCTGTGGTATTGCGTGACCAAAATAGAGCAATTAAACTCTCGGCCCACGCTTTTTTGGACTCGTGTAATATATAAACGCTTGCGCTGGGGCTCTTTCCTGCAACACGTCCATCCCACCACAAACGGACATTCCCAGCCAAAACCAAAATGCGGAGTCTCACTCCCCTTCTCTGTTTCCTCCTCCCCTTTTCTCTCCTCCTCATTGTCAGTAACAACCCCTCCCTCCTCTCTATTTTTTTCTATCCACATTTCTCATTTATCTTCTCCTGACGGCTTTTCTTCTTTTGTTACTAATTTTTGCAGGTGATCGTTGCTGATAATGCCATCAACCCTCTTTCCCCCAAAGCCTCTCTAATCCGCTACTGGAACCGCCAGATCCCCAACAACCGCCCCAAACCCGAATTCCTCCTCTCCAAGGCCTCCCCGCTGTCCCCCATCGAGTCCTCACACCTGCAAAAGCTCGCCGACCAAAACGCCCTTTCTTCTTCCTCCCTCCCCACATTCTGCTCCTCTGCTCGCCTCTTCTGCTACCCCGATTCCAAAGCCTCCCTCACCAAACACGATAAAGACTCCGACTTCCAGGTCTACTCCAACAGCAACTTCACCAACTACGGCACGTCCAAGCTCGGCGGCGGCGACAGTTTCAAGAACTACTCCGACTCCCTCAACCTCCCCACCGACGCCTTCAAGCGCTACTCGCGGGACTCCACCGGCCGGACCGAGAAATTCGCTAATTACGCCCCCGACACCAATGTCGCCACTGGGACCTTCTCGTCCTACGGTGGGAGCGCCACCGGTGGGGCCGGCGAGTTCAAGAACTACGATCCGTTTGTCAATGTTCCCAATTTGAAGTTCTCTTCCTACGCGGTCGACTCCAACGGGCACGCCCAGGGGTTCGCTTCCTACTCGGCGGAGACTAATTCGGGCAATCAGGCGTTCGCCGCCTACGGCAGCAACGGGAATGGGGTGCCACTCGACTTCTCCAGCTATGGCAAGGATTCGAATGTCATTGGGTCGAGCTTTGGTTCCTATGGGAGGGGGGCCAATAGCGCCAACGACACTTTCACGTCGTATGGGACCAATGGGAATGTGCCGGAGAACACTTTCAAGAACTACGGTGATGGTGGCAACGCCGCTTTGGAGAACTTCGCTAGTTACCGCGACACGGCGAACGTGGGTGACGATTCGTTCCAGTCGTATGCCAAGAGTTCCAATTCCGCCAAGGTGAACTTTGCGAACTATGGGAAATCTTTCAACGAGGGGACCGACACGTTCAGTGGGTATGGGAAGGGCGCAAAGGGCCAGGAAATCGGATTCAAGCAGTACGGCGTGAACAACACGTTCAAGGACTATACGAAGAAAGGCGTGACGTTCGCGGAGTACACCAACGTCACAAGCAGCATGGAGAAACCCCAGCAAGGCATTTCCACAAACAGGTGGGTGGAGCCCGGGAAGTTCTTCCGGCAGTCGATGCTGAAGCAGGGCAGCATCATGCCGATGCCCGACATAAGAGACAAGATGCCGCCGAGGGCATTCCTGCCTCGGTCGATCGTCTCCAAGATCCCCTTCTCAACACAGCGCATCGGCGAGTTGGAGGCGATCTTCGGCGGGGAGAATTCGAGCATGGCGGTGATCCTGGAGAACACGCTGCAGGAGTGCGAGCGGGCGCCATCGCGCGGCGAGACGAAGAAATGCGTGCCGTCAATAGAAGATATGATCGACTTTGCCGTGTCTGTGTTAGGCCACGATCTGACCGTGCGAAGCACCGACAATGTGGCTGGGTCCAACGGCGACATCGAAATCGGGGATGTGGTGGGACTGAACGGCGGGAAGCCGACTCAGTCAGTCTCGTGCCATCAGAGCCTGTTCCCGTTCATGGTCTATTTTTGCCACTCGGTGCCGAAGGTGAAAGTGTACGAGGCCGAGATTTTGGATGTGGTGAGCAAACAGAAGATCAATAGGGGCGTGGCCATCTGCCATTTGGACACGTCGGCCTGGAGCGAAGGGCACGGAGCGTTTTTAGCCCTCAAGGGGAAGCCCGGCGAGATCGAGGTGTGCCATTGGATTTTTGAGAACGACATGACCTGGGTCGGAGCTAACTGAGCTTATGAGCCCCGTCCAGATTTGATGGCGTGAATGGAAGCTATGAATGCAATCAAATGGTTAGAGATTTTTAGTGTTACCCATCATCGGGTGGTTATCTATAGTTGGTAAATAATGATTTTTTTTTTTTCCTTCTCTCTTTTTCTTATTGTTGGAAAAGTGTTCTGCTCTGCCTGTTCTTGTGTTTCTTCTCCGAAGGGAGAAGTGTGGGGATTTTACATTTTATGAGAAAGTAAAGGGAATTTGACAAATGAATATATTTAATTCCCAGTTTGTTCATTGTTGTTTAGCCTTAACCTGTTGCGTGTGTCTATGACATAGAAATTGATAGTCTTGGCGTGTTCACAACATGGCATTCAATCGTTGAAATTTTAGTAAGATCTTAGTCATCCACATGTGTAGCTTTATCAGGTACCAAGTCAAACAGAGTTGAATATCGTGTAGGAGTTGCTTTCATACGCGTGTCGTGTGCTCTACTCACTCTAATCATGGGTTCAAGTTGCAGCCCTTGAAAGAGGTAATTTATTAGCAAATGCTGCAAAAGGTGGGACGCATAGGAGCAAGCAAGGAGGCATCGATGTATTGGATTGAAGCGTGAGGCTGTCGGTCGATGATGATTCGGCCAGTTACATATGGGAGACAACGCATCATTCACAGAAAGAAAGGGAACCAAAAAAAAAGAAAAAAAAAAAAAAAAACAGAGAGAGAGAGAGAGAGAGGAGATTTTCAATTGCTGATTTGGCCCACCTCCCACCAATGGTAGATTAGCATATTATTCAAACGACATGTTCTCAAGGAAGCTTGTTGTTAAGGAAAGGAATATAAAAAAGAAAGCGAAACAACAATTGGGGCTAGCAAATCCCATCTTCGACTCAAGGATTGGCAAGTCATGTCTCTAATTTCCCCTTCTGCGGTGGAAACTTAAGCTTGCTCTTTTTTTTTTCCTGAGGAATAAAACTCAGGTTTGTTCTTAAGTTTACAGAATCGGTTCATGTGGTGGTTCTGGACTTCTGCTGGACCCTTCCATGCATTATGTTTGCTATCCACATTATCCGAGCAACATGACATTGGGGCGCTGCGTCATCCTGACGAATGAACAATGTTAGAGGCCCTAAAGACTGTCAGCCTTAATACTCAAAAAAAAAAAAAAAAAAAAAGAGGGAAGAAGAAGAAAAACTGTAAGCCTTGGCAGATTGCTTGGATTAACCGGTTTCGGAATCATCCATGAAAAGTAAAAACGTTAGCTTGGATGAGCTTGAAAGGGATGAGGATGAAATAAGTATGGGATGAGACTCGGAAAACAAGTGTATTAGGAACAGAAAAAGGTGTATAAGAAATGAGTAAACGTGTATAGGGATTTCATTTCAGGATATCATATCTTACCCCATCCTAAGATGATCCTAGCATCCTAGCAGTGAACATGTACAGGCTTGAAAATCCTTTCTTTTCACACCCTGATACACATCCTTCTTCGCTCTACCTCATCATCCGAGCGAATGCACTGCATCCCCCCAAGAATTGGTAGAAGAGCATGATTATGAAAGCTTCTCCTACCATCATTATTCATATTCAATGTTTTACATGAGCACGATGAAGATGAGAAGTCGTCTGTCTTATTCCCAAATTATTTTTGTTATGTTGCTCATATCATATGGACAAAGCATAGTGATCGGTGTTATATTTTGCCTTTTATCACTACTATCTCCTTCTATTTGATTCTCTGCTCATTGCTTGCACATGAGGCTTGCAGTGCAATTACTAGGAATTGTGCAAATAGAAATTGGACCTTTGGATTTATAATTGCTAATCAAACAATCCAAATGGTTGTGGCTATTGGTTGAGAACTCAACGAAGGCACATGAAGGATGTGGAACAGGATGTGACCAAATATTTTATAGAAAGAACTTTTTTCATTCTCAATATATAATAATCTATATTTTTAATTTTCATACTACCTTTTCATTCCCAATATAGTTTCTCCTATACCATCATACAATAAATTTCTTTTATCTAAATTTTCTTATTTCATCTTCATTTTGTTTCACGACTGAAATTTGCACCTCTTCACAAGGCTTTCTATTCCCAAAATATATTTTCTTATTATTAATAAAATAACTCATATACATTTCTCGTTTCATATATAATTTTTTTCTGATTAAGATTTAGTTTTTTTACATTTCAAACATACTAATACTTTTTCGTCCTACCTAACATCTCCTTTTGCATCTCATTCCATATCTTATTCCAATTTTTTTTTTTTTTATCTCATTGGTATTGGAATTTCTTTTGACCAAGAACCACTTCTAGCCTTAATGTATGAAAAAATATATTAAAAATAGAAAAATAAAATCTTTATATACAATAAAGCAAAAGATTGTATTAAAAATGAGAAATTTTCTTTTTAATGAAAAATGGCATTTTTCAGAAGAAAACCTAGTATGACCCCACCCCCAACCGCCCGTGAGAACGCACAGTGGGAATGAGGTGGGCAGGGATCCATTGATAGAGCAGGATGAGCATTCAAAATGTTTAAAATTCTTCCGCCAGACCCACCATTTCAGACCACCGACTAACATTTTATTCATATCGTATTCCGTTTAATCTAATCCTCCGAGCGGCGTTCCTGAGGCCCATCACACGATCCAATAAACGTCGCTGTTGGATTGCCACAGCGTTTGTAGCGTGGGTGGGTTCGATGCACCGAGTAACGATGCCATCAAGCACATTGATTCTCTTCTTTGATGAAATCTATTTAATGTTTTGCATTATTTAGCAGAGACCAATCAATTGATTTGCAATGAATGTGTCCCATTCATATATAATAAATTGGTTGCTGACAAATTTTTTTTTGTATCTGCAGAATCGTTGGTAGCGAACTAGCAATCAATCAAATAGATGACAGATCTATAATTGCCGCAGCTCCACCTGGAGGCTAAGCTCCCTAAGTGGAAGCTTTCATCCACTGGGAAGATTGAAACGCAAACTGGGCTGCTCTTGAGGCAGCGTGCATTACCACTAGGCTGATGCCTTGATGGGACCAAACTAGCTATTTTATCTTTAAGGCAATTATTTAATATTTAAGTAAGAGCAAAGGCTCCACACTTATCCTTAATTTTTCAATTTTAAAATATTTTAAAAAATTTAAACTATTTATAATATTTATTTATAATCCAAAAATTACACGTAGTGCAAAATTTTATATCCGGTTGTAATTCACGTGGTTATAATTCGATGTATTTATATGGGTTATATCCGGTTGTGCAAATATTGAAGTTTGGTGCTTCTGCAAGCTTTATTTATTGATTTTTTTTAATAGGTATGTGAGTCCAAGAAAGATCTTTTTACAGCTTAAATTTTATATTTCTAATTTTTTTATTCTTAATTTTAAAAATAATAAGAAATACGCATTTTTATATGTTGACACACGAAAATATTTGGTTTTCATTTCCAAAAAAATTAAAAATATAATTTTTTTAAATAAAAAGACTTTGCTTGGAGCTACATATATGTACAGAAAAGTGAAAAAGAGGAAAGCGTGCATAAACAATGAGCATCAATGCTTATATAAGCATTGAATCATAATCGAATTTATATTACACTTTTTTATAATTTAGTAGTTGTGTATTTTCTCTAAAAATATTATTTTTACAATATATAATTTTTCAATAAAAATTATGAAAATTATTAATTTTTGTGAGCATAATAAAACAACATAGGTTTAACATGATAGACAATTTAGATTTAAAAACTATATTCAAACTAAAAAACCAAAGGTAAGCATAGAACCTCCATGCTTAAGGTAAGAATTGAATCACAACCTTCATTTTTTTTTTCTTTTACTTCTAATCATTACCCATGCCATTTTATATCATTCCTTCATTTTTTTAAAAAAATTTATATCAAGGTGTGTTTGTTTCTATAAAAATTTTCATTTTTTATGACTACTATATTTTTTAATTTTTTTTTATATCTTCCCATACAAACTACTATACTTTTTAATCATTTCTACATAACTATCTATACAATTAATTTATCTATTTTAATTTTATTCTTCACTATTACTCATATCATATTATAGTATTTTCTCTTATTTTAAAAATTTTTACACCAAAATATTTTTTATTCAAAAGTTCTATCGCTTTCCAAATACACTTCCAATAAATTCTCCAAAATCACTTTTAAAATATTTAGCCTATTTGAAGTAGAAAATTCTAGAAAAATAATGTCAATTTAACGAATTTCATCAATCCATCCTCACAAAAAATGTTGAAAAACACCCAACTATGAAATCTATGATAAGATTATACTTATGATAAAATTGATGTGGAAGTGTTTTTGATTTTTTTTCGTCATAGGACATTATTAGTTTGATATATAGTGATAGTTATTTTAAATGGAAAATCGTAATTTGATTTAATCTTTGTATGGACCACAATGAGAAAATAGTGGTTTTAGATTTTTATTTAATTAATTTGATACGGTAGAAACAATTATTCAATATTAAACAAGTTAAAAAAATCTAATTTTTTAAAAGTCAAATCTCATAAAAATATTAGGTTTTGGAATGTTTTTTACTTAATCAAAGAAAAATATGATAACCATTGCTAATTATTAGTAAAAAGTCATTGATGAAGTAAAAAGTCCCCGCGAGGCCAAGGGTCAATATCTTGTCCCCACGCCTTGACAGACCTTTGTTTGGTTGTATAGGTGGGGGTGTGATCACTTGGACGACTTAAGGCCGTAACCACCTCGATTTATGATTTGGTAAACACATGCTCGCTCGTCCTTCTTTTGTATACCCCACACTGAAGATACGTGGGCCGACTCTCCTCCATGTATGAAGCACGGATCAGTATCACATTGCCGACTCCCACCCTTCCTCTTGATATGACCACTAGTAGAGGGTAACCCATATTACCAAATTACTCTAGTAAATGGAGGAAAAAATAATTACGTATGTTGAGAATGAAAAAAATTATATTCGAAACGTAAAAAAAATATAATAGAAATTGAAAAAGCTAGTAGAGGGTAACCCACATCACCAAATCACTACATGGATGAAAATGTGCTAATGTGTATTGAAAATGAAAAAAATTATATTAAAAATTCAAAAAGCTATTTCAGGAATGACAAAAACCATAGCCATGTGCTAGGATCTTGAATACTCTAGACCGCCCGATCAAAATAGTTTAATTTATAATTGCATTTGAATATTCCATAATAAAATCTGCATTGAGTCCTCCAATTGGGGAGATCATGCCCATCTAGGGGAAGAAACCTATATAAGGATATCGCTTAATATGTAGAAAGGGGTCCCTTGGGCGGGTTTACCAAGGAAAATCCGTATAATCTTCCTCCTAATACTTCATGTAGTTGTAAAACTTAGCGATTTTTCTAAACATCATATGGTGGGACACCACTTTTCCTCATTTAACATAATCATTTTTCCTGAGGTTTTTCATAAAGATATCAGATTCATGCAAAATCCTTAGTCTACTATTGCTGTATTCCGGTTGCTTCTCTTGTCACGATGACGAGACAAACTTGACCTTCATAGTTAGGTACAAAAGTTATTTTGATATTTCTATATATATATATTATGACATCTAGATATTATAATAAAGCACATTCATACTTTCACACTATGCCGAAATTTTTTTCCAAAACCCCCAACATAGGGGGTTAAATTATAAAAGCTCCACAACAGGGAGAAAATCGTAAAACCTCCACTGTAGTACAGGAGGACTACACTATAAAAGGTCACTCAGTATCACTGCGTAGGACAAGAATTGAACATGCCCCCTGCCACTGAAGAGTCAGGCGTGTTATCACAACACTAATGCTCCGCGACAGTTATGTATAAAAGTTATATATATGAATATAGGAGGTTTTATTTGACTCCCACTTGTAAAATAATTCACATAGTTATATCCTTAATATTTTATTTATTTTATTTCATTATTGGTTTTGATGCAATAGCAGTTATCTTGAATGATCACAAGACGATATCCCATCCAATTCACAGGACCACACTATAATATTAGTACCCTTATTTTCCTTATTATTTGTTTTCAAGGTGAATTTATTCTCCTTAGTTGGCCGGACGTGGAAGGGAGGCTGCTGGTCTGGCCCGAACAAGAACCAAGTACAAGAAGAATGTGGAATGGAGGATTCGATTCGAATGAGAATGATTGCGAATCTAAACATCGAATTTTTTCCTTAGCTTTCGACCTCCCTTTCTCTTTTTGGCGATGCCGTTCCTGGCACTCATCAATACCTGCAGGGGGGGCTAGCTAAATCTTGACCAGCAACAGCCATGCATGTTGGTTGAGAACTGGTAAGATATAAGCTAAGGGTGACTCGTTAACTCACGGAAATCAACACAGCGGATGCATATAAAATTATAGATACTCAAATAATCATCATAAATAATTTCTTTCTCAAAGTAAATGATTTTACTATTCATCAAAACAAGTACATGATTTTACTGTGTGGCAAAAATTCGTTACATATGTTATTTTTTTGCTATAACTATCATTATATTTAGCTGATATCCAGTAATTGCATACAATATTATATGTTTCTATCGTTCGCTACTTATAGTTAATTAAAAAATTAACATTTAGCTCTTAAAAATGTTTGTATGCAATAAATTTTCTAATAATGAACGTGGTTGGCCACATATGAATTGTACACTTGATTTATCTAGCCGGATGCTTTTTCAATATGATTTTTTTTTCACATATATTGTTTATGATAATCTTTCCCGGGCAAGAAATTTTATGTGACTCTTTCTATTTTTAATATATTAATAACGGGTAAAAAATCACTTCATTTATTATATTTTTAATTAAGAAATAGAGTTTTATCAAAATCAAAGACGTGCATTGGCCACATTTGCTTAAATATATATATATATGTAAATTATGAAAAATGCTAAGATCCATTGATATATGCATTAACATATAATAATACTTTATATTATCATTTATCTATTTAAAAATTATGTTTTAGATGATTTGGATGTTGAAAATATAATTTCAAAATTGGTATTTAGCATTAAATTATCTTATTATATTAATTTTACATATTTTATAAGTGGGGCTTATACATAATAATACTAGACAAATTAGGAGCTTCCATGATAATATAAATGATACCAACATAATAGATAATTCTCTATCAATCATCAAAGGTGTGAAAAATAGACAAGAATATATAAAAGAAGGATTTTATAGAAGCATGACTATTCTTTCACATATGTATTTATCTATTTTTTTAAGATGTTAAAAATAAAGTATAAATTATGAGTGTGTTTGACAATCACAAAAAATGTTAAGTTAAAATTTTTCAAACTAAAGTTGTGTTTAGGAATGAATAAAACTTTTAATGAAAATTTTTAGAATAAAAGTTGTAAAATAGATAGGTCAGTTCTATGAGTATCTGTGTAGAAATGATTGAAAAATATGGTAGTTGTATAGGAAAATGTAAAGAAAATAATTAAAAAATAGAATAGTAATGGAAAGTGAAAAGTTTTAGATTGAAAAATTTTAACTTCGCAACTTTTAAACATTGTGAAACACGCCCTAAAACTTTTCACTCTCTATAACTACCATTTTTTAATCATTTTCATATCTTTTTATATAATTACCTTACGTTCTAATCGTTTCTACCCAACTACTTATGCAACTAACTTATGTATTTAACTTTATTCTTTTTACTCCTCATCATTACCTCTATCATATCATATCATTCTTTTCAAATTAAAAAAATTTTATACTAAAAATTTTTCATCTAAAAGTTTTATCACTTTCCAAATGCACCCCATAGTCATGTCGTAGATTCAATTTCAGAACATCATAGTCATATGCTGACTCTCAAATGATATTATTTTTTTTAAAATTTTAAATCAAATTGGCTCTTAATATATACATCATTGATAGATACATGTGGATAAACAACGTAAATTGATTCGCATGAATTTTTATTCTAAAAAAAGCAAACAACACATCATCGCAACAAGTTACGCCCTACACTTATTAAAAATCATTCAAATTAAATGGTCGATTAATGATAAAAATTAAAATATTTTTAAAAGATCATATTCAATTCACCGATTTTAAAATAACTAGATGGACACATAGAAGAGTTATCGAAAATCAACTTCTTTTAAGGTCAGATTATAAAATTTCACTAAATTTCAATATTAGAACAAATTAGTCATAGAAACTTCGTAATGTATAAATTATTTTATAATTTTTACATGAAAAGTTCATAAACTAAGGGATGTTTTGTGATATTAATATTTATGGGGAAAATTGAAAGTACCCAAAATATTGGAACTTAATTTCAAAAATCCCAACAAACTTTAGGAAGAAAAGATAAAACTGGTGAGAAATATGGATGCTACCATCAGAAGGTAAGCTTAACGAGAGTAAATAAAATTCTAATACATATGTTACATATATTTAAATATTTTTCATCATTTATACATGAATATATATTTGATTTGCATAAAACTTGGTCTTTTAGCTAAAAAAATTATATTATATATAATAAACGAAGTGAATTTCTCATCAAACATCAAGAAATTAAAAATAAAAAATTATATGTAATCACTTCTATATAACTTAGTTAAATAGAAGCAAAACAATTAAACTAATGAAGTAATGATTCAATATTTATGTATACATGAAAACTTCTATGCTTACCCTTTTGTTTTTTAATTTAAAAATATTTGTTGAAAAATCTAAACGGCTTATCAACATTTATCCATGTGTATTTATTTATAATTTCAAAAATATGTACATTGAAAATTTTTGTATATTGTATTTATACTATAGATTTTTTTTATAAAAATTTCCAGTAGTTATATATAAGTTCAAAAGATACTATTTTTTATAAGATATAAGTTTTCAATAAATTTTTTTTAGTATAATAATAAAAAAATGTATTAAACATGAACAACGGATTAAATATTAACAAATACATTTTAAAATTTAAAAATTTAAAATAAATATTTTGATCATTCCTTAATAAATAAAACAGGCTTACGCTAGCAAGCCCTGCCATAACATCAACGAAGCAAACAAGTGAGAGTGCCCGCCCTTTTGCCCTGTTGGATTTCTCAATTAAATAGGCAGACCGTCGTCACCATCGTTATCCTGGCTATCCGATCATAATCTTTCCACCTTTTAATTTCTTTCGTCATTTTCTTCCAATAAAGCAATCCATGTTTCCTGCTAATTAAGGCGCTTGCACATCACTAAAGAGAAAAGCTGGTTTTCAAAAACGATAATGCGAAATTATCAGCGATTGGAACGCCACAGGAACGACTACAAAGACCCAAATCCCTGTTACTTTTCCTCCACTCATTACACGTTGCAGGTTGTGCAATGGCCTTTATACCATTAATAAGGGAGTAACCATTTGGTCTATTTCCTTTTGGGTATAAATGCTTTTCTTAATATCTTTAACTCAAGCAATATTTCCAACCGTATGATTTTCTCTTTGGTTTTGTTTTCTAGATATACATGTATATATCTATTCTCATTGCAGTCTCCTAAACACAGGTGGGGCTCATTAGCCAGCCTTATTTTTACGAATTACAAAGTACAAGGGTGCCCATGGATAGGTTTTGGAAATTAATTAACCAGCTGCTGTCTTTCTATTAAAACTTGCCCTTGTCCATTCTAATCCGGAAGTTAAATCTTTCCGGCGGCTGGCTCAAATCTTGTCAGTTGTCACTGTCTTTATAACTTTAGCTGTACATAATAAATAATAGAGTACAAGCACTAACAAGAATTGCTTGGTAATTTGTCAGTCGTTCAGATTGAATTAAGGATGCTTTTTTTTTTTTTTTTTTTCTGTTGGAGCAATAAAATGAAATGAAAGTAAACAGAAAACAAAATAAATACTCTGCCGTGCATAATATTTAACTTTTTGTGTGTTTGAGCAACAAAAAAATTCTTGTTTGGTGAAGGTTTCCTTTCAACCAAATTAACGAAGTATGTGGAGTGTCAAATTCGAAACGATGGCTCAGGTGGAGTTTCCAATCGGTCCCACCAGGCTAAAAGCTAAGCATGAAAAATGAAACATGATTGTGTATTAAACACAAATTGTATAATATAAATGTTTTGGTGTGACTGGAAAGTGATAAAATTTTTGGATCAAAAGTTTTTCGTATAAAAGCTTTCTGAAATTGAAGAAAATAATGTGATATAATATGATCAATAAAGAAGAGTAGAAAGAATAAAGTTAAAGTAGATAAGTTTGTCGTATAGAAATGATTAAAAAGTAGATTAATTGTACATGAAGATGTAAATAAATAAATAATAAGATAATTATATAAATTGAAAAATTTTAGGATTGAACAAACACACCTAAAAAGAGTAATTATTTGAATTGAGAAACTCGAAATTGACTGAGGCCGGGTCTGTTTCGATTCAGATAAGCATAAAAAGGTAAATAAATAAAACAAAATGAAAAAAATTAATAGAATATAATACCTAGAAAAAACAAAAGGAATTTTTTCAAGCATATAACTTTTTGCAATATAGCCTTCAAATGAACGCAGCGGAAATGAAAATGTTAAGATGGATGAGTGGTAAAACAAGAAAAGATAAAATTAGGAATGAAATAATTCAAGAAAATCTAAAAGTGATACCAATAGGTGATAAAATGAGGAAAAATAGATTAAAATGGTTTGGTCATGTTAAACGAAGGCCTAAAATAACACTGGTTAGGAGGGTAAAGTCTATCCAAGTAGAAGGTGATAGGAGAATAAGAGGAAAACCTAAAAAATATGGATGAAAGTAATTATACAAATTTGAAAATATTACAAAATTATTGAAAATTTAGTTTCAACATAGTAACATACAGATAAAATGAACATAGTGAAAATGAGAATGTTAAGGTGGATGAGTGGTAAAACTAGAAAAGATAAAATTAGGAATGAAATAATTTGAAAAAATCTAAAAGTGATACCAATAGGTGACGAAATGAGAGAAAATAGATTAAGATGGTTTGGTCATGTTCAACGGAGGCTTGAAATGACACCTGTTATGAGAGTAGAGTTTATCTAAATAGAAGGTGGTAAGAGAATGAAAGGAAGACCCAAAAAAATATGGATGAAAGTAATTAAATAATATTTAAAAATATTATAAATTACTAAAAATTTAGTATTTAATCATCAAAAATGGCGCAACAGAATCCATGTAGTAACCTCACCTAAGTAGAAAATGACTTATGATGATGATAACTTTTTGCTAAAGTAACTTAATTTGAAATCTAAACTCATAATCTTAGTAAGTATTGTTAATAATTTGGTTTAATAAATATATTTTTCAAATATAAAAACGAACCAGTTGCATAGGATTCATAAAGAGAAGTTATGAACGTTTGCAACCGGATCGCATGCAATAGGTTGGTTTTATGTTTAAAAACTGTTTTTTATTAAATCAAGCCATTAATAATACTCGTTAATATATATTTATTTTAGATATAAGAATTATCTATGAGTCTTGTTACAAATATCCTATTGCAGTTTGATATAACTCCATCTATCGTTCTCATATTAATATTGATAGAAAATTCAATTCATCTATTACGTTTAACATCTTTTGTTTGGTCGAGAGACTAATCTTTCATCTAATCAAAGATGTGTTTACTTTACATTTACTTACAAAAATAGATTCATGTGCAAATTGTACAAAATGCTTAAATTTATTCATATATGCATTATAATGTAGCAATAATTTATAAATCATTTATGCACATAACAATGTCATCTTGAAAATTTTAAATATTGAGAACACAAATTTAAAATTCATATTTAGCATTGAATGATTTTATTACATTAATTTTACGTATTTATAAATGACGCCATGCTCAATAATACTAAACAAATGGTGAGTTTTTTTGACAATATAAATGATGTTAAACATAATAGACAGGAAGAATTTTTGATTAATGAGTTACATAGAATATGGAGCTTTTATCAAGGCCTGTTATTTACATATTGAAAAGTTTGAAATCATATCCATTTTGGCCCATTTTGATGATCAATGAAAAATCTACTCAATAATTATTTATTTAACCTGAAAAACTTTATCATTTGTTTAACATCATTGTATATAATTGCAGCTACAAAGTATATAAAATAAATTTAATAAAATTTGTCGAATATCAATTTTAAGGTTGCATTTTCAACATTTAAATCATTTAAAAAATATCAATACATTTTAAATATATAAATGAATATAATTGCATCATTGTAATTGCATCCATTTTGGCCCGTCTTGATGACCAATGAAAAACCTACTCAATAATTATTTATTTAATCTGAAAAAAGTTATCATTTGTTTATCATCATTATATATAATTGTAGCTTCAAAGTATATAAAATAAATTTAATAAAATTTGTCGAACATCAATTTTAAAGTTGCATTTTCAACATTTAAATCATTTAAAAAATATCAATATATTTTAAATATATAAATGGATCTAAGAATTTTTCATAATTTATATTATATATATTTTAACTAAATGTGGTACATGCACGTCATTGATTCGAATAAAACTTATTCTCTTATTTGAACAAATAATGCTATCCAAGTAATAAAGTGTGAAGAGCGGAAATGAAGTTGCTATGAATAGAGATTGAAAGTAACTCTTTAAACTTGATTTGTCTTCTCAATGAAGAGTGCCCCGTTTTGTCGGTGGTAGGTACCCTTATCAATGAAATCGAGAATCACGCGTAGGCTTTTCAATTAGTGAAGTATTTGACTGTTTTAATGGATGGTAATCAAGTTGCTCACAACCTAGCTGCCCTTGCTTCATCAGAGGCTAAATCTGGCTTATCTTGGTGAGGATAACCACCAAGTCAAATTATAAATTTTTTATATATGGACTCTTTTGCTTTTGTTGAAAGAAGTTTACACTTTTTATAAAAAAAATAATGTAGTGTATTTTTTTTAATCAATCATCACTAAATACTAAAATGGATGAGATTTCATGAAAATGTGAGACTCTTTACATACTATGGATTACTTCCAAATTTTGCTAGTATTTGACTTTCGAAATTCGGTAGCTATACATTTAGTATTCTCGGTCTATTTAAATCCAATTGGATGAGAGTTGCATGAGAAAAGGTTATCATCTATTAGAAAATGAAAAATTATATAAAGAATAACAACGGTGGCATAGAACTCAGAAAGTAAGGTTTTTTTTATTATATATTACAATATTTCAATTGGTAATATAATTAAGCTCCGAGACATTCTTACAAGTATCTAATTAATAAATTAATTTTTGCAATAATAAATCTTAAAATACCTACTTGGTGGACACTCCTGCAAAAAATTGGAGGAGAATACAAGCCATTACTAAAATTCTTCAGAAAAAGCTGTTTGCGACGACTTGAATCAAGGACCCCCAACTTATTGGGGCCTACCAAGATTTGGAGAGTAAGGTTGTTATATATTAAAAAATGATTTGTTTGAAAATGGGATATTTTATCCCATTCCATTTAATTGGATGATACTAAAGAACTCTCATATTGTTTTAAATTTGTAAAATATATAAATGTCAAAAAAGTATTTTTTGAATCTAAAATAAATATATTGGCAAGTATTACCCAGTGTTATTAAAACCGGACCGGACCGGCCGGTCCGACCGGGAACCGGTCCCGCGTCCGGTTCGATCCAATACGGTTCGGTTCAATAACCAGAAACCGTCCGAACCGGTGAACAGGCGGTCGAACCGTATTTACCGGTTCAACCGGGTTCGACCGGTCGGTCAATAACCAAAAATGGGAACGCCTGCCTGGCCTGATGCCCTCTTCTTCTTCCCCGTTTCAAAACCCTAGCGCTGCCTCGCGCCCGCGCCCACGCCCTCCTGCCTCGGCCCAGTCCTCGTCGGTCGCCCTCATTGCCGGCGCCGACGCCCTCTTCTTCTTCCTCTTCGCCGTATGCATCCATAGCACCGGCGCCAGCAGGATCCCGCGTCCCGCCACTCCCGCATCCGGCGCCAGCAGGATCCCGCGCATTCGTCGTCTTCCTCGCCGTCTGCCTGCCTGCAGTCCGCCTGCCCACACAGTCCGCAGGCCCTCGTCTTCCTCGCTGGGCAACGCTGCCGCCCACGCACGCCCCTGCCTGCGTTGTCCGCCGTCTGCCTTCATCTTCCTCTTTTCGTCGTCGGGCACGCGCTACCTGCCGCCTGCGCCGTCTGCCTCTAGTCGTCCGTCGCCGTCTGCCTCGCCGTCGCCGTCTGCCTCTGCCACAGTCACCGTCTGCCTCGCCGTCCGTCTCTGCCTGCGTACGGTACTACTCATGCATTAATTAGATATTCAAATTTCAAATTTAGAATTTTAAATTATAACATATTTTAAAATGTTTAGTATTCTTAGTTTTAAAATGTTTAGTATTCTTAGTTTTAAAAAATTAAAAATCAAAAATCAAAATAAAAATATAAAATACCAAATATATTTTAAAAATACCAGATTTTAGTTTTACAACATGAAAATAATCAAATATATTTTAGTTAAATAATTTTATGAAAATAACCTAAGTACATAATTACATATTGCAATCCTAGCTCAAGGTGTAAATTTAATAATATTGCTAACAAATTAACAAATTAACTATAGTTAATAAAATATTATAATTAATTAAATGATATCGCATCTTGCGTAAATAACTAAATATGCAACCACTATTTCAATTAACTGTATGGTTGATGCACTTTTGCATGATTTGAGGAAAGAAGGTCAAATGACAAATGATAAATATGAATAGTTGATTATAAGGAATATGTAGTTAATTTTTTAAAACTCGTTATTAATTTTTTTCCTGCCTTTTTTATTTCTTATATTGTGGTCCTTAAAATCCAACATATATATTTAAGATTTATAAAAATATAAGTTTATCAATATATTTAATTATTTATTTAAATTTTAAAAAAAATAATATTTATTACATCATAAATATGTCATGCTGACGTCACCGGTTCGAACCGGTCCGGTTCGAACCAGACCAGTTCCTTTACCGGTTCAATCACCGGTTCGGTTCTCACAACATTGGTATTACCAGCAAATTGGATTTAATAAAATATTTTAAATATAAAACCTACCGGTCCCCGTGCAACTGATTGCATCACCAGAAATAATAATAAAAATAATAAATAATAACAACCGACGTTGAGTTGTGGGACGGCTAAAATGTATATAAAGTATAAACCAGGGTGGAAATGCAGTTTTTGCATCTTTTTTTTTTTTTTTTTCTCTTCTCCCCTTTCAATTGCAAACAAGGATTTGGAATCTGAGCATACAGATGGGATCGCAAAAATGGATGGCTCAAGGAGTCTATTTATTCTTTAAAAGTTAGAAGTGGTGTTGTTGGTGGCGGCATTTTAAAAATTAGTATGATAGATTTGGTTATGGGTCTGTAGTACCCAAATAAAGCATCTGAAGTGGATGGAATGGTGGTCATGTTGTACCATATTTTTAGAAAGTTCCTGCACCGTTTGCCAATAACTAGCCCCCCCTTTTTCGGTCCGCTTTACAGGTGGGAGTGAAAGCTGCTTTAAAAGCTGTTTGGTCCGAAATCAATCAAGAGCCAACATCAGCAGGGTCATTCGATCGAGGGCATATCACTCGCATGTGCTTTCTACGTAAAATTGAAAACGGGCCTGGTGTGGTGTGGTCATTAATTACTCCTGCAATATCTTTAGACGAGGATGACTCGTTTAACCATATGAATTCTCTGATCAATTAACTGTTCCTCTTCATGCAATCGTTTCTAGAATATTTTTCATTTATCTTTCTGTCCATGAGCCATGCACGTTGTAACTTGTAAATGTCTCAACATCAATCCTTCCGGATCGCCCTCGTGGAAAAAATTTCTGCTCCTCTTATAATCGTTCGAATAGGGGCTCGGATGGTTAATTAATTGTTTGACACGTAGTATCGGCCTCCCCTTATAAGTCATAATTAGGCAATGACTCAATCGTGACATTGGGCACATGGCAAATCTTTTTTTTTTATTTTTTTTATTTTGGGACTTAGAACATCATAATCTGAACGAGTTCATTCTATCTGCGCCCAATATCCAAGTGTTTGTTTCTTATATGTAAAACGACGTTTTTTTAAAAATAAAATTGCATCCATTATTGGATAGCCGGTTGACCTTAATGTTAAATCCATTATAATTCAAGGTTCCTAGATTCTTCCAACCCACACCGATTGGTTTTTCAAGACTCGACAGTTTATAGACAAGGCTAGGATAGTAATCGAGAATTCGGCTACATATAAAAGGATTTCCGGAGCAATTTCAAAGTTTTAGTGTATGATGTGATGGGTCTGTACCACCCACGATAATCATTGAAGCTTATGCCTGTTCAAGAGTAAACCAATGGATGGAATGGGATAAAGATTTAGATAAGCATATTAGAAAAGAAGGGATGATTGCGTATTGAAAAATAAAAATTATATTAGTAATGAAAAATTAATATATATTTTTTTTTGATTGGGAGATATATACACACATCTCAATACATATTACATTGAAGGCCTAAGACATTCTTACAAATTTGGAGACACTTGCTCCACTAAATAATCTGGAAGACACAGCTTCCAACCACTAAACGGGAGACACCGCTCCCACCACCAACCAGGAGACACACTCCTACTATCATTTTTCCGTTTCAGAGATTTGATCCGTGGACCGATGGCAACCATGCCATCATGAGTTACCGCTGCGCCACAGCGCCGGACTCGTGAAAAATTAATATTGAAAACAAAAGAATAGGTTTGTGAAAACCGAGATATTCATTGAAAGTCTAAAAAATTAAAAATAGAAATTGTCACATCCCATTCTCATCTCGCCTAATTTAATGGAATGATCCTGAACGGAACTTTGTTGTTTTTGATGGATATGTATTTCTACAGTCACTGTTGTTATTATTATTGTTATTTAACGGTGAACAGAGCTTTATTTTATATCTACAGAGGGCGATACAACTGGTGAATAGCTTATGTGCACCACACAAAAAGCATGTGCCGATGCGCCCACATGCGATTCCGACGGTTGGCGGGAGTATGTTTGTCAACAGAATATAATCATTCCAGACCAGAAATTCGATGTTAGAGAAATTGGGAGGATCTGTAGCAGAACGAACAGCTTTCGTCTGCTTGAAGAGTCTCTCCTACTTAAGAACTATTGGTTCTGTAGAAGATCTGCCCCGTGGACGGGCAAAGCAGATATATTTAAAAGATGATGAGAGGAAACAAAGGTGGAATGGAGTCTCCACTTTTTGTCCGAGAAATAGCCCACCCGTTGCCTCCCAAATGTCTGGCCTTCGCTGTTTTTCGGCACATTTTGTCCGTCTTTTCAACGCCTGCCCGGCCCCCTTTTCTAATGCTGGTAGCCAATATTGTCATGAGGAAATGCAGGAAACGGGACGAGTAATAATTGAGAGGCGGGTCCTGCAAGTATCCTAGGCTCGATTACAGCAAAATAGTCAAGAGTATATATATACAGAGGTGTTCCGGTGCAGCGTCACTGCACCAGAACAGCGGTGCAGTTGCCCAAAAAAATGAGCCCCGCACATGTTAAAATGCAATAAAACTTTATATAATTATTTATCCATATATAAATCATACTTTAGATGGTTTAGATGTTGAAAAAATCATTTTAAAGTTGTTATTTACATCAAACTATTTTATTACGTTGAATTTGTACCATTTTCAGATGAGGCCCATATACATATCTAATTGAGATGAAAATTGGTATGATAATAGAATACATTATTCTAAATACAATGTGTGAAGTAGATTATGATTTGATGATCATATGGGGCCCATTTCAGCGATGCCGCACATGAATATTCCTTATATATATATATATACAGAAATATTCAGGTGCCCCACATGATCATCAAATCATAATCTACTGAAATGAGCCCTACATGATCATCAAGTCATAATCTACTCCACCCATTGTATTTAGAATAATATATTCTATTAACATACCAATTTTCATCCCCATCAGATATATATATGGGTCCCATTTGAAAATGGTATAAATTCAACGTAATAAAATAGTTTGATGTAAATAACAACTTTAAAGTTATTTTTTCAACATGTAAATCATTTGCTATAAAATTTATATATAGATAAATAATTGTATAAAGTTTTATTGCATTCTAATATGTATGGGGACCACTTTTGATCAAATGTACAACCGTTCATTTGCTATATATATATATATATTTATTTATGGAGACTCTGATCCGGCAGGCAGCAGGCAGCGTGTGGATTTATGAGGGACAGGGCATCACAAATATGTTTTGATGGAGCAGGTAGGCGTTGGACCACAGCGAAAGGCACGTAAAAGAGACGCATCTCTGCGCAGGGAAGCAGATGAAATGAGGGAAGAGAATTTATGCTGGCGACGCGACGATGCGGTACCCGCTCGACGATTTTATTGCGCATTGCCTAGAAATACACGGCGAAAGGATGACGTGCAGTTACTGGTTAGATAGGTGTCATTTGATGCGCTTTGCTACAGTCGCACGGCTCATAAATTACATGTCCAAATCGCGACGCAAGCGATCCAGCTCGGCAGTTGCTATCGTTTGGTTGCCTGCGTGCCGAATGTCAATGGTGGCCTGCACATACTAATACTACATGGGCTCCCATTATCTATGATAAACAGGCAGGCTTCTGGCTTCCCTGGTTCAAAGACGATATATCTTCCATTTTATTACAACTGGCAGTCCATATTTAAAAGAGCTAAAAACGAAAGTTGGGGCAGGTGTACATCAGGATCAATCATAGATGATCCGTGCAAAATTTTAGGTGATCTAGATTTGTCTATGTAGTTTTAAAAGGTATTTATTTTTCGGATTTGGCTGTGATCGGAATTTTTGACGGATGCGCGTAGGAAGAAAGCAATCAATTATCATTTTCACATCTGAATCTGGCCTTTCCTGAGGCAAAAACGTTCATGTCATTGAGTCCTGGCCTCGTGAAATCTGAGCTGTGGTGGACCATAAAGTGGATGAATGCTAATGCATATGAAGTCTGATCATTGATGATGCTTCCTTTCTCCGTATTCTTTGCCGGAAGGCACGGCCATGGCATGCATGTGCCTGCGCAAGAGACCTGGACAGATCTGATTTGGAGTGAAGCCATTGCATTGCATTGCGTTGCATTCCGCGGGCTTCCCATTCCCTTCAACGAATGAACACATCCAGCCCCCCAGTGTTCTGATTTCGTCGCCCCAAATCAATACTGGAACCTTATTAAGTTGGGCCAGGCCTTTCGAGGATTGGGCGTGGTACGTGCCATGCATTCAGAGGAAACCTTTTTAAGAAGAATCTCACTAGTGAAGGAAAATGTTGGATGAGTCTGCAGTTCGGCTAGTCATTTTTTGGTGATTTCCCTTTTTTTGAAGCCACACTAAAACCATATATAAAGGCTGGTCAATTTCTAATAGATGTGTAACCCTGGTTGACTGGATAAAAAAATATATTTACACGAGCAATAAAATAAATAACAGATAATATAAAATAATTGAAGGAACGCTTAGATTATAGACTTAAAATCTTTAATTCTAACTATGATCACAAATTATATGCATATTTACTTATAATACCGGACATTTATAAAAATAGCATAGATGATTACAAATTTTACCTATAATTTTAAATATGACAACACTGTTAGGATTGCTATTAAAAGTGATGTGAAGCAACAAAATATCCCTCATTGAAGTAATTTCTTTTTCCTATTCATTCAAAAAGTAGACTCACCATTCCTTAAAAAAAAAAAAGTTAGACTCACCAAAATGATATAAAAATGTTAAAATAAAAAGCGGACTCCTATACATGTACACTGTCACTTTTAAAAGAAATGACAAGAAAAAAAATTTCATCTTAAAAAAAATTTAGTATGTTATTTAATAGAACTTAGCAGTATTGGCCTATTAGAAATTAGAGATAAAATATGTGACCATCAATGCGATTTATATAAATATATGATCTGTGAATACGGATATAACTTGTGTTCATATTTAAAATAAAAATACCATGAAATAAAGGAGTTGCTAATGATAATAACATGACGCGTTTTGCTGTTTCCCATTACCAAATCCAAGCTTGAGTTTTGCCGGCCCATAAAGCCCAGCTCTGTATACCATTTAGATGCCGCGAACGCAATGCAGAGTCCCCAAAAAAACTGGTTCCTGGATGGTGCGGCTGGCAGTGAAAGCAGAGCGAGTTTCGAGCTCTCCGCAGCCAAAGAATGGCCGGAACAGCGACAGCTGCAGCTTGCGGAAGCAAAGCCTTCGCAATGTCTCCTTCGTCTGCGGCAGCAGCTGGCGGACTTCGGCAGTTGCAGAAAAGACTACGACTTAAGAGTAAGTTCTCACGGTCCTAGAGACCTCTAAAGGTGTGATTCAGAAGTACTTGCAAGAGCGTTGCAGATTTGATTTAGAAATCATATAATCTATTTTTCTCTTAAAGCCATTTGGGACGTGCATATTCCCCTTTAAGTGATTTTTGATTGGCTATACATGACTTTGCATTTTTTCGCATCCGCTTGTGTCTCAAATTTTGAAAATTTGGAACTGAGTTCTTGCTTTCTAGATTAAGTTGTAGGAGCTTCAAAATGCGCTAGGGGAGCCAACGAGAGGCCAAAAATGCAAGCGGAATGCCGTCTTTCTCGCTTCTACTCGATCCTGACATTCCTAAAATTTTATAGTCATCAGTTTTGATACTAAATTAGCTTAGTGATGCACTGATGCTGTCCTACAGGCTGCTGAAGGAGTTGTGTTCTGTCTTTAATGCTGGAGCATACCGTTACTACCTTGCTCAGTTCCAAGTTTCGCTTTGGCTTAATTATTCGTAAACCTTAATAGATGGATTTCTTGTCTATTCAGTGTGGAGGTTCTTCCTCCCCCGCCCCCCACCCCCCACATGAGACAGTAATTATAAAAATTTAAGGAGTTGCAACTCTGGACCAACACATGAATACATTGGTTGGTACTTCTTATTTATATAATGAACATAGTGCACCATCAACGGCCCACTTCAAATATGCTCGCATGGTTTAAGTTTTTCACCATAAGGGAGAGTATGAATAACACCCTCTTGGTGAACAGTAAATTTAATTTAATAATCTTCCCAATTGTAATACAAGAAATATCTGTCTTATGTTTATCTGCAGGCTCATTCGAGTTCAAACAGTTGTGTTACTATGCACAGGTGGAATTGCTCTCAACTATGATCACATTAGTTAGTTGTAAATTCATCTTGAAAATGCACAGGAGACTTCTTTGGATTGAATGTCAAATGATGGTTAGCTTAGAATGTCCAGTCATTTGCTGTTCCCAAAAAGGTCAAGGGAAGTAGTCATAGATTTGGGTTCGAGACTTAAGATGTTTATATCTCATACTTCAGCTCGTAAGAAATTGCAAGAAAGATGGAAGGGTATGGGGTTGAAGTGGAATTTGAAGCATGGGCTCTAATTGGTTGGAAGGTTCTGTGCATGTAAGCATCAAAGGCCAGAAACTAGAGGTGAGTCATTTTTCTTGTCCTGATCAAATTCACATGTAGCATTTGAGAATGCTTTCCAATAAAATTTGAGTTTGTGCTATTTTGTTCTTGGTTGCCCTGGTCTCAGTCTAAAAAAAATGTCGTGAGCTTGCTTCAAGTGCCAGATCAACCTCACTTGGTTGGGGACAGATTGTGGGTCATGGCTGAATTACATACCCCTATACGAACATTGCACATTCCAACCTCTTGCTCCACCAATTTATGCAAGATGATTTAATTAATTAATTATTTAAATTTGGGTTTATTCCAACTATACACACTATGCTTGACCTATATTCCAAATATACACACTCGTTTCAAAAATACCAAATATATCCACCATGTATTGACAAAATACCAATTATACCTATTTGGTCACAGACCATCAGGTATCTCAAAACGATAGGTTTTAACATTGTTTGATATTTATAAAACACAACTATAGTCGTCGAAGGCAATTTAGTTTTTGTCTGGTCAAGTTTAGTTAGCCTTCTGTTTAAATTTGAACCAAGCATGAACAGGTAACATTCATTCTTCTCTCTCTCACTCACTCACTCACTCACTCACTCACACACACACACAGGGCCTAAGTGTCAGTCTTATTTAATACAAATGCTACATCTATTTAGACCGTAAAACTAGATTGAGTTATAATGAAGACAGTCTACAATACTCATGCATATTCTCATATTTGCCTTTCAATTTTTATTAATTTGACTTAGTCTCAGTTTAACGCATGTGATACACACTATCAACTGATGAAAAGATATTTTCATGTGATGAAGTTTAGACTTGAAGTGCATGATGGGATTCTGTCCAACATATTTTGCATGAAGACTCATCAACAGACTATTTGTGCAAAATTCTTGCATACAATGTTTCCTTAAGGATTTCGTTTAGCCTTTGTTTGTATTTCTGGTAAAGAATCTAGCTGTATAGTTTTCTTCCGCAAAAAGAAACAGTGATAGCGAGGGTCCAAATCAGAGTTCTTAAAACAGATGTTATGATCACTGATAGAATACTGAAGGAGGGCATCTATGATGCCACTTTCAAGAAAATCTCTTTGTGTCAGCATCTTTCATGTGTGATACAGCAGCAGAGGGATTTAGATTTTCGTCCTTCTCACCGACTGTTATGCCGTATGGTTCCTCAATGCAAAGATATTTTCATTGCTTCTCAGCTATTGACTCGTTTCTGTGTGTTTTTTTTTCCTTCTTCTTCTTCTTCTCTCAATAGCCTAGTGCTACCTGAAGACACCATTGAATGTATAAATAAAATTTGATTAGATGTGTTATAGAGAGGATTTAAGTTTGAATTTTCCACCACACAGCCAACTCAAGAAGGTCTCTGTGCTTGAAGCATGTTCGATGATCAGTGCTTTAAAGGGAAAGCCTTTTGGTTTTCTACAAACTACCCGACTCCTATTTCAGTTGCATTGTGGCTAGCTATAGGCTGATGTAAAGAGTGAACTAACAGTTCATTAATCATCTTTGTTGTAGCTTGAATGTAGCCCAGTTAAATGATAGATCTTCAGATTCTTGTTCTCTTGCCAAAATTTTCCTGCCTTTCCTAACCCGTCTCTCAGCTTCATGTGTTCCTGTCCTTTCATGTTCAGTCCATTCTATTGAGCATTTGGTTGAAAGGTCTCAGATCCCAATAGGTTTTCTACGTACTTTTTAATTTTTATGAGCAGTTAAACCAATTTTAGATATTGAAATGAAATATCAAATAGTAAAACCAGATGGACAGTTACTGGTATCATGCCATGGTAATTACAGGTAATCAATTACCAGTGCGAGTTTAAATTCAATCGCAGGTTTTATTTTTTAATCTCTTTACTCATTTCGAGGTGTTACATCAACATTTCTTGTCCATCTGTACCTGATGATGCTGACAAGCTTCTGGTGTGCCATTGCCAAGTTGATTGGGTAAGTAACTTTCAAGTCCCACAAGAAGAAATATAAAAATGTTAACTATTAAAAATAGCAGTTGGTGGTCTTCCTCCACGCAATTAAAGGGAGTGGGGTAGGATGACTTCATACTAGGGACCGCCTGTCGTTATGACTGGAAATCTGATGCTCACAACCAAATGATGCTTTTAGGTTATGAGAGATTCCAGCTTGAATGGAAAGTTTGTTTAGTATGGAATTGGCTATGGGATTTTTACAAATTAACATGTTGGGGTTTAAGTGGGCACATCAAATTATTTCCAGGGGGTTAAGATGTGACTGCTCTGTCATTCTGGTTAGACGAGGAAAACAAATATGTGCTGAATTATAGGAAAAGTGATGAGATGGTACTATGGGAGTTACAGGTAGTCAATTACCAGTGTGCATTTAAACTGAATCACAGGTTTTATTGTCTAATCTGTTTGCTCATTTAGACCTGCTACATCAACATTTCCTGTTCATCTGTGCTTGGTGATGCTGATGAGCAAGTTTCTGGTTGCCACTCTCAAGTCAATTGGTAAGTAAATTTCAAGTCCCACAAGAAACATAAAATGTTAATATTAGAAATAGCAGTTGTAGGTCTTCCTCAAGTGATTAAAGGGAGCGGGGTAGGATGACTTCATAGTATGGACTACCAGTTGTTATGACCGGGAAGTCTGATGCTCTTAGGTTATGAGAGATTCCAACTTGAATGGGAAGCTTGTTTGGTATGGAATTGGCTATGGGATCTTAACAAATTAATATGATGGGGCTTAAGTGGGCCCATCAAAATATTTTTCATGGGGCTTAAGATGTGACTGGTCAGTCTTTCCTGTTAGATGTGGTAACAAACATGCACTGAATTATAGGAAGAGTGGTGACATGGCTATAACAGCATCTGCTTTATCATCAATCAAATGTATGTCTTTAGCATGGCAACTTTCCCTTAAAAATTATTCCAGGCCGTGTGAAAGTTTGACGGAAATGCTTGTTTGGTCTCTTCACTAGAGACTATTATATCAGTCATGGCCGACCTTGACTTCTAAAATTTGTAGCCGGCCAGTCTTCTGGTGTCAATTTTAAGGCTCCCGACCATGTCTGTAATTGTGTTTGACTATTGGATGAATGCAGATCACGTGAACTGTATGGTGTATGGCACCTGAATATGACATGAATTACTTGAGCATGATACATGCACCACATCTGGTGCAACCATGACACGTTATATCAGTAGCTAACTGAAGATACAATTAGCACTGTGGCTAAAGAGAAAGGGCCAGAAGGTCGTTGGAAAGCATTTCTGGTGAATGGGCGAAGCTAAGGACTTTTTTCAATCAGGATTATCCAATTAGCATGGGAATTTTATGACCTGTCCACGATGGGAGTAGCAGTAAGGGCCACATACCTGCAAAAATATTTGGTGAATTTCCAAATGTCCTTTTATGTCCTGTCGGCTTAAGTTTAATTCTCATTTATTTTCATTTTTACGTTTTAAATGTAATCAAATATCATTAAAATTTAAAAAGGTTGAAAACCCATATTTTCGGTGGGTTACTTTATCCTTTGATCATTATTTTCTAGACTTTATGAGAAGCCTAAATTTATCAGTTCTTGACATTTTCTTAATCTTGTTATACCATTCTCTCTTTTTATTTTTCTTTTTTAATTTGGCAATTTGCGTTATTTTGGGGCTTCTTACACTTAACTCACGTTTCTTTCCCCTTTTATTTTTCTTTTACCTTCCTTATATGCCAAAACCAAACATACAATTAAAGAAATTAGGGTTGTCTAAAAGTTGTATATATTTGGGGTTGTGGTCTATTCATGAAAGCGCCCATTAGGTGCTTGGTCAAGCCAGCTGGTGTGTAGTCTTTACTTTATTGCTTTATTTCCAAGGGATGCATGTGAATTCTCTACAGAATAATGTAAACTTCAGTTGTATTATCTTTCTTCCTCAAGTAGCAATTGATCAATGGATTGTTCATACGATGTCAGAAATCACCTAGAAATTAATTTATGCAACATTCATATGGAGCTTGCTAGATTCTGTTCTTTAAATTTTTTGTTCATGCAACACATCTATGCCTCTTTTCTTAATTTTCCCCCCATACTGGCTACCATAATCATATGATAATACCTGTTTGGGAATGTCTGACATTCACCACAGGCACAGGACCCATAACTAGAGTTTTTCCCTCTACATCGAGTGGGAAATGATTAAGTTGTTTAGATGTTGGTCAAAGTGATTCCAACTTGCTGCTGTCCCATTATCGGCAAAAGAGCCTTGTCTGATTGATGAAGTTATGGTTGCTATATTTAATGGTCACCATGGTTGACAAACAATACAGAACGGTGTTTTTTCATTTTGTTTTGTGTTGTTTGATCTTTAAAATTGATTTTGTTACTGCATATACAAAAGCCAAACAATTTTCTGTAAGTTTTATGATTAATTTGTTTCCTGTTGACTCTTCTGATCTTTCATTTATTTACACTGGCCCAACTTAAAAGGTTTAGCATCACTTTTGAATGATTGAACTCTATTGCTGTATTTGCACGGGTCGTGTGTCTTAATCTGAAATAAATCCTACCATATTGTTTTGCATGTTTCATTTAGCTCTTGAATTGTATTAGAAATGCAAGCATTCCAATCATCTCCGAGTTGCTAAGAGGAGTTAAAAAGGAAATATTTCTACAAACAAGTTAGATTCTTTTTGCATTAGACAACAGGTGGTGACCATGTGTCTGCTTCGTGTCTTCTGTGGGATTTGAACGCCTTATTATGTTTTTTGCATTTTGTATTATGTCGTGGGCACAGTCAAAAACTAATTGAAACTGTTGACTCAATTGAAATCTCGATTTTAGAGTTTCTTTGATGCAACTGTTCCATTTGCTAAAATTTTAACTTGCAGGCTGAAGATCACTTGGCGGATCTTGTGCCAGGCGGGCTCTGATTTGACATACGGCCCCATGGAGAGCCTGTAACCGCACCAGGCAGTAGGCGCGGGAAAGGTTTTCACACAGTCCACCACCATTTGTTTGCATGCATGCTGCGGTCTGCTTCATTTGGGCCTTGGGGTGCATCTAACCTTGAACAAGCCATTACAGGTTAGCGTGGTTTTGTCCAGTGATGCATGCATGCACTAACTACTACATGCTGGAATAAAGAGGCCTGTTGGTTTGACCAGTCAGAGTCCTGCTTTTGTCCCGGAGCTCATTTCACACTCACACCAGTGAGTTCGGTTCTGCTTCCCAGATCGCTCATGGATTTATTGATGGCAGACGTTTGGAAGAAGAGCTGCTGTAAGCTGGGATTGTTGTAAACGCTCTCGGACGTAGTTTTGTTTCTGGGCACTAACATTGCGAGAATTGTATTAAGCTAAACAGCTCTGCGTTTTACCAGATGACTGCTGCATGTTAGCATGCAAATATTGGACGCTGCTTATTGCAAAGTCAGTGTAATTTGTAGAGGCAGCAGCAGTTACTGTCACGTGTCATGTGTGTGTGTGGGATGGGGTGGACGGTGGTCGTAATTGGCGATCATTCGTCAAAAAAGCGCAGCAGTGATAACGAAAGTAAGAACGGTGGGTGGGTCATGTAATGTGTTAATTTGAACTTGGACCGTCCGTCCAAGTCTATAGCTGGAGCCTGTTCATCATTTGTGTGAAAACGTGGACTCGTTGACTTGGGACCCACACCCAAGTTTCGTATCAAACGCATGAATCGAGATGGGTTCTTCTCTATGGCATTTCTCTTATTCCCACTTCCTTTTGCAGGGAAGTGGAGAGAGGAAGCTTTTTAGTTAGACTTGTTCACCAGCTGGGACTAAAATTAACTGAAATGGATTCCATGATGCTGCGACCGACTATGCCCACCCGCAGCGTCCATGTTGTTATTTCGACCAGTTATTATTAGACACAAAATGCGTAAATGAAGCTACTGCTCCATGCCTAGGAACCCTGTTGCCGAGCAGGAAGAGGGATGCACTATTCAAACATTTTTGTATGGGTGTGCAGGACTTCTATTTGCACGAAACAAGATTTTCATGAATAGTTAAAAGCAGGATTGGCAAGCAGATTGATACAGGTCATACCAGCAACGTGGCAACTTAATTTAGAAGCCAAAGGAGCAAAAATTTGTACTAATTTTTCTTCTTGCCTCATTTGTGAGGCTGAAGTTGTGGCCTGACACCAATTAAAGGTTGCTGCCTGACCATTCGCGTGCCTCGCTTTTGCTGTATATCCATTTTCATATATGGATGCGGATTTATTGTCTCATGCACGGCCGCTGCTACTTTTGGAGGCGGCTTTGGCTACTTTGTATGCGGCTCCCGACCGATCGAAAGGCTCATGTCGTCAACAGTCGCAGTCTGGCAGATCGATGAGACGTAAATTGGGAGAAGGCTATGTGTAGGTCCAGGTTCGTGTCTTGTTTACATTCGAGTGACCCACAATGTGACCCACTTCCTAATGCACCAGTGGCCCTTTCAGGCATCCCGGCTTCCATTGGTTGGCCCTATTAATTTTCTTGGTCTAAAAGCTTCATTTTGCAACTGTGCTTGAAATTCATCCTAATTGAGCCTTCTCGTCTTCTTTGTTATTATTATATTCTTTGTCAATATAGTTTCCTTTAGACTCGAAGTATGCCTATAATACCATTCGGCTATACCCTGGTTTATGGTTCTTCGACTTCCTCATTTCTTTGATGACACGTAAAAGATGACGTCAAGATAATCTTTTTAGAAGGAGCTTTTTTTTCATCTATGCTTAGATAGTTTGCACAAAATTGCAGGTATATCTCTTAGTATTACAAAATTGTAAAACATCCGTTAATATTTGCATGCAATTGCAAGTACGATACTATTATTATTTTTTTTTTTTACATTGGAGTTTTCTTTTACAATTACAATATAGACCCATGCTCCCCCCAGTGCTCAAAGTTGAGATTAAACTTACGCACCCCACATGTCCCTTTTATTAGAGTTTTAGGAATAATGGTTAATTTTCTAATAAATGACAAAAATATCCTATTAGTATGTACTATAATAAAGTTTATTATTCTCAACACTTATTTTCATCGCAATTGCTTAGAAGCCATTGCAAATAATCATAACATAAAAATAAAATTCCCTATAGATCAATATTTTAATAATAAAATAATAACAATATTAATTTATTTACTATTAATAGGGCATTTTTGTTGTTTTATCAAAAAATTAATTGTGATTTATGAGACCTTAATGAAAGGGACACTGTTATAATTTCATACAAACTTTACAGTGTTTTACGGTTTTATAAAATTAAGAGACATCTAGAATTTCGCATGATTATGTAGTTAAGAATATAAAAACCCCTTAAAAGATTCCTAAAATAGGAAGATAATAGGTTGGCGATAATCCAGGTAAAGTAAGTGATAAAGTAAACAAAGTTAAAACATAACTTCTTTGAACTTTTTCAAATATACCTAAACTTTTATTTAAAACTACAGTTACGCCTACAATTTTAAATATTTATGATGGTGTTTGCAAATTTGCAACGGCATCGATTCTGTTAGTGATCACTCCAAACAACAAAAATAGATCGACACTATAAAAGGAAACTCAATTTCCACCACCAACCATTTACGCATAAGCAACAAAAATATAAGTTCATCGTATGCAATGAACATGTTGTTGCATACAATGATTATAAGCAAAAAACTTTACTGTTTGCACCAAATAGTCATTTGTAATTAAGGAAAATTTTCTAGCTAAAGCACATAAATCATAAAGTATTCACAACCAAGTAAATAATTAAATTTCTCTTCAAAAAAGTAAATCATTAAATTTGTTGCTATGAATGTCATCATGTTGTCAATACTTTTAAGGCATATGCTCATTTGCAAGAAAAATTGGTTGCAAAAAATAAAATATCTTATGTTAGTATATAGAAATGTATGTTCTAAAAAATAATACTGTTCTAAAAAATAATACTCATGTGAAAATATCATTAAAAATAACTAAAGGGCATATCTAATAACCGATAATAAAAAGGAGCTTTTATAATCCATTTGCCAAGAAAACAACATTAATAAGTAAACCAACTGAAACCTAATACTACCATTAGAAAATTGACTTTCGGCAACTAAAATTTTATTACGGATAAAAATTTGATTGTTAAAGAAAAATGGATGGCTAATAATTTATATGTCATATAGTGACCACTAAAAAGAAATGTGATTGTCAATAGATAATAGTTTTTACTTTTAAGCAATGAAATTTTGATTTGGACGGAAAAACATTATCATAAATAAGAAAAATTTTCCTTACAAGCATTAGGGTAACTTACAAATATGTCTACATAATTTGACTATAATTGCAAATATACCTGCATATTTTCAAAAATTGCAAATTACCCCATACAATTTGAACATAATTGCAAATATACCCACCTCATTACCGCATCGTCACAGCGTAGGTATATTTACAAAAACTAAACATACCTACTTAATTTTGAAATTATAAATATACCAACATAGTTTACAACCTTTTGCAAATACGCCAACGTTGCGACGATGCAATAATGGCATCATAACGGCATGCGTATATTTGTAATTATGGTTAAACTGTGTGTAAGTAATTTATAATTTTTGAAACTTTGTGGATATATTTGCAATTATGGTTAAACTAAGAGGATATATTTGCAGATCGCCCAAGCATTACTATGAGTAAAAGAAAGTTTTCTTGTTTATAAAGGCGTCATTATAAGGAAGGAGGATTTTACTTGAATACACATTTTTATTGTTAATAAAGACTTTTTTTTTTTTTCCTGCGCTAGCGAGGGTTGCTACCTTGAGGGCTCTAATCCCTGATAGAGTTGTCTGCTCGCGGGATTGGCTGGGTCTGACATTTCAGGGATGATTTTTGCATTATGAGAAGTTTGGGTTCCAAAGCAGGCCGGCCGTTGAAGACAGAACTTACGAAGCAGCAATGATGGTGTTTGTGGAATCAACAGAAATATTCATCGTCAGATTACAGCCGCCTGCTTTCATGAAACGATCCAAACGCGCTCAATGCTGTCCTATTGTACTGTTCTTAGTTTTTATAACTTCTAAGATATACCCCTATATAAGCGAGAAGGCATTGCTGTTGGAGGTGCTGGCCGAATGTGTGGTAGGTGGAGTTGAATATCTTGGTCATGGAACTTCGATGGCATCATGAAATTAGCAGGCCTTATTTGAACTTCATCGAACTTGAATATTGATTACATTAATTGCATGAAAGTAGGAGGATTCATTCGCTTGATATTGATTTCAACTTTTTGTTAGTTTCGGTTTCCAAATCAGCGAACTTTGTTTTGTTCAGCTATTTTTTAATTTTGGGTGCTGTTAATGTTTACGGATTATTAAAGCACCAGAGTACTTTTATGAAACTTTTCTTCTATATAACCTCTTTTATTTTTAATATTTTGATAGTTTATGAAAAATTCGTTCTATCTATTGTATTTAACATTATTTATACTCTCTTGAAAACCATTTCATTTATCTATTTTTATTGTGCATAAGGCCTCATTTACAAATGTGTAAAACCGACGTAATAAAATAGTTTAATGTTAAATATCAATTTTAAAGTTGTATTTTTAACATTTAATTCATTTAAAATATCATTTTTATACGGAAAAATGATTCTATAAAATTTTATTACATTCTAACACATATGTAAGTATATTTAAAGATTTTTATAATTTACACACCAATATACATCAGAAAATATGGCCGATGCACATCTTTGATTTAAATGAAATTTAGTTTTTTAGCTAAGCAAATAATATTAAATAAGATAGATGGATTTCATCGAAAAAATAAAATAAATAGATTGAATTTTCGTCAAGCATCAAAATTTTGAAATTTAAAGTGATTACATAATAGCAGCCCCATTAAAGCATATGTATGAACTTTTTACCCTGAAATGGTGGGCAAAATCGTCTGACTTTTGGAAAGGTTATGAGAAAGGGTCTTGGTTGCAATAGTGGAGGAATTTCGTGGAGAGTGCTTTCTTATCTGTTATTTTCCGAATCTTAAGGATACACCTGATTTTTTTTTTTTTTTTTTTTTCCTCCCTGACGCCGATCGGTGGAGATTGGGGAGGCAGATTAATTATCTGGTCTTCCATGTATGAGTTTTTTAAATGACGAATGGTGGTCGTCCCCCACAGTGGTTGCTCATCATAATATGTATGATATAAAAAGAAACACATAGCACCACACTGTGGGGCCACTCTACAGGTGGGGTTTGTTTTTTGTCTGCCACTATCACATATGACATCCCCGGCCCACTTTAATTAATTTGACGGCAATGGGAAGAAATAAAAAAAAATTTTGAATAACAAGAAATACATAAATTTATGTTTGAGAACATCTTATCCTCCATCTAATATTCGTTGAATCAACAGAAGAGAAGTCCGGAATAATATTGATTCCAGCTTAAAACGTACGATTTTATGTTTATTAATAAGGGAAAGATGAAAAGACCTTACAGCTTGTCTGGCGTGCAATGAAGCCTTCCCCACGCACTCACGCAGTATTACTTCATTCATATAGGGTGTGTTGGTATGAGTTAGAACTTGCCTGTGAAAAGTTTTTACCCTGGAAAATTTTTAAAATAGAAAAAAAGTGATGCTATATGATATGATAATGGTGAGTAGCAAAGAAAATAGTGTTAAAATAGATGTGGTAGTTGTATATATACTTGTAGAGAAATGATTTAAAAATAGATTGACTATATATGAATGTGCGACAACACGATCAGAAAATAAAATAATTTTGAAAATGTAAAAGTTTTGGAAATAAAAATTTTAGATTAGCAAGTTTATCAGCATGACAAACATACCCATAATTAATTATGATAGCGAACATCATCCCTACTTTCCTCCCTCGATCGTTAGCAAATATCGATAGATGGATTTCACGTCATTCACCAAATTCGCCTGAGGTACGTAGGAGATCATGAACTTAATTGATTGACATACGTTCTGCCATGTACCAACTACTGGATGTCCATGTAACTGTTTCACGTGAATGACATATGAAATAATTATAAAATATTTTACGAGTTTCTTTTAGTTTCTTGCTTTGAGATAGCTCGGGATGACACGGCAAAAGCTTTTGCCTTGAGAAATCCAATCGTTAATCAGGACATATAATTTGAATGCTTTAATTACCAACAAGAAGAGCATAATTAGTACCCATGATTTGTTAGCCTTGATGTTAATTTGGCGGACACCTGGATATCGGATCTTTACTTTGGATATCATGCCTTTAAGATAGTTAAAAATATATCATCAGTAAAACATGAATATAACGTGACCACGTTGACTCCTCGCGACGAACAACAGGATAGTTGACTGACGTAAAAGTTGCATATAAGATGCTTCCAGCACGTGAAGAATTTTCTATTCGTTACTACTTACGGCAATTGCAAAAGAAATAAAAATTCTTGCTTTCCTACACATTTTTTCTGTATCATTAGGAAATGTAGTATGTTTAATTAATTTGGTTGTGTTTGATCAAATGCAACCAAAGACTTGGCTCCTTTTGATTAAATGCAATACTTTTTGCATTAATTGCAACGAGAAGTTTTATTATTATTTACGGTCAAAATTTAATGGTTATTTTAAATATATCTTTGGTTGCATTTGATGTAAAAAATCGGGCATATTTTATCAAATATCACCAATAAAAACAACTAATTATTTGTAGCTAAATAATTAATTGTAACTAAAATATATCTAGTGCAACTAAATATATATTATAAAAATTAGCTACATTAAGTTAGATTTCTTATAGTGTATATTGTGACATTTTAACTATTTAACTTTTTATTTTTCATATATTTTCATACAACTACCTAGCTATTTCAACTTTATTTATTTTACTCATAATCATTACCCTATCATATTATACCTCCGTCACTTTTTCTACACTTTTTTCAACAAAATTTTCTCTCAAATTTCATCACTAAAATTATTAATCTAAGTTTATTTAAAGTATAAAATAAGTTTTATCATTTTTTGATATCTATAAATATTTTTTGAACTTTTTAAAAGTGAGGCATTTTAGTCATTTTTTTTCAAAATAGTAAAACATGGTACATATGCTTAATATACTTAGATAATAGATGTATGCTATTTAAAAAGTTGTATTAAAAATTTTAAAAAATTTAACAATATAGTTTTACACTAAATGTAACGAAGTTAAGTCCTTTATTATTTCTTACAAACCCATTACATCGAGCGTTTCGAATGCAGACACGGATTAGCACCTACATGCATTCCCTAGGCCCGGCACACGTGCGGCGGAGTTGGCCCATGATGGGACCCACCAACGTCAAACCGTCAACAATTGTCGTCTTGCTTGCGCGAGGAATTCCCTGGGCTCCCACGTCACTCGGATGACGCTACTCTCGATTCTCGAATGCGGTGCGCTGAAAAACACTCCACGTCCGCAGCCTTGGGAGTAACTCCATCTCACAACTTCGGATTTGCTTCTGCTTTTAATTTAAGAGTGTGTTTTGAAAGATATAAAATTTTTAGAATAAAAAGTGTTTTATATAAAAATTATTGAATTGAAAAAAAATAATATGATAATGATGATGACTAAAAAAATAAAATAAAAATAGATAAGTTAGTTGTATATGTAAATGCATATAAATGATTGATAAATAGTGTCGTTGTATAAGAAAATATGAGAAAATAATTAAAAAATAGGATAGTTATGAAGAGTAAAAAATTTTAACTTGATATTTTTTAAACATTGTCAAACACACCTTAAATTTTATTTCTAAAACACATACTCTAAATCTAGTCTAACTTTATTTGCAAAACTTAAATTTTAATTCTGTTAAAGTAAATCGAGTTGAATTAAATTTTGAATTAAAAATTAGGTCAACATATTTTCATTCAAATTAAAGAAAGAGAAGTTTAAAATTTACGTTAATATGAATTAATAAGTTATTCGAATAAAAATAATAATACGTAGCCTAAAAAATTAAAAAAACAATAATATAATATATTTTTTGAAAATTTATCTTTTCTAAAAAGGAAAAAGGAACAAAATTAGCAATTATAAAAATAAAAAATATAACTATAAATATAAATGAAAATGACATAATTTACCTATATGTTATTTCAACATAACAAACATCTATGAAAACAACAATAAAAATAATATAAAATATATAAATATGAAAATTTATGATTTAGATTTTGTGCATAACTCAATCCTAACTTTATTTACCAATCGAGTTTTTTGGATCTATGCTTTATAAAAGTAAGCCAAAAATATTGATTTTTCTGGAGTTAAGTTGGCTATGTTTTGGCTTAACGGCTCTCAAGTTGCACCTTATTCATCAGCTGTTAGTAAACTTTGGAGGCTTGGACATGTACTGATGGATCAACCATAGTTATGTCATAGAAAATAATTTTTTTATATCTTATATTTATAACTTAAGTATCCTAAGTATATATTTTTACAATATTGCTTAAGGAATATTAATAGCAAATGCTACTTCTAAAATAAGAGACAAACTCTCCAAAGCGAGACTCAAAGCCCCTAAGGCATGAACTCTGCCAACCAGGCTAATCCTATGTTGGCTGAAAAATGAACATTGTTTTTGAGTTAATTTTAAATATGACCACAAGTTATATCCTAACCCAGATATAACTATATATTTGTAAAAATAGAAAATACAATTATGCTTTTGTCATTTTCTAAATATGACAACTCAATTAATTTTGCCTATCTGCTTTTACTAAAATCTAAATCTATATATAAAAAAGTCATCCCTAGTAGTTACCAAAATTTAAAATTACTATAACGCATCATATAAATTGTTCTTTACAGGACAAATGGGAAATGAATTTAAATTTTAACAACTGGTATTTTCGTAAAGATCTTTTGACATGGTCAATTGATATCATATTTGGAAATGACAAAAAAGTGTAGTCATATTTACTACATTTACAAATATATGGTTATATAGATAATTAATTAAGGAAATAACTTGTGGTCAATTGATGCAATGCGCTTTTCTAAATCTGTGAAATACTGAAGGAAGGGCTTCTCTCAAGTAGAGCCGGGTACAGGAAAATAACTTTTGATATCATATAAATATTCAGAGAAGAATATGATACGAGGCTTGAATTTAAAAAAATCAAAAATGAGAAACTTCAGGGGATGCAAACTGCACCTGGCTCTACTGAAGAGAAGCCTGTCAAAGAGAGCTCTAAAGGAAGAAGATAAAAGACTAACGGCATCAGCTGCTTTGATTGACCCTCGACGACATAGTTCTTTCGGCGTTGATCTAATCACCAAATGGGCTTTTTCATCGTATCGTGGAGGAGAAAATTTCAAACAATGATTGTTACTTTCGGTGTCAAGATGTTCGGTCTGCATTTTCCTTTGCCACGATAAGAAGAGTCGTACTACGTTGTAGTAGGCAGTGAAAGCCGCGGTTTGAATTAAGCTGCCAAGATCATGATTTTAGGCCATAGCACCCTGCTCAACTGTATGATTATATTTATAACTCATGTAGTTAGCATATATGGGAGGTGTGAGGACTCCACCTAAACTTCAATGATTAGAAGCATGGGCTTTGCGATGAATTACACAGGATAGAATATATATTACCAGTTACAAAAGACCCATATAAGCTATTTTATTTCCTGGAAAAGAAATCTGAACTTCGAAATTTTAATTTTTCAAAAATTTAACAAGGGTTTGTTTTGTGTAGGGGCTTGATCAAAACGTTGCACGATTTGCAGTCGCTGGACTTAGAATGATATAGTTGTGTATCAGCATATATGTATTATAACTTCCATTTGTAATCTCTTTGCCCTAAAAGGGCTATGATCCTTGCTAACAGAAACTCCTATCAATCCTATCAATTCGGGCATATAGATATATTTTTCAAATTTTCAAGAAACTATAAGGTTATTTTTTTAATTTACAAATTAGATTTTATAATCTTTGAATATGTGCATATATTTCTCTGAATTTTAAAACTAAATAGTTTTATAATATATTTAAGTAATTTTTATAGTAAAAATTGTTAATTTTAAATTTAGAAAAAGTACATATATGTAATAGTCTGGAATCAGATTTTATGTTAAAAAGGGAGAGAGTTCCTAGAGATTTATAAATCGATCTCAGGACTAATATGGTATGATGTATTTTAAAATCGTATGAATGAACTACCAAGGTAAAACAGATATATCACATTGTTGGGCTTATAACTCATGAGCTCGGGATCATTTTTCTATGTTTATGTGTTATAAGTGGCATCAGAGTAAGATCCCTCCAATGAATATGGTTCGAAGAATCAGAATTAGTCAAAACTGTAAACAGAAACTCAGATTGGGGTCGTAGTTTGGGCATGAACCAAATGGAGCTGGTGGATTTGTAACGACTCAGAATTGCTTCTCATATTGAAAAGAGGAGGAAGTTTCTAAAAGTTTGCGAGTGAGTTTCAAATTAAATATAATATGACGCATTTTAAAACCGTGTAGATGAGTTGTCAGATTAAGTCAAATGATATCACACTAAACCCATAACTTGCAAGCCTAAGATCATTTTTCTAAATCTATATGTTATAATATACATATTCAAAAGCTATAAAATCTAGCACGTAAATGCGCTTGGGCACAAAGTATTATGAAAATTAAAAAAATAATATACATGTTTCTGACTAGTGGTAGTTTCTAGTTCATAACCCTTAAAAGAGTATTTTTGGAAGTTCATGGTTCTGTCAGGTATCAAATAATGCAGGCTTATCGCTGGTTTCATGGAGTCTGTCTTAGACCTCCAACAACTATTAATTATTGTACCTTTTTTGCATCTCCCATATTTGGAACTTTCTTAAAGGCATGATCCTATTACGCCGGTCTAAGTAATGCCTTACTTAAGTTGGCCTAAAAACATATTTGAGACTTTTTAAAAGTTTTTTTATAAACATGTTAAGTTAGGTATATTGAATTTATAAACTAAGTTTTACCATTTTTGGATATTTTAAGTATTTTTTTTTTATTTTTAAATGCATTGGTATTTTTGTAATTTTCAGAAGTTAGAAAAATATGAGAATGTTACTATGTTAAAAATAAAAAATACTTAAAAATATATAAAAATAGTAAAACTTGATTTATAATTCAATACACATAATTTAACATATTTATAAAAATACTTGAAAGTTCAAAAGATATTTTTTAGGCCGGCTTAAGTAAGACTTTCTTTGACCTGCCTATCCCGATCATAACTCTTTATCCTGGCCCTCAGTAATTTCAATATGTGCATGTATATGGTTGAGATGTACGAGGTTGGCATTTTTCCTAGTGGATTTCGATGTTGTGCTTAAATCCTGCTGGTGTCAACTCCTCGTTTTGTAGGACGTATTCAAATCCAGCGGGTGTCAACCTCTGAATGGTCAGGTGCTTGACACTAATGCGCGTACGTCCGTTGCCATTAGTCGAAACCCCAAGATACATACCGGCCCCACTACAAAGGCCCCAACAGTGGAAATAAATGGTGGTTATATTTTATGCATCAGTTTATTTATATTTGATTCTAATTTTTAATCTTAGTCGTAGGATCTTATTATTTATTTTTATACCCAATTTCATCTTCATCGAATTTTCTAAATGACGTCTTTTTTCTTAGTATATTTATCTTTTATAATTTTCTTTCATCGTTTTGCAGGCTTTATGTACCAGTGCATCCCACAGGCTAAAACATTTATCAGGCAATATTACGAGCAACAAGATTTCTCTTTCTTTCTTCCCTTGTTACTGTTGTTGGTTTTCCATCATACTCGCACATTAGATGCTTTTTGGCAGAGATGCCTAAGGGGACATTTGGCGCCGTAAAAGTTTTGATGTAATTGATATGAAATGGTAAAAGAAAAATTGAAATAAATAAGATAACTAGAAAGAAAAATAATTAGTATATAAAGGTAAAATTGAATAAAATAGGCTTTTGAAAAGATAAATCATTTGTTGAATACCATGTGGTGCACCCAGGTGCATTGTGTAAAAACTCAAAATTAAATTTTTTTTTTATAAAACTGTTGATCTAAATGTATTTAACATATATATTAACTTTTACCATTTTTAGATTTTTTAAATCAATGACATTTTTGTAATTAAAAATTACAAAAATGCCATCGATTTTAAAAAATATAAAAAATATTTAGAAATTTTTAAAGTAGTAAAAATTGATACACATGTTAAATATATTTAAATTAATAATTTTATAAAATTTTTTTTAAAAATGCTGAAGTTTAGTGCACCCGAGTGCATGATATCAAATGTCGTGCATCCCATATATCCATCCTCAAAATCAAACCAAATGGTGGCGCATGAAACATTAGAAATCTCTGTTGCAAGTAAAGATTTGACGTTTCCGAGGTCCTTTGCCAGCCATGCAAGCGTTAAGGTTTAATTTTATGGACGTACATGAACAATAATATGTTGCTGACAAGTACCGATGTAATGAGCGGACAGGAAGTTAACAGCAACGACTAAGGGAGTCAGGATCAGGTTCGGCTTTGATGCCATGATTCCATTAAAGCCAGGCCCAACACATAGTAAATATCTCTTATCCACGAAGCTAGCGACGGGGACGAATCCGAGTCGAGATGGAGTTAAGTGGAAGAGATCAAAGGTATGAATTTTGGTGGCAGTCTCCTTTTGCTTTGCTTTGCTTTGCTTTTTCAGAAGCAGCTGATGGATAATATAATGCATACACGCCTGCTTTATTCGTTGGACCTCGTCACGTCTAGATCCTTTGCTTGACCACGACGACCGTGAGGCTGCTTCTGCTCGTCCACACATTCATACGGCCCATCATTATCATATCCTTCCAATTATCTTAGAATTCTTTTCTGCTGCCACTGCTTAGCTTGCTTAATCAGGGATGAAGAAGAAAATGGATTTTTTTTTTTCTGACACAAAGAAATCGGAATGACTATTCGTCAATACAACTTGAGTAATTGCATGCAAGACGGACGGACCGGATCGGATGTTGATAAATGGTAACCATGATTGACCAGGCTGCATCGTCGTGTCACGATGGAGACGCTGGCCGGTGGTCGACCCCAAGCGTCTTAAGGGGGTCAATCAGGGAAGCTGCTATCAAGTATCGTGATCAGAATCAACTTTAGAATTTTGATGGACGCTTTAAAGATAGAAAATTAAAAACGAAATTTGGGGCGGGACCCATTACCAGCTGTATAAGTAGCCACCAGGGAATAACCCAACTCTAAGAATTAAGAAAAGAACAACCCCAAAGTTTTGACACACCCGTCATCCCTAATTTCTTCTCTTTCTTGCTGAGCTAGCCACCCATTTCTCTTCATCATCAGCGTTTAATTTGTGTCCCAAAAAGGGAAGCAAAAACCATGAAGACCTGCCCTTCCTCTTCGAAATTAGAACGCAAGATAGTTGAGAAGAACAGAAGAATGCACATGAAAACCCTGTGCTTCAAGCTCGCGTCTCTTGTTCCATCCTACAACCCAAAGGTTAGTTTCTCAAAGTTCCTCACTTCAAGTGAAAGAAAAAAAAAAAAACAGAAACATAGAGAGAGAGAGAGAGATAGAGAGAGAGAGGATGATGGTTTATTTGAACTTGTGCTAGGTAAAAATGAGTAGAATGTTGGACCCAGTAAGGTAAGCAAGTTAAAATGATTTGTTAATGATTATAAGAAATAATTACAGATTGGCTTTTATGTTTCTCTGTCCCAGAATGTATCAGCACAACAAGATCAGGTGGATCTGGCAGCAGAGTACATCAAGAACCTACAGATGAAGATTGAAGGATTGAAGAGGAAGAGAGATTTAGCAACAGCGGTGAACGAGGCCAATAGATGCATGAGAGGAGGGACGATGGTCGGCTTAAGAGTACCCGTGATTGAAGTTAAGGAGTTGGATTCAGCTTTGGAGGTAGTGATAATCAGTGGATCGGAAAGAAATTTCAGGACCTGTGATGTCATTACCATTCTTCAGGAGGAAGGAGTTGATGTCGTGAATGCCACCATCTCTTCTGTAGTTGACAGAGTCATTCATGTAATCCATGCTAAGGTAATCACTTCGATCTTTTGCTCGCATGTCTTCATACGCCTCGGGGATGAGCATTCTGACGTCGCCGAAATAATTAATTTAGTCTCTAAAACCATAAAGTCTCTTTCACCAGCTTAAGGGCACCAACAATTTATCCAGTCCAACCTTCTTTTATAAATGAATTACATATATGGTATGATTTCTCACAACTAATTTGACTATTGACGTTCCATAATATGTTAATTCAATGGATGACATGAATTTGATTGTTGCTCCTCACTGATGATGCCCCAAATTTTAAAAATCTGTAAATCTTTGCGAAGATATTTTCCTGTAAAATACTTCCATTCGAATTTTAATTAGGTAATAAATCTAGAGATTTATGAAAAAAATGAAGTTTCTGGTTTTTCACTCGCAGGTCGCAAATTCTAGAGTGGGTTTTGAGAGTGAAAGAGTGCACCAGAAACTGAAGGATCTAGTGATCAACTGATCGAAGCTTTCCTGCACTATTGGCTTGTGGGATGTGGGCAGAGAGGAAGGGCTGTTTTAGGACTAGGACATGCATTCAAGGTGTCAAGGTTGTATGTATGTATTTACTGGTAATGTATATCAAGCCACCTTCTCTTACCTAATAATAACGTATCTGTAGAGGCCAGGCTTGACTCCAATCATGCGTGCAAGGGCATGCCTTATATATGTTATATGAGAAGAAGGTTTTTGTACCTCGAATATAAAGATATTTAGTTTTTTTTTTTTTTCCCCTTTTTTTTCCCTTATAAGAAAATATTTAGTTTAAACAGACTTTGATTGCCAGAAAACACTAATGTACTCCTATTTGATAGCTTTAAGGTTCTTCAATTTGGAAGTCTACCTAGATGTGCTTAAATTTGATAGCTTAAAATCGTTAGTGGCGGGTAATTAATGGTTTGAAGATTTTCGTCTTCTTATGTTGGGACTTGGACTGATGTTGATGCGATGCTGTAGATGTCGCTGTTCAAGTGACTAGGGTTTTTTGTTGGTCACCAACACCCGTCACCACTCTTGTTCTGAACAGTCCCATTTTTATGCCACCGGGGCATTTGCTGTCAACTTTCTAAAAAATCTTTAGTAGCCAAATCTGCCTTTTGCAGTAAAATTACGGCTAGAAAGAGTTAAATTTCTTGTAGCGACAGTTGCTGTTGCGTTAAGTACTGATTAGATCATCCATAAAAAAATGGTATTGATTAGATTGCCCATCAAAAAAAAAAATATTGACTAGATTGTTGATGAGGATTGTTGTATTTTGCAATTTAGGCGTTGTCTTTTGGTTCCCCTTTTGTATTGAAGAAGTGAATGAGTTTAACTCCCTAGGAGGATTTAATGGAGAAGTAATCTGCTTAATCCCAAAAGATTTAACATTGTTACATAAATATTACCCTATTGACTCAAAAGTCCAAAACTATTTATTAGAAAATATGTATATGAAATATCTCTGGACCATTCTTTCACAACAAGAACGTTAATGCAAGACTGTCACAAAAAGGGTTGTAATTCGGTGACTGTGGCCTGGATAGAGAATCTACCGGAGGCCATTTAGGGTAAATTATGGCTACAAATTTTACCAATATTAGTAAACTCTCACCCTTGAAATATTGGCTGTTAGATATATCTCAAAAGCTGAAGATTCTAGTTTACTGACCAATATATGCTGAAAAAATGATTATGACTATAGAACAACCTAGCCAGAGGAAACTGAGTATGGAAGGTGATCAGGGTTGTTTTTGAATTGAAATCTAGGTTAATGGGAGAAATACCGTTGTATATAATTTTGATAGAAATATTGTTATATATCCGACCTTGTATTTTCTTTTCCCTCACTTCAACGTGTTTTATTCTTCTTGACTTTTGGATTATAATCAAAGTGATAAAACGTTGCTTTTATATAACTCCATCCATTTTTCCCTCCTTGATAATTGATAAGAAATCCACTTTATCTATTACATCTAGTATGATTTATATTATTATAGAAATCACATCATTTCTCTAGTTTTATTATGCATGAACACTAATAAAATGGTTTGAGACTAAACATAAATTTATATTTTCAACATCTAAATTATCTCAAATATTATTAATGTATGAATAAATTTTTTATAGAATTTTGTTATATTCTAATGCATATGAAAATGAATCTAAGTATTTTATATAATTTACATATGAATATATATTTTTGAGCAATTGTGGTCCCATCTACATTTTTAATTTGAATGAAATTTAATTTCTTAGCTAAATAAATAATGTAACATATAATGAATAAAGTAATTTTTTTATCAATCATTGAGGTAACAAATGGAGTGTATAAAATTGTAAATATAATTGTAACTATAGTGCAGTCCAACTGCCCTAAAGTATTTCCTTATACATTGAAGAAAAGGACAATGCATGATGTTGCATTACAACAAATGTTGGAATCAGAAGCTAAGTTTTTTTTTCGTTGTATATAATATAATATAATATAATATTTTTTGATAGGGTATATAATATAATATTAGCTACATGTAAATGGATTTAGCTACATATACATAATTGGCTATAATACATCTGGCCACTTTAGGGTTGTGGCATTTACTCAAAACACAACCAATTTTTATGTTTAATATAACAAAAATAATACTTAATTTAGCTATTAACATTTTTTTAATGAAAAAGCTACTAACAATTAGTTACAAATAACAATAGAATTTTTTATTGCATAAAATAGATAAATAACTACATTCGGGAGTTGATACTAAGTGCAACGAAACCTAAATGTGCCTGAAAAAGGTGATTGCATTTAATGAACTTTCATTATAATGTTGGTGGGCGATCTTGCAATAGCTAAATAGATAACCGTGACATTTTAAGGGTCGGCTAAGTGAAGCCATGTTCCTTTGTGTAAGTGCATCAAAGATATGATGGTTAAATTAAATGAGCTAACCATGACTACCAAAAATCTTAATCTAATTACTAATCTATTATGTGTCGCAACTTTTTTCAACCAAATTTTTAATTAGCTTCATTTAGTACCAAAGACAGTTAATTTCTATTTAATTGCGGAGCCGAAGCTTCACTACTATATACAATAAAATTTTATTAGCTATATTAAACATTATTCTTAATTGTATTTGATGTAGAAAATGACTACATTTAACTAAATATCACCATAAAAAAAACCAAATATTTGTAGTTAAATAATTAATTATACCAAAACTATATCCAATGCAATCGAATATATATTATAAGTGACTAAAAAAATAACTACATAAAATAAAATCCATAGGGGTGTTTCCATTATGCTTTAAGGAATAAATCAAGTGTTGCGCAACAGAAAATTATTAAGAAATAAAGTTCACATCTCAGTCTACAATTTTAGGGAGCTTCTGTCTAGTTTGTAGCTAGTTATTGATTCTAGAAGACTTCAGCAAGAATAATCTAAGAACTAATGCATTATACATATGTATGTACTACATTACTGCCTCATAATTCTATAAGAAGACAAAGAAACTGAAAAAATTAAGTCAATTCGTTTCGATCAAAACATACAAGTATACAGATAAATGTTATTGTAATTGGACTGAATCTGCAGGCTTGATCAGAACCCGGACAATTAGTTAACAACTAGTCCTACTTTTTTAGTTAGATATGAAGGGCTCGTTTCAAATTATGCAAGATTTCTAGATGAAATCTATAGGATGAGAACATAATAATGTGCACATAGAATGAAAAAAATTATATTAAAAATATAAAAATTATATTGAAAATTAAAAAAACTATCTTAAAAATTAAAAGACTGTCTTGGCAACGGGCATAGAAATTCCAAATAAGAATCTTGTATCCTTTCAACAGACCCTAACTGTTTGCAAAGAAAAACTGCATGCATAATTGATTAAATTTGAATATTCCTGAAACGACAAGCCAATCTCTCCAGCAGTACTTATACCTGTTTCGGCTGGCTGGATGTTATGCCCTGTCCAATGAATTAAAACAGAAAAGCCGAGAAGCTAAAAATAAAAGAATATTGTGGGGAAACGAAAGCAACTTCACCGCTGATTATAGATGCCATGAAAGTTGCCTAGCTATCAGCCAAATGGATCGATCGAGTCATAGTCCAAATCTTATCTGTCTCTTCGCTGCTCATTTCTTCTTCTGCTGCATGCATGCCGTCTTGTGTATGCATCACTTACTAGAAATTGGCCATGAAGCTTCTTGGGTGTCCATTGATTTCTCCATCGATCGCTTGAAGCCTAAGTACAAGTTTAATTTCCTCGATTGCATATATTCCATTTCAAATCAGTAAAAAATGATGTGATATTGTAAGGGTAAGATGAGGAATAAAGAGAATAAATTTAAAATAAATAGGTTAGTTGTATTGGTAGTTGTGTAGAAATGATTGAAAAGTATGTAAAAAATAATTAAAAAAAGAGTAGTTATGGAGAGTGAAAAGTTTTAGATTAAAAAGTTTTAATTTGGCAACTTTTTCAAATTGCCAAACACACCCATTAGCAATTGTTGTGATATATGTGAATGGGACTCCTCGATCTGAGGCCCACGTGAGCTGTCAATAAAACGAAGAAGGCCAGAGAGACTAGGACATGTGCGAAATATGCATTAGAAGAATGTTATTACAATATTCCCGTATCTTTCTCAATGATGCACTCGCATTAGACAAAAGGGTCTTGCCCGATCATCAGATTGTGAAAGATCCGCCATGAGATTTTTCGCTCATTACTAACAGCCTGTTACATTCCCCTTCCACGAATGATAATTTATGTTATACGTATGTGCATGATTGTATATTCATCAGCTTCAATTGATTGGTATGATGAAGAAACAGTCGATCAGGGGCCCTTAGCGGCTCTAATCTAGCACGCTAATTAATTATACGTATATATGTGTTATTTCAAGGCATCTTGATCAGCAGCAGGTGAATGGGACCATCTCTGATGGATTCAGTGTGCATGCATGAAAGATTGAGTTTTTAATTTCTCTGAGTTGGCTTACACTTTAGAGTTTTGAGTTTAGGATGTAAATTTTTTTTATAGAAAATTTTAGGATGTAAATTAATACAAAATATATCTAAAGTTAATGAGTAATTCAAAAGAATGGACCTCCTTTATATTCAATTGATCAGAGTTGCAAAATAGGATTACCATACAGATGAGATTCATACCAAGTAGCTTGAGGTTCCGTAATTTATAAGGATTAACTACGAAAAATTAAATTTTTTTTTTTTTTAAAAAAATTTCACTAAAAGCCAACGGATGCTATTTTTCGTTCAGAAGTATGTCTAATTACTAATTAACTATAGAGAAAGAAGGATTTGAAGCAATCCCATCACTTTCAGGGGTTATTCAGGCCTTGTTCAGCCACACATCAGATAAACAAAGACCATTTCAATTTGTTCGACGGGTTTAGGTAAGTAAAATGGCTTCTGCAGAATGCTAAATTTATCAGCTTCTCACAAAAACAGTATATATGGCACGATTGTGGGAACGGCTAGACGAATCCTTGTTCTATATCAGAAGCACATGAGGAGCAGTTTTAAAATTTATTGCGATGGGGTATTTCAATCCTTGCATATCTTTCTCCAATTGGGAAAAGAGATTCTCGCACTGACAAATGGAATAGGAAATTAAGATCTGCTGCTTGCAATCTCTATATCAAAATATAGCTTTTCATAGGCTGATTGTTTCGGTTGATCTGCTACAAAAAGCAAGCGGTGCATGTGAGGGGGAAGCTTTTGTATTTCTAAATTCGATTATGCATTATAGTACCCTTTGAGACCATCCTTCTACCCCTAATTAATCTTAAGTATATTGTCCAGTCCGAGTGCACTGAGCTTTGTGTATTTCACAAGGGCCTGAATTCTCATCTGTCTCCGGTCGTTGTCTTGGGCTAAATCCTTCATCAAGGGCTAATGATAGATTCTGGGCCGCATCTGACAACACCTCATGGAAGAAGGGGATTGTCCATGTAATGGGGGCGCAAAATACAATAGCCCAAGAAATTAATTTTGTTATACTCTTGCATAACTGTCCACTTAGGTTTTTTAGATCTCATGTTTTAATTTTCTATGGTATGTATCTTATATCCTAGCTACGGATTTGCTTTGATTAAGATTTCGAGGCTCCATAGGGCCTAACAAGGACTGCCGATTTATGGGTCTAAGCAAGTCGGCATATATTTGGGTTGGATGATCTCAACCAAGGACCAACTCATGTATCTAACCTAGTTACAACACTAAGCCCATCGAAGATGTGCCCAATCTCATCAACATTAATTCTTTTTTTTTTTTATAATAAAAGGAAGTTAAGGCTTAAATTCTTATTAACTTTAATTTGGAAGTGCCTACGTGCGTTTCACCAAAATTCTATTTCTGTTTCATAAATTCGTTTTACACTAGGGAACTGATATTTAAAGATAGACGATTATTAATTAAGATATTATGAAAGGCAAGACTCGACTCCCTACTTGCCTTCCTTTTACACTTGGTTAAGGTTAACATTGCAACTTGAGTGGATAGGTCTAGCTATTCTATTTTAGGTTAGGTCGGTTTTAAGCGTATCTTATTTTTTAAGGTCGGGTCACTTCCGTTACGGTTTTGAATCCGTTCTTTAAAATAGTCTTTGTATTATATTTAGAAATTATATTTTTATACAAATTTTATTTAAAAATCTAGAATCAAGATGACAGCAATATAGTTTTTAAAATATATTCATTAAATTTACCAAAATAATTTATCAATTAAACAAGTTTTTATATATTTAAAGAATATATTTACGTCTTTCACTGTTAAAAATATTTTATAAAAGTCATATTAAATATATTAATACTTGAAGTCGGTTTCAGATACTCGGAACTTCGAACTTAACATACCTTAATTGAATTAATATTTTTTTCTTAAAACTTATCCTATTCTATGTATATTGAACGTAAAACTTACTCTAGCCATTTTGGGGGATAGCCGACAAGTGATCTAGGGATAATTAAGGCTGGCGCGCATGCAAGCCATTGCATAATTGCGGTTCCTATATGCTAAGGACGACGACCTTGAATCGCCGATGGATTTGAGTGATCTACGGGAGATCGGGAAAAATATATTTTAGATTTTTTTAATACATATGTAGGCTCCACCTACATCTTCCATCACGGGGAATTTGGTTTTTTTAAAAGTTTGTTTGGTAGCTTTTATTTTTGAAAATCACATGTATCTATTTCCTTTAAACAAATTTAAAAAATTGCAATTTTTTTTAAGATCTACGCAAAGTCTACGGTCTATACATGTATCAAAAATAAATATTTTTTTTTCTACAATGGCTTGTAAATAGCCGGATTTACTGGCGACAGATCATGACATGGACTCGCTGTCAATTAACGAAGTTGACAGTCCACGGACTTCTGATCCCTGTGCCCTCAGAGAAGATTAAAATAATACAGACATACATGCAAAAACGGCTCGGTTTCTTATAACTGCCTTTAAATCCGGCTATTGGCGAAGAATTTTTTATTTTATTAATTTTTTAAGAAGTATGTGGCATCATTAGATCTTCCACCGTGTGAAATTTGATTTTTTTTTTTGGATTTGTCTTTTATTTTATGATATAGTTGGCCCTAATAAAAAGTTTTCAAACTAGAATTTTTCTAAGGTATATTTGTTTATATCAAAAAAATTTTCATCTAAAACTTTTCATACTCTATAATTACCATTTTTAAAATTTTCAGATTTTCCTACATAATTGCTATATTTTTAATCATTTCTATACTACTACTTATACAACTAACATATCTATTTTAACTTTATTCTCTTTACTCTTCATCATTACTCTTACTATATTATATCATCTTCTTCCATTTCAAAAAAAATTTCACTATAAATTTTGTATCGAAAAGTTTCATCACTAGTCAAATATACCCTTAATTTAAAATTTTTCACTATATACAATTATCTTATTTTTAATCATTTATTCACATCTTCCTATAAAACTACTATGCTTTTTAGTTAATTCTATACAACTACGTATATAACAAATTATCCATTTTAACTTTATTCTTTTTACTTTTCATCATTATCTTTGTCATATCATATCATTTTCTATCAATTAAAAATTCGTACATTAGAAATTTTTTTATTCAAAAAATTTATTACTTACCCGACACATCCTTAATTTTTAAAAATCAAAATAAAATAATAAATAAATTTAATTGGCAAATTTCACCTGGTATCAGATCTAATTAGTGGTACCCACGTATGTATAAAAATTTAAAATAATAAAAGAAATTTTTACGAAGAATAGAATTTTTTGATTATTCCATTTGAAATTTTACTTTAGAATATCTTATTTTTCATTTAATTTTTACGAATTAAATCCATGAGTCCTTACAATTTTCCTTACATATGTGGAGTAAACCCACGACCATAGCTCCTCCAGCTCACTTTGACTGGAGATTTTTTGACCGCAGAGGACTCAGCCATATGAAATAACGCGGCCAGCATAAAATGCAACACGGATTTTTTTGATTGTCAGTTTCCTTATTCCCCCACTGGGAGTAGAAGCTAGCTAGCATTCATGCATACGCCCTTCGACTTCCACTCTAGGACAGATGGGAGTAGGAGCAAGCTAGCATATGCATGTATATAAATGGGTAATAGTTTAAACCAACTTGTTACGTTTTTATTTTAAAGCATTTTTAATTTTTAGTCGAAGTCGTTTATAATATAAATAAATTGTATATATCTGCGAAAACAAATGGAGGCACCAGATGAAGGCACTCCATGACAACGGAAGTTAAGGCAAAATTAAAATGAGGTCTAGGTAGTCTGAGACTTTCCTGAAAAATCACATAGAAAGATGATTCTATTAACTGAGAAAAATGAGTACAAAAATGCTCTCAGATGATGCTCGAAAAAAGATTTTAAGCCTTATAAGGTATGATAGATATGTGAGATAGATGTCACAAAGATTAGTGAGCGAAAAAGAGGGAAAAAATCCTCTTCAAGGTTGTTACTTGCTGTTTATATAAGTTCGTTTTGTTTAGACGACCATGATCTCTCTGAATGTAAGGCTACATAAAGATCTTATTATAGAATCAAGATAATCGCAGATCAAGTGCTTTTGTCAATAAACTTAAGAGTTTACGGAGCAATTTATTAACATGGTTTACCATCAGTCTGCGACTATATCTAAAGGGCGGCTAAACAAAAATATTTGGATAGTATAAAGTTAGCAAGACAGTATTACATTACCTATACATACATACATACATATATATATATATATATGAGAACCTTTCTTGTGCAATAAAGCTGCACTATAATTAACGGTGCATTTAGCCCTAAAAAAATGTACTTAAATGCATTAAACTTTATAAAATCATTTACTCATCTATAAATTTTATAGCAAATGATTTACATGTTGAAAAAATAATTTTAAAATTGTTATTTACATTGAACTATTTTATTATACTAAATTTGTACTATTTTTTAGATGAAGTCCAGACACATATTCAATTGGGATGAAAATTGGTATGATAATAAAATACATAATTTTAAATATAATGGGTGGAGCAGATTATAATTTTATGATCATACGAGGCTCATTTTGAGATAATTGCACCGTAATTGTAGCACAGTGAAGTTGTACTTGAATATTTCTTTCTCTCTATATATAAGAAATTTTCAGGTGTAGTGGCGTCAAAATGGGCCCCAAGTGATAATAAAGTTATAATCTACTCCACTCAATGTATTTAGAACAATATATTCTATTACTATATCAATTTTTATTCCAATCAGATATGTGTATAGACTTTATCTGAAAATTATACAAATTCAACATAATAAAATAATTTTATGTAAATAAAAATTTTAAATAGTTTTTCAATATGAAAACTATTTTCTATAAAATTTATATATAGATAAATGATTGTATAGAATTTTATTACATTTCAATATATGTGGGGTCCAAAAATGAGCAAATGTACGATTGTTCCGGTGCAGTGGCGCTACACTGGAACAACTCTCTCTTTCTCTCTCTATATATATAGAGTCATGATACTATACAATATATTGTATATTAGCTTATCATACAATATTCAATTTTTATTTTATTTTTCTTCATAAACATGTTTTCTTAAGTGTATTTAATTAATAAACTAAGTTTTCCATTTTATAACACTTTTATATATTTATTTTTTATTTTTAAAAATCAAGGGCATGTAAGTCACTTTTTTCCCCTAAAAACGTGTGATTTTTAAAAATAAAAAATAAAGATGTAAAAATATTAAAAATGAAAAACATATTTATGAAGAAAAATTTTAAAAGTAAAAATAAAATGAAAAAATTGAATATTGTACTATTAGCTAATACACAATATATTATATAGCATCATGACTCATATTTATATAGAGAAAGTTGTTTCAGTGTTGCGCAACTGCACTGGAATAATGGTACATTTGCCCAAAAATAGCCTCCGCATATGTTAGAATGCAATGAAACTTTATACAATAATTTATTTATATATAAATTTTATAGCAAATGGTTTACATGTTGAAAAAATTATTTTAAAGTTGTTATTTACATCAAATTATTTTATTATGTTGAATTTGTACTATTTTTAGATAGGATCTATACATATATCCGATTGAGATGAAAATTAGTATGATAATAAAATACATTATTCTAAATACAATTGGTGGAGTGAATTATAATTTTATAATTATGTGAGGCCCATTTTGACGCCACTGCACTATAATTACGGTGCAGGGACACTGCAACTAAATATCCTTCATATATATTTTTGTGTGTGTGTAGAGTTATATTCAGGTGCAGTGCAGTGGAATCAAAATGGGCCCCACGTGATCATAAAATTATAATCTACTCTACTCATTATATTTAGAATGATGTTTTATATTACAATACTAATTTTCATCCTAATTGGATATGTGTATGGATCTCATCTGAAAATAGTATAAATTCAACATAATAAAATAATTTGATGTAAATAACAACTGTAAAGTGGTTTTTTTAACATGTAAGTCATTTTCTATAAAATTTATATATAGATAAATAATTGTATAAAATTTTATTGCATTCTAATAAATATAGGGCCTATTTTTGGGCAAATATATCGCTGTCCAGATGTAATGGCGTTGCACCGAAACAGGTCTCATATAGAGATATATATTGTGAAATCTCAATATATATACATATATTTAATTATGAATCTTTGTATATAGGTACTATTTTTAAAAATATCAAAACTAGGGACTGATTTGGAAATATCAAGAAAATGTTTCATTTGCCCGGGATCACATTACTTCCAGCGGCTTTTCAAAAGGAAAATAAATCACAGATGGAAGGGAAAAAAAAAAGACCAGGAAAAAAAAATTAAGTAGAGAAAATCGGAAGAGGAGAGAGGAGGAAAAGAAGAGAAGAGAAGAATTTTTTTGGTAGATTTAGATTTTTGGGTAGGATTTTTTTTATTAAAAGATGAGCCCCTATCCCGCCAGCCTCTGCACCAGAGATGGGTCAGAGGTGGAAGGGATAAGGCTATCATCGTATATCATTGCCAAAAAATTGTCTGTACATAATTTTTCCTGAAAAAAAAGGGTGGATTGCCCCACCATTCTTGTTCAGGAAAAAAATTAAAAGATGCAAAATCAGCCAAAAGATGAGCCACGGAGTTCCCCGACCGTAGCACATGGTGAAATGACAGAGAATGGGCATGTAGGGCAATCTGGTGGATTTGTGAGACAATGATTCCCACAGGGGCCCTAATGGGGCGATCGTCCACCAAAAAATCAATAAGAGTCAATGAGTCAGATTCCACCTGTAAGTTGTTGAAATGGCCCTCCAAAGCCCACCTTAATCCCAAACATAAAGCAGTGGCCTCCATAATCAGCGGATCCAGATGTTCACGCCTATTTCACCCCTTTGCCGCCACAAAAGAGCCATTGGAGTCACTAATGACCGCTGCCAACCCCGTGCAGTTGTTGTGGAGATTCTTTCGCCCATCAATATTGACCTTGAATGTGCCTCCGCTAGGCTTAGTCCATCTAGCAACCAGGGGTTTCTTAAAAAAAGTTGCCCCCCTTTTAGCCATCGCCGCCCCATACTGATATCTGAAGTTTATACACCATTCCTTCACATTCGAAAACACCGGTGGAGTGCCTTCCACCCGGAGTTGGTTACGCATGTACTAGATTCGCCAGCAATATAGGAGGAAGAGAATAAAAACATCCTTACGATTAGTCGTGAAGAAAGCTCGAATGATATCCAAAATGGAGTTCCCCTGCACGGGGGGAAGCAGATCACCCACAACTGTATGATAGACCGGTTTGGTCGCATTGCAGTTAATAAAAAGATGAAAAATGTCTTCCGTATGCGTCTTGCAGAAAAGGCATGAGGTGTCCACAATGATTCTGCGTCGCTGCAAATTAACAAGGGTGGGGAGAGCATCTAGTAACAGCCTCCAAGAAGAAATGAGTATTTTGCTCGGGAGTTTTGCATTCCAAATGAAACTGAATATCTCCTGATTTCGATCATTGTTGGCCTCTCCACCCATCAAAGACCCGTCTAACAACTTTGTGAGGAGCCTGTAAGCAGATTTCACCGAGAACTGTCCATCCGGTTCTGGTTCCCAAAAACAGAGATCCTCCTCCCCCCCATTTGGGAGTGGATTTGAGAAGATGATATCACGGCCGGCCTCACCAACCGCTTGCAGAACAAGGGTTTCTTCCCATTGACCATCCTGTTGGTTTCAGAAAAGACTAACCTTCGCATCATCGGGAATATGTGCTGATAAAGGCCCAGCCTTGGAGAGAAGAGAAGGAAGCCACTTGTCTTGAAAAAAATTCACCCTGTCCCCCGAGCCAATACGCCATCGACACTCCCCAAGGATCACATCCCTAGCCCGAAGGATACTCCTCCAAGTGAAAGAGTCAGTTGGCTTCGCCTTGCAGGCCCAAAGATTTCCATGACTAAAGTACTTGGCCCTTAGAGCATGGTAACAAAGGGAATCCGAATTTGAAACTAGTCGCCACACCTGTTTGGCCAACAACGCGAAGTTAAACGAGATGAGGTCACGAAAGCCCATACCCCCTGTAGCCTTAGTCTTACACATGTCCTTCCATGCTACCCAACTCAACTTGCGTCTCCCATTGCTCTCGGCCCACCAAAATTTACTCAGCATACTCGCTATTTCATTACAAAAGTTTATGGGGAGGAGGAAAATACTCATAAAGTATATAGGAATAGCTTGAGCTACAGCTTTGATGAGAACCTCCTTACCGCCCCATGAAAGAAGTCGCCCCTTCCACCCCTGGATCTTCCGCCAAACACAGTCCTTTAGATCTCTAAACATATCTTTCTTTGATCTTCCTAACCAAACAAGCAACCCCAAATAAGATTTGAATTCCAGAGCACACGACCCAAACACCTCACTAAGAGAGCTTCTCACACCCGGGTTTGTATTGGAGCTGAAAAATAGTGCAGTCTTGTTTATATTTATGGCTTGTCCAGTGCATTCACTATATGTTCGCAGAATGGAGAGTAGCTGTCGCGCTTGGGATTCAGTGGCCTTGATGAAGATGAGGGCGTCATCAGCAAAGAAGAGATGAGATAGGGTGGGTCCCCTGGGACAGAGTCTGATGCCATGGAGCGACTGGTGGAGATGAGCCTGGGCAAGGAGAAGAGAGAGGCCCTCAGCACAAATCAGAAACAGATATGGAGAGAGTGGATCTCCCTGTCGTAGTCGCCTATGTGGGGTGAGGAGGGTGGTTTTATGACCATTCATCAGAATTTTGTAACGGACAGACTGCACACACCTACGAATCCAATTAATCCACACCGGGCCAAAGTTCATAGCTGCCATCATGTGACTCAGGAAATCCCATTCAACCCGATCATAGGCTTTAGACATATCTAGCTTGACTGCCAATTCCTGCTTGTTTCCGTCCTTCTCTGTCAAAATGAGTGAATAACTTCATATGCAATCAGCATATTGTCAGTTATAAGGCGCCCTGGAACAAACGCACTCTGCTGAGGGGAAATAACATCATTCAGATAGCATTTCAGATGATTGGCTAGTACCTTTGCCAGAATCTTATAGGCAACATTACAGAGACTGATAGGGCGGTAATCCGCTAGAGTTTCAGCACCGGCTTTTTTTGGAATTAAGACAATGTTGGTATGGTTGAGTGCTTGGAGTTGTTGGCCCTGGTGCAGCTGTATTCGATCATCCATAAAATCTTTGCATACCGAGAAAACATCATGTCCAACAATATGCCAGTACGTGCGGTAGAAGCCAGCAGGAAGTCCATCAGGCCCCAGAGCTTTAGATGGGTTCATAGTCTTTAAAGCTTTCAACACCTCCTCCATGGATAGGGGTCTGGTGAGCCTTTCTTGTGAAGTGGTTGATATCTTCCTTGTTACTAAGCCAGTGATGCGGTGAAGGTCGGAAGGAACCGAGCTAGAAAAAACCTCCCCATAAGAGCCTCAATAAAGTTTCGTCTTCTGCGATTGGACGCGACACGGTGGAAGAAAGAGGTATTTTTGTCTCTATGTTGAAGCCAATGAACTTTGGCTCTTTGCTTCCAGAATAGCTCCTCATCTTCCAAAAGGAAGTGAATTTGTTGTTTAGTACGTTGAATAGCCGCATCCCTAAGATCAGAAGGTAACATAAGAAATCATGAATTTGGGTAGGATTTGAAGTTGGAAGATTTGGGAAAAAATAGAAGAACATTGAGGTAAGTGATTTCTTTTCAATCTTTTTTTATTTTTCTAGTTTATTGCATCTATTTAATATATTCTATTGGTATGAAAGAAAATCTTTTTTTATTTTTCTTGTTTATTGCATCTATTTAATATATTGTATTGGTATGAAAGAAATTTAAAATGAAATAGAGATGTTAGGGTTAGAAATTCTAAACCCTAATAAGGTAGAGGAATGAAAATTTCCATGGAAATGAAATAGGAGCATGGAACTTTGATGGATAATTTTATGAAGGTATTTTTGTGATGAAATATAATTATTATGTTAAATATTTGAGGCAATGTGAAAGATGTATGTATTTAGATAGGTGATTAAATTTTGAGAATGAGAAAATTAGGGTATTTGAGGATGGGATTAAAAATATTATTTTTGAAATATTATTTGAGAATATTATTATTATTTAGATGTAGATTAAGGTGAAAGGTATTAGAATCTTGTAAAGTTTAAAGTTGGAGATTTGAAAAATTTGCGTAAAACGCAAGTAGGATTTTTTCACTTTTATTTGGATGTTTGCGAATGTTGATGAATATTTATTTTCGAGCATAGATGTTTTGTTGAGATTTTTATAAAAAGTTTTTTATTGAGATATATGATTTTTTGTTTAATTATTAATTAAATTGAGGAGTATGAAAAATTTATTCGAGTTGATGATGGATTTATAAAAAAAATTTAGCAAGTTAATTATTTGAGTTCGATGAATATGTTTTAAAAATGAGCGTATGAGCGCAAACATGATGTATAAGCGCATTTGTTGCATGTTGAGTATGATAGATGATGATGCTCCGAGTGAGCCGGAAAATAAGAGGAGTTACGGTATATTGTGGTATAGCCGTGTGAAACGTTTGATGAGGATGAGTCCACATGGTGTGTTGAATGACATGAACATGATGTTGAGGTTGAGAAATTTGCATTGCATGAGTATTTAGAACATGATTGCTTGCACGAGCATAGTCTGGATAAACATATGAATTTTTGATATTTTTAATGTTTGAGCTATTTTGCGGAAATGGTATTTGTTTGGTTTAATATTTACATTTTGCCACTATGTTACTTATTGAGTTGGCCCAGATTCATGATTTCTTATGTTGATTTTTTAGATGGTAAGATTGAGATTGGAGAACATTTTACTTGATGCATAGATGAATAAGGACTAATTTTATAAAAATTTAATTTTGATAAAGTTGAAGCATGGTTAATAATGATGGTGGTTTGGAGGAGAATGAGAACAATTTATTTTATTTATGCAGTGTAGAGACAACAGTGAAAGTGTTTCTAATGGAGTTTAGCAGGTTGATGTATATTTTTATTAATATCTAAGAGATGTAATTATTGGTTTACTAATTTTCCCGAGGCGTAAATGAATCGTGTGGTGGGGACTTCTTGTAAATTTTATTTTATTATTGAGCTAATATGTGATTGTTTCTCAGGATGAATTGAATGAGATTTGGATATTGTTTAGCTTCTATATTTTTATATATGTAAATAAATAGATAGCATGATATGAGAATAATTGTACAGAGTGATTTCATCTAACCCATCAACCTTATCATTCTGGGAGATATTGCCAGACTTTTCATTGAAATTTCACGATCGTTGGCTAAGTTGGGAGGTTAGTCGATAGGGTTTGACATATATGGAGTTATATTCAAGTGCAACACCACTGTAGTGGTGTCAAAATGGGCTCCACATGATCATAAAATTGTAATACTCCACCAATTGTATTTAGAATGATGTATTTTATTATCATACTGATTTTCATCCCAATTGGATATATATATGGACTCCATCTAAAAATGGTACAAATTCATTGTAATAAAATAGTCTGATATAAATAATAACTTTAAAGTGATTTTTTCAACATGTAAACCATTTGCTATAAAATTTATATATAGATAAATGATTGTATAAAGTTTCATTATATTCTAAGATATGTAGAGCCTATTTTTGGGCAAATGTACTATTTCAGTGTAGCCGTGCTACATTGGAACAGGTCTCGTGTATATATATACATGGTTCTGCTTTTATGTAACCGGGTTACGTAGAAGCGGATCCATGTAACCTCGTCAAAATCTAAGATTTTGATCCTTAATAAAAAATCTAATAATTCATTATATTTATCTAAGCGACCAAGTTTCATCCCCATCAAGTATGTTTACGAGTCAGATTTGTTCAAATATATATATATATATATTCATGTGTAAATTATGAAAAATACTTAGATCTATTTATGCTTAGATCTATTTACTCATGTATTAGAATATAATAATACTTTGTAGAATTATTTATTCATATATAAATGATATTTTGGACCTTTTAGATGTTGAAAATACTACTTTAAAATTGATATTTTAGCATTTTTCATAATTTATACATGAATATATATATATATATTCTAACAAATGTGACCTGTAAACATACTTGATTGGGATGAAACTTGATCCCCTAGATAAATAAATGATATTAAATACAATGAATAGATTAGATTTTCATTAAAGATCAAAATATTATATTTTAAAGGGATTACATAGGTCCACTTCTATGTAACCGAGTTACAAAGAAGTATATATATATGGAAAATAATCCAGTGCATTTGGACTACACTATAATTATGGTACAACCCATGTACTGTGGGGCCCACTTGATCATGAATGAGAAATCTACTCTACCTATTGTATGTAGAATTATATACCTTGTTAGCATAACAATTTTCATTCAAATCCTATATGTGTATGTCCCATCTTAAAATGGTACAAAATCGACTTAATAAAATAGTTTAATATTTTTATCAAGTTTAAAGTGGTATTTTCAACATCTAAACCATCTAAAGTATGATTTTTATATGGATAAATGATTGTATAAAGTATCATTATATTTTAGTGTGTGTGAGGCCCATTTTGTAGTGGACTATATCGCAATTATGGTGTAGTCTGTTTGCATAGGATGAGTTCTATATATATGGAAAATAATTAAGTGTAAATGAACTACACTATGATTACGATGCAGTCTGCTGCAAATGAGTCCCACGTGATCATCAAGTTAACACCCGCTATATCCATTAATTTAAAATTATTTACCTTAATACCATGCCAATTTTTATTCAAATCATATATGGGCCCATTTTAAAAATTATAAAATCAATATAATAAAATAGTTTGAAATAAATATCAATCTTAAAGTTGTGTTTTTAACATCTAAACTGTCAAAAATATATTTTTTACATAGATAAATAATTGTATAAAGCATTATTATATTCTAATGCATGTGAAGCCTATTTTGTAGTGGACTGCACCATAGTTATGATGCAATCCAACTACATGGGATAGATTATATATATATAAGCTATGTTATAGTGCAGTTGCCTACACCACAACTTACGATGCATTTGGCCCAAAATGGGTTCCACATATATTTAAATGTATTGATATTTAATACGATAATTCATCCTAATACAAATTATGTAGGATATAATTTACATATTGAAAAAATAACTTTAAAGTTGTTATTTATATCAAACTTTTTCATTACGTTGAATTTATTTTATTTTCAGATGGGGTCCGTAAACATATCTAATTTGGATGAGAATTGATATGATAATAGAATACATAATTTTATAATGGGTGGAGTAGATTATAATTTTATGATCGTATGGAGCCCATTTTGAGGCAATTGTATAATAACTTATGGTGCGGGTGTCTGTACTGGAATCTCTCTCTCTCTCTCTCTATATATATATATAAAGAGCAAGCTAGTGTGGTATCTTTAGTAGTCATGTGTTTGGCAATCGATGTTCATGGTTTTCTGTGGTTTTTCTCTCTCCTACATATTCTCTCATAAATAATTTAATTACCTAACAATTCTATTTTTCTTAATTTTAACTTATACTTTAATTTTTTCACAACTATCTTATTTATTCTAACTTATTCTTATCATTTCCTATTAATCATACAATTTTTAAATATTCTTTTTTTCATTTTTCATATCATTTCAAAATTCTACCAAAATTCACTTTCCCATAGAGCATCTTGAATAAATGATGAACTATTTGCCATTTCAACATTGACTTTCTAACTTTGAGTTACATGGCCAGAATTTAATAACAAGGCGGGTCCATCTCTGAGCTAAGTAATAACTTAATCTATCTCGAAAAATCCATATTTTTTTACTTTTTCCCTTATAAACATATTAATATAGATGTATTTAATATATAAATAAAGTTTTATCATTTTTTGAATATGTGTATATAATTTTTTAGATTTTTAAACATAAGGGTATTTTAGCCATTTTCAATCATTGATTTTTTTAAAATATCCCTATGTTTAAAAACTTTAAAAAATATATAGATATTAAAAAATAATAAAACTTGGTTTATATATTAAATGCACTTAGATAAATAAGTATATAAAGAAAAAAGTAAAAAAATTTTAAATGAATTTTTGAAGTGGGCTAGGTAAGTCATTGTTTAGTTCAGGCTAACATGATCATTTTAAAGTTATTTTAATGTTTTGCTAAGATTTTAAATTTGTAAGTACACGTGATCATCTGAGGACTTCGCTTGAAAAAATTTAAGATGGGGCAAGAATTGGAAATCATCAAAGTCAGTGTATGCTGAAGTAAAGAAAACAGTTTTTTCTTCTTCTTTTTTTTTTTTTTTTTAATGTGGAGAAACGAAGATTCCGTTTATCCAAGGCCTTAAAATTAAAATTAGGAGAAAATTCATTTCCGCGGTGTAATGTAAAGAGGGTACAATAATATCCCAATTAAGATTTGGGGAGGAGTGATTGATACGTTACAATTAAAGTATAAATAATGAGGGCGAGAAATGATGAAATAATAAAGAGCAGATCTGCCTTTTTAGTGAGTTTGCGCGCAATCTCCAAGGCAAGAAGCTGAAGCGAGAGTTCATCATAAGATCAGGCGAAATAATGAGATTAGGCAGTTTTGCTGGAGTGGACGGTGGACCTCCTTTTTGCCATTGGTGGGCCAGAGGTGCGGTTAGACACGGTGACTCAAACAACCTGAGAGCTCTAAGGTTAATAATTTTCAGTCTTACACATGAGCAAGGTGTCGACCGGCGTTGTCATCTCATAGCCGATACTACCACACGGGTCATGCCAATCATGGCAACTGGGGCCTTGGCTATATACTGTAGCCAAGATTAATCAAGACTGTAAGTCAAGGCAGAGACATTGAGCCGAGGCTTAACGGTTTTACCGCATCAGATACCATAATAAAGCAAATGATGTTAAACAAAATAAATTATTAAGATTTTAATTTAACGGCGGCATCATTCAAAATTTAAATGATGTTAATGCTATAAAAGTTTTCCCCATTAACGTTTAATGAATTATGTGGATATCTTGATCTTAAGAAAAAAAATAAAAATTAGATGGATATCTGAGTTGGTTAGCTGGCAGCACCTGGCCGGTGCGTGGGGCCGTAGCAAGCACGACTCTGATCAGTGCAAGTTGGTCGGAACTCAGGTCTTCCATCAGGTGTGGCTTCCGTTGGATGAATTTCTCCTTGATATAAACTCGTTTTGATGGGAGCAGAAATTTTTGACTACCATGTAATCTGTCGGATTTGGGGGAGTGCATGTGGGCGGCTTATTGGTTTTCTCCACCGAAATGGAACCCGTCGACGACAAGACCCACCTGGGGTCAAGTTGATTATTTTAAAGACTTTTTTTTTTTTTTTACTTAAAAGCAGTCTACCAGTTGCTATGGCATGCATGTCCCTTACTCCGCAAAGCGAAGGCACATTGGTTGGCGGAGAACACGGGATTGATAAGAATATCATACAAGGAGACCGAAAGTGTTTGGTAAGATGTAAATAGGGAATGGAGTGAAATATACAGTGCAGGGATAAAGTGGATATAAAGTGAAAATAAACAGGGTATTCATATGAAAATTATAAGAAAATATTGAAATATAGAATTAAAAATAAAAAATAGGGTAAGTGAGTAATTAATGGTTTTAAGTTTTTTTATTTATTTATTTTTTATTTCCCTCCGTTCCATTTTACATTTCCAAGTCACCAAACACTCCCTAAACTGGAGTTATCACGACAGAAAAAATATACTTAGTGCCTATTCCGAAAAAGTTTATTGGGTTGAGCAAAGGATGAGTTAACATGAATTATTATTAACCGAACTTGATCCCATTTTCCCATTTTAGTTGATAGCCAAGAAATTTTTAAAAACATTTTTGCCTGTGTCCTATCATTTGAATAGGAGTCTTATTTCAAAAGCAAACCTAATTTCACCTGGATTAGTGATTTCTCGCTTTTAGAAGCCAAATCGATATCCTAGCTAGGTAGAACCTACTTAGCTAATTGTTTCTGTACTTATTTATTCACTAATATAAGATATGTAAAATTTAAATGACTAATTATTAACTATATTTAATGTAACGCGTTTTTCCAAATTTTAGAAATTTGGGTTAGAATTGAATTCACGTCATCGGCTTAATCCTTCGTTTACAAATGTTAGGCGAATAATCGGATATAACCTGCAGCGCTTAGGCCCAAAAAATTTATATAAAATCTTTGCTTTTAAATCGTGTGGCTTTAAAAATTGAGGGATCACCACATGCGACAGCCCTCGATACGAGACCTATTATTTTTTTTTTAAAAAAAAATTCTTCTTAAACATATTTTATTAAGTGTATTAACACATATCAAGTTTTAGCATTTTTCACTATATTTATGTATTTATATTTGATTTTTTTAAAAATCGAATTTTTAAGGAGATGAAAAATGACTTATATGCCCTTAAATTAAATTGATATTTTTAAGAATAAAAGATAAATATGTTAATATATTGTAAAATGACAAATTTTGGTATATATATTAAATATCTTAAAAATATATTTATAAAAAATAATAAATAAATAAATTTAAAATTTAAAATTTGAAAATGAATACTATAAGTTAAGCATGTATACAACTAATTATATATAATAGGGCCTCTTAAAAACATATACTCTAACTAAAAGTCATGGTTAATATGATCACGTGAATATCTAGAAAAGATATTTTTTACATACAAATAGTTAAGAATATAAAAATGAATGATATGATTATTTTGGATATATTAGCCTTTAAAGGGCTCCAAAAATATTATTATAAGTTAAAAGGGAAATTTAAAAATGTATGTGCACGCAGAATTTGGATAATATTACACCTGTGTATGTATATTCGTTCCTAAAATTGTAAAGGGCAGTTCTCCTATACAACCGGTTGTATTATGAAACCCCCTTGATTTTTTTTATTCCTTTACCTATAATGAATGCATTGAATTAACACTGTCTATTTAGCATATATATATATATATATAATTGAATTGAAAACTTTTCAATCAATTATCTTTAAAAGTATAATTATAAAAAAATCATGCATTTACATTATCAATACAAGAAATTTGACTTTTGGAAACTAAAATTTAGTTGCATAAAATTGAAAGTTGGTTGCAAAAACTTTGATTGCCAATGCTTTGTGTCATGTATTCAAAAGCAAAAAAAGAGGTTTGGTTGCTAATATTCCAGGCAAAAGTTTTTAGACAGCCAAGATTTTTTTTAATTACTGCAAAAAATTTTAACATAAGATAGGAAAGCTTACTTATCACTTTGTATTAACATTCAAAAGTGAATTTACTTGCCTTTCATAAAAAAGTGAATTTACTTGTAAGTGGCCTATAAGCAACCGAAAAATTCATTCCTTCTAACAACAGCAAAATTTGGTTACTTTGCTAATAGTAGTTACTAAAAAAAAATTTTGTAGTGATTCTTTTGGATACAAATTTAATTATAACTTTAATTTCATATTATACAAATATCAATGTCAAAGAATATTATAGATAGCTTCCATCTAAAATAAACATTTAAAAAATCTAAAAGGAAAAACTAAAAAAATTTCACAGTGCAACCAATTGCATAAGAGATTTTCTAAAGTGTGAATATGCCTATAGAGTTTTACAGGAATTCACTATAAGAATTTTTAATATTTAAACAATTCAGCAATCCAGTTAATTTTGTTGCCAATATAGCTTTGGGCAACAATTTTCCAGATTGTTGCTAAAAGTTAAATTTTCAATTTAACCTGTTTTTTGAAAATCGGCCTTCGTATCGTGAACCACTGATCATCCAATCCGGTTCAAATACGGTTTCTGAAAAATTAGAAACAGTTTATAATTGGTTAAGGTACCGGTTCGACCGTATTAAATGGTCAAATTGCGATCGAATTTTCTACTTGTTAAGACATCACACCCATCCATGCAACGTTCATTAGCTTTTGTGAACATGGAGCCAGTTGGTTTCGTATCCTGATTGGCAATTATTATTTGGAAACATAGACTAAATATTGAATTCTAACAATCAATATTCAAAATAAATTTTTTATTTTATGTTTTTGTTGCATATGTTTCATGTTATGCTAATAAAATATGATACATTTAATATTTTAAATAAATTTAGAAGAAATGATAAAGTTAACATCTTATAATTACTTTATTATTAATATCATAGTTTAAACTGCTAGAACCAACGGCTGAACCGGTCCATCTGAATTGGACATAAAAACAGTTTACTTCACGGTTCAATTTTAAAATATTGATTTTAACACGGAATTGACAATAAAATTACTTGATTGCTAGAAATTTTTTGTAATGAAATTCTAACTTTAAATAATGAATAAAGTTGGTAGCTAAATTTAATATTTTGTAGTGATTACAAATACTTGTAGGCTGCTTACCCCTGTTTTGCAAAAAGTAAATAAATAAATAATTTAATTTTAAACATGCTCAAGTGGTTATAGTTCCCTAAAATCATGGAAATACTTCGCTTATATATGCTATGGTTAACATATGTAGCAAATCAACCACCCTTATAGGAAAATTCATTTTTAGCAATTTTTCTTAGCAACCAAAAAGTCTTTATCAGCAAAGAAAACGTATATATACAGGAAAAATTTCTTTACTAATAATGACGCTTTTATACAAAAGGAAAAATTCTCTTTACTTACGAAGATACTTCTATAAACAAAGAAAATTCTTCTTAACTGGATTTTGGTCCCATGCAGAAAAAAAATTACTTCTTGTCCAACCCTAGCTTAAATCTTGATTCCTTGCTTCTTAATACCAAATGATTGTAATCTATGTGTTTTTGAAGGTCTCTTAGTGGATTTAAAGCTGAAGGCTGCAGCTCTATCAACAAAAAAAGAAAAAAAAAAAAAAAAAAAAAGCTGAAGGCCGCAGCGAAAGAGGGGGAGAAGAAAAAGAAGGTTGGCCCCATATTAAATAAAATAATTTTCAAAATTTAAATTATTTGAACATCAACGAATCATTCTAAAATTATTCTAGCTGATATCGACGAATCATTCTAAAAATATTCTAATTGATCTCTGTTCATTTTAAAATAAATTTTGACTGTTATAATAAATTTAAAGTGTTTCCGTAAACTTTTTTACTCATTATAATATTTCAAAACATTTCAGAGCATGTTAAAACCCTTAATGTAATTCTAAATTATTATATATATATTATTTTAATTTAAAGATTGTTGAATGTTAAGAGAAATAGGAAGTTTTCTTGCTAATTATTTTTTTGATCGTTTCTTGCCAATAATTGGTATGCTGAATATTGTATTTGCTATTTTATATTATGGAAAAAGAAATAACCAAACTTGAAAACAAATTTGAATATAGCGTGTACAAGCTACCTTATGAATCATTTAATAGTAATATGACAAAAAAATTGTTAAACATTAAAAAATTATTTTATATTAATGTCGAATATATTAATATTTCTTAAGATATAATTTTTTCCTTCCGCAACTAATATTATTTTTAAATTAATGATAAAAATTTGAAAAATTTCAAGTTTTTTAGGGAAATTTTTTTATTATCATTTAGAAGCGATTTGTGATTCGGGCTTGGTGTGAGTAGCAAAAGTTTCAAACGATCCTGTACACCAGCGTGTTGAATGGAGTGATCGTGAGTTACACTGCGCACACAAGTGTTATTCACTTAATTATATATTATAAAATATTCATGGTTATATGGGTTCAAGTATGATTTTTATATATAGGAAAACTTTATATTTTTAAATTTTATTTAATAATATTTGAATTTTAAAAATAAAATACTAAAGAAAATAAAAACAAAAATTACAAAAATTTTGATTTTGGCAAAGAAAATTTTCTTGCAAAAGGTTAAAATTTGATTATTAAAGAAAAACTTGATTGGTGATAATTTATGGCATATTTTGCACATTAACCAGTAAGAAGAAATTTGGTTGCTAATAACTCATGATTTTTTTCATTTCGGCAATTGATCTGGTTGTCAACAAATTATTATAAGCAAGAAAATTTTTCCTTGCCTATAAAAGTATTGCTATAAGTAATTAAATTTTTCCTTATCTATAGTAGTATCAACATAAGCAAAAATATTTTCCTCACATAAATTTTCATTGCTAATAAAAAAATTCCCTCGCTAATAAGTGTTGCAAAAAATGTATTTTCTTATAGTGATAAATTTGAATAGTTCATAGATCTTTCTTGGACCCACGTACTAAAAAATAAAACAAGAAAAAATTTGTATCCACAAGAAATGAATTATAACCTATGTATAAGAATAAGTATCATTCCCAAAAATTATTAATCCATTAAAAATTATTTTTTATTATAAGGATTTATAAGATCCTAATTCAATATTCAAACTATCTAAAATATTCATCATATCAAGAATAATAATTTTATTTGATTTCATAATATTCTAAAATTTTAGTATATAGATCTAAGTGATTTTCTAAAATTATATATATGTTAGTAAATTTTTATAAAATGTGCTTACTTATAACTCTCATTGATACAATTTTTAATATCCAAGTAAAATAATTAGTATTAAATACAATAGGTTTGACAAAATCATAATAATTAGGCACAAACTAATCTATATTACCAAAATAGTTGGTACATCCCAGTGTACTGAATTTATTACTTTGTATGTATTCATATAAGTGGAAAGTATAAATATATGCATACGAGTGGGTTGTACAGGTTCATTATATATGCATATGGGAGTATAATCCTACGCAATGAGTTGTTACTTCGAAAGCAATATCCTTGCCTTTGTATCTTATATTTTTAAATATTTTTTCATTGTTATGTAAGGCCGCATGTATTTAATTCATAATTTAAAATTTATAAATTCTGGATTATTGTATATATTTTTACAGAATTTTATAAATAAAAAATTATACCCATTTTACTATCCTGGCATATGAAAAAAAGTTAAATTATGAATAGGTAGTTGATACCGGTGTGTGTATATAAGTTCTGGAATTTAATACCGAACGGGGGTACATCCAATGAAAATTTTTTGAAAATAATAAAATCTAATATTTGAACTAAAATTATACCTTTTATGTTTTCAAAAAAATTATACCTTCTATGTAACCAGGTCATACAAGTAGTTTCATGTAAATGCATACATTTTCTTACCTTTAAAATTTATGAAAAATCATCTTCATCTATTGTAAGTAACATCATTTATTTTGCTAAGAGACTTTATCTAAATCAAAGATAAGCATGAGCTATATTTGCTTGAAAAAATATATTTATATATAAATTATGAAAAATATTATAACTATTTACATATACATTAGAATATAACGTTATTTTGCAATCATTTGTCCATATAATAATAATATTTTTGACAATTTAGATGTTAAAAATACAATTTCAAATTTATATTGTATTAAACATTTTATTATGTTGACTTTACATATTTGTAGATGGGAACAATGCATAATAATTCTGAATAAACAATGGAATTTTCATAATAATATAAAAATAATAATAATAAATAAAACGAATGGAGCAAATGTCCCATATATCATCAAGGTATAACTCTGGATGGGTAATATAAAAAGAGAGTTTTATAGAAGCGTAATTCATAATGGATGCACATAAAAATGAAAAAATAGAAAATATAAAATACAAAACCTATGAGGTTGCCACTTAAGTAACAACGAGTTGGACAAGACATCTTTCTATATCATGCTCTAGTTCTTGTTAGCTTAACTCGTGGTCCATCGACAGCATCTGGAATTGGCCAAAAATTAATGCGCTGGAAGAACTTTGAGTTGGAGAGCGATCTGAGAAGACTTGTTGTGTTTCCCGTTACCAAATTCAATATCGTTAAAGGGTTGGCCTTTGTCCTCTGGCTGATGAGGGTATTAATTTCCTCCAAGATTGAAGGTATTATTTTGATTTTTTGTATACTGTAGAGTTATGCATACTGACTTATAATATTAGATAGCTTGTTATGTGTGTATATATATATATATGAATAAAAAAAATAATCCCTTTGCTTTCTGCAAATAATTGGATGGATTGATCGGTCCTTTTGGAGCCGAAAAAGGCTGACAGCTCTACCCTATGCGCGCACACATATGTGTGCGCTAGCGGTGGGACCGAGCGCACCGCCGTGTTTGAAATGAGCAGCAGGAGGCGCGTACGTAATAATTTTAGTCCTCTGCCCATTCGCGGCTGTCTATATACGTGACCATGAAAAGGCCATTCGGTAATAAACAATGGCATCAGGACCGTCGTGGTAATAAACAATGGCATCAGGACCGGACTCACGACGCGACCACACTTAATTACGGCACCGGCATGTTTGAAATGAGCAGCAGCCGGTGCACAGACAGAAATTGTGTCATCTCCCCCATGAGAGTTCAGATCAGCTATCCATACATGACCATTAAAATGTCGTTCAATAATAACCGTTGCATGTTATCAGCATAGTATAAATGTAAAATCTCAAAAATGTTTAATTCTTTTGAATTTATGTGGATATTGAAAAATTAAAGAATTCAGTATCTAAGAATCTAAAATTTATATATGATATATAAAATTTGAACTGCAAGATAACACATATGAAATATCGAAGTCAAAAAGTATAAAGACAATTATATTATGATGATACAAATTAAAAAATAAATTAAATACAATATACACGTAAATAAAGAACATAAAATTTACTTTTTGAACTGATCATATCTAAATGTATCTAAAATAAAATTTTAAAATATGTAATAGTAATTAAATTATTTTAGTAATACTTAACAGGAAACCACAAATCATGCCGAGAATAAGCAAACCATGAAAGCATTAATAAATACAACTTGAGTTATGATTCAATGCTTGTGCAAGTTTTACTTATTTTTAATTTCAATAAATTTTCATAAATATGTAGACCAAGCAAAATATTTTTATATATAAAAGTTCATATTTTTATTTTACTTAATATTTTTAAATTTTCAAAATTGAAAAATAAATCATTTCTGATGCATCGGCACATGAAAACGTTTGCTCTTTTAATTTTTAAATTCAATGAGTTAAACAAAATTTAAAAAGTAAATGTTGGAGTGAAAAGATCTTTCCTGGGTCACATATCCATTTAAAAAAATATAAAACTTGTGCGAGCATTAAATCGTGACTCTTAAATTGGTTCATGCAGTATGTGGTATTTGCCTTTCATTGATTTGTGTGCAGTGATTTCATTTAGGTATATTAGAGTAATTCATAACTCATAAGACATAAAAGATTCAATTAAATGTATGATAACAATGAAACATTACGGAAGCAAAAAAAAAAAAACCTTTGCCAGATATAAATCGTGGGTATATATTTAACGGTCGCTCTAGTTCAGAAAGTCAGTGACATGACTTTAAAATTGCCACTAAACTTCAGTAATAATATTTTTTAAGAGCTACCAATCAAAAGATTTAATGAAAATATTTATTGAGATTGCTGAGAAATAACGTTTATGTGACAAAAAATTTAATTATCGTTTATTAGTCATTTCGGATTATTTCAAATCAATTCATTTTTAGTTCATTTAAACATTATATTACAGAAATATTTAATTAATTTAAATTATTAAATAAAATTGAATAATTATTATAATTATTAATTATATCATGCTAATGTCACTGGCGACTGCAATGTTCCCATAGCTAAACTAGTCACTAATGATTGAACCGGTTGTGGTCGCAAACTAGTCACTAATGATTGAATCGGTTGTGGTCGCATTTCAATTTTTTTGATGTATATATTCACAACCATCTCTTTCTATCACATTGAGGTCCAAATTTTCAGGGGATACATTACTCCCTTTTCATTTCAATTTTATTTTTCATTCTCACAAACTTAACAAAGTGGCTATTTTGTTTGGAGGAAAAGAGTATTATATAAAAAAGTAACCGACCATAGGAAATGAGGAATGGAAACGGAATACAAATATATATATATAGTTTTTATCATGTACATTTATATTTATCATAAGTTATGGTACATTTGGCCTAAAATGGGACCCGAATGATCATTAATCATAATCTACTCTATCCATGTATATTTAGAATTATTTATTTTATTAAAATACTAATTTTCATCCAAATTGCGTATATATGGGCCTTAGAAGGTGTGTCTGGTAAAAAAAAATTTATAAAATAATTTATCCATAAATTAAGTCTTAGATAGTTTACATATTAAAAAATAACTTTAAAATTATTATTTACATTAAACTATTTTATTATGTTGAATTTCTATTATTTTTAAATGGGGTCTATACACATCCAATTTAGATAAAATTTGTATGTTAATAAAATAAATAATTATAAGTATAGTAGATGAAGTAGATTATTATTATTTTTAAGCTAACTTGGCAGTAATTTACCCTACAGTTAATTGGAAATGAATTACAGCAGTGCTCCCACTGTCTCAGAAACACAGTGCGTAATTATTATGTTGTCACATAAGTGAAGTGAGCACGATGCACGAGGTTAGATATGAGGAAAGATCTACGCGACCTTATCCTGGTAGGCACACTGTTGCCTTTCCACAGCGTGTCCACTATTTTGATCTATAGTTAACTACGCTATATCCAATGTTTTAAAAACTGAACAGTTGATTGAACCGTTTTTATATCCGATTCAAGTCCGACTGGTTCAACTGTTCATTCAAACCGTTTTGAACCATGATGTCAGCATGACATAATTTTTAAAATAATAAATATATTTTATTTATTTTATTTATTTTATTTATTTGAAAATTAAATTAAAAATATAAATTTTATATAATATAAAAATTACATATGATATTGACAATACATTTAAGTCCATTATATTAAAACTTATTATGCAAATCAATAGAAAAATAAACCATATATACTAATTAATATGAAACTTTAAAAATAAAAATTTTAACAAATTAGAAAAGGAGAAAAGGAATGAAGGCAAAGCAGAACCGTGGAAATGCGGAAAACGTGAAAAGCCGGAAAACGTGAAAAGCGGGAAACGGCCAGGTGCGGGCGGGAGTTTTCTGTGGGCCTGCGGTCCGACCGAACCGCGGTCTGACCGATCTGCACGGTTCAACCGTCCAGTTTGTACGGTTTGAACAGTTTTTAACTAAAATAAAAAACCGGAACTAAACCGGACCGTAAAACTGCCGGTTGACGGTTCGACCAGTTGAACCGGGCGGTCCGGGTCCGGTTTTTAAAACACTGGCTATATCCCATCCAAAAAAAACTACACTATTATCAATTAAGCCGTGTGGTTGCGAACTTGCTATTGCCATTTTTCCAACATACGTGGCCCATGCTAAAAGAAGAAAATCAAAGCTTTATCGAATGGAAAGGAACGGGGTCCCACTTTCCATTGTGGAAATTTGTTAAGGGTGGACAGAGTTCTGGGAAGAACGCCTGAAATAAGACGCCCGCTTTCGATTTTCTAACGTTGACTGAATTACCGACGAGGTTGACCGTGGAAAAAACCTTTAACCCAAAACGTATTAAAATAGACGACTAGCTGACCGACCTTAAGCTTTTGTCCTGGTAATGGAGGGCCCACCATCTGCAGGTGCGGTACTCTAAATCCGGCAAATACTCACTGGGATTTGCTTTGTTACAACAGAGATTCTCTTCTTTGTCATGATTAATCTTTTCTTTATTGGCTTGTAGTTTTCTTCATATGCAAAGATTTTCACATAAATTTTTGTACTTTTTTTCTGTCTTACTTTCAACTTGTCCCGTAGAATTATTTGCGAAGAAGAGCCATGATCTTCTCAGACTTCAGACCACTCCAAAATTTTATTTTTTTTTAATTTTTTTATAAACGTATTAATCTAATTATATTTAATTTATAAACCAAGTTTTACCGTTTTTCGAATATATGTATATATTTTATTTTAGATTTTTAAATACCCCTGTATTTAAAAATTCAAAATAAATATATACATATATTCAAAGAATGGTAAAACTTAGTTTATAAATTAAATATAACTAGATTATTGTATTTATAAAAAAAATTTATATTTTGACTAGTCCGAGAAGATCAAGCGGCTGCAAAGAAAGCATAAAACTTTAACACTTGCGGAATTTTACTCTTCTTAAAATTTTTCGCAAAGAATATATACTCCCAAACAAAATCTTTACACGGTTTTACGTTTTTATTGTTTAATTTTTTTGAATTTTCAAAATAAAAAATCTGCATTTTTCATATGTTGACAAAAAATCCTAAAGCTTGCACATGGCATTGAACTTTAATGTTTGCGCAAGTATTAAATCACGACTCTTAATTTAATATAACTAAAGGACATCAGTACATGTCCACAAATCACCTGAGCATATTTCGGTTGTCAATATTTAGTGACATATGTCATATAGACATTACTAAGAAAAAATTTATTATCAATTGTTCATGGTTTTTATATTTAGGAAACAAAATTTTATTCCACATAAAAATATCATCATGAGTAAAAAATGTTCCTTATATGTACATTTTCTTAATTAGGGAACTTTTTAGCTGCTAATAAGGATTATTAAGGGGGGTGTTGGTACATTTTTGTGTTAAATCCTCTTCTTACTCTGATCTGTCTTCTATCATTTGTCACTGAAGACTCTTTCATATTATTAATTCTTTATTTTTTCTGTTATCCGTTGAAAGCCATAACATTAGCGTAAAACGGATCAGAAAAGAAGCATGTCTATAATGGGAATTCTCAATTCAATTATTTATATACACCTGAGGAGACTGCTGCCACCTACTCGCGCTGCTGATTTTGCTGTCTGTTGTAATTCGAACTTGAACGCCCAACACCATGCCAAAAGTAAAGGGCTGGTTTCAGTACTCTCTATTTACAGATTATCTATAAATTATCAAAAACAGCAGTCAGTGGCCCCCAAGGCACATGGAGCTAAGGGAAGGAAATTAATTTTTATTTTTTAAATTCTTAAAATTTTAAAACGTATTTATATATAATTTATTTTTATACGGTAGTCTCTCTCTTCCCACAAAATAATATTATGTCCTCCTTCATTTAAATTAAGAATAGATATGGCACAGAAGAAGAGATAATGTCTAAATTAATGCGATAAATAACAAGCATTGCTCCCGGTCGCTATTGTTCTGCATTGTAGCCTTCTTGGTTCGCTGCCTGTGCTCCACTGCCTCATGGCAAACGTCGGCACCAATGGTCCGCCAGTACATTGATCGAGAGCTTCCAGAAGCCAGTCTGGTCTTCCGCTGCAACAGAGATGTCATATACCAACGCCTTTTTAAGCACTTCTGAGAAAGCGTCGCTGCAGATTACAAGTGATGATTATCCATAGTCACTAGTAAAAGTATAACAAATCCTAGAGGTTTTAAAAAATCGACGGAATAACTCAATAAATTCTGGCAGTTATTCGAATCATCACAATTCTAGGGATATATAACAAAAATAATGTGACTGTGCTATAGATTTCAGAGACAGAATATAAACAATGTTACTAGGATATTAAGTTAATAGTTTAAATTATTGAAATAAAAATGAAAAAATATCCTAAAATAATTTTTATTTTCAAATTTCGAAATATCATTATTAAACTAGATACATTAATTTGGTGTCTCTCAAATTTCAGTAAAAAATATTTTCAGATTCTTACTTTTTTTCAATACATAACATCATAACCGCTACAACATATGCATTTGATGGTTAAGGAAAAATTCCGAGATTGTAATCAAATTTATCTTTATTGGTATGCTTTCTTTTTGTCGTGTCACCACATTGGTTGGATTGTGTTATCTACCTTAAATGACCAATCAATTGAAAAAAGACAATTTCAAGAAGAGGCTTTATCTTCTCAGATCGGTCTAAAAAATGTATTTTTTTATTTTTAAATTTTTTATAAATATGTTAATTTAGTTATATTTAATTTATAATCTAAGTTTAATCATTTTTAGATATATGTGTATATTTACTTTGGATTTTTAAATCCAAGAGTATTTGAGTCATTTTAAATCGACTAAGTTTTAATATTTTTGGATATATGTATATATTTATTTTAGATTCCTTAAATACAGGAAAATTTAAAATGACTCAAATATCCCTATGTTTAAAAATCCAAAATAAATATATAAACATATCCAAAAATAGTAAAACTTGGTTTATTGATTAAATATAACTAGATTAATATATTTTAAATATATATTTTTAGACGGGTCTAAAATCACCTTATTTCAAACCAATCGGAGAAGATCATGGGTGAAAAGGGGAGGAGTAAATGAGATTACTAACTTACTTTGTACACCTTTATACACACTCACGTCATTTGATATACTTTATTAAATTCACATGACATATTTGGTTTTCAATATCAAATAAATTATGTTTAGTTTTTAATTATAATTATACTACAAGTATGAAACTCACTAATGACTTATTTAGTCCACGTTAAAAAATTATTTGTTAATTATTTTTTATTTTTTCTTCTATAAACCTGTTAATCTAGATGTATTTAATGTATAAATCAAGCATTACTATTTTTGGATATATTTCATTTTTAGATTTTTTAATATAGGATATTTTAGCAATTTTTAATGTTTGAAGATTATTAAAATAACCTTATGTTTAAAAATCTTAAAAATATAGAAATTTTTAAAAATTGGTAAAACTTAGTTTATATATTAAATATACCTAGCTTAATAAGTTTATGAAAAAGCAAAAACATTTTTCAAATAAATATTTTGGAGTTGGCTAAGTAAGATCATGCCTCATTCTACTGTAATTAACTCTGCGATATTGTGGGCGATATTGATCTAAATACGTACATATGATTTTCAGAAATTCCTATGATCTCCTTTAATTTCCCCTGTACTCTCACATTCGCTACGCATTAGCCGCTGTATTAAAGTTAATCACCGTGAGTTCACTCTTCTCATTCTCAATGTTATATGCCATAAAAAGTTTCCAGCTTAATTTTAGTTTACCTCCCATTTATTCCCACTTCTCACTGCTTATATATTCTTTATGTAAGTCCGGATATCGTATTCATAAATCATCTCCAAGTTCTTTTTATCTTCAGCATCCAAGGCATTTTCAATCAAAAAGAAAGTATCCAAGCCAAAGTTGTTAACGATAAGTGTTTGTAACAACTGCATTAATATAAATTATTATATGAATAAATGATTATATAAAATATTATTTAAATGGATTTAAACATTTTTTAAAATTATACATAAAAATATTTATTTTTGAGCAAATGTAGCCTATACACTTATTTGATTTTGATGAAATTTGATCTTCTTGCTAAACAAATCATATTACATATAATAAATGGATTAAATTTTGTATCAATCATCAACATCTTAAAAATAAAGAGGGTTGCTAATTGAGCGCCACCTTGATTGGTCACGAACACTAGCAACCAAGCCAACGATGCAAGTTTGACCACCCCCTCATGGGCGTCGACTTTGTAAGTCTCCCATGGTGGGAGTTTGTCATCTCCCTTGTGGATACGTGATATAGATAGGTAAGAGCTTATTATCTCTCGTATAGATAAACAAGAGCTTGTTATCTCCTATATTCATAAGTATGAGCTTGTTTTTGTTTCTTATGTTGATTATTGAGCTTGATTGTAATATGAGATGAGATATAGGGTGTGTTTGGTAATGAATAAAACTTTTAATGAAAAGTTTTAGAGAGTAAAAATTGTCAGATTATGTGATATGATAGAGGTAATGATAAGTAGTAAAGAAGATAAAGTTAAAATAAATAGGTTAGTTGTGTGGATAGTTATGTAGAAATGATTGAAAAGTAGGGTAGTTGTATAGGAAAATGTGAAAAAATGATTAAAAAATATAATAATTATAGAAAGTGAAAAATTTTAGATTGAAAAGTTTTAACTTGACATTTTTTGTTAATTGTCAAACACACCCATAATATTATAAAATCAATCAAAAAATGAAGAGGGTTACATAAATTACACTAGTCAGACAAAAATTTATCATCAAAAAGAAAAATTGCAAAAAGAAAGTGAGATAATTTGCAAATATACCGCCTAGTTTGATCATAATTATATATATACCTATATAGTTCCAAAATTTATAAATAATCTCACGTAGTTTGACTATAATTATAAATATACTAACGCCGTTATGGAGTGAGTATTTTTGCAAATATTGGCGAACTACTTGGATATATTTATAAATATATGACATGTCTACCTAGTTTCTGAAATTATAAATATACTCACACAATTCGCATATATTTATAAATATATTTATGTCATGACGGCTATTTGATAATATAGGTATATTTTCAAGAGAAATGATGTTGTTGGCTTAGGTTAAGTAATGACTTACTTATTCCACATCAAAAAACTTATTTAAATTTTTTCTTTATACACTTGTTTATCTCAGTATATTTAATATAACCAAAATTTATCATTTTTTGATGTATATATATATTTTTTAAAGATTTTTAAACATAAGAGTATTTTAGCCATTTTTAATTGTCCCGGCTAGTGAAATTATTTCTCCATTTTTAATTATGTCTAAATTATTTTAGAATTATTTATAATTTCTAAAACTATATGAATATATTTGCAATTATAATCAAACATATTTACATATTGTCCAAGACAGTGCATCTTTGTGGGAATGATTGTTTTCTAGACCGTGGCACGTTAACTTTTAACTTTTTATAAGAGCTGCTTCCGAGCTTCGGTGATAACTCACAGTGGTAAGTAATCCGAAAATGTAATTTTTATTTGTTATTGAAAAATTTAACCGTACATTGAACTTAGATTATAATTAGATAGTTTGTAATAAAACTATATAAATCAGATATTTATCTCGAATAAGAAAAGCATAAAAAACTAAACATTCCTCCCATAAAAATGAAAAGATAAAATTTTAGCAACATAAAAAGACCTTTATAGACTTATATAATTAAAAATATATATATATGAGTCCTGCTCAATGCTGTCAAAACCAAACCCTGGTTGAACCGTTTTGATGCTGTATAACATGACATAGCGCGGAAATTATTATATAGGAATGTGGATCAAAGTAGCGTGTAAAAAGCTGAAAATAATCTCCTAAGAAAAGCATTAATAAAAACTTTCACAAATTTACATACTGATGCTGGTCACATTACGTTGTTTTGTGTGTCAATTTTGCCATGAAAACATGTTGGGTATACTGGTGCAAAATTGAAATTTTTTTTTTCAACTTCTACAGTTAGACCGAACCCCGGTTACGGTTTCTTCGGTTTTGCCGGTTTCTTTGAAAAGTAAAAAACATGAGTGAACCGAACCGAATGCGATTTGCACTGGGTGCACTAAGCTTCGTTGTATTTGGGTATAAAAATTTTTTTTTTATATTTTTTGAAATTTTTTTATACAACTATTAAGATATTTAACATGTGTATCAATTTTTACCATTTTTCGATATTTTTAGATATTTTTTTGAATTTTTTAAAATCAGTGGCAGTTTTGTAATTTATAAATTACGAAAATTCCATTGATTTTAAAAAATTCAAAAAATATCTGCAAATCTCTAAAAGTAGTAAAAATTAATACACATGTTAAATATATTTAGATTAACAGTTGTATAAAAAAAATTTCAAAAAAATGCAAAAAAGTATGTTCAATACACCCAGGTGCATTTAACTCATTTTTATATTTTTGAAAATTCTTTTATAGAACTATTAAACTAGGTGTATTTAACATGTATATTAATTTTTACCATTTTTGGAGATTTGCAGATTTTTTTAAAATTTTAAAATCAGTGAAATTTTTAGTAATTTTAGTCTCTTCATCGGTTGACATTTGGACCGGTCGAACCGGTGGTTTGGTCTAGTTTTCAAATGCAGTCCCAATTCAACGTTACCAGATCATCTCTCTAAGAGGAGAGATGCTTCAGCCGGAACTCTCACGCCGGAGCTTACTGCGGTAACTCCAAAAATTATGAATTTTTAATTGTTTTTAAAATAAAACTATACACTAGATTTAAAATATAATTTTAACCGTTGATGGTGAAAATCATAAAATTCAGATTATGGTAATAATACAATGCAATTGAAGAATTTCAATATTAGTTGTAAGTTTAGATATAGGTAACACATATAATATAATTTATATAGTCCGAAATGTTATATATATTTATTTTAACTAAATTGTGTAAAAAAATTTCTTCTTTTACTAAAATTATGTCATGTTATTTTTATGTGATAAATATATTTTTATAATTTTACTTATTTAATATCATTTTAACATCTGGTTTGTATGAATTTTTTTATCAACAGTCAAATTAATATTTTAAATTTTATTTATGATTTAATTTTTGAAAATCAATTAAAAATAAATTATAAAAATATTTAAATCCATTTATATATACATTAAAATGTAACAATACATTATAGAATCTTTTATATACATTATAACTATATTTTTGATAGTTTACACATTAAAAATACAACTTTAAAATTAATATTTAACATTAAAGTATTTTCGTTCAATATATTTATAAAAGGAACCCATGCGTAAAGATATTAGAAAAATAATACAATTTTTATAACAATATAAACGATACTAAATATTATAGATGTATAGAATGAATTTCTTATCAATAAGCAAAGTGAAAAATAGATAATATTACACAAAAGTCTCATTACTGTGTAACTTGAGCAATTTCCTGTAAGTCCATTTCATTTTTCTGTATTGATAATTAACGAAAAATTCATTCCTTCTATTATATTTATTTAGTTATAAAACTAAATTCCGTTCAAATTAAAAATATGCATTCCACTTTTTTAAAAAATATACATATGGACATGTAAATTACAAAATGCTTACATTCATTTATACATATTAGAATATAATAATATTCCGTAAAATCATTTATTCATATTGTAATGATATTTTTATATCATTTAGATATTGAAAATAGAGTTGTTTTTCTATGAAATCTCACTTTCATGTAATCTTATCTATTTTTCTTATCTTCATAATTGATGAAAAATTTATTTCGTTCATTATATTTAATATTATTTATATTATCATAAAATTTTATAATGTATCTAGTATCATTATATATAAGTCTTATCTAAAAACGTATAAAATTAATAAAATAATTCTATGTAATCACATCTATGTTCTCACATTGATGGTTGATGAGAAGCTTACTTCATTCATTATATTTAGAAATGTTATCAGATATCTAGCATCATTATGCATACGCTCCATCTAAAAAAGTTTCAACTCAATATAATAAAATGATTTGATATTAAATGTTAATTTTAAAATTACATTTTCAGCGTATAAATTATCTAAAATATCATTACTATATAGATAAATTATTGGATAAAATATTTTATACTCTAAGATATTTGTGAATGGATATAAGTATTTTTCACAATTTATATATAAATATATAACATTTCAGAGTCTACGAATGTCACTTATGATCCAAAAATACATGTGCCATTAAATTCTTCAATTATATAAACGCTATTAACGGTCTAAATTATATTTTAAATATAATACAACGGTTTGAGTTTTGAAAACAGGAAAAAAAAAAAAAAAAAACAGCTTTTAGACTTTTTCTCACATGAGTTGCGTCCACACTGAAGCGGCTTGTTGTCGTTCTCTAATACTGCATGGGTACGAAAGTAAATTTGGTACATCCCTTGATATTTGACGCCCTCCTCTTTGTCTATCCTGCAAGCTTTTTATATACATGTTGCGGATAGCGATGCTTATGCCGCTGCCGTGAAGCAATACGTCCTTGCTGGAACCCCCATAGAGAGGATTTGTGTTTGCAGCAGATAAGATAGCCTTTAATTTCTCCTTTCTTGACTGCCAAAACGACGCAAAGAAAGAAAGATGGAGAAGCAGCTGCGTACTTCAGGCAAACTTGAACGCAAGACGATCGAGAAAAACAGGAGAATCCTGATGAAAAGCCTCTGCTCGAGGCTTGCTTCTCTTCTGCCATCCTACAATCCCAAGGTTTGTTTTCCTTTTAATTCTGAAACCCTAATAGCTTAATTTCCTTTCATGACGCTTAATCTCGATCCGACACGTGCTTCTTCCCCACATTGACTTGAACATCCTGGCTCTCCGTGTGTAGCTGGCGAACCTCATTCTCTTAGAATTGGCTCCATCCACTTACTCATGATCGACGGAGAAGGAGAAGGATTAGTCTTCAATGCCTTCTTCTTCCCAGTTTTCAGTAATGTATGTTTCTCATTTCTCAACCAGTTTGACTGGCCAAAAATGGTTGATAGAATTCAATTCTGGACTTCATACTTATGAAATTAAAGATAATTTGACCATTATTATTTTATTTAAAGTTTAGTTTATTGTGATTAAATTAAAATGTGAAGTAGCTAGTTTAATTAGTTTCCTTCTTTTGAGAATTAATTGTTTTGAATGTTCGGTTGCCACTGCATCAATTATCTGCTACAGTTCTTTCTTGTTCTGATCATCTCAACATATCCATTTAGTTGAGATCTGATCATTCAACTCCTTGTTTTGTTTCGTTGTTATTATTTGTATTTCTCGGTGCCAGGTGGAGCTGACCCAACAAGATCAGATCTGTCTAGCAACTGATTATATAAAAGAACTGAAGCTCAGGGTGGATGAATTGAAGAGGACAAGAGAATTATTAGTGAAGGGAACCAGTGTGGGTAAAGACGCCAAAGGAGAAAATGAGAGATTTCCTGTGATTGAAGTTAAAGACTTGGGATCTACCTTGGAAGTCGTCTTAATCTTTCGGTCAGGTAGCAAAGTAAAGACCTGTGATGTTGTCAGAATCCTGGAGGAAGAAGGAATCGATGTTGTGAATTGGAACTTCTCTTGCATGGCTGAGAAGTGTATATACTCGATTTATTCCAAGGTAATAACTGCTTAATTGCATTGTCTAATGATGAGGCCAACCCCCATTCATTTCATCTGTTACAACCAAGAAAAGGAAAATCTTTATTTTGTTTTCTCCAGAAAAGAGGCAACTACGATTTATTTTAATTATGTTTTCATTTAAATATTTTTATTTTTTTCCTATGAAGAAAAATATTTTGTATATTTATAGCGCAATAGATGATGTTGACTATGCTGGAATTACTATTCTGATATTCAATGTTTTATAAGTATGTAAGACATCAGTCTATATATATATTTACGTGGACGAGAGAATAATTTACCTATAGGGATTTTAGGTTTTGGTGTTGCACATAAATATGAGATATTGGTAATGAACACATGTTACGTTGGTCATAAAATATGTTAAATAGTTAAAATAAAGAAAATATTATTATATAAATGAAAGCATTTTGGGTTGTTTGCACGTTGAATTGGATTTTTGAATTTATATTTAAAAACGTAAAAAACCAATCCAGACAGAAAAAAAATTGCAAACTAGTCCTTGCTTGCCTTGCAATTAACGTCGACAAGTGCGTGGATTGGCTGGGAGCCCTACATTATCACCAGAGGATGGTGCATGCACTGCCTTAATCTGTTCCCCAGTTGTGTCGGGCTAAGATGGCGTCAGCTTAGATTAAGCATAGGTGGGACTTAAGAGTTAGGAGGCCCATGGGATGTCTGGGATGGCTGGAAAATAAAAAATAGAATATTTTAAAATTTATGTGATTGATAGAAAATGATAAAGGTAAAATTTGAATAAATAGGTTTGATGGAAGTAATTTGTAAAAAAAAAATATTTTGAAATATAAAAATAAAAGTAAAAAATATATATCATTATTAGTTTAGCGATCATCGTCTTGAAAAATAAATTTTCATCCTCTCACACTTTCTCCCAATTTCATCGGAAGCAAGTGACTAGCTAGCTTTAGGGTAAGAGGCTAAGCCTAGACAAATTAAGGGCCTAATAATGATGGCCCAAACCATGAGCTAGAATCAGTGACCTAGCTAGGTACTTAATCCGATGATGGTGTCAACGCAAGCCTAGGCAATAAGTCGGTTCTTCAGGTACCACATGATGCAATCCGGAATATTCATTTTGTTTTTTTTTTTTAATGTATTTTTCTTACCAAAACGTCTTTTTTTTTTCTGAACAAAACCAAAACGTCTAATTCGAATATGTAAATAGTCTTTTTTCATGTTGTTTGGCCTTCTCAATCTGATAATCGATCAGATTACTCATTTGAGATTAGTTTCACATTGTTAAAGTATACAGTTATGATGGATGTTGGTCATTTCATTTTTCTTGAAAATTGTGGGCTCAGTTATTTATTTATTTATTTTAATACTGTCATGTTATTGTTGTATGCTAGCCCTTAAATTAACCTTATTTCCTCCTGCCTGCTGAGCTCTGTGACTCGCATAATTTGTACATATTTTATTTCAGAAAATATAGGGTGAGAAGGCAAGAAGAAGAAGACATGAAAGAAGTTCATGTGTTCTTTTTATTGATTTATTCGAGGTGCATTTGAGAAAGAAAAAAATAAAAAAAATTCAAATTTTCTACTTTTTCATATCTTTGATACCATTATTCTACCTATTTCATCTTTATTTTCTTTGTTTTTAATCATTACTTTTATCATATTACATCATTACCTCATCTATTTTAAAAAAAATTTCACCAATTTCTCCTCTTCCCAAACACACCCTTATTTGTTGCATTAGTGTTAGCATTGTTTGCAATGGCTGTGAGTCATTTTGAATTTGTAACAACATTGTTGGTGACCTGAAATAGTTGTAATAAATTAAGTCTTTTTTTTGTTTTACACATGTGATTTATCTTGGCAAGATGACGCTTAAACTAGAATCAATATTTATGACGTTGTTTTGAGCCTCAAGCGTCACATAAAACCCAAAGATATTGTAACTCGCATGGGCCCTATAAAGGCCTTCAAATAAGGAGTACAATTCCAATTAGTTTGGTTCGTGTAGTAGTTTACACTATTCATATCCTATTTTTAAAAAGTCTACCTTACTTTACCCATTTACAGGGTCAGTTTCTAGCCTCCGGTTCCAAATTGATTCCTACAATAACTAATGACGACGTATGAAAAAAAAATTGTGTTGCTTTAAATAATATAAAATAATATTCACTTACATTTTGGACTCTACAGTTTATAATTAATTTCTTTTTATTGTTGTTTACGTCTATTTCCATTATTACAAATATAAACCCTAAACAATTTTTAAAAAAAATAATAAGAAAATCAAACCAACAATAACTTATTGATGAATAGGGGAAAGACACTATTACATATTTATTTATATACACAAATTTATAGTTATTTACATATTATGGTACTCATGTGGCTACTAATCCGGGTCAGTTCTGGGTACTCAGCATATGTACCATACTCTTACCCTATTTAGGGAGTTGAGTAATGATTTCTACCATACCCATACTTATGGATAAAATTTTTTACCCTACCTTACTTAATTTAGTGTTAGGTCAATAAATATCCATGAATACCCTATCCAAGTTGTACTCATCCTTCAAATCTTATATTAGATATGCAACAAGAAAAACCAATGTTGGAAGTCAAACCTAATGGGCTAAGTTGGAGAACATATCTCATAATTACTATAATGTGAGGTCATACTAGGATCGAGGAAACATCTTATCTGTTAATTTTGATCGAGTAGTAGCATTGTGAAAATTCTTGTTACAACGAATTTGATTTTACAACGAAATTTGTTTCAATCTCGTTATCAATGTATTGCGGCATATACCCTAGACGGATGAAATATTTGTATTGCTTCCAGATATATGACATAATGTATTGGCAACAACATTACAACCAAAGTTTACCAATTTATTGTGGCAATAAGATTTTTGGAATCCCCACAATATATGACATTAGTAGAAGAAAATGTTGCCTTTATTTCCACTATATAAGGTCCTTTGTGGTATTGAACTGACCTGACCTGATCATGTTCATACATGCGACTCCGAAGTTGAGATTCTAGAGTACTGCATGCTCAAACTATAGTGCTAGAAATAGTGTATAGTTACTGTACATATATATTGTTCAAGAAATGTTATCGCAGCAATAATTAATGCTGTATAGTCTACTAATTATACTGGGCACGGAAATAATGATGTTGGTTTCTTTGTATGTTTCAGGCCAAAAACCCAAGAATCGGTTTTGAATGCCAAAATGTCTACCAGAGACTGAAGGAGTTGCCCTATTGAACCCTCTGGAGGTTTGGTATTTGAACTTGAGGGCAATGCTCTGTTGTCTGCGTGTCTTTTTCCTAGCTAATTAATAGTATCTTCCATGCTGATAGTGGAATCACCTTAATTTTACCCCTTTGAGACAATAGATTTTCATGTTTGTTTTTTTTTGCGTATTTATGCTTTCTTGGAAAAGGATCCATGGAGACATGCTACGTGTAACGTTGTAACGTAGGGAAATACATATATATATATATATATATGAGAAATTATCAAGTGCAGCGTCACTGCACCGTAATTACAGTGTAGTAGTGCTGAAATGAGCCCCACAACTGCACCGGAACAGCGGTACGTTTGATCAGAAGTGGGCCCCACACATATTAGAATACAATGAAACTTTATACAATCATTTATCCATATATAAATTTTATAGCAAATGGTTTACATGTTGAAAAAACCATTTTAAAGTTGTTATTTACATCAAACTATTTTATTACGTTGAATTTATACCATTTTCAGATGGGGCCCATATACATATCTGATTGGGATGAAAATTCGTATGGTAATAGAATATATTATTTTAAATATAATATGTGGAGTAGATTATGATTTGATGATCATGTGGGGCCCATTTCGGCGATGCTGCACCAGAAATTCGAGTGCAGCGTCGCTGCACCTGAATATTTTTGTATATATATATATATATGAGAAATTATCAAGTGCAGCACCACTACACTATAATTATAGTGTAGTGGCGCTGAAATGAGCCCCTCATGATGATAAAATCAAAATTTACTCTACCCATTGAATTTAGAATAATGTATTCTATTACCATATCAATTTCCATCTCATTCAGATATATGTATGGACCCTATTTGAAAATGGTACAAATTCAACGTAATAAAATAGTTTGATGTAAATAACAACTTTAAAGTGATTTTTTCAACATCTAAACAGTTTAAAGTATGATTTATATATGGATAAATGATTGTGTAAAGTTTCATTATATTTTAATATGTGTGAGGCCTATTTTTTGGGCAACTGCACCGCTGTTCCGGTGCAATTATGTTGTATCGGAACAACTCTCTCTCTATATATATAAAACTTATCCTATGCAGACGGATTGCACTGTCCGTTGTAAAATGGGCCTTGCACATATTAAAACGTAATGAAACTTTATATAATCATTTATCCATATAAAAATCATATTTTAGACGGTTTAGATATTGAAAATATCACTTCAAACATGATATTTGCATTAAACTATTTTATTACATTCATTTTGTACCATTTTAAGATGGGACATATAAATATGTTGGATTTTGGTGAAAATTGATATGTTAATAAAGTGAATAATTCTAAGTATAATGAGTGGATTAGATTTTTCATTCATGATCAAATGCGCCCCACAGTCCGAATGCACTTGATTATTTTTCATATATATATATATGTGAGATCCGATCGTGTGCAGATGGACTGCACCGTATTATAGTGCAGTCCGCTGTAAAATAGGCCCCACATATATTAGATTGTAATAAAATTTTATACAATCATTTATCTATATAAAAGTTATACTTTAGACGGTTTAGATGTTGAAAATATCACTTTAAATTTGATATTTATGTTAAACTATTTTATTACGTTTATTTTGTTTTTCATTTGTCTAGCCTGAAATACATAAATTTGACTACAAGTGACTGTGAATTATATTGTTTCTACTGCTAATTTTATTTTCTTTTTTGTCCTTTTCTAGAAATTAGTTTTTATCATTCTCTTCAAAGTTTCCCCCTCAACTCAAAGGCTAGCTACTTTCATTAAAAAAGATAATTTACAAATATATTCATGTAGTTTGATTACAATTACAAATATACCTATATAATTTCAAAAATTACAAATAACTACTAATATAATTTAACCGTAATTATAAATCTACCCACGCTGTTATGATGTATACTACATCATCATAGCATATGTATATAAACTACGTTGATATATTTAATTTACTAAATATACCCACTCAATTTTTGAAATTGCAAATCTACTCAATCATATCATAATTATGCAATAATGATACCATAACGGTGTAAGTGTATTTACAATTATAATTAAATGTACAGAGGTTATTTATAATTTTTAAAATTATGTAAATATAATTGTAATTATATTCAAACTAAGTAATTTTATCTACAAATCACAAAAAGGGCTAGTCACAGACACACAAGATAGCCATGTCTTATCGGGCGCAATCGAAAAACACGTCTGACTAAATTGTATTTTCATCACCTCGTGTCTGGTTTCAAATTCCGAATTAAAGACACAAAAGAAAATGCTAGTTATCATGATTTATACCATTAAGAGTATTGTTTTACGTCCGTCCATCTTTGTCTTATAAAAAATAATAATAGAATTATGTTATATTATGCGTGGGAACTAATTGGGAATATATATACTGGTCCCCTTATATGTAACTAAGTTATGTGGAAGTAGTTCCATATATATATATATATATATATATATATATATATTATTTATATAATATATTCTTGTGCATTTACATGCACCGTAACTTACGGTGCATTTGGCGCAAAACCAACCATACATGCATATTTAAATATATTAATATTTTATATAATTATTTATCCATATATAATTATATCTTAAATAGTTTACATATTTAAAAAATTAACTTTAAAGTTGGTATTTATATCAAATAATTTTATTTCGTTGATTTTACACAATTTTCAGATGAAACTCGTACACATACAACTAATAAAAAAATAATTTTAAATATAATGTGTAGAGTAGATATACATTTTATGAACATGCAGGGCGCATTTTGAGTCAAATGCACCATAAATTACGATTCATTTACATGCACTACAATATCTTCCTATAAATATAGTTATTAGTAAAAAAAAAAAAACTACTTTTCTGTGTGGCACAATTCCAAACCTTTCAGTAATCAATTAATTTGAAAGTAAGGATTGACATTAGAAATCTGGACAATAGTTTAAAAAAGTAATGTTAGCAAGGTAATTTATGGGGTATCACATCAGTATAATTAAGTAGAAAGGCTTATCCTTAAAAAAAAGAGTAAAAAGGCTTAGTTGAAACAGTTCCAATACAATTCACTTAGGTGAAAACACACATTTTATTTAGTTTTTTCTGTATTTTTTATAAAGATGTTAATCTAAGTCCATTTAACTTATATATTAAGTTTTATTATTTTCTAATATACTTACATATGATTTTAAAAAAACAGAAGGGTAATGGTGTTTAAATAACTAAAACTCTCCTATTTTAAAAAAATCTAAAATTATATATTTTTTCAAAAATGATAAAACTTAGTTTATAAATTAAATACAATATATATTAACAGTTTTAAAAATTTTCAAAAATTTTAAAAATAAATTTTGTACTTGAGTGCATTAAAGTTTGGATGCACCTCAGAAAATTGAATAGTGAAAAAATACACCTGGGTACACTAAAATTTTAATGCATCCAAATGCATTGAATCTTTCCTCTAATTGAAATGCCATAAATATGTTAATCTTTTTCGAAAGCATTTAAACACATCTAACTAACTATAAATGAAGGAGGCCACGTAGTTGGCAAGAATCTCTTCATAGGTACTAATATATATATATTTAGGTTGAGTTGTAAATATAAAAATTTAAACAAAAAAAACTACGAATGAGGGAGCAAATCAAAACTAAAGACAAACGGAAATAAGCATTTTTCTAAAATACTAGTAATTTTTAAACTAAGTTAGAAGGTTTGCAAATAAACTTTAGATCATATTGAGAAAAAACTCTGACACCATCGAAATTCTTGATGACAGATAGCAAGAGATACCTTCAAATCCTAAGAGCTCAACTTATACATAGAGTTGCAAAAGACTGCCCAAACTAGACCACTCATTTAGAAGCCTTTCGATGATAGTTGGATCGATCGATCGCATCGTCTCGAAAGTTTGATTCAGTTTCTGAAACCATTAATTTACCATCTTAATTAAATATATATATGAATTAAAGAGGTGTGTATATGCAGTAAATAAAATTAAGTGATTAAGGGGCTGTTGAGGATATTAGAATGAGAAGAAGATGAGATGAGAAGATTAAATGAAAAAATATTGCTATGTATTACAAGTTTAGAACATGAAAAATTATTTTCCTATAAAAATTATATTTGAAATAGAAAAAAGTAGTATTGAAAATTGAAAAAATCAGGTTATTATGTATTGAAAATCAAAAGACCTTTTAAAATAAAAAAATTATTTGATAATGAAAAATCTCGTTTGATCCTCATCTTATCCCTTTCCCAGCCACTCATGTAACAAGTCATAACTAAAAACCCCAAATAAAACAACAATACAATTGCAAATATGTAGTAGGCGTGATTCAAGTAAAAAGGCGACAAAAAAGAGTTCCAAGCAATTTCATGTAACCCATTCATTTTTTATTTGACTTGATAATTAATAAAAAAAATTCACTTTTTCATTATATTTAACGTCATTCATTTACTTGGAAACCAAATTTTATCCAAGTAAAAAAAATACGTGTCTTCTTCAAAAAATATATATATTTATATTTAGTCAAAAAATATATTTATATAAAAATTATGAAAAATACTTAGTCTATTACATATGCATTAGAATATAAGACTATTTTATAGAATTATTAATGGACATTGTAATGATATTTTTGAAGATTTAAAGACTATTTTTTAAAATTAATATTTAGCATTAAATTATTTTTATTATATTAATTTTACACATTTATAGACGGAGTCATGCGTATTATTTCTGGACAAGTGGTCAATGAAGTTTTTATATAGATGATACTAATTATAATACATAAGTTGAATTTTTCTTCCATATCAAAGCAAAAAAAATAATGGTATGCTTGGCTGGCCACATCTGAGATTTTTTCAATTAAAAATTTGAATCTAAAAGTTTTTACTCTCAACGATTATCATTTTTAGTTATTTCTTGACAATTTTCTATACAATTTTTTTATTTTTCAATCATTTCTATGTAATTACTCATACAATTAACTTATCTGTTTTACCTTATTCTCTTTTACTCTTTATTATTTTCTCTATCAATCACATCATTTTCTACTATTTCAAAGAATTTTAAGTCAAAAAATTTTCATTTAAAAGTTATATTACTTCCAAACACACCTTAAAGGGAACATTTGGTAATATATATTTTTGGAATTGTAGGATATGATGGAGAATAGAAAATGAAATAGTTTAAGATTTATGTAATTTATATGAAATGATATAGGTAAAATTAAAATAGATCGAGTTGCAGGAGTATAGTTGTAAGGAAAAATAATTAAAATATAGGAGTAAATTTGAAAACTAAAATTGCTAAATTATTAAATAATTTGTACAAAAATGAAGATTACAAGACATTTCCCAACCCACCTGTGCATGTTAGCCTAAGATTGTATAAAAAACGAGTTTGAAAGAAGCAAAGACAACATCTAGATTCTACGGATCATTGCTGGCTGCTCTCCATGGATCGATCTTGCTGCAGCTTATGATGTGGTGGATGTTGATCGATCGAGCTGCTGCAGTAGCACGAATATATGTAGACTGCTGTAAGTCGTAACTCGTATGCGTCTTTTAATTATTTCTATATTGTCGTCGGTGCGGCGGTCCAATCGAAAGTATCTTTGGCAGCTTGGCTGGCAGCTATCTGGATTTTGGAAGCTGAAGTCCTCGGCATGAAGCGCGATTTTCACGTGCCCAAAGAATTGTAACTAGATCCCAACAACAACAACAAGGAATTGTAACTAGATAGCACAAGACTAGGAGCAGGAGGACTGATGCACGTGCAGCTGGCACAAGACTAGAAGCAGGAGGACCGATGCACGTAGAGCTGACTGAGAGAAAAATCCTGCAGTCTTCGGACCTTCCTGCTGTAAGTCGACGACGCAAGTTAGCCAGCTAAGGAATGAACGCGGATTATACAAAGCACGCTGCTATCTCCGTGTAAGGTTCCATGAATGCAAGCTATACGCGTGATGGCCTCAGAAATTCCAACCCTCCTTTACGCGTGATCCGACAAATTTTTACGGTGACGCTCACATACAACTCCGTTCAGATCTATATTAACATATCATATCTAAAATATTATTTGTTTTAACGTCAAAATTATGTCAAATAATGTATTACATATTCTATATGAAGAAAAATTCAAAAATGTATTAATTATTAAAATTTATTTGCAATAAATTAGGTATAAATAACTATATCAAGTAAAAGCATTATTAACATTTTGAATTTATGTAATATTTTAATTTAGTTATTATTTTGGTCTATTATAAATGCATTATTAAAATTTCAAATTTTTACATTTAACTATGTAAGATAATATTAAAATAGAAAATTTTAAAAATGGATTTTTCTTCACTAAAAGTGCTTTTCTGAGCTCGGACTAATAGAAAAATAACTATATAATGAATGATTCATTAGAGGTGTTTCTACTTGGACTCGGAACCTATATTTAGGTTAGCCTCCTAAAGTAATTTTACTTGTCATTTTTAAGATATCATATTTAGTTAACAATTTTTAATATTTAATCTGAGATTTAATTTAAATGATTATGTTATAAATGATAATCAAATTTAGATAGTGCGTTTGCTTCCCCCGTGGTAAGTAGCACCAATGTAAACCGTCTGCATGGGGCGATAGCGGGAGAGGGTCGGACGGTTTTTCGCTCACTCGTCCTCCCAAGAATTTTTAAAATGGTGCTACTCAATCGGCCTTTTCCGAAGCTGTAATTTATTATAACAAGATTACAATCTCATTGACTAATATTATCTTGTAGTTAAATAAATTCTACTAATACATTTTCTTGATATAATTATTTATACGATTTGTTGAAAGTAAATTTTAATAATTAATTTTTGAATTTTATTTCATATAAAATGTACAACTACATTATTTTAAACAATTTTGATATTAAATATATAAATAATATTTTAGATATAACGTATTAATACGTAATATATCTTAAAATTCGATTGGAGTAGAGTAAAACAAGATTTGACATATTGACACTGTGAGGGCAAAGTGGATGGTTCGTTCTAAGCATATTAGTAATTTTACATGCTAACCTACGAAGTGAGTATTTTTTGAATTAAATATAAAAATATTGAATATATTTGAAATTTTGAAAACATTATGTATGTATTTCTTATTAAGGTTATACGTAGTAGGTCACATCCTACAACTGCATAACAGCATATTAATAATTTCGAACCCAAATTCCAATTCATAATTCTATTACAGAAGAGTGGATGAAGGAATTACGTTTCCCAATCCATTCAAATCATCATCTTTGCTTTAATTATCACATTTTTATTTTTACTACTATATTCTAATGATTTCTTATATAATTATCTTATTTATTTCTAATTTACTCTCATCATATCACATAACTCTGACAATTTTTAAAATTTTTATCACTTTCACTCTTTTTCTCCTGCATTTCCAAGCGCATCTTAAAAAGCATCGTGCTCCTTCCTTTGGAAAGGACACTTTTAAAATTGACTATTTTGATGTGGAATGAAAAATTCAAAGTTTGGTTTTTCATATTAAAATTATTGTATGAAAATTTTAATGCACTGGATATTATATAATTTGCATTCAGAGGTGAAATCTAAACCATTAAATGCATCTACACTGCTTTCATAATCCTGATTACTTATTTTTTTCAAATTAAATTCATACATTATGTTATTTATGCTTATAGAAAAATTAGGATAATATAACATTCAATAAAAATTCAATAAAAATCCAAAAAGTAAATATTTTAATAAATTTAATTCTTAATATCCCATATAAATAATTAGATTTTATATTATGGTTTTAAATTTCAATTACAATAAGATTAATGGTTTAGATATTAAATATAAATTATATGCAGTACACATTTTTCAAAAACTTAGCCTCTCACAACTAGCAGCGTGCTTTCTCTGATCCGCGATCATTCGTACCATCCTATTCTGTCAGTTTCGGATGGAAATGGGAACATAGAAGCGGTTCTGAATGCAACCTCCACGCATCCTATTATTTTTTATTTCGAAAAATTTTTAATTTAAATTATCTTTAGTAATAAATATTTAATTAATATGTCAAAAATTTCATTGATTGGAAATTTATATGTTTCAAAATTCTATCACCTTTTGAGAGAGAATATACAACTCTTAAAATTACAAATTAAATATATATTGTTTTTAATACATGTGACTTTTGACGTGATAGGAATTACACATAGGTGAATGTTATAAATGGTTTTAGAGTTTTTAAAATATTTTTAAATTAAAAATGAAGGATCGCATGAGCACATTGGTTGCATTAGATCATTATCCAATTAATAAATGTTGGACATTGCTAATTTATTTGATCCCGATGAAATTTATTATAGCAACTTATGTTATTATTATTATTTAAACTTCTTAGGCAGTTACAATAGTAATCTAGAACATGTTTTGTAATGTGAGTAAAAATATAATAGATACAGTAGTTACATAAACACGTGAAATAATATAAAATAGTAGGTAATAATTGGTAAAAGTAAGTTTATTAATTAGTTAAAATGTCAAATAAATTCAAAGGATGAAAAAAGTGGTGGAAGTTTTTCTAAACTTCGTAAATTAATAGACGTTAGAAGATTAATCTTAATTTTGGAATGTTACATAATTTTACCAGGAAGGAGGTTATTATAAATCTAAATTATATATTTTTAATAAGTGTAAAGTTTAGCGCCATGCATCGACTCAAGTATACAAGGACGTGATTTCTTGCACCCGGGAGCAGGCAGCGCTCCCTGCTCCCGGGTGCATATACTTATTTTTTTTTATTTTTTTTTGAAATTTTTTTTATAACATTCTTAATCTAAAATTACTAAAATGCCACTGATTTTCAAAAATTAAAAATAAATATCTAAAATACCCCAAAAATGTTAAATATTTATACACATGTTAACTACACCTAGATTAACAGTTCTATGAAAAAATTTTGATAAAAAAATAAAAAAAAATAAGTATATGCGCCCGGGAGCAGGGAGCGCTGCCTGCTCCCGGGCGCAGGAAATCACGTCTACATGCATGCATTTCTTTGCTGAAGGCAGTACAATCACTGGAGACTGTGGTAGACCTGTATATATATGAGTTGCAAAGGTGGCGTGGGCTTACTAAACTCGTCGACTAGTGTTTTCAGCGCCACGTGCTCTGCAGGGCCACCAACTCAGTTCAGCAGCATTTATTGACCTGCCCATGGAATTCTATGTTTTTTTTTTTTTTTGTTTTTTTTTTTAATGGAACATGAAATTCTACGCTTTGGAAAGGCAATAAGCCAATAACATAATCCGCATTTTGCCAGCTTGCATAAGTGTAGATCTATTTCACGTGTAAGAACCTCTAAATTAGATTACTACTAGATTGTTTCCCTCCATTTCCAACCTTTTTTCTCTACACTATAGTCTACACACATTAAACGTGATGCATTATATATTCGGACTAATGTAAAACTGAACAGTGAGTTTTAGCACTTTTTGTATTATGGAAAGCTGTGGAGCAGGACCATTTTTTTTCCTACATTGTACCGGTCAACGGTTGGACAATTTTTACCGTCCAACCAATTTTACCGGTTTTCAGCAAGTAATTAATGAAAGCCGTGTGCTAACGGGATCCCGTTATTTCAGTTCACAATCGGACTCTTACCAGTATAGTTTTCAGAACATCGACTGTCGAAATAATTTGACTTACCAATTGTATTTATAATCATATATGATTTCTAATCATTTATTTCATAAATCTATACTTGTTCACGAAGTCAAATTTCAGTGCAATTGGATGCAAATTTCATTTTTTGTTTTTTTTTTTAAAAAAAAAAATTCTTATAAGATGTTAATCCAGGTGTATTCAACTTTTTTTATTAAGTTTTACTATTTTCGATATGTATACATATATATATACTTGATTTTTAAAAACAGTAATATCTCAATCATTTAAAAGTCAAAACATGTGTATGTATTCCCTTATTTTTAAAAATAAAAAATATATACATAACTAAAAATGGTAAAACTTGATTTATAATTAAATATATCTAGATTAATAGTCTTATAAAAAGAATTTAAAAAGTTTTGTGCCTAGTTGTTCTAAAATTTCAATACAACCAGGTGCATTGAAATATAAATCTTATTCACAACTAGGATGAGATGTAAATAGTATTATGATGAAATGAAATCTCTCATTTTTCAAAAATACTTCTTCCACTTTAAAAATTAGTTGCTTACTTTTTTCATTTTCAATTCAATTTTTTTCAATTTTAATATACATTTTTTATTCCTAATATACAATAATACTTTTTCTATCTTACATTTTCATCCTTATCCTCATCTCATTTATGAATAGATGTTAATTTTGCATGCTTACTTGTATTTTTTATTTTTTATTTCTTTTCCTTTTTTAAACAGACCTTATTTGTAAAATGTATTATTTATATAAATTGAGTTTAGATTTCAATTTGGATTATAATTGAGGTTTGGCAAGTTTTCTTTAAGTTTAGAGTGATAAATTTAAATTTTCATATAAATATATAATAACCAACACATTATTTAAGCAAAAAATAATATCATACCATCTAATTAAATTTATGAAAAATATATTAATGTATAATATATTTTTAAAAAATTATCTTTCAAAAAATGATAAATAAATAAAACTAAAGATGTAAAGCTAAATGATGTAAACATTATTTATGTAAACAAAACTAATCTAATTTATTTCAATACAATAAACATGTTTATAAACATAAACTGTTTATAAACTAAATAATATGAAATACATTCATATGAAAAATTGTTGATTAATTTTTTTATATATAATTCTTTTATATTAAATATAAATAAATAAATTTGGGTTTAGAGTTTACTTAGGGGATGTTTGGTAATTGATATTTTGTGGGATTGTGGGATTGTGGGATGAGGTGGAGAATGGGAAATAGAATATTTTAAAAATTTTGTGATTAATAGGAAATAGTAGGGATAAAGTTGGAATGAATAGGTTTAATCAAAGTAAATTGTAGCAAAAATTATTAGAATATAAAAGTAAAAATGAAAAATATAATTATTAATTGAAGAAGTTATTGGCTTGGAAAACCATGCCCCCATGGTTTCTCATCCCACTCCCAACTGTCACTTACCAAAAACATCCCCTTAAACTCTTATGCTATTTATAAATTGAATTCCTGTAATTTTTTTATTATTGAGGTTCGTGCGTTGAAATGCAAACCTTAACATTGATTTTTCTTGTATTTGGACCGGGTCTCGACTTGACCCAAAATTTACCCTTACCCAACAAAGCCAGTTTTTTTACAACACTTGTTTGATATATGACCATTATTTATCTAATAATTTTACTTTTCCATGCAAACATATATAAATATATATATATAAATACCTATAATTACGAATTATACATCTCTAAATATTAGAAAATAAGTTTAAAACTTACAAAAAATTTCCGATTATACCTATTAATCAGTTGGTATAATTTTATTATTTTAGGAAAATATGCAAATAATTATGGATAGAATAGAGTGCAAGTTAACCGTGCATCGAAATGAATGAAAGTGTGGCTAGCTTTCCCATCTGGGGATCAATTGTAAGAAAAGGTGCTAACTCGCTTAGAAGATTCAAATTTGTCATATCTGGCCCAGGAGGAGGCAAGAATTCTTGCAATTCCAGAATCAAGTGGATCACTCTGTTACGTCACATACTTTCGTTCATGTCGAGCTCGAACATCACCTCACGGAAGTGAAATTCTTAAAACATTATACAGTACACGTAGGTGTGCTTCCTCGATACACGAAGTAGGGAAGGAGTGACAGGGCAACACGGAGGGTAGGCACGCTTCCCCATTCCCATTGTGTACAGGAAGAGTGAGAAAATTAAAGGAAAATTAGTGATTTTTTAAAAATATATGAGGTAGCGATGTTATATTTTCATAGGAAGAGTGAGAAAATTAAGGAAAAATTATTGATTTCTCAAATAAATAGTGATGATGTCATATAATAGAAATAGTAATTGAGAGTAAGGAAATAAAGTTAAAATAGATATATATGTATATATGGTTGTACGAAAAAAAGTGCAAAATAGGAGAAATATTTTCTTTTCTCTTATTCTAAATATACTAGAAAATTTTGTTGGGAAAGGTAAAAATTGGTTGCTAAAGATAAATCTAATTACTAACAGTCTGTGGCGTCTTTAATATAGCAGTCATAAAGAAGAAATTTGGTCACTAATAGATCATCATGTTTCTGATTAGTGCCAAAACATTATTAAACTTGCATTAGCTTCCAATATAGCCAAAAAGCAGTCTAGTGTGTTATTACCTCCTGAGGCTATAATTGCAAACTGATAGAAAACTCATGAACTGCAAACTAATTAACTAATAGGAAAGTTGTGAGTCTCTAATTGCATTGTCACATATATTGCTTTTAATTAAGTTTAAGAACTAATACACGTAATGATAATTAATATTATTATGTAAATAATATTTTAATATATGTTAAATGCGACAATATCTCCAATATTTTCCATCATCTTATAATTATTTGCTAAATATTTGTAATTTTTAAAAAGAAGTATACTACAAGTGTGTTTGGAAAATAATATGTAAAAGTTTTTAAAATGAGAGAAAATAATATAATATACTAGAGGTAATGATGAAAAATAAAGAAAATAAAATCAAAATAAATAAGTTAGTTGTATGAGTAATTGTGTGAAAATGATTGAAAAGTAGGTAGTTTATAGGAAAATATAAATAATTAATTAAAAAATAGAGTAGTTTCGGAGAATGAAAAATTTTAAATTGAAAAATTTTAGTTGAAAACCAATGCAACCTACATTTAAAGGAACAAATAATTCAACTTTGCTACCTCAAATTATTAACCAACAAAGTTAATTCTTTTTAAAATGAATTTTTGGAAACATGGTTTTATTTGAAAACATTAAGGAGAGGAAGGTATGCCATTTAAGGAGAAAAGAGGACAAGAGAAGAGAGGGAAGGGATGACTAGAGAAGGGTAGTCAGCTTGAGATCAAAATATTCTCAATCCCTCATCTAAAAATGGAGCCAAAAATAGAAGAGACGAGCTCGATTAGGGATTTGAAGAAGGGTGATTGTTTTGTAAAATGTTATCTTCAGTGATTTGGGTTTTTTCCTTTTGCAAAAATCCACATCTCTCTTTTTTTATTAGTATTTTATACAATGTACATTCACATCTCTCTTACAGTTGAACAACTTTGCGCTCCTTTGCAATTTTGGACGGTGGATGTCACCCAAGAGCATTTGGCCTAAGTGCACTTAGGTGTACAATATGGAAGCCAAATTTAAAAATGACCTATGCATGGTTTGATTTGGTAGAAATTTCACAACATTATAAGGGAATTAACATTTTGTGACACATTTTTGAAGACACTTAATATTTTTACCACAAAATCTTCATTTAGTAATATAAACAATCGTTGTCACGAAAAATTAGCTTTTCAAGGCAATAACATAATTTATCACTGGAAGTATGACTTTTAGTAACGAATTTAAAAAAGCATCACAAAAGCCTTTTTGTAATAGATTTTTTTGAAGTAATTTTTGTAAAAGACTTATAGTCACATGGTTATATTGATATTAAGTGAAAATTAATATAAAATTTTATTCCTTATAATGTCATTTCATTTATGAATAGTTTAATCTAAATCTCACCCAAATAACTTGAGTTTTACCCCTAATTTATGGTAGTCTTATTGCTACATTAATTATAGAGCCTATGGTGGATCGAGACACATCCTTATTAACTGTGATGATGGGTATCATGTAATTTTTAAAACATATAGAATTTGTCCCAAATAAATAAGAAAAGCATTCTATAAACTTTTCTTTTTTTAGATAGCTTGCTAGTTCGTCTCATTGGTTTAAACATGACTAACTTATGTATAGGATGGCATGTCAAAAATACTTGATTCTATTTTTGAAATCCAAAATAAAATATTTAAAAAATCAAAAAATGTAAAATTTCATGTGAAGAGAATGTTTGTATATAAAAAGAAAACTTTTCAAAACCAAATTTTTTAATTTAAAACTTTTATTCTCCGCAGCTATCTTATTTTTAATTATTTATCCATATTTTCCTATACATCTACTATAATTTTTAATTATTTCTATACAACTATCGTATAACTAACTTATCTATTTTAACTTCATTATTTTTACTTTTTATATTACCTTTATCATATCACATCGTTTTTCTAATTTTAAATTTTTCATTCAAAAATTTCGTCACTTTTCAAATACACTGGGACCTATGTATCTATGCAAAAAATTATAAAATTGTGAAAAATCAGTGATGCAAGCAAGCATTAATTGAAACCCCAGTGGGCTGGTTAATCATCTCTCTGTCTCTCGCTCTCGCCCTCAAATCCCAATAACATTTTTTCACTTTTACCAAAAACGTCTTTTGCAAACATCTTCGAAAGACTTGTGGCTGCTCGAGCTGATAAATTAGTTGCTGTGGCCTGTGTGGAGTGAATGACAAATGAGAGATGGCCTCATGGTGCCGGCGCGCTTCGAATTTGAAATGGTCAATGCATGTGATTATGTGTAATTGCATGTGAAACGCATTGCAAAGAGAAATCCTATGCGCCCGCCGCCGGGGAAAGAGCAATTAAGAAATAAGATTAGGTTTTCTATTCACCTGTCAGAGAAAACGTAATTAAAACGTGTCGAATGGTATGCCTTTTATCAATTGCCCGACCCCAGTAATCCCAACTTCGGTATTATTAGGGTCTAGCCGTCTAGGTGACCCCTTACTAAGTGAACGATGCGCCTTTCACAATTGTCGATCCTTGGGGCAGTAAAAGTAAAACACGTGCCCCGGGTGCCATTCATGTGGTAGACTACATCTGATTTCCTTATTCCTTAACGTGCAATAAATTTTATAATTGGCAACAGCAGTCCTTTTATGTTACACATGTATTGTAACAACACATTGGCAACAGCATTGTAACTACTCTTGTTTTCAACAATATAATATGTCACAGTGGATCTGTATTATCATGATATCATCCCCATTTTTATATATTGCTAACCATGCTAGCTTTCAACATTCTCGAATGCTTCTATTCTAGTCATCAGCATGAGTGTAACATGGTTAGCCAACCTATGACCTAGCTTACTAAACCTTGTTTAAGACATCTTAGGGTTGAAATTTTCTAACTCGTCACCCGCTAACCTATTTATATAACCTATTTAAATAAATAGGTTAGTCATGAATTAAGCTAATACAACTTGTTAACTCAATTATCTAACTCATTTAACCTATCAACATGTATAACTTGTTTACAACCCATAAAATAGAATACTTAGTATTTTATTTATATTTATTTTACGAATTATGCATAATTATTGGCAATAGAATGAATATTCTAATGGAAAATATATATAAGGGTTAATTTCAAATATACCTACTACATTTACCCCTAATTACAAATATACTTATCAAGTTTGAAAACTTTCACAATAACCACTAAGTATAAATAAAATTTCATATATACCCATTATGACAGTTATAAACATTTAATAATTTTAAAATCTCAAAATACTCATAATTAATCTAACATTTGTTATGATTTGTGCAATATCCAGACTATTAAAACTCATTCTGTCTAACTTTTCTCTCACTTTAGGTCTGTTTCCATCATATTATTTAATATCTACCATAGTTGAATGACTATTATTATTAAATAATAAGGGGCATTTTGGACATTTCATATGATGGTTAACAGCAATTTTTAATGTGTATATTTGAAAGTTTTCAAACTTAGTTAGTATATTTATAATTAAGGGCAAATGTAGTGGACATATTTGAGATTAACCATAAATATAAAAATTAATCTTTTAAATTGAAGTAAATCACAAACGCTAGAAAATGTTATTTATAATTATATTTTGAATAGTTTATCATTTTTATTTTTATTATTCAATCTGTTTTTAGTATGAACTCGTTAACAATTCGCAACCCAATCTGACTATATTAAATGAATTAAGGTTAAGATTGAAGATTCTATAAATATATTAGGGTTGGGATTTCTTAATGAGTCGGGGTTAGATTAGTCTCTAATCATTATAACCTGACCCAATCCAATTACACTCCCATGAGATGCATACCAATGTATCTTTATTAATTCCTAGTTGCACGAGGGATTAAGCAAATCTAATAAATCAAGTCAGGATTTCAAAGTGAGTGATGGTGGCCGGATTCAATCACTACAAATAAATTGTTGGTCCCGAGTTAGTGGCAAAACCCAAGAGGGGAGGGGTGAATTGGGTTCTTTAAAAATCTTTGGTAAATAAAGACTTAACCCCTTGAGTAATTAATCCCCTTTTGAAAAGAGCTAGAGAGCAATAAAGATAAAGCAGTAAAAAGAAATATAACACAAGATTTATAGTGGTTCGGGCAAACATTCCCTACTCCACTCTTCCAAGCTCACACTCTGTTGTGACTTGGGTTCCACTATGTATTCCACGAATACACTTAGAGTCACCGCTCTCTTCTAGATTCCAGCTCTAGGGGGCATATACAACTAGAGCCACTTGCTCTCTTCTAGATTCTAGCTCTAGGGGGCATAAACAACTCACTTGCAAGAGTAGGTGATGAGTCTCACTCCAATCACACCCTACTTTGCATATACTTGATCTTAGCTACCCAAGCTAAATCAAGATTTATACAACAAGACAATGAAATAAATGAAACTACACTTTACAGATTTGTGTAGGCAGATTTAGCATGAGGAAGAGGTTGTAGAAATAGCTTTGGATGAATATTGATGAAAGCGCTAGCAACTTGAAGCTTTTTTCTTCCTTAGAATTTATACGGACCACTCAACAATGGAGAAAAGCAAATAGGAAACCTTTCTTGAACTTCTTTTCTCTCTTTGAACTTTGTAGTAGTGTCTTGTGTTATCTTGTTGTGTTTTCACGTTCATTTGAGGGTCCTTTTATAGAGGGAAGAAAATATGAACGTTGTGGAGGTGGTTGGTGTGCAATAAATGAACTCCAACGTTCGAAAATTTGAACGTTATACCCAAGTCGAAGGTGGAGTCGACTTGGGATGCGACTTGGCTACCCAAGTCGCATCTGGAGTCGACTTCGTCTGCGACTCCAGTTCTTCGGATTCCCAAGTCTTAGGCTTGGTCGACTTGACTTCAGACTTCGACCCAAGTCGATCCTGAAGTCGACTTGGCCTGCGACTTGGCTCGAGTTTTGCTGAACCTGCTTTGATCTTCAAGTTGTGTTCTTCTATCTTGGATTGGCTTGATTCTTACTTAGATGATTCATGCATATTTGACTTATGTAGTCTTGATAGACATTGTTTGAATCATTCTTGTATCTTTGTCTTTGAGCTTGATAGACTTGATTTGATGTAGAACATGATTCTTGACTTTGAATTTGACTCATTTGTTTTTCATCTTGATTCCTTGGACTTGAGTGATAAATCCTCTTGAATAGCTTGAAAACTGCATCTTTGAAGTTTGAACTTCTCAAGTCGTGGATGGAGTCGACCTGGCCTGCGACTTCACCCAAGTCGCACATGGAGTCGACTTCGTTTGCGACTTCGTTATGTTCGTTTCCACTTTTTAACTCTGGATACTCCAAGTCGATGCTGGAATCGACTTCGTCTGCGACTTGACTTCCCAAGTCGCAAGTGGAGTCGACTTGACCTGCGACTTCACCTGTTGCCTTTTGGGATTCATTCTCAAGTCGATATTTGAGTCGACTTTGGGATCGACTTCACCCAAGTCGAAGTCCAAGTCGACTTGGAGATCGACTTGACCTCTTTGCTTTTCTTAAACATTTAGCAAACACATTAGTACCTTTTATATACTCAAAATTAGTTCTTGTTAATCATCAAAACTCAAGATTTGGTCAATTTTTATTGTTTTAAACATTGTTTCCAACACAAATCTCCTTGCATGTATGCATCTGTTTGGGTTGCATACGGTAAGCAGTCCAGGTTAAGTTAGGCTGAGTTGAATTGAGTTCAGGTCGTCCAAGATTGACATACATGCTATTTACTTGTATTCTTCTTCATTTTCCTTCTTAGAAAGGGATCGCTTGCTTGCTAGCGGTGGCTTATTGCAGCAAATGATTCCGTCTGCTGTTTCATTGATTCTTCCTAGCCTCGGCGAATCCATTAAGAAGAACTAACGGTGAGGAACAGTGGAAGGAATTACACAGACACTTCAAAAACATTCTAATAGCGGAATACCAATTAATTAACGTATATTCCACTGCTGCTGGGAGCAATAATTACGTTTCGGAGTCTGAGAAATTCGTAGTTAATCAAGGTGAGTAGGCGAGGTATGCTGACGACGGACTGATGTCAGTTGCTAGTCATCTAGTCTTATTCTTCACGATTCGTGGGCTTAACCTTAGCTGCTTATAACGGAAATTTGAGAAAAACTGGAGATCACACCGCCATAAAGTTGGTCAGATAATTACTTTTTAAATCCGTTTTCTCTTCCACGATTGATGGTAATTAGTCCACAGTAGGAACTTGAAAAGTTGGTGTTTCGGGTTTTTGTGGAACCACGTACAGCACGTATATTTCTCATTAAGTTCCACCAATGGAAAATCATTCTAATTAATTATCTTCGCTTCTAAGCTTCTCTGAATTCCCATTTTATAAAACTGATAGTTTCAATGATGGCCAGTCCACTTGAACTGAGGAGGCGGCTTACTGGCATGTATCCGTGATCTCTTCGTTGATTTTCACAAATAAAGAATGTCAAATCGATTCAGGAAGTTGTTAAATTTCACAAGAGGCAAAAATTAGGTAGAACCATAAACACAAGATAAAAATAATTACATTTATAAACTAAAACTAACAAATATTTTTACCCATGAAAAATTCTTAATTAATTGCATTCACTTTGCCGTCTAAGTTTTTTTTATTCCACTACAACAAATTCGGTCAGCAACAAAAATTTTTGTCTATTGGCAACGACATTTTTTTTAGCATTTGCTGCTGATGCATTATCGTATTTAGACAGTGACAACAAATTTAAAGACAAAATTTGTTGCCAAAAGCCTGATAGAAACCGACAGGTGTTAAAGAGAGAGGCAACAAAGATTGCCGGCTCTATTGTGGTTTGAATTCCCATTTTGGAAAACGGATAATTTCAATGGTAATCAGAGAAATTAAAAAGGTGGCAACCTTCATTTGTTTTTCAAGCATTTCAGGTGGCATAAATCACATATTTTTAACATCTTGATTTTATATATTTATAAATTTTATTAAATGGGGCTTATATACATATTTGACAAGGATGAAATTTAATATCCTAGTTGACATATTAGATTTTAATTTAAACATAAGATAGGCCTAGATGAGGCAATAGCACATAAATTTTGAAGGAAACAAACACCATAGTTATAACCCCTGTTCACCTGACGTAGTTTACATTTGAGAAAATGTTGAACTAATTCAAATAGACCTCGTTTGCTTCATGTTATAAGATATATACCTTCCATCAATTTTCTTTGTGCGGTTGTCTATTTAATATACTACTTAAAATTATTTTATCAGAAACTTGTATGCGCCACACCATAATTTTCTTGTCATTTTATTTGACTAAAATCTATGTTTTCTCACTCTTCTTGATAACATAAACTTTTATATAATTTAATATCATCAAAGTAGCTAAATATATGTCCTTTAAGTCCTTCAGTCGCTAATCACTTGCTGCTAGAATAGATGGCAAGAGCAATGTGCTCCTTATTTCAGGTATAGTCCTTCTGATATTAGGATTTTATGATTTCCCCCCATTATAGTAGGGGTTTTGAAAATTTTCTTCTTGTATAAGGGTGTTTATAGAAAAATTTTCTCCATAGTATGAGGATTGTGAATGTGTCTCATTATAATACTAGTTATCACATTGTATGAATACTAATTAAAAAAAGTCATTTGGTCGCTATAAAATTTTTCTCAATTTTTCTTTTTTCTAACTTATAACTTCAATTTCTCTCTAAATTCAATAATCTAATATAACATTCTATCTATTATTTTAATTTAAAATAACTATTTCGAACTTATTTGACCTTCTAAACATTTATTTGAAAATTTTTGAATTTTCTGGATTTTTTCTATTCTTTTACTGTTCACGCTGGTTGCTATCAGGCCGGTCCGTTTTCTGTGGCCATCGCGGGTGGGAGGCTACGTGCTATTGATCCAATGGGCTTTGTTTTATTTGGGTTTTCTTAACGGGTTTCATTTATTGGGCTCATCCCACTTAGATGCAGGCTTAGCTTCATGGACCTAGCCCATGGATTACATTAGCCTTTTTTTCTTTTTTTTACTCGATTCACGTTAACTGGTATTACTAATTCAGGAGTTGGATGATCTGAAATCTTATGGGTATGCTACTAAAATCATGGATTTAATATCAACAATAAATTTCTCAAAATAATATCCCTTTCATTAAATTTAACCAAAGATGCTCAGTTACTTAAAATAACTACTCAAATTTATTTTAAAAGCAAAATCAGGCTCTGTAGAATATCCCAAAGACTGTTTTACATGATTCAAATTTACATTTTTGTCTTTACAGTTTCCTATAATTTTTTGATATTTTCTCTTAGAATACATTATCATCACTCTAAAATTATCTTAGATTAACAGTTTTATAAAAAAAAAATTAAAAAAGAGATTTTTTTCACCTAGAGACACCGAAGCTAATTGTAGTGGGGCGCATAGTATCATGATTCTAAAATAGTCGTGGCTAATATTCATCTTCGGTGCACCTAGTGTATTTAACTCTTTTTTTATTTTTTTATACAACTCTTAATTTAAGTATATTTAACATGTGTACGAAGTTTTATTAATTTTGAATATTTTAAGATGTTTTTGGATTTTTTTAAAATATCCATATCCAAAATGACAAACTTGGAACACATAAGAAATATATTTAGATTAACAAAAAAAGTTCTAAAAAATTTAAAAAATAAATTTTTGCACTTTGAATACACAATATCATGACCCATGATAAAATGACAAAATGGTTTTGGTTGCACGGCACAAGCAAGTACAACAGCAATGACAATAAATACACTTGCTCGGGCCCGTGAAGAATGAACAGCCAATAATTAAGACAGGCCAAAGACGTGGATTTGGAGCGTAATCCTATGCACCCGGGTGCATTGAGCCTCAATGCACCCAGGTGCACTGCACCTATTTTTTTTTATTTTTTTTAAAAAATTTCTTACACAACAGTTAATCTAAGCATTTTTAACATACCTGTCAATTTTTAATATTTTTAGATATTTTTAGATATTTTTTTTAGATTTTTAAAAATCAGTGGCATTTTCAGTAATTTAAAATTACTGAAAATGCCACTGATTTTTAAAAATCTAAAAAAAATACCTAAAAATCTCCAAAAATTGTAAAAATTGATACTTATGTTAAATAACCCTAGATTAACAACTTCATAAAAAAACTTTTAAAAAAAACAAAAAAAAAATAGGTGCAGTGCACCCGGGTGCATTGAGGCTCAATGCACCCGGGTGCATAGGATTACGCTCCGATTTGTTCGTTTTGGCAGGGGTCTTACTAGATGACCGGAGCTAAAACGTGTAAAGCGGTCGGCAGACTTGAACTTCGGGCAAACATAAACATGAAAAGCCTCTTCTCCAGAGTTGTCTTTCTTCTGCGTGACAGTCTGACAACGAGAGGTGTTTATAGTCGTAATTAACTGGTTACTTATTCAACCCGTCTAAAAATGAGTTTAGGGTGAGATTTTTGAATTCTCACCCTATTTAGTAACTCATTTAACCTTTTCAACTCATTTAACATATTTAACCCATTAAAATTATATAATATAAATGTAAACTTCTTGGCTATTTTTTCACTTTTGTCACTTAATTTTAATTTTCTGACTGTTGCTTTGATTTTATTTTTTCATTACTATCCTACTTTCATTTTAACTACGCCGAAAATATCTCATCTTTCTCCCCGTGAGATTATCGTCTACCAGAATCTAGGCCTTCAGGTTATTTGCTATACAATCCATTAACAACCTACTAGTTTGTTTATTAGATGTGTTAAAGTTAAAGTTTTTAAAAAAGTTAATAAATGAATTATGATTAGGATGTTTTAAATGAGTTAAGATTAAAATTAAATTTCAACACGTCCAACAAGATTGGGCAGTACCCTTACTTACAACAAGAGTACCTTTTCCTCAAGTACTCTTCTTCGTTATGGTTCACGTATTCTTCTCCCAAGATGCACGAATTCTAATTAAGGAACAGCTAAGATGCATGGAATTCAAATTCTAATTAAGGAACAGAAGCATCCTTACGTACATTCCACCTTAGATAGAGAATCGCTTAATAATCAATGCTCTTATAACCAGCTAGGAAATGATTATGATTCATAGCGGTCCAATTTGATTTTCTGTTTTCATTTGTTGTCCGAAATGCTGATATCTAGCTAGCTACACTGATTCATGATCTCCATGTCCAGCAAATTCCTAAAATTTTTAAATTTATATTATTTCGAAACAATTGTTCTAGTATATACTGTATATTAAATAGTTGAACCGGTTGCGTTCCGAAGGTTTTACTGAGCCAATTTTGTTCTGTATTACCAAAAGAAATTGCTTGCTTTTTGAACCGGTTAGCGTAGATGACTTTTAAAAGGCGCATTTCTTTGGATTAAAGTATCCAATCACGGTCGAAGACTCCCTTTTAAAAGCTAGAATTGATCGGGTGGTCGGTGCGTCAAGCGAGGTCATGTCATAAACAATGGTGTTAATGGATTCGGTTTGATGGATTTGAGCTCAATTCTAATTCTAACTAATTTAAAATATCTCAACTTTAATTCGTTTATTAATCATTTAAAAAATCTTAACCCTAATTCATTTACAATCTATTTAATAAACTGGCTGACAAGTTGTTAACGAGTTATATAGCAAACGACTTAAAAGCTTATATTTTAATAAATGATGATCTTGTAAGCAAAGGTGAGAAGGTATTTTCAGGACATGAGAAATAAAAATAAGGAAGTAATAGGAAATTGAATTAAGACAACAGAGTAAAAATGAAAATTATGTGGCAAGAGGAAGACTTAGCAAGAAACAATAACTAAAAAGTTTACATATATATAATTTTAATGGGCTAAATGAGTTAAATGAGTTGAACGGATCAAATGGGTTAAACGGGTTATCGGTTATAAAATTTTAACTCTAATCTATTAATTTAATTAAATAGTTGAACGAATTTGCGGATTATAACTCATTTATTAAAAAATCTCAACCCACACTCATTTATAAATGAGTTGGACGAACATGTTAACGGGTTGACCATGACCATTAACACGTTTAGTCATAACAAGCCAGCAAATCAACCTTCCACAACGCGGCGACCAACGTCCGATTGAATTTGAACACGATCCTTTATCCAATGACCATTAACAAGCTAGAAAATCAACCTCCCACAACGCGGGGACCAACGTCGGATCGAATTTGAACATGATCCTTTATCCAAAGCTCAGTTCAATGTTACTGTTTCAACTACCCTAGTCTATCGATTAAGCTTTAAACTAGTCGAATTTCTCTTCTGTGACTACCGTGACTGACCGTGTCTGTGCGACTCAAAAAAGATAAACATAGGAAAGAAAGGAAGAAACTTCGCGGCAATGACCCCGCGTCACTAGCCAATTTTCGATTGGTCTCACGGGTCTTGGATTTCCCCTTAAGAATTGAAAGGGCCCTTACCAATTCGATTGTCGTTGGGGCTTTGCTTTCGTAGAACCCATGTGCTTTCTAATCTTTTATGTTTTTTATATTTTGAAGTTCGAGGAAAATTTATTTCTTCTATTATATTTTTTATTTTTACTTTTATTTTTTTGCCAAGCCCAGTGCTCTTTGACACTTACGTTAACAGTTGCCAAGCCCATGATGACCATACTTCGATATCTATTTCTTTTTTCTTTTTTTTTCATGCCAATCGTTTCTAGAACGTTGGAAAGTGTCACAGCAGACATGGGTTCCACATGGATGGCATACAAAGAAATTATTTCATATTAGTCCTAGAATAATTTATAACCTCGTAACTCTAAATTTTACATGATTTTATATTTTTAAGGACAACTACTTTAGTCGTATATGATACACCGAAGTGGGGGTTCTATTATTAAATGCGGTGTGTGCACTTAGCTTCAGTGTACCCAGGTGTATTTAATTTTATTTTTATATTTTTTTAAAACTTTTTTATAAAATTGTTAGCTAAGCATATTTAAAATGTATATCAATTTTTACTAATTTTGAATTTTTAAATATTTTTGTAGATTTTTCAAAATGCCATTTATTTTTAAAAATCCAAAAAAATCTAAAAATCTCCAAAATTAATAAAAATTGATACACATATTAAAGACACTTAGGTTAACAATTGTGTAAAAAAAATTTAAATTAAAAAATATTTGCACTGGAGTGCACCGATGTTAAGTGCACTTAAATGCACAGGATCACATCCCACCATAGCGGTGGATATATTTCTCATATTTTCATCTCATCAAGATGATTTTATAAAATACAATCATTGATTATATCTACTATCATCCATCATTTCATAAATATTGAATTTTGGCAATTGCAATTTCTTGCAAAAAGTTAAAATTTAATTGTTAAAGAAAAATGTAGTTGCTAATAATTTATGACATAATTATATAGCAACAACAAAAAATTTTGGTCATCGATAGTTTATAATTTTCCTGTATTGGCAACTAAATTTTAATTTGGCTCGAAAACATTATTATAATCAAGATTTTTTTTTGGTTTTTTCCGAATATACCTACTACATTTGATATTAATTCCAAATATACTCATTATATTTCAAAAATATTAAATATACCCACTATATTTGCATGTAATCCTTCCATTACAGACATTAATAAATATCATTAGTCCATTTGTGAAATTATTAATATGCCTATCAAATTTAAGGTTAGATTTAAATTTTGGAAGATCATAACTCATCGTCACCTTAATTTGCACAAGAGTTTTAAATATCGAGAGCCCTAATTTTATTCTTATTTTATTTTATTACATATTTTATTATTTTAAATAGGGGTATTTTTGGCATTTAGAAAATCGTAACTAACATTTAAATGGATAATCATTAACTTAATTAATGGCCTTTAATGGAATGGATATTTTTGGGAATAAGTGCAAATGCAGTAAGTATATCTGGAATTATAGTTAAACGTAGTGAGTATATTTGAGAAAAATTCAATTTCTTTCAAACTATCTTTCAAAAAAAAATTCTTACCAATAAAAGTATCACTATAAGGGCATGTTTGGTTATCTATAAAATTTTTAAATAAAAAATATTCAATTTAAAACTTTTCATTTTTTTCAATTATCTTATTTTTAACTATTTCTTCACATTTTCTTACACGATTATCCTACTTTGGATTATTTATACACAGCTACTTATATAACTAACTTATTTATTTTAAATTTTTCCATTTATTCCTTATTATTACCTCCAAAAATATTACATCGTTTTCTTTTGTTTCAAAAATTTTTGCGCCAAAAATTTTTCAGGTAAAAACTTTATCACTTCCCAAACACACCCTAAGAAAAGAAAATTTTCAAGCATATGTGTTTTGCTTGCTGATAAAAATTTTCATTTGCAATAAAGATTGTTAGGAGTGTATTTTTTAGCGCATTTAATTAAATACTACAAATATATCGATATATAAATTTTGAAATTCACTTAGATCCATTAAAAGAGAGTATTAGAATGTCGTAAAAGTATATATGGATATTATTCCATGTTGGATGAACAATTTAAAAGGTTTGGATGTTTAATTTATAATTTATAAGGATATCTTTTTAATATATAAACAATTTTAATAGATTGAAATTTATGTTCAAATTATTTTTGTTTTTATGATCAGCATCAGTCTTTGATTGAAATAAACAATTTTAGCAGGTTAAAAATTACTGTCATATCATTTTTATTTCGTGACTAACATAAATTAAATCTTTTATTCAAATGAACAATTTTAACGAGTTAAAACTTATACTCAGGTCATTTTTATTTTTGTATATCTTTGATGGGAATAAGCAATTTAACATGTTAAAACTTAAAAATTTATCCTTATATTATTTTTGTTTCCTGACCAACATAAATCTTTGATTGAAATACTTTTTTCATTCTTAGCTGTGTACATAGTGAAAAGCTAATGAATGGTTTGAACTTCTTATAATCGCCAAATGGGTCCCTGTGGATAGATCGTTACAAGGACTACTATTATAAAATATTTTCTTGACTGACGTACTAGCAAAAAATCTTAGTAGAGAAGCAGTACAAAAAACAGATAAAAGGATGAGACAAAAATTCACGAGTTTTTTTATGGTGAAAGTTCACAAGTCTTGAATTGCGAGGACTAAAATTCAACTGTTAGAAAATAATCTCGATAAATTAAGTAAATTATTTTTGCAACTTACAAACAATAATTGTGCTTATCCCTCACGAAGTTCTAAGATTTAGTAATATATTTATGAGATCGAATGTTTTATACTTTTAATACAAGTAAAATCATTGTGTTGGATATTTAATTACAAAATACTTTAAATAAATTAACCTGTACGAGTGTTTGAAAGTGAAATAGTTTTTCTTTTTAGAGTTTTGGGTTTATTTTAAGGTGTCCGTAAAATTAGGAAATTAATATGTGATTATAACATATCACCTTTGAGAACACTCGATTTAATCTTGAAATTACGTATGTGAGGTATATCTGATTTATATAAGACTAATCATTCAAAAAACCTTTAATACTGTACATTTTGATGCATTCTAATTAGTGTATTTTTACTAAGTAAATGTTCAAACTTACCTGACATTTTACTATATATGATGTTTCTTTGCTAGGATGAAATTACTTGAGTTTTGAAAATGACGTGGAACGTTTGGTATTTTTCAAAATTATCTTAATGCGTTAGCATGCTAGCATGCATTGACAGTTTTTAGAACATTAGCTCCTTACAACATTTCTTGCATTGAAGATTATGAAGAAAGCTGCTACTTGCAAAGCTTTTTACCTTGAAGGTTATAAACGTTGTGGGCATCCATTACTCGAGAAATTACCTATATAGTTATATTCACGGTGGTATGGTAGCAACGTTACTCATTACACATCTCTCGCATCTCCTTAAGCTTTATTTCCATCCAACACTACCCAATTGTGAAAATTAAAGTTTTTTTTTTTTTCCATCTATGTATTTTTTGTCGTGCTTGTACCCAAGAAGAGCAACTGCTCGTTTTTAGTTTTATTTTATTTTTTTTCTATCCTGGAAGCAAATGCACATTATCTTAAGTAATTATGAAGCTAGAACAATTGTCCTTAGAAAATTGATATTATAACACACCTCAAGTGAAATTTATTTTAGCTTTTCTTAATCTTTTCTCTATATATTTCTTGCCCCAACATAAGCCTCACGGTTTTGCTGATTCTCGAAACCCTGTTTAGACAGATAAAGATGTGTACGGAATTCTATGTAAAAAAAATAGCAGGTAAAGATACTGATATAAGAAGCTATTTATTTTCATCAAAAAAAAAAAAAAGAAGCTAGTTATAAGCCTTAGTTGAGGGATCCAGCATTCTTGCTGACGCAGTCCAAGTAATTAACGGATAATTAAGCTGCAGAAATTTGGCGGGGATGTGACTCTGTGGTGCGTCCTCCCAACAACTCGGGGTACTTAGTTAAAATATACAGCTTTTGCAGGGCGGAATATAATTTATATTATACAACAAACAGCTTATACATGCACAGGTCGCTAGCTCCAGTACCGTTCACGCACTTTTTTTCTTTTTCCTTTTTTCCCCCAACGTTCGTAGGATTATTGCATCAAAGGAATGTTTCGTAATTGGAATGTGAATGAAAAGAATACAAAAAGTAAACCTCATTAAGTACTGCTTATCATATTTTTTTTCATTTTTACATCTATATTGAAATTCTTTTCATTGCTTTTCATATAACTGTTTTATCTAATTCTATTTTATTCCCGCTTTACTTTTGCTATATACACTACATTCCCACATTTTGTTTCTTCTTGATTGAAAATCACAGCAGCTACGATAAAAAATAAAAATAAAAAAATTTAATCCTCGCAGTTTGAGTTTTGAAGATCACATCTTTCGCAATGTGCATGGCTTCCTGCATAGCTCCGTGGCGGTTTTGCAAGTTGAACCATACAAAAATTTTAGAGTTTTGATCTTTTACGACCGGTCGGTCAGTAAAGGTTTCGTCGACCATCGCGCCCCGCCATTGGATGAAGCAGGAGCATTTTCGTTCGTCGGATGGTGCTGCGGAATTGCGGGCGGGAGAACGACCTCATTAATGAGGATGAAATAGGTTCCAGCCCCTGTCAGGTGAGGCTTTTTTCCCGCAGGCCCCTCCCTGCCCAACACGCCCGTCGCTTCTTTCCCTCTCTCGTCTCTCCCGACAGAGGCGCCCGCTCTCCCTATGTCCGCCCGTGCCTTCCCCCAGCTCTCTCTCTCTCTCTCTCCCTCTTTCAAACTCCCGCAGCCCCCTCTCAAAATCAGACACCATCTCGATCACGCCCTCTCTCTCCTCCACTCCGACCGAACCCTCCCGACACCCATCCCCCCTCTCTCTCCCTCCCGAGCACCAGCTTCCCAGCCCCACCCAGACACTCATCCCTCTCGGCCCCTCTCTCCCGAGCACTGGCTTCCCGGCCCCGCCCTCCCTCTCTCTCTCTCTCTCGAAAAAGGCCAACAGGATACGCCCGAAAAAAGCCAACGTCGGCCTATTCAAAGACAATCCAAGCATTCATGAATTCGGCTAGATGGGATGGCTTGGTGATCACTTCCCCATCCCTCTCTCTCTCTCCCTCCCTCCCTCCCTCCCGAGCACCGGCTTCCCGGCCCCTCCCAGACACCCATCCGACTCGTCCCTGCCGCCCAGACTATTTCATGCTCCTGACACCCATCCCTCCCGACGCCAGAATTTCTCTCTCCCGATTTCCCTATCCCTCTCGATTTCTCTCACCAGATTTCCCAATTTGTCGTATTCAATTATGGCAACTACTCATGCAAGAAAATACAGAAATGGTGTTCTAACAAATATTGCCAATGGAAATTATATGAGTTTAGAACATGTGGCAATGAGATCTAAATATTTATTTCAGGTTCTATCATATTCTAAGATGAATTTTGCTACCTGTTATTGTTGTTTTCCTTGGTGTGGATATGCCAAAGGAATTGAAGGAAATGAATTATCCAACAATTTATTGTCAATGTGTTAGAGGTAAATGCAAAATCCTTCTTTCGAACAAAGATGGTTTGACAGATGTCCTAGATTTGTATGTCATTATTTTTATGTTATTTGTAATTTCTTTTATATTATTTGTTGAGATAAGCTTGCAAGAGTCTTATTTTGATATGCATATTCAGGGATAGAAGATTGCAAGTTTTTTGCCTTGTATGATGAGTATAGTGGTCACGATGGAAGAGACACAAGGTTATGCCAATGTTATTGTATGTGTGTAAAAGAAGTTGCATCATTAAGACTAAAATTGGAGGACACCTAGAGAGACCTGTTGTATATTGAGAAGAACGACACTAACAGAGACTTGTTGTATAGTGAGAAGAACTTAGGAAAGAAAATTGCTCTTCTAAAGCAAGAGAGAGCTGATTCTTGAAAACAACTCTCAAGTGCTGGAAAGGCTTTTGGAAAATTTAAGATTGATAATTAACCTATGTACTTTTTATGTTTCATGTGGTAGATGTATTTTGCAAGACTAGACTCCAACATTGTATGCATCAACAAGTGGATGTTTGAATGATATAATATTATTGCTGTTATATATTTGTCTTTTATTGCTAGAAGTTATTTCGTATTTTTTTAACATTTGTGTTCTTTCAGAAGTGGAATATTTGCCATTCACATAATTACGAAAAATTGGACGGGAGTTGGAAAAATGGTAATCCGAAAATGCAGATTCCTTGAGAAAATGCATGTCATACAGACCACAAGAAAATGCAAATCTCGAAAAGCAGATTTTTTATACCACACCAAGAGCAAAATGCAATTCAAATTCCCAAATTTGCAATCATAGGAATTTCGCAATTGTCAAAATAATTTATTTCAGATTTAGGACTCCTATCCATGAAATAAGGTGGGCATGACTCCAACAGATGCTATCACCTTGAATAGCCATGCATTTGATGGTGTTACAAAAAAAAGAAACTATGATGGGTGTTCCCTTAACTTCAAATGCAGGAATAAACGTAAACAGACAACTAGCAAAAAAATGATTTCATTATAATCTAACTAAAGAATATATTAGAACGGCTTACATCTGATCCTTTTTACAAACATATAGTAAGTATTCTTTATATCAGAAAAATCTGCCCCAGTGAGAACTATCTCCTTTGTCATTGTCGAAAAATACACCACCCTGAAAATCAGAAATTTCAAATCTGCCACATTGAGAACCACCTTCCTTGTCATTGTCAAAAAAAAAGCTGCCATCTAGAAAATCAGAAAACTGAAATCTGCCACTACGAGAACCACCTCCTTTGTACTATGGGTAGCTTCGGCCTGCGAACTACATTTTGTTGAATTGAACCTGCATACAACAATATATTTAAGTAATTCTAGTTGTATCTATATAAGACAGAGATTTGGTCTATTTAGTAGGTTAATATGAGAATCGTATCCATATAAGACAGATTTGGCGGCCGGGACGAGTGGGATGGGTGTTTGGGCGGGTCCGGAAGCCGGTGCTCGGGAGGAAGAGAGAGAGAGAGAGAGAGAGAGAGAAGGATGGGGCAACAACCACCAAGCAATGCTGGCAGTGACCACCAAGCCATGACATCTAGCCGAATTCATGAATGCTTGGGTTGTCTTTGAACAGGTCGCCGGTTGGCCTTTTTCGAGAGAGAGAGAGAGAGAGAGAGAGAGAGAGGGAGGGAGGGCGGGGCCGGGAAGCTGGTGCTCGGGAGAGAGGGGTCGAGAGGGATGGGTGTCTGGGTGGGGCCGGGAAGCTGGTGCTCGGGAGAGAGGGGTCGAGAGGGATGGGTGTCTGGGTGGGGCCGGGAAGCCGGTGCTCGGGAGGGAGAGAGAGAGGGGGTTGATGGGTGTCGGGAGGGTGGAGAGAGAGGGAAATCAAGACAGGCAGCAGGGTTACCTGAGTGCGCAGTGACCGATCGTCGGTCGAAGTGGAGAAGCGTCTGCGAGGCAGGCCCCTGTCTGCGAGAATGAGCTTCTAATTTCGAGCGAGAGGGAGGGCGTGATCGAGATGGTATCTGATTTCGAGAGGGGGCTGCGGGAGATCGAAAGAGCGAGAGAAAGATGGGAGGGTGAGTGGGAGTGAGAGAGAGAGAGAGAAGAAACGGGCAGACTGCACCTGAGAGACGACAAAGGGAGACGGCGGGCTGAGTGGAGAGAGAGAGAGAGAGAGAGAAAGAGAGAGCTGATGGAAGGCACGGGCGGACAAAGGGGGAGAGGGAGCCTCTGTCGGGAGAGAGACGAGAGAGAGAGAGAGAACGAAGACGGGCGCGTTGGGCAGGGAGGTGCCTGCGGGAAAAAAGCCTTACCTGACAGGGGCTGGAACCGATTTCGTCCTCATTAATGAGGTCGTCCTCCCGCCCGCAATTCCGCAGCACCATTCGATGGACGAAAACGCGCCCGCTTCATCCAACGGCTGGGTGCAATGGTCGACGAAACCTTTACCGACCGACCGGTCGTAAAGAATCAAAACTCAAAACTTTAAGTTTTAGAAGAAAATAAGTGACAAATTTTAGAGTACCCTATATGGCAATGGCACCCGCTCGCGTCCCTGCCGGCTGCACTTGACCTTCTTGGAGGCTTGATAGAAACAAGCCATTGGCTATTCTTGTTTACTGTCGAAAGCAAGTTATGTTTGATATCTGTAAAATGCACAGTGATCATTTTTTAAATTTTTAAATTTTTTGTAAAACTGTAATTTAATTGTATTTAATATATCAATCAAGTTTTACTACTTTCGAAAATGTGTATGTCTTTTTTAAATTTTGAAACACATTAATACTTTAGTCATTTAAAAATCCAAAAAATACCTGAGCATGTTTAAAAATGGTAAAACATAATTTATAAATTAAATATAATTTTTTGATGGAAAATTAAATGTAATTAGATGTACAATTTTATAAACAATTTTGTACTATTTCATTTAACATCTATTGGTATTGACAGTTTGTGAGTCGTCATTGGTGAAGTAGATTGATTTGGATTTCACTATTCACTTTTGCCTTCATTAAAAAATCAACTCCTCCATCAATAACACCATTTAAATACAAAAAGTTCCATGACCCATCCTGTTGATTGGTAACAATTGGGTTGAGGATGATTAATTGTTTGGAATTTTGGAGGTCTTGAGGAACAATGACTAGGAATTTAGGGGATTTGATACTATCAATTGGTGTTGGACTCCATGGCTTTTCTTTGTTAGATCTTGTGGTGGCTCCAGCAGCTTGCTGCAACAGTCCATTCAAACTGAAATTAATAGCCTTGATTCGCCCCCAAATCTACCATTGAAAAGCCACCATCAAATATCGACACTCATTAACAAATAGCACCCACTACTAGCAATGAAATTGTAGCTCGCGTCAGACATTTACATTTTCTTCTTCTCTTTGAATTTGACGAGCTCAAACACCAGAAAACAAAACCAATGTGAACGTTGCCACCTTCAATCAAGAAATCAAGTCATCTGCAACTATCAGTGGCAAATCCATTAACTTCCGATCAGCAGTCACTTTTTACATAATTGATGATAAGCTTAACTTGCAGCAACCATTAATGTAGATAACCGGCAACTGTTAACATTAATCAACCACAAAAGGAGGTGTTCGAGAGAAGAGGCGAGAGAGAAAATGGGGGAGAGGGAGCTGCTTCTCCATCTCAGGGAGAGAGAATCATGACACAGCACGAGGCATTTGCAATTTTTCTCTCGCATTAAATGCATTCGCAGCAGTTTGTTCCAAATTTTAATCGAAGGGTTAATTTTTACGCCCGTAAGATCGGATGACTGTAAAAGGTGATCGAAAATATGATGTGCTAACAACCAGGTGTAAAAGATCAGTACTCATTATATAATTTATTATATCGAAATCATCGTACAAGATTATTTGGACCAATGGTTAAAGCAATCGGACCTCATCTACATATAAAATGATTTGGCTCGCCATTCGGTTCTTACAACATTGAGGAAAAGTGAATAACAAATATATATACATATATGGCAGTTTGGTACAAAAAAGTAGAGGTTTGAATTACTTTTATAGGCTTGCAGCTTGCCTATCCAGGCATATCTTAGGTTGGCAATGAGTCTGAATCCGTTGGCTGCTACGGAGGGTGAACAAGTCAAAAAAATAATAATAATAACTAGACTGGTAAAGGAAGAAAAAATTATGGGTTCGTTTTGGCACGCGTGAAAAAACAATGAGAAGAAAGTGTACGAGAGGAATTTTTAAAAAGTGAATAAATAATTTAATATAATCAAAATAAAGAGCGCAAAGAGAATGAATATAAGATGCGTATAATATTGCATAAAATGATATAAAAATATTGGAATATAAAATTAAAGCCAAGAATTTTATTAGCCTAGCTATCCCATGTTGGCAAAAGTAGTGTAGTTAATGTAACGCCTCGACGGTTAACATCCACACTTAACCAATGGTTGTTAAATTTTACTGAAAATTTCGGCATGAAAATTTCGGCAATATCTCCCCAAAATCATAAGGTTAAGAGGTTAGATGGAATCATCCTGTATAAGTATTCTCATATGTACTATCCATTATAATATATACATATAGAAGCTAAAAAAATAAATTTATCCAAATCTCCTCCGATTCATCAACATAAATAATGACATATCAATTCCATAATAAAATAAGATTTACAAGAAGTCCTCAAACACATAACTCATTTACACAAAAAATGTCAAACTTGATCTTTCCTACTAATTAAGTTAATAATTCATATATACCTTGATGGACCAAGATCTCTCCTCATTTTTATTTGAGCATCAAACTTACTTTGAGCTCTTACCTCCATCTTGTCATCTAAAAATATTAATATAAGAAAACGTGAATCCGAGCTAATTCAGTAAGTAGGATAGCGGTAAAACCCAATTATTAAAGCAATTAGACATCAATCTCATAAATTAACTCAAATATTAATATTTATAAACTTCACATACTCATCCATACCATGCTCATACAAGCAAACCATGCTCCAAATGCTCATGTAATGAAAGTGCTCAACCTCCGCATCACATCCATGTCACCCTGGTGCCCCAAGTAGACTTATCATCTTCAAATATTTTTCACGGCTATATTGCAGTATAAGGTCACTCCTCTTATTCTCCAGCTCGCTCGGAGATTCATCATATATCATGCTCAACATACATGATGTATTTATAAATTATGATCATGTTCATATGCTCATTCCAAGTATATTTATCAAATTTAGACAAGTTTTATATTTTAAATATCATCATAAAGTCATTATTGTCACAAAATAATTTTTTTAACTACTCAACTCAAGACAATAATTAAAACCCTCAGAGATGCACATCTCAAAAAAGAAATTTGCATAAAGAAATCTTAAATAAAATATCCAAATCATCACAAAACATTCATGCCCGAAAAACAAACATTCATCAATGTTCATACGTATCCAAATCAAAGTGCGAAAAATATCCTACTTACCTTTTATGCAAATTTTCAAATATTTAACTTTGAATTTTACAAGATTTCAATATCTTTTTACTTTAATCAACATGAAAATAATCATAATATTTTTAAATACTATTCTAAAATTTCTTTTTAATTTTATCTTTGAATATCTCCATTGGAACAAGTGCTAAATGCTAGACTTAATGCTTAAAAGTCTCTATTATCATCTTAATGAGTTATAATCAAGTGAAATCTTTACCTTTAAAAATCTACCTATCAATAATTTCTTATAAAACTTTTTTTTATAGATAATCCAACCCATCCAATGAATTCAAAATGTCCAAAAATATAAAAATCAATGGTGAAATCATCAAAATTAGGCATCGATATCAAAATCTACATCAAAAATAGTTTAGAAAGTTTATAGGCCATCATGTATTGCCGGTATGAGCTACTGTTAACATGTCCTAGGCACTTTAGCTATGAGTTTTTATATTTTTTCAGGGACTACTTTATAAATTTTTAATTAATGTAAGATTTTTTGCAAAATACTTCACTCTTGAGGGGATTACTATAATTTTTCTAATACCTTTCATATGAAATTCCTCAACACTTGAGAGTATTCTATCATACTCTTTTTAGAAATATCTCTTGCAAATTTTTTAGCAAGATTTGTATTTTTCTGTAATTTCTTCAAAATATGAACTTTTTTGTAAAATCACAAATTTATGGGGGTTTTCTGTAAAATTTCCTTCAAAAGTTGCAATAGTTCCTCTTCCTCCCTCTTCGGCTCATTCCTCTAGCCATGTCTTCGAGTTCCTTATATAATATAAATTCGCTCAATATTTTCAATTTCGAAATTAGAGTTTAAAAAAGTGGATGAATTATAAAAGCTTAAAATTTTCATTAAATTTTTTAACAACAAAACATGTTTCACTTACCTAATTAGCGTACCTATTGAGGAATCTGCTAAAATGGAATTGAGAATTTTGCAAGTTTTTTTCTAAATCTCAACACAATGTTGCTGCTCACTGACGCTTACCCGCTAACGCTCTCCATTAGTGCTTATTAATTTGATTTTATTTATTTATTTTAACAATTATTATGTCCTCCCCCATTCTATAATAGTGAAATTGCAACTTTATATTAAGACTCATAATTCACATAATTTAATCTTCAAATCAATTTCACCAGCACAACTTAATATTCAAATATCTCCTCTCTTCAATAAGTATAAAAATAGCCTTATGTTTAATATTTGCATCTTTTTCACACATTTTTTGCATTTTACATAAATCTCTCTTTCCTATTAGGTTAAACTACAAACTCATATAAAACTCAAAATTTCTCATCATTTGAGTCTCAAATTAATATCTTTTGCCTTAAAATAATCTTTCATTTCATTTTTTTAATTTTGCAAACTTGTCTCCTAATTTTCACTCAAAATCAATAAATTCATCTCTTCAAAATAAACTTTCATCAATAAAAATTCACCTAATTCTTTTTTCAATTCATCAACCAAATTTATGATTTATATTTATTGCAAATTCTTCCTAGTTTTCGCCAATTTTAAAATTTTCATTTATCCCTCTCTAATAAGAGTGTAAAAATAATTGCAAAACTCGAAATTCTACAGTTAAGTAGCTAAAGGTGTCTCCTACGTGGGAGTTTCTATTTGAGGAGCTTCAATCTTTTTTTAATGTTGGGAGTTGATTATAAGAAATTTTTAAGATTACATGAGCTTGATTCATAATATAAAATAGAAAAATATGTGACACGGTAAGTAAGATTTCAGTTGGAACAATAAAATTGATTACAAAAAATTTGTAAAATTTTATGAGGTTGATTTGTAACATAAAATAGAAAAATACGTAACATTATAAGTAAGAGTCCCATTGAAACTATAAAAAAAAATTAGTTCAAATATCAAATTATACAAATAAGAATAAGAAAACATTTTTTTGACCTTTTATTACCAAATGGAGCCCCAGAAAAGAAAATATTTTTCAAAAGAAAACTTTTTATTAAAAGCTTTTTAGTGTTTTTCAAGAAAAGGAGAGCAGGTCAAGCACGAGTCTTGGATCTAACCTTATTTTCGCAGTTAAATATTCAAGCGATGGTGTGGGTGGGGCCTGTCCAGGAACAACACGAGCTGCCTTTCTTGTGTCCTACTTCTAGATTGCAGATCTTTATCTATGATCTCTTACTGAAACCCTGAGAAGGAAGAGATTCTCTTCTTAATCCTCCTACTACTGAAAGTCCGAGCGTGGACGAGAAAAAAAAAAAAACAAACAAACAAATGAAGAACCGTTCAAGCTCCAATAAAATAGAACGCAAAACTGTGGAGAAAAACAGGAGATTGCACATGAAAAGCCAGTGCTTGAAGCTTGCTTCTCTTGTTCCATCCCATCACCACAGAAAGGTATAAACGTTGAGGCCTAGCTTCTTGTTAACAATTAGTGGTTTTTATTTTTTTGTTTGTTTTGTTTTTCCTTCTTTTGTTTGTCTGTTTCCTTCTTCTTCTTCTCTGGCAGTAAAGCATATAAGGAAAGTGAGGGTTCTTCTTCTTCTTCTTCTTTGTCTATTCTCCCCAAGGTGGAGCTAACGCAGGCGGAACAAGTGGATCTAGCAATAGAGTATATAACGAAACTGAAGGAGAATATTGAAGAACTGAAGAGGAAGAGGGATTCGATGATAGGCATTGGCGGATCTGCCAAAGACATCAGGGAAGCGATGATGGAGAAGAAACCCCAGCAACAACCGCCTAAGGTCGAAGTAAGAGACTTCGGTTCGACGTTGGGTGTGATCATAATCACGGAATCAGACAGAAAATTCATGACCTCTGACGCCGTCACTATTCTTGTGGAACACGGAGTTGATGTCATGAGCGTTAGTTTCTCTTTCATAGATGACAAAGTCATTCACATAATCAACTGTCAGGTGATTAATTAACATGCATACACAAACACACACACATCAATAGAATTCAAACTGTATAAATCATGTGTGACGATTAATTAGGTTTCCGATCCTCATCAGAATTTTTTACATACATACAATGACCTAATTTTGGGCAATATCCATGCTACCAGCAGCTGCAGGAATCAGAATGCGTGAAGACGCATGGATCACTTTATCAGATATACAAGAAAAACTAGAACACAGACACAAAAAAAAAAAGGCACAGGGCTTTGCAATCTAATTACTTGCAAGATATGCACGCAAGCTTCTTTGCTGTTTATAATTAGTTAGTTCGTTTCATATTAATAAAACTTTTTTTTATCATAACATATTAATAAAACTAAGTGGCACAGATTAAAGTATTAAGTAGACTTGTTCGTATTCTCAGGCGACAATCTCTAGAGTGGGCTTTGAAAGCGAAACCGTGTCCCAGAAGCTAAAGGAGCTGATTTTCTGATCGACCAGAGATGTTATCTACACTACCAGTAAGCTATATGTGGTCATACATATAGGAATTAAAAAGGTTAAACGAGTGCTTTGGTTTTGCTGCATAAGTTTGATGCGCATGTAGCTGTATATGGTTGTTCTGTGCAGCTCTTTAACTATATATATGTGGAACAGAAGTACGTATATACATACATGATCTAGTTTCTTCATAACCATATGCATGGCGTTTCAAAACGCTATTGATATGAGTTTCTGGAGTCATCAGCTCCTGCTCCGCAAACAATCTTAAGTTGAGTCTCCGCTCAGCCAATAGCATAGCACTTTTCATAGAAAAAACAGTTTCTATTTGCTTGTCTTAGTGGTGCTTTTCAAGGCAATAATATCTCAAGTGTTTGATTTTTAAACGCTGTTGATATATAACTTGATACGTGAATGTGGCAGCAATTTCTTATGGTGCATTTCCACTTTGGATGCTCTAATAATCAATTTGCAAGTTGAGGGGTTTTGTCTTTAGGTGTGTTTGTTTAGGGCCAAAACTTGTTAATTAAAACTTTTCAACACAAAACTTTTCACTCTTCATAACTACTCTATTTTTTAATTATTTTTTCACATTTTTCTATACAAACTACCTTACTTTTCAATCATTTCTACACAACTACCCATACAACTAACTTATCTATTTTAACTTTATTCTCTTTACTCCTCATCATTACCCCTATTATATCACATCATTTTCTATCAATTTGACAACTTCTACCTTTAAAACTTTTCATCAAAAGTTTTACCTCCAACCAAACACACCCTTTATGTATGTTGTTTTTGCCGTGACTGTTGCTTGTTAGTTGTGGAGGAGGAGGATAGTCAGCTGCATGCCTGCATGCTGTTTACTCCCTTCCCTCCTATTCATTGGCGAGATGTACATGTACTGTTATATATCCTTCGTCCTCCTCAGACTTTGCTATTTTGCGACTAGGTCATCGACAGTCCCTTTCCAATCGCATGGGCCGGGATGACACCAATTCTATGAAAACCGGCTAGGATTGGCCAGCAACCCCATTTTAGAGTCGTCGGAACGGATTTAACTGTCTGGTTCTTTCTATCCAAAAAAAAAAAAAACTGTCTGGTTCTTAGCTTTTATGGTCATCCAGTATAACCGGTTCACTACCTTATATATTTTTAAAATATCCTAACTGCCTAAAACCTAAACCGACGTCTATTTTCCCTTCCTGTTTCCCCTCAACTGCCATCGACGATAGAGAAGAAAGTTTCTGTCTTTTCAGTTGTCGTCTTCCCTGCTCCTCACCGACAAGCAAGGAACTTCCCGCTAGGGTGCAATTCCAGCTCATAAAACTCGGATAATTTGCTTCAGATCTAACCCACTGTTTGTAACGTTTAAATCCTAAATTTATTTATAAAACTTAAATCTTAATACTATTTTGGCTGCAAATCTGTAAAAAATGAGTTATGAGATCGATAAGATGCCCAAAGGATGTGCGCAATTAAAAATTTTAATATTTAATTAATACCTTAATTGCACTAAGTATCTCATTTTCTACTTTTATTTTGAACTTACTCCTCTACTTCCACGGTTATAAGCAGATGATGATCTTGTGGGGCTTTGTTTGGAGGCTGACATGAGAATAATTCTTTTCCGTTCTCATAATTTTATATGTTTGTTGGACAATTATGATAATTTTATGTGTGGACATTGTGTATATACAATTCTTATGCAAATTTATTACTTGAATACAATGATTTTTACTTGTAGTTTAAAGTGATTCCAATGAGTTAACAATCAATCACAAAAGTTAGTGTGTGACACTTGAACTTTGTGCCCATGTTGCTATATATATCATATGTATAAAAATACCCCACCTATTAATGAATGGAATGTATAAGAGTTTGAAATTGAATACTTTAATTGTAAAGTGCTTGCAAGCTTTTGGCTTATGTAAACGAGTCCTCAAAACCCTTGCCCAAGTCAATCTAGATTTCGAACATAAACATCATATAGAATTAACTTCATACATTGTATTTAATATTATAACAAATATATATTACTTGTCTAATATTATTGTATTTGAGTTACACCTACAAATGAGTGAATGTAACAAAGTAGTTTCGTATTAAATCTTAATTTTGTAGTTGTATTTTTAACATCTAATTCTATTTAAAATATCATTAAATATATGAATAAATGATTTTATAAAGTATTCTTATATTCTAGTATGCATGTATATCTAAGCATTCTATTTCATAGTTATATTTTTAGGCAAATATAGTCACACTTTCCATTTTGGATGAACCTTAGTTCTAGTAGTTATACAATAGGTAAAATGAATTTTCAACAATCACGAACAATGCGAAAAATGTATAAAGTTATATAAATATACTTCTATGCAGAAAGGAACACATAATTAAAGACTTTACTTCTATGTTACATAGAAGTTGTATCATCTAATTTTTTTATTTTTAATATCTTAATACTTCTATTACAGAAAAATCTTAATATTTGATAAAAAAAATACTCTATTTATTCTATAACATCTTTTATTTAGCTAAGAGACCAAGTCTCATCCAAATCAAATATTTATATGAGCCACATTTGCTGAAAAATTTATATTCAAACATAAATTATAAAAAATGCTCATATTCATTTGTATAATATTAGAATGTAATAACATTTTATATAGTCATTTATCCATTTAGTAATGATATTTTAAATTATATAAATGTTGAAAATACAACTTTAAAATTGATATTTAACATTAAACTATTTTATTACACTAATTTTGTACATGTATAGATGAAGTTCATGTACAATGATACTAGAGAAAATAAAAAAAAATTCAATGATAATATAAATGATGTTAAATATAATAAATATAGTACATATTTCATCAAACATCAAGATATAAACAAGAATGAAATTCCGTATGAGAGTAATTTTATAGAAGCAAAGCCCCATATTAAATAACCACCTCTCTTGTAAGTAACTTGGAAAAAGTTGAAACCACCGCTGACCATAGAATGGGAGTGGAACAAGAGCACAATGTTTCAAGAAGAACAGTGTGTGCCTCTTGTCATGTCATGTCCCCACTCCTCCCTTCCTCTCCCCTTGCGTTCGCACCCTTCTTCCTTACCTTGCAAGTGAAAGGAACACATGGCAGTGAGTCACGAATGTGCTAATAGACATCCCTAAGACCCTAACCACACTATATCCCTCTACCCATATAAACTTGCCCCAGAAAATGCCATGTAGCACAAGCATAACCTCAGGCATCCAAACCTTTAAAAAGACAAGCCATGCATGCAAATACACGCTCCCAACTTGAAGTATTGCATGAGTTCATGCCACGGTGCGGATAAATTTGTTTCATATAGACCTAGATGCATTTATAATCACAAAGAAAGATAGCATACAAACACTTGCATGTCTAAATTTCCTTCTACCCTTTAGTTGCTCAGACTATCCCAAAGATGAAAACGCAACAAAGATGGTGAGATGATTGTTTGTTACTATGAATGGTGAGAGCAAGGAAATATCTTTGAAAACTATAAGAATCATGTTGTACGATAAAAGTAAAATAGAAATAAATAAAACAATTGAAATATAAGAATAAAAATAAAAAATATAATAATAGTTAAGATATTAAATTATTTTTAAAAATTGTGTGTGACATAGGTGAGTAAGGAAAACTTCCCACCTCCAATTTTACCAAACAAAGATGTAGTTGTTCAATTCCAAGGCTAGTAAGCCATGCACCCACAGTTTCCATAGACAATAGATAATGCAAGACAGCCACAACATGGGTGCTAATAGATGGAGTCAATCTATGAACCTGTTCATACAACCCATCATAAAAGAGTTAGGGTTGAATTTTTTTTGAATAAATGAATTTTGATTCATCAACCTGATCATCCGTTTAATTAAATAAATCATAATAGGTCAAATGTTTACAACCCATCAACTTGGTTAATAATTTATTGAACTTAATCTACCTATAAACCCATTAACAACCCATTAAAGCAAGTATATAAGCTCTAATTCATTGATCAGATATGTGTGTTGGCTGATTTGTCTTTCAACAAATCAGGTGTATGTCAATATGTGTTTTTTCATTTATCAAGTTTTTAACTTGGCTGCAACTCATACTAATAATCTGTTAGCCAATTAACTAAGGAACTTAGAAGTAAGATAAAACTGTTTTCAGAGCTGAGATGGATGAGGATAGGATAAGAATTTGGGATAGAAGCGGAAACCAATCCAGTACACCCGGGTGCATTCAGCCTCAATGCACCCGGGTGCACTGCACCTATTTTTTTTTATTTTTTTTTAAAATTTTTTTTATACAATGGTTAATCTAGGTTTATTTAACATATGTATCAATTTTTACTATTTTTGGAGACTTTTAGATATTTTTTTTATATTTTTTAAAATCAGTGGCATTTTCGGTAATTTAAAATTACGAAAAATGCCACTGATTTTAAAAAATCTAAAAAAAATATCTAAAAATCTCCAAAAATAGTAAAAATTGATACATATGTTAAATAAACCTATATTAACAGCTTCATGAAAAAAATTTAAAAAAAAAATAAAAAAAATAGGTGCAGTGCACCCGGGTGCATTGAGGCTGAATGCACCCGGGTGCACTGGATTGGGTTCCGGATAGAAGCATACTAAAAATAGAAAAAATATATTATGATTGGAAATAGTTATATTGAAAATGAAAAAATATGCTATTATTTTTCATAAATGTGAACAACATTTATTGGAAATGTAAGATTACATTCTTATCCCAGTTGTAAACAACCTACGAATTATAGGTACCACCACTGAACACAACCGGAACCGCACGTCAAGTCGACGCAATGGCAATCTCGTGATTCTGTTAAAAAGTGGATGAGGCGGCTTTTAGTTACAATTTTCGTAGGTGGGCCCGCACCCGGCTCTGGGAGCGGACTATTTTTTAAATGACGGAAAGACCCCCGCCACGCTACTAGCCTGCAGTGGCTGTTTACGCAAAAAGATAGACTTTTTTTTTATGGAAAAAAAAAAAATTCCATGGAAGCGGCAGGTTTTTGTTTTTTGTTTGTTTTTTTTTTCTTTCTTTTTTTCTTTTTTTTTTTTTTTTAATGATAGAATCATAGAAGCTGCAGGGTTTTATAGGCTTTTAGGCATTTAGCAGCTCCCGTCGCTTCAAAGTCGGCCTGGCCCACCTATTGGGCTGACCGTTGCGCCAACGTTCCCAAGCATACAAATTTTAAAAAGTTTCTCCGTGAGTGTTTGTTACCGTTAACATCAGCCAATCCCACCATCAAAAGAAACCAAGAACTCAGCAGCTGCTCCAGAAGAGGGGAGAAGGAGAATTTCTCGGATGTTTTATTCTTAGCTATGTCTTGATCGGTTCTTCGCCTTCTTTTCCCCGAACCAACATACGGAACCGACGCTTGCCAATCTCAGTTCTGCTGCCAATTCCATTAAAATGGGTTTTCCTTCTCTTTGATCATTTTCTTCTTTTCTCAGCTGAAAACAAGAAACTTTCTCACACGACCTTCTCTTGACTGGTGTTCTTTCATCTAGCAGATCTTCCAAGACTTCTTGCGCTCTATTCCTAATCTGGTGAATTTTGTCGAATATTTTTCTTCATTAGGAAAAATTCCATTTCTCCTATTCATCTTCTTTTTCTTCTTGGACGAAAAAATGGCGGCATTAGCCCCTGGAATTCTATTGAAGCTCCTCAATGGCATGGACACCGGTGCCAAAGCCACAAGCGAGCACAGGAGTGCTCTCCTGCAGGTCACTGACATTGTGCCCGTCGACCTCGACGAAAAAGATCTCTGGCCCAAGCATGGCTTCTACATCAAGGTCTCCGATTCTTCGCACTCCATATACGTCAGCTTGCCCTTCGACCAAGATGATCTCGTCCTCAGCAACAAAATGCAGCTTGGGCAGTTCATCTATGTAGAGAGGTTAGAGCCTGGATCCCCTGTCCCAGTCATAAAGGGCATGAAGCCAGTCCCTGGCCGACACCCCTTGGTGGGGACGCCAGAACCAATCATGGGCATCAGAGCAAGAGGGGAGAAAGCCGATCCAAGAACTTCCAGCAGCGCCCTCAAACTCCCTACTTATAGACGAGGATCTTGGGCGCCTGATCCCAACCCAGCAGCTGTTTCCTCTCCTTCTTCGGCGATTAAGCCCATACCTTTGGATTTCGATCAGAGCACGCCGGTTAAGGATCGATCGAATTCGACGCGAATGGCAGCAATTCCAATCTCTCCTTTGATTAGAGGAAGAAGCGGGAAGGAGGGGAACGCTGGGGCCGCAGCAGCCCGGTCTTCGGTGAGTGGGGCTCTTCTGTCTAAGATGGCGGATAGCCCTGCTTCAGTGAGGAAAAGCTGCGTCATTGTCGCTCCTTCCTCGGCGTCAAAGCTGCCAAGGAGCAAGAGTGTTTGTGACCGAGATCAGAGAATTCCCAAGAGTCCTTTGAACTCAGCTGTAGGTACATCGTCCCTCTTCTTCTATGTGTTCCTTTTCCAAGAATCGGCCCCAAAATCGTCATGACATTCGTTTTTTTGTGTAGGAGAGGAAGAGCACAACCCCCCCACCACGGTTAAGAAACGCAAAGATTTTCACTGTGCCTGCCGATGCACAGAGCCAGCCAGATTTTGGGGCATCGAAATCTCTACGCAATGATTTCACCTCGAAGAATGGCTTCGCCTCTTTGCCAGGAAGACTAAGCAGTCTCGGAAAGGTGAATTGCCTTTCTCCCCTTGTTTCTCCTTCTTCGTGGATCCTCTGATGATCCGTGGAGTTCTTACAGTTTTTGTAATTTGGCAGGAAGTTCTACAGCAGAGAGAAGTGACGCAGAAAGCTGCTCTTCAAGCACTGAGAGAAGCATCTGCCACTGAAACGTTGGTCCGAGTTCTCAAGTAAGCTTGTTTCTCGATAACCAAATTGGTCTTTCTTTTGTTTTGTTTGCAGCAGCTAACTCATTGGTTTGGATGCCCTTTGCCAGGATGTTTTCAGAGCTGACCGCATCTGCCAGACCCGAAGCTCCTGCTGCCTCTTTCGATCAGTTCTTGAACTTCCATCAAGAGATCAATCAAGCGGTGAAAGATATGGAGTGCATTCAAGCAGCTGCCAGCTTATCAGACGACGTTGCTCAAAACACCGCATTGGGCAAGAATCAAGTGCCTCTCAAAGGGCAACCGTTGTCCACTTTACACGAAATAGCAGACAGCTTCTCGGCTGACGAGAACAGAAACTGGAATGTGACCTCATCATCCTCCAACAGGAAATCATTCCTATCCAAATCAATTTCTGTCCCCCGCGAAAGCAGCAGCACCACCACCAAAACGAGCCTAGGGAAGCACACGAGGTTGGGTTCAAGTTCAAAATTCTCCACAGATGCTCATTCAGCAACTGATGAAAACAAGAAGCCAACAGCTGCTCCTCTCAACAACAGTACTAGCAACTACAACAATGCAATCAGGTGGGGAAAGCAGATTGAGACTGAGGCTGGAAACTGGTTTATGTGCTTTTTGGAGGAGGCGTTGGAAACGGGACTGAAGAGGAGGAGGGGATCAACAACTAGTGACAACCATCGAAAACCGGCTAACTGCTCTCAGTCCCTCATACTGAAGGTGATCAACTGGGTAGAGGTTGAGCAATGCGACAGTAGCAAGAGGCCTGTTCATCCCAGAGCAGCCCAGATTGCAAGGAAATTAAGGATCAAGGTGAAGAATCCTTGACTGATGAGCTAGAGCTTGTACCAGTTATATCTCAGGCCGACAAGAGCCGTCGGATGATGGTTGATTGGGTTTCAATAGCACAAGCAGCATGGCATCTTGTTTGTTTTGCAATCTGCAGTTGTAACTGGAAGTAGTTCTTTCCAGAAGAAGACAGATTCTTTTCGTTGTAAATGGGAAATTGAATTTCATTGGTAAATAATATTATTTCATTAGTAAGATGTTATACCCATTATTTTTGTTAAATGTCGGATAGAAATTATGACTTATAAGCATATGGTCTGTTAATATGATCCATGATACCGACAGATGATTAATCATATGCACTCATCCTTCCTTTTTTGGCCTTTCTTCTTAGCGTTCCCATCTTAAGAAGCCGAGAGTTTAAAATATGAAAATATTACACTCAAGCACCCTACATGGATTGGAAAAAACATGCAACAAGCCCTAACCTGATGTTCGAGTTTGCTCAAAATCGGAAATTGGAGCGTTACTGGCCGTATACGAAGAAGATGCTTGGCAGAAAGCCAACAAAATAAGCGAGGACCCTGTTCTCCGATGGGGGTTAATTAAAAATAGAAATGGTTTGGACGTCTATGGAGTAGTCGTTTAAAAACGCCAGAAAGCAATTCAAGAGACTGAACCTTGATGACTTGCCGGACAAGAATAAAGATGAAAGTCGGTGATGTGATGACAAAGGTGTTCCTACGAGCTCTTGGTGACAAAGCTGTTGGGCCTGAAATCGATGAAGATAAAAAATGTGGATGAAAGGCGGGCGCAGTCATGCAAACAGGCGAAGAGAGGAAAAGAAGTGTATTTTTTTCCTTCGGAATATGAAAAGCTGAATGAGAAATAGAAAAGTTCATTATTATTATTTTTTTTGGCAATGAGAAAAATATTTTTTGCACCTTTTTCTTAAACCCAGGAAGGGTATGACATGAAAATTTCTGCCGAACAACAAATTCCTCATGCACACAAGCCTAAAAGATACCAAAACGTACATAATGATTTCTTTTTCTCAGCCTAAGTTTCCCTGTTCTGTTTCAAGAACTGGAGATCCTTCATTTGCATTTGCACAGTTTCTTTAGACAAACGCCTTGGCCCAGGTGTGTTCTCTACATCTCCTTCAGCAGCTTGTTTAGCTTTGGTGCCAACAATCCTCTCTATTTCGGATAGCCCAACCGTAGGAAAAACTGAATTGAGCATTGTCCGGAGTAACCTTTGATCTTCTTCTTCAATGGGATCCTTGCCAAAGCAGCATATATAGATTGCTTCGAGAGCCTTCTCCACTCGAATTTCCATGGGAATTTCAGGCGCTGAAGCATTCAATTTCTTCCGCCGCTGAAATGGGCAATATAGAGGCATATTAATAGATTAGTTCACCATGATAAATATGCATGTGGCTAGTAAATAGACGACATCATAACTTCTGCAATCTTTAAAGTTGATTTCATCAACTCTGCATCTGAACACCATTCTGCTACTTCGACTGAACTTGTCATTCCCTTTTAGTGTTTATTTTGTGAATTTCAATTGAAGAATGCAATCTGAAGCTGACTTTCTGGATTCGAATATTTTATTTATTTCTTCTTTCTTTTTCTACATGCATGATGACCAAATAAAAAAATCTTTTTTTTTTTTTTTTTTTTCTGTACACTGTGGTTGCTTCAGCTCGTTGGAATTTTGCCTGATTGTGACCGTATATGAATTAATGAAAGGGAGGCCTCTGGCACTCATGCCTAAAAAATTACTCAATTTCTTAAAATTTATTCATCCAGCACCCAGCAGGATTCATATCGTTCTAACTTGCATCACTCAAGATGTTTCTTACGTCCCTAGGAAACTGAGGATTCATTTGTTCAATCTATGCATCAAATCTTAGTGGCTACAGCATTCTGAAAGCTTCTAGGGTGAAAGTCACCCCCATATAACTTCTCAACTGCTAATTGTGATTCATTTGATTCCTGGCAAAGCTTTTTCAGTTAAATTGTTCTCCTATTTGCCTTTTTGATACTTTGATAAAATATTGTTACATCCATATTCCAGAAATTTTAAACAGACCATTTTAGGTTTGTCACTGATTATGCAGCTAAGACATGTTTTCGAGCTTCTCAGTTTTATCAAAAGAAAACCGATCCACCCTGGAAAGTAACGATTACCCTCTCTGCCTTGAATCTTGATTTCATGGTGAGAGGAGTAAGAGTACCCAAAATTTCAAGGGTTTCGGATTTTGGTAATCAGAAAATCCATTGCAAATATCATATAAAAATTTCACGATCTTAGTATAATCGGACTAATAAAAAAATGCGTAAAGAAGGGCAAACAAAGGATTTTTCCCATCCCATGAAATAAGATGATACGGAAGGAAAGACAAACCTCTTTAGATTCAGACATGATAGCAACAAACGTCTGCTCTTCAAATTCAATATCATTTGAGATACGCAGCCTGGCAACCCCTTCTAGAATATCCTCCGACTTCACAAGACCAGCACCGACAGCAGCCACCCAACAGCATAGCAGCACATAAAGAGGATCCCCTGCCTACCCAAGAACGCAAACCCCATATCACACACTCAAAGAAGGATTTCTTCAACGCCCATAAAGCTCCAGAGAAGGTATAAAAAGCTGTTACCCTTTCTTCGTTTTCAATGACATAATGGTTCAAATTATCGCAATGAGAAATTCATGGAAATCAGAAGGGACCCACATCCCAGATTTGAAATTTATCTCAATTAATGAAAACTAAAAAGCTCTCTGATTTATTGTCAACTTCACACAAGGTGGAAATAAGCATCTTGCACAAACAAAGTCACAATTCATAACACCCAAATGAGAATCGGATTTTTGAGTCATCAAATTCCTGAAGCAACAAGCCAAGTCCGAATAGGGAAAAAAGGAAACTTCCAACTAGAGGTGCCTTTGCGTCATTAAAGTCACTGAAATTATGTACATAGTTTTACCCAAAATTAAGGAAACCCATCACACAAATTGGTATTCGACATACAAGAAATTTTGAGAATTCGGTTCTCTACAGATTAAGACTATCAAATCGAATTCGATTGAAACACTGTTTGAGAGAGCTCACCCGGCCCCTGCGGTCTTGGAACTCATAGAAGGCCCTGGAGTCGGTAATGCTGCAATTCTTCCCAACTCGCCTCCTAAACTCAGCGAAATCGATGAGGTCGTCACCCACACCTCCCTCGTCGCTGATAATCCTGGCGAGGAGGCCAATCACGGGGAGGGCCCCGATCACTCTGCTGGCAAAGCTCGCCACCGAATTGGGTTTCTCCATGTAAGCCTTGACCTGCACCACAGCGCCATTTCCACTGCTCTTTCGCCGCCCTCCTCTCTCTACGGTGGAAATCTTGCGTGGGCAAAGCGATCTGTATGAGAGAGAACGGAGGGAGAGAAGGTGGCAGCTACGGAAGTCGGAAGGAGTGGATGATACAACGACCATGGCCGCAGTAGAGCCCGCAGTTAGACAGTTATCCATCTCTATGCCCCTCCATTTTTATTTATTTCTTTCCTTATTTATCTTACAGATTCTAGAGCCTAGCCTATGCAGACAAGCCTCGGTCGACGGCTGGTGAATGGAGTAGCGGCTCGCGCTGGGATTTTTCTAACATAAGGTGTGTAGGGCAACGAGTAGAGAATATCAAGTTTAAATTTTACTAATCATAATTATTATATTTTTTGATTAATTTTTCATATTTTCCTATACAATTACTTTACTTTTTAATCATTTTTACACAACTATCTACATAACTAATCTATCTATTTTAACTTATCTTCTTTATTCCTTATCATTACTCTATTATATCACATCATGTGACAACTTTTACTCTTCAAAACGATAAAAAAATTTATCCATTCTTAAACACACCCTAATCGCATCCTGGTTCCAGCGCAGTGTAAAGCCGCTAACGAATCACAATTTGGTGGGCCTCATCATGCCACGGTCTGGATTCCTCTAATCCACACTGATCCTCCGTAGATAACAGACCATCCAGTTTTAAATTTTCTTTTTCTTTTTTTCTTTTTTTTTACATGTCCATCCAGTTTTAAGTTGATTGTATAAAACTGCATACAGGCGTATGGGAATGGAACAACCTTCCCGAACCTTGCAACGCGAGCAGCTTCCCACAAACGCATCAAGGAAAAGCACTGCCCTATTTGATATCTTCTGTCGACCACCTAAGACGCCAGGGCGAACAGGCCGATAGTTTAATGCATCTTCTAATAACGAAAACCATGCACATATCAGCCCATCACAGCCATTTTAAACTTTTCATCCAATGACCAATCTCTATTTACCGCTGCCACGTGCACAGAAGATAGCATGAAACCTACGAATCCTCAGCAAATAATAATTTATTATATAAAAGAATAACGTCAAAAACCCCTTTTTAATTGAGGTAGAAATCTCCAAGAGTTGTTTGAATCGTATACAAATGCTCGAAGGTGGATGGATCATTGAACGCTTCCATATGGGATTCGAACAACAAATGATAAGAGCTCGGCAACCTCATGTTCACTTCAAACAACAAATCAATTGATAAAACCAGACATGCGGCTCGACGACATCCCAATGGATGTTATCATGAGAGGCTGTTCGCGTTTCCCGTCATAATTGCATTTGAAACCAAGCAGGGGCACGAAGAAGAGGCGCTTGGATATCTCCGGGCTTGCCCAGCTGACCACAGGCAGCCATCTGGTCATCTCCCCTGCTCAGCCGCAAGAAGACAACGCATCCTGCTTCTGCAAGGACGTTACGAAACTCAATCATTTTCTCCTTGCTGCTAGGTTTAAACTGCGATCCAGAGTGAGGATTGAATGAGATAAGATTGATTTTACAAGGGATCTCTTGGACAAGCTCAATGAGCCTTTTCGCGTCTTCAAGGCTGCAGAGACACAGAGATGTTACCAATAAAACAGTGGACATCATTATTTATTTTTCCACATGAATCATTACAAGGGGAAGCCCAGCTCAAATCTAGCTCATTCCATTAGAAGCCCCCATGTTATGGTCCAAGGCTAATCGAGACCCACAGAAAGTAAACCGAAGCTCCAAACCGTTCCCCACCCTCCGTTCATCATGTTGATCCATTCCCCACCCTTTGTTCATTGATATGAATTGAATTACTTAATGCTCATCTAGAGAGACATTCCAAGTGCTTTTGTGTCGTGTCGCAGGTGATTTAGGTGACACCCTCCCAACAAAGCAAAACAAATTCGGTTATATTGAAAGGAATTTCTCACCTGTCATTGACTCCTGCAAGCATCACGTATTCAAATAGCACTTTGTAGTTATTCTTGAATTTAAGTTCCTCCCTTAGAGTCTCAAGAAGTAAGCCCAGATTATACTTCCGGTTGATTGGCATGATCCAGTTCCTGACCTGCAACATAAATGGACTAGAAGGTAAACATGAAAGGAACTTTTACAACGTATTCACCAAAACATATTCAAATGCCTTTTTAGTCATGCATATCACTTCTCTAGTTTTAACCAAATAGATAAACCATGAGTGATGAGTGATGAAGACTGCTACTATGAAAAAGACAACCACCATATAAATTGCCTCCCTCAAAAATAAAGATCAGTCAATCCTCTTGGTCAACAAAACATATGGAGAAAAAATCTTAAAATCCACTTCTCAATGCACATGGTCCCAGAAAACTGACCAGTGAGCCACACCACAGTCCTCTTGGGGGACAGCATGGATGTGACATATGCACTAAATTTCATGCCAGCTGTAGTAGGCAAATGGGAAGAGGCTAGAAGCAATGTAGAATTTGAAACATCTCAAACAGTTAATGGGTCCCACTTGCCTCATCTGTTGTAGCATTCAGACTAACTGCCAAAGCACATTTGGAGTCATGAAGGAAGCGTTTTAACTGGGGCACAAGGCCGCTGGTGGAAACAGTAACTTTGCGTGGACTGAACTGAAGGCCTTGCTCATCGACCATTATAGCTGCAGCTTTAATTACATTATCAACATTGTGAAGTGGCTCTCCCATACCCTACAATTCATCATGATGACTAATATGAGACCAAGAAAAAGTAAAATAACTAGATGCTGCAAAGATATAAGGACACAACATAACAGGAAATTGATAACTGCTGTAGGCAATGAAACTGATCGGCCAGTCTATACAGAGCAGATGACAGGTAAAAATCTGGCACAACATTTTCATCTTCTCCTCTTCTTTAGATAAAAACAGAAAAAGAGAAAATATCGCAGCCATAGTAGTTACAGGCCCTAATACACCCTATGTGCACCTAAGAGACCTTAGCACATTCCTAGAGTTTTTGGGTGCAATTTATATCAAGTTAAGAAACGAGTAAACATACTGTAATACATTTTAACAACTATATTTATAGAGAACCTATCTGGTCCATATATAAATTTTATACCAAATAGTTTACATATTGAAAAAACTGCTTTAAAGTTGTTATTTACATCAAACTGTTTTATTACGTTGAATTTGTACCATTTTCAAATGGGATCCATACACATATTCAATTGGGATGAAAATTGATATGGTAATAGAATACATAATTCTAAATATAACTGGTGGAGTAGATTATAATTTAATGATCATATAGGGCCATTTTGAGGCACCTACACCTGAATATTACTCATATTTATAAACCTTAAATTTATGATAGGTTTTTAATCTATTGTCAATAGAATTCTAAGCGATCAAAATTCAAGGAAACAGTCTAGCAGCAAGCCATAAGCTACATAAGTTCATTTTCCACCAATCCTCAAACATTAAGCAATAGGTGATCAATCCACAAAACCAAATTAAACATAGTATAAACACAATGCTTCAAATGTTCAATCATTCGAAAGACCAAATTTTGTGATCAGCCTTCTTGAATGGTGTAATCGCACTGTTCCCTGTTTAAGTAGCATACGTGGACGCCACTCCCCAGATATTGTGCAGGAGCTCTATGCACAAGGTCAGCCCTTCTATGAAGAGACAAGACACTGGTGATGATTCCTTAAGAAGGCAACTTATCATACTGCAACTTGTTTGCTGCATGCGTGACAGCAGACTGCTCTCAGGATGGTTCCACAATTTACACGAAAGATCAAAAGTGCACAACCAACAGTCCCTCATAAGTTTTAAGAATGAAAATATCAGTGCCAATTGTCAAAAATTTCCAATTAGCTTGCTCAAGAAAGTAACAATAAGCAAACTCACCATAAATACAACATTTGTAATCAATCCAATTTCTTTGGAGAACAAGCGCTGGGCAAAAACAGCCTGATCAACTATTTCAGCTGCAGTCAAATGCTTCTTTAAGCCCATCCTACAGAGGGTACAACCAAAAATAAGCAAAAATAGCCACACACACGAAAAAATTATTTTTCCAAAAAAAGAAACGATGCAGCGAGGAGCTGGAACAAAAATGAGCTCACCTCCCAGTGAAGCAAAACTGACAATTCATAGCACAGCCCACCTGACTTGACACACAAACAGTATTCCTCCCTCTTTCCATTGGAATCACGACTGTTTCAATCACTGAACCATCTACTAATGTGAACAGAATCTGCAACATCCTGTGAGTTGCATCATCATTGAGTATTCACAGGAAACAATGCCAAAGTCTGCATGTATACTTGCAACTTCAAATAATCCTGTCAGCATGTGGGGCAACAAGATCATACTTGAAAATTAATTGCTTCATATAGCAATCAACCAAGTAGGGAGTAGGCTTCCATAAATATAGGAAACCAATTCCATGCAGACATGGCATGCCAAACATTGTAGTAAACCGTGTTTTAGTAGTAAATGGTAGGGCAGAGAGTCTACCTTTCGAGTTCCATCAGCAGCTGTCAAGATATCCTTCAGAGACAATGCCTTAAATTCAGCAGCTTTGCTCAACATTTCTCTAAAGTCTTTGTTTAAACCTAAGAGCAAAAGAGGAGAAAATCTCACATCATACTTTTGATACTTGGCAACAGAAACTGTCACTTCTAATTTGTGGCATAGCAGGTCAGGTCATCAGAGACTAAAAAAGTCTCCAAAATATATTTGCCACAAACAAAACGACATGTTATTTTGGCATAATTCAAATTTTTTAATATTAATTTCATTATCTCTGATGCCAATATTTAGCATCATGACGGATTATGAGAATCAGTATCAGTAAGTTCGCGTTAGGCTGTACAAAGTGACAGGAGGCATTAAATGGAAAATGGCATTTGGTACATCCAAACAAATTATTATATTATTCACTCCCCATTGTTGTATATGTGTAGACCAGCTTAAATTTTAAATAAAAAAAAAAAAGGACACATCCCCGTTTGTTATCCATTCTGGCAAGCAATCATCCTTCCATGATAGTTTCAATTAACCCTGCACCAAACAAGTGACCCCAAAAATTGGAAATGCTTGGTTCAACTGTTGTGCCCTAACAACCTCCCTCTCTAGGTGTGAACCAAACGGTGATACTAATTACAATGACAAGAGCCATAAAAATCCAAACAGTAGAGGCGCAGAAATTCCTATAAAAACAAATAGCTTGAATGGAGCAGGATAACAACACAAGATTCTTTAGCATTTACATAACAGACGAAATTGCAAAATAAAATAAAGTAAACAATAACCTTCTAATTCATCGCTGCAATGTGCCCAGATGTTGTTCCCATATAGCCGCTTCCACAGCATTAAAGCCTGTCCAGACCTGAAACCACTCGACTTAACCCATTGCTGCACCAGAATCAGTAGCTATAATCAGTTCTAAGTAGACCAACTGATGCAGACGCGTGATCTGATTAATCACCACCATCTTCCTTCCGGAAAATTGCTGGATGGAAGCACACAGCTCATACACGAGTACAAATCAGCAGAAACACCCACAGTGAGGCGCAGATAACAACCAACCAGCACTTTTACATGATCTGAAGGCATTTTTCAGCAATCAGCAAACTACTTGGAGCAGACAGCTCCAGCTAGGAAATATTGCGATTGAAATTGTTAAGGCGCTGTCATGATTCATAAGCGACTCACACAGTGGCTGACAGTCAGTGTTTTCATCAGAACTTCCATCTAATAGGGAAAATGAGAAATAACAAAAGGAGATATACTGACTTCAAGATCCCTGTACTCCATTCCTTTAAGTAAGACTTTTTTTCTGATAGAATTCGTGCTCTTCAATGCAGTTCCTGGCAAGGAAAAAACAAATGAAGAGCAGAAAAACTTGGTTATTGATTGGAGAGTTTGGAAAGAGGGAGGTATTTACCTGCTTCCGAATGGAGGGCTGTCGATGCGCGGATGTAAAAACGAGTTGTTCTCAAGATGTAGGGCTGCGATGGCTGAGGGAATCGAGAAGTGAGATGCAATCCCACGGTGGATAGAGAAAAAGAGGCCCCTCTCATCCAAGCCATAATGCAGTGGAGACTACCGGAATTAGGACACTGGGAAGTGGGTTTTCGGCCCTTTCATTAGAGGGTTTAAGAAGATGGCACGCTGGCCGCTCTCCAGCTCCAGTTCTCAGACTCCCGGATAAGAGAACATATTGAGAACGCAGAGGATCGTTACCAAGCGAACGCAGCCCGCATATCATGTGAGGTGTTCTGTAGGATCCAACATCCTTAATGCGATTTGCGTAGGATCACTTTTTCTCCATTTTCAAGATAGTTTTTAAAATCTCCGATGCAAATAATCAAAGATTTTGATTTTGAAACAGATTATTGGTATAAATGGCATCTTCCATTGTGTATTTGGAGGTAGAAATAAAGGGTGTGTTTGGTTGGAGGTAAAACTTTTGATAAAAAGTTTTTGGAGTAGAAGTTGTCAAATCAATAGAAAGTGATGAGATATAATAGGAGTAATGATGAGGAGTAAAGAGAACAAAGTTAAAATAGATAGGTTAGTTGTATAGGTAGTTGTGTAGAAATGATTGAAAAGTATGGTAGTTTGTATAGAAAAGTGTAAAAAAATAATTAAAAAATAGAATAATTATGGATAGTGAAAAGTTTTAGATTGAAAAGTTTTAGTTGACACTTTTTTGCCATAAACAAACACACCCAAAGAAAACACGGCCATGAAAGATGTTAGAATTCTTTGCGTAACGTCACCTGCGGCTGGCGCAGGTGGCAGGGGCGTTGGACCCCTTAGCCGTAGGTCGTGGGTTCGAATCCCACGATGGGATTTCGGCCCGGAAACCTGGTGTGGGAGCTGTGGTCTTCCTTTGAGATGGGGTGAGAGCTGTTGTCTCCCTTGGGCTAGATGGAAGCTGTTCTTCCTAATTCTTTAGTGGAGCTGTGTCTCCAGATTTCTTTGGAGGAGTTATGTATCTCCTTGTTTGTAAGAATGTCTCCGAACTACGATGTAATATGTGTTGAGATGTATGTAAATATAAACCATAAAAAAAAAAAATTCTTTAAGTAACAGCAAATGAAAGAAATTTTCCAATATTGGAATCTAACTTTGGAATAATTGGATTGTTAATTTATATGTACCGGAAGAAAAAATCTTATATGAAAATTGACATTTTAAGCTGCGTTTGATAACAATCAAAACAAAAGCTTTACATTAAAACATATTTTCTTATACTTCATTCATTATATTTAACATTATTTATATTAATATAGAAATTCTCTCACTTATCTAGTATTACTATATGTGCGTCTCATCTATAAATACGTAAAATCAACGTAATAAAAAGATTTAATACTAAAATATCAATTTTAAAGTAGTAATTTCAACATCTAAGCTGCTTAAAATATCATTTTTATATAAATAAATGATTCAATAAAGCATTAGTGCATTCTCATATATGTGTAAATTGACCTAAGTATTTTTTATAACTTACACATGAATATATATTTTTGAGCAAATGTAGCTCATATACAAATTTAATCCGAATGAAACTTAATCTCTTAACTAAACAATTAATGTTAGATATAATGAATGAATTGAATTTTTATATCAATAATCAAAATCTTAAAATTTTAAAAAGTTACATGGTTTTGCTTCTATACAACCTAGTTACAAGTTACATAGAAGGGGGTCCATTTTTTAGTATCTTTTCATAACTACTCTATCGATTTTAAATTTATACTTTTTTGACATGCACACTTTCGCAGAGGATTTTCTGGAATGGGCAAATCATCATGAAAAAGGTTTCAAAGTTGTAAAAGAGCGTACCAATTTCAAATAACCATAATTTCTAATACATAAGGTTATACAGGCCACAGTATATCGACATAAAGCATTTTTTGAGTTCGTTGGCATGGCAATTCAGTTGTAACCTAGTTGAGCATGTTTTTTATGTCAAATTCTATTATTTCACATGAATTTGGGTTGTTAAAGTTTTACTCAATTTTATTTACATTTATAAAAAAAATTGCACTTTTTAACTATTTTTGTTAACTGCACAAAATAGAACTTTTTGCAATTTTATTTGCATGTGAATTGTTAGCTTATAGTTTGCGAGTTCTCTTTTATAAAGTTGTAGTTACTTTTGTCGTTAAATGGTTATCTTGAATAGTATACCAATTATTTTTTCTATATTTTCCGTTTGAGTTTTGTAGTTGGAATTCAATTATTAATCTTGAAGGCATAATTTCGAGGAAAGATATTACTAGCCACATCTAAGGAGGACATACCCAGATTTGTAAATTGATGTTATGTATGCTAGACTGCAAAAGGACAGTCCCAAAATACCAATTTAAGTATACTTTCATTGACTCTAGAAAATACTTGGGGAGATTTGTTTATGAATTTTGCACTTAATCTACCTCAAATACAAAGAGGTGGATTTTATTTTTGTCATTGTTGATAAGTTTTCAAAGACAACGCACTTTATTCCTTGCAAAAAAAACCTCAAATGTCAATAAAGTCACTAAATTATTCTTCAAAGAGATTATTCGACTACATGGTGTGCCAAAGATTATGACTTAAGACTGGAATAACAAATTTCTTGGCCACTTATGAAAGACCTTATAAAGACTGTTTAATTCATCTTTGAATTTAAGCAGCACAGCCCACCATAAATTGATGCTAGACGAAGGTAGTTAGCGGAATACTTGACAACTTAATTCCCAGCATTTGTGGAGATGAACTAACACAATGAGATCTTTCACTCCCTTAGGCAAAGTTTACATGCAATAATGTTGTTCATAATACCATAGGAAAATCTCCATTTGTTGTAAGATACGCAAAGTCCCCATAGTATGCTCTCACCTTGATCAAGTTACTTAGAAAATCTAGAGTCGGTATAGCTACTAAAAATATGACACATTAATGGAAAGATGAACAAAAGGAGGTCAAGCGAAAACTAGAACCAGCAAATGTCAAATATAAGAGATTAGGAGATCAACATCGTAGGAAGTAGACTATCAAAATTGGGGAATAAGTTGTGGTATTCTTGCAAAAAGAAAAGTTTCATAGGGAACCTATAGCAAGTTGCAACTGATGAAATATGGCTCATACAAAATTCCGAAGATAAACGATAGCACATATGTTGTGGATTTGCTTGACACAATAAAATTTTTTAAAACATTCAACGTGGTAGACATCTACCCATTCCACTCTTCAGATGAACTCCTCTATCCAGAATTTTAACCAATTAAGGGTTGAATTTTTCTCAAGTAGAGGGGACTAACATAAATGTCATCATGGAGGATTTTTTGAAGCAATAGATCATCCGAAAGGTTCCACAAGCAGTAAAGGAACACGACAATTTCAAATGATGATAACTTTTAACTTGGAAAGAGTTGCATAAGCTATAATATTAACAAAACATTTTTTGAGCGATCGACATGAAAATTCAGGTGTAACTTATTTGAGCATATCTCTGATGTCAAAATCCACTATGTTCACATGAATTCAAGCTACTGAAGTTGTATGGGATAATTATGTGTTTTACTAATTAGGACTTTTCGTAATTTTACTTGTATATGGATTGTTAACATAGAGTTCATGTATTTTCTTCTATAAAATTGTAGCTACTTTTCTAATTCGATGGTTACCTTGAATAAAACACTAGGGAATTTTCTATATTTTGCATTTGAGTTTTGGTGGTGAACTTTTTTAATTGTTCTTGAAGGCATAGTCTTGTACTAGCCTTGTTGTTATACATTCCTAGTTGTGTCATTTTTACTCATCATTATTATTCCTGTCATATTACATTGCTCTCTCACATTCAAAAACTTCTTCATTAAAATTTTCTCTATAATTTTTCTCACTTCTGACACACACCTAATTTTTTTAAGCTATGGATCCACATAAAAGTTGTTAAAATAATTTTCATTTCCAATGATTTATGTATACAAGGCTAATTGAATCATTTTTGTTTAGAAGTGTAAGTGGAAAGTGGAATAATTAAAAAATTGGAATCATGAGAGTGAGGTGATATGACAAAGGTAAGAGTAAGAATGAATAAGATAATTATATAAAAATAATTAAAATATAGGATTAAAAATAGCCATCAATGACGTTTAGTAATGTAAAAACATGGGGATGTGCCGATGTAGTTTGTACTTTTCTTTCCCACAATTCTTTCAATAATAATTTGATATTTTAACTATTAAACACTATTCCTTTTTCAACTTTACCCTTGTATTCTAATTATTTTCATATAATGACCCTATTTATTCCAATTTTATTTTTATTATGTTATATGACTCCTGCACTTTTTAAAATATTTTTTCTCACTTTCTCATTATAACCACATTACCACATGCATTGGGTTGGACAAGTATTCTAATCCTAATATTAATCTCTTTAAAAAATTTCAACTCTAACTCATTTATTAATTTATTTAAAAACCTATAAAAAATCTAAATCATAATCCATTTATAATTCATTTAATAAATAGGTTAATAGGTTGTTATCGAGTTGTCTATATACATATTGCAAACATGCCAAAACAAGCTAATTTAAAGTTTTGATTACCGAATATATTGACAAATTAAAAACATATTTAACTAGTTTGGAAGCAAATGCTCTTATACGAACATTGATTTAAAATTTTAGCTAATCTAACACAATTTATTTGTTTATGTTCCAAGACACAAATTATATTTTATTTCTATCTAATAACTCAATTAACATAAATATATACTTGTAAAACACAAAAATATGCATTTAATAGATTTTTGATTATTAAATAAAATCAAGTAATCATGCTTCAAATTTATTTATCTAAGTTAGGAATATCTTTAATATACCACTTTTAATGAATTGTAAATATGTTAGCAGGTTAGAAGGATTCGATAGGCTGACAAGTTAGAAACATTTAACCCTAATTTTAATATTGATCTAAATAGTTGAATGAATTGATAGATGATAAACCATTTATTCAATTTTTTAATTTTTTAATTACATTTAGGAGATGGAGAGTCAATGACTCGGTTTGAAGCTATTGAGGGATCGTCGAGTGCACTAGCGACCCTACATAATAAGTTGAGTATACGCTTAACTTCTAAATCTATAGCAGATCAACATCTCTCACGTTCAACTTTACATGGCAAGTCAGCACCTTCCTCATTTTATTTTTAGATTCGCATAGCAAATTGGTGCATCACGCACACAACTTTTCAATTGACATAATAGACCAATGTGTCCCACATTTAGCTTCTGAATTTACCTAGCAAGCTAGAATGTTTATAGTTTTTGATTCGCATAACAAGTCAGTGTCTCTTACATGCAGCTTCTAGATTTACACAATAAGCTAGCATGTCCAACATTCAGCTTCCAGATTTACATGGCAAATTAATGCATTGTGCACACAACTTCTCAATTTATATAGTATGTTAGTGTGTTCCATATACAATCTCTAAATTAAAAAATGATTGGTTTTACTAAGAAAATTAAGTTTAACAAAATTTTAAAATGTGTTTGGGCCAATTTGGAACAATTAAAAAGAGTTTGGGCTCAACTAGGATGTCTTCGGCTTAATTGGATCATTTTTTAGGATTTTAGAGCCAAATGGGCCTACTGAAACCTCTTGATCAAATGGAAGTTTCTAGGCTTAAATAGGGCTTAACCAAAGTGTTATGGGCTCAAATGGGTTTATTGGATACTTCTATACCCAATGGATTTATTGGCAAGTTTTGGCCCCAACTAGGCCATTTTGAGAATTTTGGACCTTCCTAGGCCAGTTGAAGAGTTTGGGCCCATTGGGTCTGTTGAAATGTATTGGACCCAATTGGGTCGTTTGGAAGGTTCTAGACCCAAGTGAAGTATTTTGGGCCTAATTGAAAATTTCGGGCATCAAGTGAAGTATTATGGACTTAAGTAAGCTCAACTGGGTAGTTCAAGACCTGATCGGGCTGACTTGAAAGTTTTAAACTTAAATAAGCTGTTGTATTGGACCCAGTTGGAAAGTTATGGGCCCAAATAGGCCATTATGAGAGTTGTAGGGCTAGCTAAAATGTTTTGGACCTAACTGGGCTCGTTAGAAACTTTTGGGTACAATTAGGCTGTCTGGAGGTTGTAAGCCCAAGTGGACCCGAAATGAGCTAAAATGAATCAAATTGAATATTTTGGATCCAAATGGACTAAAATGGGCCTAAGTGTCCTAAGCTAAAATAAGCTGGACCAAGCCCAATAAAAAAGCACAAGTTGAAATTACCCATCTGACTTTCAAATGTAAACTTCTTAAAATTTATGACTGTATAGGTCATAATAAATCTAATATGTTCCTAATCTTAGCTTAACAAAAGAGCTTTTATAGCTTTTTAATACAAGACTATTTCAACCTTTTTGACATAAGTCGCTACCACCTAATAGGTCCTGCAAATCATACATATTTCCCATGTGAAGGCAATGTATCAACATTAGGTTTACTATAGAAATCTTTAGCTAAAGCAAAAATATGACCTATCATATAAATTAACAATTTCATTCCGGCAGCATAACGGCTGAGTACACTGGCCTTATTTAGGGTGTGTTTGTTTAGGGCCAAAATATGTCAACTAAAACTTTTCACTCTCCATAACTGCTCTATTTTTTAATTATTTTTTCACATTTTTCTATACAAACTACCATACTTTTCAATCATTTCTATACAACTACCCATACAACTAACCTATCTATTTTAACTTTATTCTTTTATTCATCATCATTACCCTTATTATATCACATCATTTTCTATCAATTTGACAACTTCTACTCCCAAAATTTTTCATCAAAAGTTTTACCTCCAACCAAACACACCCTTAGACATAAAAGTTTTGATGGGAAAAAATGTGGAGTGGATATGATACGAAGATGCTTTTTTATAAAATAAGAGAGAAATACTTAATCTTATATTTCAAATCATTTGCCATTCAAAGATTATTTATTTGAGATAAAGGCAAAATTTTCTACCTTTGAATCCAAATTAGGAAGTGAACAGAATTTTTAAAGTGAACGGGGCTCTAAAAAAAACTAAAGAGCAGTTTTTTAAGAGAGTTGAGAGCTCTTGGGTAAGAGAGCTTGGGAGAGGAGTAGCTTGCACACCAAGAAATGATTTAGTTTCGTGGGTACATGTGCAAAGGCGATTCTTTTAAGCCTGGCTACTGGTGTCTGTTATGTTTTCATTAGCTCATTTTTCTACACGTTTTAAGTGCGCTTTTGCCACATTTCCAGCTTTGAAAATACATGGCTGTGAGAGAGTCATGTCCATGTCATGCATATTATTCTCTCCATTGCCTGTCATGTTTCAACTTCTTTTTGCTTCTTCTTTTCAACTTACAACTGCCACGTTAGCATGCCTTTATTCCATCTCCCCTAGCACGTATGAGGTAACAGTGTTGTCTCACATGTGTGAAAATGTTTTTAATTGATGTTTTATCAGATAATTATAAAACTGAGATACAAACCATTCATATTTTTTTCTCTTGAGATTTTGAACGTTCATCTTGCTTCTCTTGTTGCCTTATAGTGATTTGCATGGAATTTTTAACTAAGGTTGCTATGCATGGTTTGTTTCCTCTCCTTTTTGCGTTAAATGCTTTCTTTCCTATCTTGCATTTTTTAATTCAAAGGCTAGCTTATCGTAGACTCTTGAGGTTGACAGATAACCATACTTCCACCACCAAGGCCTTTATTCCTCTTTTCTTAAGATTATGATACAATGCACTTGGGTGCGCTTAACCTCAGTGCACCCAAGTGCATTTAACTTATTTTTTTAATTTTTTTATAAAACTGTTAATGTAAGTGTAGTTAATATATATATTGAATTTTACTATTTTCAGATTATTTTAAGTATTTATTTTTTATTTTTAAAAATCAGTGGTATTTTAGATAAGTTATATAAAAAAATTTAAAAAAATAGGTTGAAATGGGTAAAAGCACCCGTGTGTACTGAAGCTAAGTGCACCAGGGCACACTGTATCGGGATCTATTTTCTTTCACATATGTTTCTTTCCATGTATGCACCATGCATAATAGAAAAAAAGTCACATACACCATATTATGCATGCATGTGGTGGGTGGTCTTATCACGCTTGACCGTTTTTTTCTTTTTTCCTTACTTCTTTTTTATGGAATGTGACTATCCATTTTCTCATAGTATAAATTTTTTTGAGTGTGTTTGGTAATACATAAAAAATACTAAATTAAAAATTTTCAATCTAAAATTTTTTATTCTTCATAATTATTTTATTTTAAATTATTTATTCACATCTTCCTATACAACGATCATATTTTTCAATTATTTTTGCACAACTTTTTATATAACTAAACTATCTATTTTAACTTTATTCTATGTACTTTTCGTCATTACCCTTATCATATCACATTATTTTCTTTATTTTGATCATTTTTACACAAAAAACTTATTGTTCAAAAATTTTATTACTTTACAAACACACTTTTATTTTATTTTTCTTTTTTTTATATGAAAGTGGACTACCCCTTTTTAACGAATTTGGACGGTTTGAATTGTAATGTCACATCATCAACCCAAACGCTGCATGCCATGCTTGAAATGTCACCTACCTTGTCATCCATTTTCAGTCCACATGGGGTAGGCGATCATTTCTACATGGCCACATTTGCATCTTAGCACGCTCAGCCATCCCCTTTGATTTACATCTTAGTCGTCTTAAGTTTTGGAAAGAATGCATTACCATTTCCTGTCCATGATTTCCACCAGACCAAGTTCAAATTTGCTCCCGTTTGCACGCATACACCTGACAAATCTTTTTGAACTTTGGGAAAAGAGAGAAGCAACTTTGCGTCGTGCCTTGGGCTTGAAGCTACCGATCTTTTGCTTAAAAATGGATGGCCTTCATGTTGCCATGTCCACATCATGCATGGATTTGCATTTTTTAGCCGATCCATCTATCATCGGTGCTGAATACTAATGGCCATGATTTTATAGTACCATCCCACGCTTTTCATGACTTGCTTTGCAAAAGGTATCCATCCACGCATTTGATGTCATGCATGCAGCATGCTGCTACGTCCACCTCTTCCCATGCAATTTTGATGGAAGCGGGGCCCATTAAACCTTGCCCTAAACGTGCCTCTTCACAATGCTCTTCCACTAGGATTGTAACCCTAACAGATTGGAAGAGCAGCAACAAACCACCGATATATAGGGATGGAAATTGGGACGGGTCATACCGGGTCAAGGTTTGCACAACCATGACCCTGCTTTTTAAAAATTGAGTTTGATCTTTTTTTTATACTGGGTCGGAACAAGGTCGGTTTGACCCTTAAATTTTTTTAGTAAGTTCTGGGACAAACTTCGGATTAGGGGTGCAACTTGGGCTGGGCTGAGCCCGAACCCGGCCCGCCGAACCCCGATTTTGAACGATGTTAAAACTCGCTTTTTCGTAACCTAAACCCGAGAAATCCAATTTGTAAATATGATAGAGTTAGGGCTCAAGTGAACCCGAGCCCGATTTTCTATTTTATATTTATTATAAAATATATTATATACATACTATTTAAACATATTTCTTTATATTCTTCATATTTTATGTTATTATATTTATATTTGAATACATGTTTGACATATTGTAATTTTATTATAAATAAAGTATATTATTTTCATTTATATTTATTTTTTATTTCTATCATTTACTTTTATACTCATTAATTTTCTTCCTTTATCTTATTTTTTATGTTAAATTTTTTATAAAAATATTCTTTATATTACTATTTTTTAAAAATATGTAGTTTGATTATATATTATTTTGTTTACTTACATGATTTGTTATTATTATTTATTTATATGAAATTCTAAACTTATCACTTTTAAATAAAATGTAAATTCATCAACATAAATTCCAACCTGAAACTCAACTCGAACCCGATTTTAAAAAATAGGGTTAGGGTTTAGGTTTTACAAATAGAGCTAGGGTTAGGGTTAGGATCGAGGTAAACCCAAGTTTCATGAGCCTGAGTTGCACCCATACTTCGGGTTGGTATCGGATCGGTTTCGGGATAGCGGGTTGGGTCAAAAATACGAATCAAATAAGATAATTTCAAAAATTTATATGTCTATCAAACATAAGTATACATCTATACTAAATTTAAATATTTTATGCTTCAATATTTCACTAATTATTAAAAAATACATAATTAAAAAACAAAACATTTGAAAATATAGTATAAGTTTATTAAAATAGGTTAATATATAATTACACATAAGGTATGTACAAATTCTTTTTATCGATTCTTATATTGTTTTCTGAATAAATTGATTCTTCTATTATTGATAGAGTTGAATATAAAAAAGTGACAATTTTGAAAGAAAATAATAATAATATTTAAATACAGGCTTATAATTTTTAATAATTAGTATATGCGGGGCGGGTCGAACTCTTCGGGTCAGGACATGATTGACCCACCTCGACCTTATTTTTGAATTCGGGTCAAAATTTCTGACTCATCCCTATACCGGGTTAAAAATATATTGGTTTTACCCGGCCAAAAATGAGTCGGGTCAAAGCGGGGCTACAGGTCGACCCGCCTCAATTCTCACCCCTACCGATATACCCCGGTTTCTCAAGCCCATGGGAACTTGAACTGTGGGACTTGAGCCTCCGTAACAAGCACAAGCCCCTTAAGGCTTGTGCTGTAGTTTTTTAAGAGACGGGCTTAAATGGGAACTCGTCCGTGAAAACTCTTCATGGGAATTCCTTCAAAAAAAATATTTTTTATTATTTTTTAAAATTCAAACCATACAATAAATTCAGAATATAATTTTGACCGTTAATAGTAAAAATTATAAAAGTCAGGTCATAGTAATTCATAAAAATGTAATGGAAGAATTTCAATGATGAATGTTGTTTTAGATATAAATAACACATATGGTGCAATTTATATAATCCAAAACGTTATATATACGTATTTTAACTAGATAAGTATAATAAAGTATTTCCATGTTATTAAAATTATGTTATGTTATTTTTATATGATAAATTTTTATTCTTTTATAATTTTTACTTATTTAATACTATATTAAATTCTGATTTGTATGAATTTTATTATTACCTGTCAAAATAATACTTTAAATATAATGTACGGTTTTCCTACGTCCCATGCGTTGGGCATTGACAATCAATCATTGCCTCGCAGCTGGTACTTTTTAGACATTTCATAAGATCACTGTAGGGATGTCAAAATCGAGTTCTGGTTTCCAAACAAAAAAAAACAATCTCCAAATACAGGTGAAATGAAGAGTCGGCTCCCGACCTTGGCGGCCAATTGTCATGAGCAAAGTCACACTTGAATCCGGGCCAAAATAGCTTCGATCAGCTAGAGGCCTCTCGTTGGATGGGCTGTATAATCGAAACAGAGTGGAAACTCATATTTTTAATTTTTTTCATTCAAAAATCTATTTTATTTCTTTTTCAATATACTTTCTGGGGGACTAACTCAATCACACAGGTGCACAACTCATTTTTTTATTTTTTTTATAATTTTTGGCACATACGTAGGGCCAACGCCTGAACATTTTACCTAATAAGTTTTATAATTAATGAATTTTATATAACATTTCTTTTAAAAGTCCAAAAAATATAAATTATAAAATTATATATAATGCATGCTTTGGCCTCCATAATAGTACAAAAAGGACAATAACATTTTAAAAAATGGAACAATATATTAGGTGCACTAAAGTTCCAGGACGTCAAGTGCGTTGGATCGGTGCCCAAATTTTTTCCATGACACTTTATCCGACTACTTTAAGAATTGGATTGACCCAAGCCGTCGGATTCGTCAAATTGTGAACCACTCATATCATGGTTCACTAGTTATTGGTCAAATTGTGAATCGCTTATATCATGGCTCACTAGTTTTTTTTTTTAGTAGTTCAACAGCAAGTTCACATCGGTGGAATTGAAAAAACCGAGAACTAGTCATGAAAATATTTCATAGTAAGATTCAATCTTCAAAACATTCCAAACGTATAATGAACTAGAGACAATGAAAGGTTGTCTTCATTAGAGGTAGGAATTAGAGCGAGTTATACTGGTCAAGGTTTGCCCAATTTTAACTTTATTTTTAAAAAAAATTATATGACCATTGTTTTATGCTGTGTCAAGAAAATGTTGATTTGATATTCACTTTTTTTAATAAATTTTAAGAGAAATTTCAGATTCATCTCAAGTTGATTTTGGAACAACCATTCAATAAAAAAATGTGAGCTGAGTACGATGGTTTTAGTAATTTATGTACATATCAAATATAAAGACACATTTATACTAAATTTAATAATATATGTTTTAATATTTTACTAATTAATATAAAAAACATGAATAAATCTAGCATAACTTTGTTAAATAGATTTACCCCATTCGTAATGATTTTTTATTTTAAAAAACATTCTCCTAAAAATTATAGTATTTTTTACGGGTGTTTTCTAGATGTTGGAATAACTTCAGCTATGTATAATAGTAATATATATATATATATATCTAAGTATCTCTTATTGATTATTTGTATTGTTGATTTAGTCAATGATAAATAATATAAGGATTTTGAAAGAAAATAAAAATAAATTTTAAAAATACGTTTATAATTTTTAATAAAGAAATATACGAGGGACAGGATGAAATTCTTTAAATTGGGATATAGTTGGCCTATTCCTTCTTATTTTTAAATTTTAACTAAAATTGCTGACCCACCTATGTACCAAGCTCACAAATATTGATTTTATTCGATTAACATGATTGAGTCCGGGCCACTTCTCAGTGATCGTGGCAGAAGAACGAGGTTACACGCACGCAACCGCCTCGCGATGAGCTATACGGTGTCATCAACAGTCCATTTGAAACTTGAAAGCCAATACGGCGATTGGATTCGTTATCATCATTTGAAAAAGCGACGTGGGTGGACTGTTTGTTTGGCCAAATATTCTATCCATAATCTGAAGAATTCTGAAAGCTTTTCCGGATATTGCGAGTTACACGTCTCTCCATGGCGCATGTATCAAAATAAAGGGTGTTGTGGTCAGTGTTCAGCCGGAAAACACGTTCCTCCCTGCCCAAAAGATTCACTACAGGAAACCAACAGCTTCATCGATCGTTCATCATGTGTGTTAAATAACAAATCCACATCCGTCCCTTCAAAAATTGCATGCTATTTTTCTTTTTGATGCGCCCTCCCGTAACATCGACAGACAATTACACCTCGACACGCGCAGTAACTTCCACGACGTGATCTGCCCGATGTGTTTTGAATGTGTCGATTCGTGGTTGGTCTCATCCGCCCAATTTCTCACTGCTTGCACGTATGGCAGTTTCATTTTGGGCTTATCCAGTTTCGTGCAGCTGGTTGCAATTGACGCACAAAAAGCACACCAACGCGATAAAAAGCGGAAAGAGTTGAGTCGAAACACTGAGCCAAAACTATGCCAGAAAAGAAAATATTAAGCTAAAACTTTCTAATTAAATTTTTTTTATTTTTTTACAATTATTTTAATTTTAATTTTTGTTATATTTTCTTATATAACTATTGTACTTTCTAATTATTTTTACATAATTATTTATATAATTAATCTATCTATTTTAATTTTATTTTTTTGCTCTTTACTATTACCCTTATTATACGATATTATTTTTTTCATATTCAAAAACTTTTAAATTCATAAAACTTTTAATCTAAAAATTTTATTACTCTTAGTACGCACCTAAAGTTCTTGTTCCGGGTCTCTGGGAGGCCGGACGGAGCGTGAGGTTGCCTATCTCGCGCCAATCTAAGCCGTGCAAGCCCGTGCAACTATGGCCAATTAATCCACATGATTGCAACTGCATTATAAAATTGAGCGTGCACCACGCACGTATGGTTTCATCGCGTTACGAGGACGATATAGCCAAAGATGAACTTAAATTACAAAAAAGGGCCTGATAATTAAAAATTTTTGCAACTATTTCTTCTTTGGAAATTTCTTACTCCCGCTGCAACCCAATGGACGGATTCGATGATAGACAAAAACGAGGGCGGCCAGCGATTTACGGATTGGATGATGGTGCGTCGCAGTGGAGTCCAACCGGTTGGAAATGGATACTTATCAGGTGCACCGGGAGCCTCAATGCTACAGGGCGCATACAATTATTTTAAAATTTTTTAAAATTTTTTTCATAAATTTATTAATTTAAATGTATTTAAAATATTTATTAATATTTATTATTTTTGAAGATTTTTAAATATTTATTTTAAATTTTAAAAAATCAGTAGCATTTTATTCCCGCTTTATCTATTCTCCTCCCGAAAAAAATGGAAATAAATAAGAAAGGACGTGGTATGTTATTCCCGCTTTATCACCCGTTCTCCACATAAAACGCTTTTGGCGGCAGCAGGGGACAGCCTACCACACTCTCTTCAAGCACTTTTCCTTGGCAGCGGCCAGCAGCACTTCAAATACTACCGAGGGAGAGTGATAGAGTTCCGCAGCATTTGGGAGTGCTTCGAGCGAAGAGAATCATGGGAGCCTTCTACAACGACGACATCTCGCTCTCTAATCAGCCCCTCCATCCCTTCCCTCTGCAAGATCGACGGTTTCTGAAGCATGTCCACGACAACGTCCACGGCAGCATCTATCTCGATCAGGTGGTTGTTATTCTCAAGATGTCTCGAGCTCTTTTATTTCTTTTTTTTTAACGGAATTTTGGAGAATTTTCTCAATCTCAGATGGTCACGGTGCTTTCAATGTCACTGGTGCGGAACTTCGGAGAATTTCCTTCCGTTTTTAGTGTTGAACGGGAAGGATTCTCGTTGTCGGAGTAGAACGCAACAGCGCTGTGAATTCCGAAGGATTTTTTATTTGTATTTTAGTTGTTTATGTATAAATGCTATATAGGATTCTCTGACTTTAATTGATTTGGATTTATTCCCTTTTCAAATATAAAGTTTCGTAAGTTTAGTTCGAAATATATTGTTGAATTCGTGTTGATTTTGATTGAAATGATGAATTCGAAGGCAAGAAACGTTTTCGAAAGGAATTACCATATTTTTAATTCGTTCCTGTTATAATATTCTCGTAGAGATGCTCCTAGATAGGTTACACTAATATTACGCTTGAACTGGAAACTGACCACCTCTTCCACAAAACACGGAAATGGCTTTTCCTTCACTCAAATATCACGAAGAGGCTTGTATTTAATGGTTGTTTTTGGTGCATTCAGACATCCAATACAACTTAAACAAACCTATGGAATCAATTCATCTAATGTAAAAAGAAAAAGAAATGACCTTAATCCTTTGAAGAGATGAAGGAGGGAAGGAAAGAGAAGAACTAGTTAGTCTCGAGCGTGTAATCTAGAGTGAGTATTTATACAAGATCATGTACCTTTTTAGTTATTAGCAAAATCCTTTTCGCTCATATATCTTGAATATAATAGAATAAGGGTGTGTTTGGTTACACACAAAACATGTTAATGAAAACTTTTCAATCAAAAACTTTTCACTCCCCATAACTACCTTTTTTTTTAATTATTTTTTCACATTTTCCTATATAAACAACCCTACTTTTCAATCATTTCCACACAAATACCCATATAACTACCCTATCTATTTTAACTTTATTCTGTTTACACCTCATTATTACCCCTATCACATCACATCATTTTCTATCAACTTGACAACTTCTACTCTGAAAAGTTTTCATCAAAAAGTTTTACCTCCAACTAAACGCACCCTAAATTTCTTTCTTTTAGATTTGCTTCTTGAAGTTAAACCGAGTAAGGTCTCAGTTATTTGATTTGACCTGTGAGTTGCACAGTCCAGTAGGTCTATCTTTCTGCTGCCGTTCTATTTTTAGGACCGTTATGTTGGACATATCTTCAATTGGAGTCTTCAGATAGCCTGATCTTCAATCAGCCACCATGGTGCATCTCAAATTGGATCGTAGTTAGTTGACCAGATTGAATTAACATGCTGCTTTCTGGTCTGGAGATAAGACCTACAAGCTGTTTGGGAAACGGGGCTGTTTCCTTCTTGCCTTTGAATGGTTATGTCAAGGTTCACACTACCTTTTTGTGGTGTGTCAAACAAAAACGTGTTTCTACACATTACCTATTTCCTTTTGCTGGACAATCTTGCAATTGAGATAACCGTTTAGCAAGAAGCCTACATTTTATGATTTAGTTAAGGAACTGAGGTTTTCAAAAGTGCCCTGTTGGGGTGATTTAACTCAACTTGCACTCAGCTTGCTTTTATCCATTATTGTCACAATCGTTATAGAGTTGCCCTATTGATTCAGAGTTCGATATTTGACTTAAGTCATGCTTTTCTCCATATACAAATCATAATTGGTTTCCTTGGATTGGATTTGCAGAGTTACATATTTGAATTTGACTACTGTTTACTGGATGGTTGCAGCTCTGTTTGAAGTTCATTGATACGGAACAATTTCAGAGGTAAGCTGTCAAATTTCCTTGGAAATGAAAACCTTACTTGAATCTCTGTTGTTGGGTTTATTTTCAAACTAACAAATTCTGAGAAACATTTTATTCCCTGGTTCAGGCTTCGTGATCTCAAGCAACTGGGTAAGTGTCATTTCCTTCTGACAAAGAATATTTTGTTTCTAAAATCAGTTATGAAATTATTAGTATGTCCATCCATCCACTTTGCCTTCGATTTTATTTTTCCAGAATCTCTTAGTTCTTGCAAATCCACACCATTTCAGTGCAAGAACTAATGTTCCAATTATTTGCTTCAGTATTTGCCCCTCCAACATTTCTTACTTAGTGATTTTCTTTCCTCTTCCCAACTAATAGTAGAGTGTTGAAAGTATCTGAGTGATTTAAGATTGGTCAGAGTCAGATGAGAATATGATAATGAGTAATAAGGAAGATTATTATGATAACGGTAATTGCAAAAATAAAGCTTTGTCATGACTATTGCTAATAGATGCAAATTATGATAGCAATGCTACAACAATAAAATTTTATCCTAAGTATGGGATGAACTACATGAATCTTGTCCCTATAGTGCTACTATACCAAAAATCATTACTCTTGAGTCCATGTTTTTGCTTAGTATCCTTGATCAACTGATCAAAATAACATGATCAGCACCTTTCCGAGTCTTGGCAGAATTGGGTACATATTTGATGTTTTTATTCACTATTGCGTATTGAAAATATGGATCCCACATTCTCAAGCCTTGTTTTATTTTAGCGTCTATGAGCAGATTTTTCTTCTCAACACCTTTTCAGGATTTGCACATATGGTTTACCCAGGAGCTGTACATTCTCGGTTTGAGCATTCATTAGGTGTTTATTGGCTCGCTGGTGAAGCTGTCCGTCAACTCCAGATGTATCAAGTTAGAAAATGTTTCTCTGGGCCTTCTCTTGTTTGCTTCCTTCTGATGCTAGTAGAACTTACAGTTCTTGACAATGTAGTTCTAACATTAGCTTGCTTAAGCAGGGTTCTGAACTAGATATTGATGAATATGATGTGCAAACAGTGAAACTTGCAGGTGAGTAGTGTTTTTTCTGTTTGATGGGATTAAGTTCAAGGATGGGATCAAATTAAGGGAGTGAACTCTTTTCGTTTGTTTTGGTGCATTTTTTCTAGGCCTATTACATGACGTAGGTCACGGGCCTTTCAGCCACTTATTTGAGCGCGAGTTTCTTCCACAGATTTTTAGTGGATGCCAATGGTGATTCTCATTTCCTTGTGTCTGCTTTTGTGTGTTTGTGTGTCTTTTATTACCAGTAGAATTTGTTTGAGTCTGCAAATTCGAGCTCTTGCTTAAATAAGGTTGGCATTCTTCTCAGTGGGAGAAGTGTACATTTACAACTTTGCTGCTCTCGTTTCAAACTCCAAATACCTTACAAAACTTTTGACACAAATTTATCTATCATTATCGTTGTCATCATAATTATCATTGTCACTGCTGCTGCTGCTGTTCTTCCTTAATTTGAGCAAATTCTTATACTTGCCTTTCGTTTTTTATGCTTATGATCTTCAGGTCGCATGAGCAAATGTCCGCAGATATGATTGACTATATTGTTGATGAACATTGTATCGACATTAACTCCAGCAAACTTAAAAGAGTGAAAGTAAGTTGCTTTTTAAAATAACTTGATCAATGCTTTACCATTGACCATTTATAATTAGTAATTTTGATAAGATATATATTTTTGGTTTTCTAAGCAGCTTTGGATCTAATATTTTGTTCTTGATTTATTTTTGGATGCCTGTAAATTGGGGGACAAAACACATTTATTTTTGTATAACTTCTGGTTCTACTCTATGCGTATGTTCAGGTCTGTGAAACTATCAAGCTGGCCCATGGTTATGATCCATGCATGTTAGGCAATCACGTTAGACCACTTTTCTGCTTCTGCATGCATAACTTGATTATAGTAGCTCTTAGTTACAAATCTTTATCCATTATGAACTGGGAAAATACATCAGAAGTCCACTCTGAATACCTATTGTCAGCAAATTTGGATTTGTGTTGAGCATTTTTCTACACCAGCAAACTGCCCAAGAGTTCTTTGTTACAGGATACTTTTTGTGTCTATGAAGCAGCAACTAGTGATGTTCTTATATGAAAAAGTAGTAAGTGATGAAGTATTATTGTATTAAGTATTAATATACAGGAATTAAATCTGAAGAACAAATGTGCTTCCATGGGAAGTCGGTGTGGATTCTTCTGAGCAGTTCGAGTTAGTTTACTTGTCGAGGCCATTTTGTCCCACGTTTTCATTTTTATATATTTCAGCTTTCCATGATTCGTTTGTTCTTCTAATTGTAATCTTTCCCTCTTTTTTGTCCAATTATTTCAACTGTTGATCTGCTGCTGCTTCTTTTTCTCTAACTTCTTATCTTTCCCGCCACTTTCAAAATGATGAAGCACCATTTTCAGTGTTATGAAAACTGAAACACTAGCGATCTTATATGGCTGCCTTGCTCCCTGAATTTTTTTTAAAAAAAAAAAATTAAGAATTTTTTTTGTAAATGTATAAGTGTCACGCAGATCTTCCCTCACAGGTGCATGTATCAATCCCTATATTTTTTATTTTCAAAAATCAAAACAAAATGCCAAACAAATTCAAAAAATTACTAAGTTTTAGAAGAAGGAGAATCTAGGTGGGGCTCAAACAATTATAAAAAATCATTTAAAAATTTCGGCCACCCTGCTTTCGATACGGGCAGCCGTAGTGGATACCAACCCAAACTGAAATAGGTATTGCTTTTTGAATAACAATAGCATTTTCTTTTGAGCAGGAAATGGTTCTTGCCAGTCATGATCTCTCAGCTTCGAATGTGAGTTATCTATTCATCTTCACAGGTTATGCTTGACTTTTTATTTTTTTTTCCCATAATTTCATCTTTTTAGAGAAACTGATTTATTTCAGTATCATGTTTTCTCTCAAAAGCTTATCATGAACACGTTCTGTTTCATCCTTTGACATTATTGAATGAAGGGCGTAAAGGAGAAGCGTTTCTTGTATGATATTGTTGCAAATGGTCGTAATGGAATTGATGTTGACAAGTAAGTGGTATTTTTGCTTGCAGCTGTTGTTTCTTGGGGCATCATCATCTAAGAAGTGGTTATTAACTAATTTTAATCCTAGATATTCATTTTTTTTTTGCAGGTTTGATTATATCATACGTGATTGCCGAGCTTGTGGTCTTGGTTGTAATTTTCAATTTCAAAGGTATCATAAAAAAAATAAAATAAAATTTCAGATACATTTTGTATGTGAATTGTGGATCCTACTGCATGAAATGACAGTTAATTACTACATGGAAGAACTTTGATGTTCTAGTTGGTGGATTTTGTTCCTTGCAGATTAATGGAGGGCATGCGGGTTATAGATGATGAAATATGTTATCGTGCCAAGGAATGTCAGTATTTTATTGAGTATGATGTGAATGATTGATGTATTAACGATTATGTAGGAATGCTGTTATTTTGTGTTTTTCCTCCTGCTTATGCTTGGGTAATTGGTCTGTAGATCTCACAGTTTCCAAACTTTTCACCACCCGGGCAGATCTTTACCGAACAGTATATACACATGCAAAAGTAAAGGTAGATTGCAGTTCCTCTTCTATCATTTATTTCCTGATTTCAAAAGATAGTGTCAGATTATCACTTGTAGAAGTGGGCTTCCTTTCATGATTGCTTAACATGGTTCTAGTTTTAAATGCACCTGTTACTTAATTGATGCCATTCATCTGCAGGCAATGGAGCTTATGTTTGTAGATGCTTTAGTAAAAGCAAATGATTATCTGAAAATATCTTCTTGCATAAGCAATCCAGCTGCATACTGGAAGGTTTTGTGGAACTGTTTACCATTTTGGTGTTTTTACTTTCGTGTAGATTTTCTCCAGAGTTTGCTCATTTTGACATTCATTTGGCTACAGCTAGATGATACAATACTAAAGACTATAGAAACAGCTCCTGACGAAGAATTGAGGGAGTCTAGAGATTTGATACTGCGCATCCGCCGCCGGGATTTGTACCAGGTACTAGCATTATCTTATGCATAAACTTACATTACTTGCTAGTTCTGTAGTTGTGGGCAATGCATGTGACCTTTGTCGGTAGGTTTGTGATAATCTGCATGTCAATAGAAGCCTCGTTACCATTAAGTGCTATTAATTTCTCTTTGGATTTCACACAAAAGTTTGTCAATGGTATGTTCTGAAATGGGCAAAAGAGGACTACAGAGAAGTAGAGGAAAAGAGAGGATAATTTGGTGCAAATGGAATAAGGATTAACAATTAAAAACAGAGTGAATAAAAATAAAACTAGTAGATTTTTATATGAACAGACGAGGAACAGTGGTTACATTAACATTACTTGAAAAGGGCAGGGAAATTTTCGCCCTCTTTTCTCCATTCTTAAAATGGAGCCTACAAATTTTATTTTTTTTTAGAATTGACTATGTTGATTTTTAAATTAGGTTGGTGACTACATGTCTTCCTTGCTATTTAATGAGTCCCATCTTTTCAGTCACAGTTTTTTAGCAAATGTGCACTAACAAATTTCTTCTCCTATTACAAGGCAAAAAGCTAATATGTGGTTAAATCATATGAATCTTCTGTTCAAGATGCGAATCTTGTTTTGTACATCTTCTAAACATTAAGCTTCCAGGTTGTCAGGGATGTCAAAAGATACGGTATTATTTCTCTCACATCAAAAGTAGAATATTGAAGTTGAGGCATTGCAGGAGAAAACAAGGAGTCCGTGACATTGGCAGATATGGAAACCATGTTTCTTTCCATGGAGGATAGTCATAATCAGTGTCCACTTTATTGGTAACTAAGTATATATTGGTGGTACTGAAAAAATATATTATCACTTTTTTTTTTATGATCTGTCCCGGTTTGACGACCTGGGACTTAACGCTGTCACCAGGTCTCGAATGTGGGATCACGGGTTTAAAAAGTATATTATCATTTTTATAGTCGAACTTAATAAGCAAATTAAAAAATAAAAATCTTAAAAGTTCTAAAATTTAATAAAAATCTATGATAAATTAAGATAAATTTAAATATATATATATATATTTAAACCCAAAATATTGGCTCAACTATCAACATTTTTAGTGACTGATGATGACAGATGAAAGGCCTATCTATACAATGGGTTCCATTGGTTTCAAATGTCTAATCTCTTGGATTTTACTAACTATGTTACTTTTCATTAATCTAAGCCACTCATTGTGTTTAATGATATTTGTTTAGTTCAAATACAAAAAATCACCTTGTTTGGATACTTTTGTTGGCCACTTCAAACTCGTGAGTCGGTCCACAAAGTATCCAAATAAGGTGACTTTTGATATCTTAACTAAAAAAGCAGCATAATTAGTATTTTGTTTCTTCTGAGGTTTAGCTTAAGTCCCATTCTTTTTTTGGCAAATGGTGGCAAACATTACTGTATTGTCTTTTGATGTTGAATACATCCAGTCTGGGCATTTTGATGATTGCTCAGTGCTGAATAATTGTTTAGAAAACATAAAAGAACTGCAATCGGTATTTTGTTTGTTTTTACTATGTGGTAAGATTCAATTCAGTTTTTTATTATGTTGAATTCACAACATTTTTTCCTCCATATGGTTAGATTTAATACTCTTTTGGCCGTAAGTTTGAGAAATCTCCTCACCAAAAGATTTATGGTGAATGCTTGTACACATTATAATGACAATATTTTACTTCTGTTTAATATTTATCTCATTTGAACTTTCACTCAAGCATTTTCACATTGGCAGTTTTGCAATGAGTATGCTGTTCCGAAGGATAAACTAGATCACTTCAAAGACATCACACCTCAAGACATAATTTGTTCCCAGGTTTTTGTCCACTATGGCTGTTCTTCTATGTTCTTTCTCGAAGTACTATGGACAAACTCATGGTTTCTTGATATTTTACTTGGTGAACATTTGGTATATTTTGTAGAATGTGACAGGAGTACAGCTAAGAGAAGAGGATGTTGCTGTGAGCAATGTCAAGATAGACTTAACTCGTGGAAAGGATAATCCCCTCAATTGGTATTTTTAATGAGATTTGCGCAGATCTTATGTTGATGTTTTGTACAATGTCTTTCTTTTAGTTTGGAGAATTTATTCTGTCGCACTAGCATTAATGGAATCTGTTTGGTTTTGTGCATGATGGCCTCATCCAGCATCAAGTTTTTTCAGGTATCATGACTTTTTCCATCCTTAGGCCTTTGGATGCTGTCTGGATTGGTGTTTTTGGATGCATTTGAGTCTTGACCATTTCCAATCTCTTCTTGTGCAAAAGGTTTTGTATCTTTTTTATATTAGAGAAGAAAAAGGTCAATACATGTCCACCATGACTCACACACGGAAGCGGGAAACATGTTGATTTACAGGAATGTGTATTTATTGTTTCGTCCTCACCTTGGAGCATGCACGTTTATAATCCTGATGAGATCCTTTTTTCCTTTTTACTATCAGCTTGTTAAGTCTTCTGAAAATGGAAATGATATGCACGCACGATAGATCAAGGATGTAATCCCTGTTTCTTTCTTTTCTATTTCTTTCCTTTCCTTTCTTCCTTGTATGATACGGGTGCACAGCATGTGAGCATTTCAATTGCAGTGTCACTACTTACTAGACATTGCCAAATAGAGAATGTGTACTAATTGATGAGTTGGTGACAACTTCATCATTGACCATAACAACCCTAAAGTTCTGAAGGATAAAGAGAATGAATTCTTGGATCATGCAGCATCAATATACTTTCACACAAGAACATTACTCTTGGTTTAGTAATTTTTTTTTTTTAATTCCCCATGTAAGATTACTCCATAATGGTATGATAGTTTAAGTCTCAAAAGATCGTCAATGAAGGTTTGATGGCCTAAATGATCTATGGTTTGGTTTAGAATGTTTCTCATGATATATTGCAATAATGGTCTCGAATCTGTGGTCAACTGCAATTTGTTGGGATAGCAATTGCATGATGACATTGTGATGGATATTTCAAGTATTGCTTTACCTCTCTCTCTACATATTCACACTGAATGATGCCATTTATACTTGTTTAGTTCCTCTTCCATTGTCATCTAATGTGAAAGCTGGGGAAAAAAGGAAAAGAAAACAGCGGAACAACAGATTATAGCTTAAAAATGCATTGTGAATGCTATCATTATTCTTGATGTTTTGTAATTCACGTGCCTGTGTTAACATGTTGCATCTATTAAGAAGGTAAGGCACCCTAACGTACCGATAATTGTCAGAAATTAGGATGTCCACTTTAAAGATGGATGGTTGAAAGAGAATTCCAGTAAAACTTATCACATTTATATTTTATTGTCCACAAACTGGCAGGCCTTGCCCATTTACTGGGGATGAGATTGATCTTATTGCCAGTGATTTCCTACTTGGGTAAAATAAAATAAGCTTAGGTTGTTTGTTGTCTGTGCATTTGCTTGGTAAACATGCTTTTTAACTCTTTTTCCTGTACAGGATTATGACAGCTCAGAAAAATTTTCTGTTTCTGATGATCGCATTAGCCACTTGCTACCTTCATATTGTCAAGATCGAATAGTGAGGGTGTACTCAAAGAAACCCGAATTGGTTGGTAGCTTTTTTGAGGAATACACAGTTTCGACTTGTGTAAAATGGAAGGTCATCTCTGTGGCTGAGTTATCTTGCTGTGGGCATGTTTCATATCCATGCTTTCCTACACCCTTTATCTAACCTTATCTGATGTGCTGGCTGTCCATCAGCTGACCCAGATTTGTGTCTGGCCAATCGGATGAGTAAAAATATTCACATATCAGCTGCCTTGATATGGCTCGGATCTTGAGGCATGACTGCATGATGATGACTTCCATCTTATACTCAAAATTAATCAACAGTCATCACAATTTATTTATTTTTCTATTTTTGCGTTGTGTATATTCTTTTACAGGTAGAAGCCATTTCTGAGGCATTTGAGAACTTTCAGCTGAAAATGTATGGGATTAAAGCACAAGTACATGCAACGCCAGAGAAGAAAAAATGTCGAAAGAGATGATCTTCTGCTGTTCTTCCACTACAGAATGGTCTCTCTCATTGGTCGTTACTTCAACAATCGCCACAATATTCAAAGTGTTTATATATAGAGAACTTCAACGGCAAAAGTCAAAAAGTTTTCTACGCAAATGATTAGATTGGAAAGAAAAAAGTACATACATTAGCGGAAAACAAGAGCATTATCCTAACAGTAGTATTAAAGGGGAAAAAATGAACAATTGAATAAAAATTTAAATACATACGGCTGTATCCTTCGCTTGCGCTGATTCAACATGTTAGTTGTGACAGAAAGAGAGCATTTAATGGTGCTGTGCCCATAATGTGAACTCTGCATGTTCGCATGTCAATTTGTTCATGTTGATTTCATTAATACCAGCAACGAAGAAATAGCTGAGCTAGCCTATGCCTGGCTGTGTAAATGGGGTGCTGTTTTAAAAGCGGCAAGCTACATATGTTTCCCGTTGAATACGTCTAACGATGCGAGGAGAGTTGTTGTCTTTAGAGTAGTATGTTCATAAGAAATGATTATTACACCTTTAGATAAAATCATTCCAAGCCAATCGAGATGGTTGCGGCGAAAAATGCCTGGTCCTTGTCCTAGCTAATTAGCAAAGCTGTCGAGCAAGGTATGTGATTAGATGGATGCCTTCTTGCCCTGTGTGGTGAGCCTTCTGTCATTAAGTCGTCCCGATGAGCTGCACCTGAAGAACCAGGTAGGTGCTAGTACGAAAACCGTCATTTGGAGCCATTAAGGCACCCTTCTTGATGGAGTGGTGCAGTTGTATACATTAGGGTGCATTGAGCCTTAATGTACTCAGGTGCCTATAATTATTTTTAAAATTTTTTTTTTACACAACCGTTTATCTAATAAGTGTATTTAACATGTGTATTAATTTTTACTATTTTTGAAGTTTTTTACATATTTTTTTTATATTTTTAAAAATTAGTCACATTTTAGTAGTATATTTGGGGACACTGAACCTTAATGCACTGGGTGCATTCGATTCTTCCACCTTGATGAAACTAGCCATAGTGTTTTGTCCTCCCATGGATGTTACATGGCCCAGTCATCCTCCGATGTTTTTTTTTTCTTTCGGATGGCCCTGCCGCATGATGACTTAATCGTGCATGTTCGAAGGTACGCTCACCGGTCACCGGCGTCCCGATCTGTGGTGAAGAAAAGAAAGGAGGGCTTGGTTGGAGAAAGAGAGAGTAGATCTCCCCATGCCCAGCGAAGAGCATGCAGCCAAGGGTCAGACCGTCAGAATAACCACGAGAATAAGATCCTTCCATGTTATATTTCAACAAAAAAAAATCCTTCCGTGTTAATCTTTCTTGGGTAAAATTGTTCACCGGAAGTTGTCGAATGATCCACGTTATTGCGTGGGCGGCTACATCATGTCCTTGTACTGTGGAAATGGTGCCCATGCAGCTGGCTGTCCCGACAAGAAACAAGCATTCACCATCATAATCAAGTGGCTGAGATCCGAGTGCCCCACCTTGTTTATAAAGAGACAGCGATAGACTAGGGAGAAATGATATTGGAGATTGGAACCATCAGTAGCTCACAACGAATCGTTTTGGAGGTCGAATGCTCACTAAGATGAATTGAATCGTTTTAGAAGTTCACAGCAACCCAGCTTTTGCTTTTCCCTAAACGAGGCAACACTTCGAATTTTGTCATGCTTTGCTGGTTTGATTCTGCTCTCCCTACAGCATTAATGGAAAGATCCTCCTTCAGTTCTATTGGCACGGCAACTTTTCAATTGATCTACGCCCGTAGATCGTTTCTGTTCTCAGATGCGATTTACATGGTCGATTTGGTCATGTTTTTCCTCTAGGACAATATCATCGGCTAATAATTCATCTTCGTGCTTGTCAGATATTCTCTAGGTTCATGCCCCAGATGCATAAAATAAAATAAAAAATGACAGGTTCGGATAATACGGATTGGTCATAAATATAATAGAGGGAATGGATTTTAAATAGTAGAGGAGTTTCACGGAGCGTTCCTGATCTCCTAATAGCATCATGAATCCTGCTGTGGAACCGTGTTTGTACGACGATGTGGTACTGGCACCATCCCGTATCGAACCAATGATGCGAAAATAATGCGCCTCCAAAGATAGACATTATAGAGAACGCAATGACATGCAGTTCACCCGTTTAATACCCTCACAAGACGGCCCCACACCAGAAACTCAAGTCACGCCAGATGAAACCGGCCACTAAAGGAAAGCATGTGGGGGACTGGACTGGACTGGACTGGACTGGACAGCCATATTTGATACACCGGCGTCTTGTCATTGTCATGCTCATGCCCTCTGCCTTCCATGTGCAGCTGCAAATCCATCCGTTGGATGGCAGATCTCCCGAAGGCCATTCCCTCGCGGCAGGGCCTACGGCTACAGTCGGAGCAGTTCTTCTGCAAGTGGCGTGTCGGCTGGAAAGTCGGTAGTACCACGGGCCGACGTACAGTCGCCTGTAGGCCTTCACGCCCCAGCCCACCTCATACGGGCCTACTTCTTGATCGCATGTGAAACCTCCGCCAAGTTATCACGTGCGCAGCGTGACCCATGTTGATTGGGCCCGAATTGGATCCCGGATGCACCATACTGCAATTGGCAGATGATTTCGGCGAACGAATCCGACGGCTAGTATCATCAAAGGGGTGGAGGTTTTTGAGCGATCGAATCACCGCAGTCGCCACCTGCCATACACACGTGCGCGATCACGATCATCAGAATTCAAAAGAGTCGTCATTCTGAATATCCGTTGCAGAGGCAAAAGCGATGGTAACAGACAAATCTCTCCCCATCGGCCGCGTCTTTGATTTTTTTTTTATAAGCCGGGCGAGAAAAGGACAGATGCAGAGGTAAACTGGCCCGGCTGATCTTTCTAATATTTCATTATCTTTCTTAATCATGTCATAAATTTATAAAAGTAAATCTGCTGACCCTTCTCGTGAATCCTAAAAATCTTTTCAAAAGAAAACCCAAAAGACAAATTTACATCACATGCTTATCCTCCCCACGGTCAGAAACATTGATACTCTAGCAGACGGCGCCAGCCCATACGCTCTGCATAACCGCTTCTTTATGCGACGAATCCGAGTGGCCGTCAACGGAATCGCTAATTCGAATACCTAATTCGTTTTTTAGGTGGTTTTTTTTTTTTTTTTTTTTCTTTTGTCATATCCGACGGCTATCTGAGATGTGGGACTATGATGGACGGAGTAGATGTGAATTTTGTTTATGCAGATGTACGGCTTTATCTCTGACAAAAAGCACCAATCGCACCAGGTCGGGGCCCTACACGCGGCAAACTGGAAAGGCAGAGTCACAGGACAAAAAGCCGGCTCTAGAAAAAGTCGTTCACGGGAAGCTTCAAATCATGTGATTTGGAGCAGGACCAATCCCCCGCTGTCTCCCCTCCCTAGCCCTGACGGCCCCACATAAGGTCGCACATGAAACCAGCAGGCATCACATGCAAACCCTTTTTACTCTCAAATCATTAATTGGTTCTTCTCCCAACCGTCTGATCCATGATCAGATGATCGCATGATGGTTTTCCCTTCATTCTTGAAATGAGGTACATAGTCAATGAAAGGCACCTTCAAAGGCTCGTAGTTCGCCGTGTGAATCCACAGAAAGCGAATAAGCTATTTTTTAATGGTTAATTTAGAAAACCAATAATGTTAATTAGTCCAACTAATAGAAATAATTAAAAAAAGTAAAAGCATTCAAGTTAATAATAAGTCAATGGAGAATAGAGAGGGATAAGAAAATAGTGATGATGATGATGAGGCTGATTCAAATCCTCCGAAAGTGCGCCGCCCGTGGCATTTGCAGGGGCCCGATAGCGATGGTTCAATTGCGGAGGTGTTGGTTCAGTCATACACGTAAATGCAGATAAAGCCTGCCCGAATCCGTTAACTGTCAAACATTGAATATAATGCTATGCTAGCACTATGACATTATTTTGCTTTTCTTGAAGAAGCATTTTATTTGACGACTTCACGTAATTCCCTCCTCCATTAGTACTCCAATGGATCGTAGCATTTGAAAATATTGCCATGCTAAGGACAAATCGCTCACTTGGAAATATCTGTTACTTCATGCGTGTCTTCTCATTAAGTGCATATTCATTGGCCGAATAACTTTTTTTTATTTCTACGTTATTTTAATATACAAATAACAACATCTAAACCACTCATTGTGCTTACCCTGACATTCTAAACTTTCGATGAATCTCCGTTAAATTTATTTAATAATTATAAATTAGAGAAATAATCTTATTAGCCCTGACTTATTTAGCCCACTTCAAAAACTTATTATTATTATTTTTTTATTTTTTTCTTCGTGTACTTGTTTATCTCAGTGTATTTAATATAGAGCAAATTTCAAATATACCTACAACTTTTATCCTTAATTTCAAATATACTCATTAAGTATCAATTCTTTCATATATATACCCACTAATTTAGGATTGAAACAGGCTAATCTAAATTCAAAATTAAGATTAAAACAGGCCAACATACCTGACACAAATAAACTCAACTCGCATATATTCATTTGTTATAAACTTATAAACATATTTTTATCTTATTTTCATTTTCTTTTAAAATTTTAACATGATTTATGATTACTTACACTCTAATTTAGTTTTAAAATCATGTGATGTAATAATTAGTAGGCAAGTTTGATATAAATAAGATTTTATACTAAATAAATATACAGAATATCAAAATTTTCAAATTTAGCATATTTTCTATTCGAATTAACAATTCAAGATGAACCCAAACTTCACCAATTTTTCAAAAAATGTAAGGTTTAGGTTTGGTCAAATTTTATTGTGACGTAATATAATGTGCATAATGGGGCAAGAAGTTTTTTTCAAAAAAGATTAAGCTTGAGTAAATCTTGATTCATATATATCCTGGCCTGATTCACAAACCCATTCTAAATATGTATTGTTCTATCGTTAAGATTGTTTTGTTAGTTACTTTATTTTATCCGTAGAAAAAACGATATGTGTTCTCTCTAATCTATTTCATATAATCATCGACTTACTTTACTTCTTGTGTTTTATATTTTATCTTTATCTTTTTCTAAAATTTGTGTGGGTTGATTTTATTTAAAAAATATAGATAGGAAGATAATAAAAAGTAAGAGCATGATTATATACATCATGATGCATTTTACGCTAAAATATAACATTTGCTTATTTTTACAATTGGTTATATTTTTTTTATTTTTCTTCATAGACATATTTTCCTAAATGTATTCAATATGTATACAAAATTTTGTCATTTTACAATAGTTTTATATATTTATTTTTTAAAAATCACAAATTTCAAGGGCATTTAAGTCAGTTTTTATTTTTAAAAAAACTTTATTTTTAAAAAATCAAAAATAAATATGTAAAAATATTGTAAAATGATAAAAAATTATATAAGATTAAATATAATTAGGTAAATATGTTTATGAAGAAAAATAAAAATATAGCTAATTGAAAAAATAAATGCATGTTGTATTTTAAACTTAAAATACATCATGATGTACATAATGAGTCTCCAAGGAGTAAAAAAGAAATGTCATGCTACAAGTTCGCCAGCATGGCAACAATTATCTAAGTTCTTGGGCACGATACGACACTTGGTTGGCTCCATAATTAAGATATTCAATTTAAAACAAACTAAATAATACCCTCAATAATGACTTCTTCTTTTTTTTTTGATAAGGACTCAATAATGACTACTGAGCAAGGCAAGCATGGGTGAGAAGTCACATGTATATATAATTGTATGATACTCCACAGGTGAGGCCCCACCCTCATTGAGAGCCAGGTGGTGAATTGCAATAAAAGGTTATAAAATGAATTGCACATAAGATATATTCGAGCTGAGGTTGGTAAGCTTGGAGTGGTCGCTACATGCGTTACCGTAGTCAATTGGTTATTATTCTTCTCACACAAATTCCCCAAAATCATTCCCTTCTAATCAACTAAAATAGTAGTTGATAAGAGACCAATTAGTCATATTTCTAAAATGCCCATTATCTAATTTAGGTGGGCGTCATCAATCATAAAAGAATAAACCATCTGAGGACATTAGGTGGAATAGTATATAAACAGCTAATCCTAGTTCCTACCATTCCACAAGTAATGTTTAAACCTTACGCTTCTAACTGTTGCGTGACCCACGGCACCCCGTTTTCCAGCATCAGCATGACAAAAGAAAGATCCGTGCATCAAGAGTTCATTGACCGTGCAGCAAAAAGACCCAAACCACCAACCGACCAACCATCGGTGTTGCAGCATTTGATGGTGGAGACTCGGAGAATTCTTCTCCTAACTTGTGGCATATGATGCATTGAACACATGGAGTGGATGTAGTTCAATCCGTACCGTTAATGTCCATGGGCCCATTGAAGATGTGATCACCTAGGACCGAAAATCGCCAGCATTTGGCTCTCTGGATCTACCTGGAACGTGCGACGCGATGACGGTGTTTGATGGGACGCCACAGGCTAAAAATGTAGCAACGACTGTCACTGATAGGTCCCAAATCTGAGGTGGTCCTCCAGTGAAGATTTAAACAGCATCTCTTTTTTCTTTTTTCTTTTTTTTTTTTTTTTGAAAAATAAACAGCATCTCTTGTAACAGAAGGAAAAGTGAATTTATTGAAGATATTTATAGTAATGGAAAAAAGTAAAGCTGCCATGATAAGTAATTTTCGAATTTGTTATCTTGAATGATTTGGCACTGCGTTCTACATGGCAATGAATCCCGCTAGAATTAAGTGAGCAACTAGGGTTAATTCAATTTGAGATTTCCTCAGCCTAACTTAATGCTCATTAGAAAATTCTTACTTTAACCTAATTCTAACGCTATTTATAAAATCTAAATTTATTTAGAAAAATTAAGATTAGGTCAAATTTTAATTAAAATTTAGATTGGTAAGTTTTTTGTTATAATAAGTTTACAATGTAATATGAATATATAATAACTATTTAGCTTCGTAAATGAATAATAATAATAATAATAATACATAGCTTAATAAAATTCAAAACATAATAATCTATATTTATAGGACAATTTTAGCTTTCGAAAATAAGATAAAGGAGAAAATTTATAAATAAAAATAATATAATTTATAATTTCAATGTGGCAATTGTATATTTAAATATAAATATAAATAATGTATAATACATACTATAAAGAATGTTGTTTATATATTATATATATTATAGAAGGAAAATGACTTAAGCTTTTTAAGTCAAGGTTTTTTTGAAACTCTAAGCCTCGTAATTTACAAATGGAATTCCTCCAATTTAGTCATTCCAAAAGCAAACTTAGAAACTACCGTGTTGATTATCTTCATCAATACCACTTTACCATGCAACCGCTAAGAAGGAGCTTAAACCCCCATGAGAGTCTAGCTAAGTAGTTTCCCTTGATAGTTTAAAGCATAAAGATTAATGTAAATGCTAGAAAGATGATGGATGTGAATGTAACAAGGTTTGGAGCAGTAGTTGGATATTGGAATAGGTCTTTTGTAGTAGCAGTTGTTGAAAAGAGACAAAGATTTTAAACTCATCAGAAATGGAAGCAATGACTCTTTTCTGAGAATAAATTGAATTCGAGAATTTGATTTTAAGAGAGTAGAAGTGGTGTGTACCTTTACGACCCTAAGCAACACACGGATGTTGGAGAGAGGCGAGGTTAAACTATTAGCCTTTTAAACATTAAAAAAAAAACAAACTTAAAATCTAATTTATATCAAATTGGCACATACCAAATTAGGACTAGATTAGCCAAAGTTTCATCCATAGCGCTTTAGTTAGTGTTAGGTATCAAAATTGGGTGGAGGCAACTTGTGAAATATCCATAACTCTAACTAGTTTTGACCAACTATATTAATTTTTCATAACATGTGATAAAGTGGTTAATAATTTTGACTCAAAGTCAAAAATAAAGTCAAAGCAATTGACCTTGTAATGGCCCGACTCAACTTACCTTTCTCGCATATATTATTTATAAAATGTAAATATATTTTTATTTTATTCTCATTTTTTCAAAAAATTTGTATTATTTATGCCCAACTATACTCTAACTTAATTTCTAAAATTATATCTTATAATTATTAACATGTACGTTTAATAAAAATAAGATTTAGACGAAACGAGTATTTAAAATATTGGAAATTTTAAAATTGACTTGAATTTTTAACCTATATTAATGATTCAAGTTGCGAATCGAATTTTCTATGACATATGTCCCGTTAACTTGTTTTAATGAATTTAGTACAAATCTAAACTTAATAATGTTTGTTGTGATTAATGCTGATTTATTTTCACTAATTAGTACATATTGAGTCATTAAATCTATAAATTTAACATAAATATCATTTTATATTTGATAACTATACCTAATTTTAAAACTACCGCATTTTTTTATTACTTAGATTACAACATAAATATAATTTTTTTGATGTAATATAAATACAATTTTATATTTGATAAGTATACAAAATTATTTTAAAACCGGTGCACTTGCTTACGTTTTCGACTTCAATTCTCAATCTAAGACCAACCCAATTTTGACCTAAGTACTATTGAAAAAAATTGAGGGTCGGATCGATCATCTTATCTCAATAGGTTATAAAACATAGGGTTAGAAAACAGCTTTCGAAAAAAGAAAAAAAAAAAAAAAGGTTAGAATTGGGATGGCCTTGACCCATATTACCCGCGCCATTTATCGCCTACTAGTATCCAATACAAAAAGGAAAGAAATTGATGCTATGTTGGATTCGATCTTGATTCTTGATACAAAAGCACACGTGCCGGCGGTCAATTTTGTCACACTCCTAAATCCAAACATCTACGATTAAATAATAATAATAAGAAGAAGAATAATAAACAACAACAACAACAAATACATTTGTACATAAATAACTCATGGTTTCAGAATACAACAGGTAGAAAAGAAAAAAAAAAAATAGGTGCCAAATTGGAATATGAAATAGCGATCACAAAGTAAATATAGAATGATTGAGATTATTTGAAGAAGGGGTAGCTTCCTTCGTTCGCAAATTGTGAGAAAGTAATACATCGATTTCATTGCTTTTAATCAAATATGCATAAGTGGCGTCTTACAAAAGGAATAAACAGGGAACAGTGTTACAGATTGAAAAGAAATAATGCATGGTATGGGATGGGATGGCATGTTATGTTACATAGTGGTAAAAACGTGAAGAGGTGGTTAGAAAAAGAAAAATAAAAATAAGGTATAAAGTTTCATCAATATTATATATGTATTTCTAAGTTTGTCTAAATTATAAAATGCCTACTAGATTTGCAAAAATTACTGGCATGTCTCTTCCGTTAGAGTTTTTTGTAAATTGATAATAATACCCTTTAAGCTAAGGAATATATATACGTAATTTTTGAAAATATTATAAACACATTTGCATAAGATTTAAAATAATAATATATGTAAAAATATAAAAATAATAAAATAACAAATACGAGTACAATATTTGTGAATATTGCAAGTGTATAGCTTGTCTTAAAGTGTGTTTTCGTTGTTTTATAAAAAATCCTAACGGTATTCTAATGAAAGAAACACGCTTGCAATCTTATGCAAATGTTATTATAGACATATTTGCAATTTTAGTAAATTTAAGGATAAGGCTGCTATATTAGTTAAACATTGGAGGCGGATATGTAAAAAATTCACAAATAAAAATAAATAAATAAATAAAAGAGGGAAAGATGAAGTGGAGGTGAGGTTGTGGTGAGGCAAACCATGTGGCCACATGGATCATAATAGGCCTGGGATGACTCTTTCTCTCTCATCTTCACTTCATTATTTCTATTTCTAGAAAGCGAAGCAAGGAAAGAGCTCTCGAGCAGGGCGAGAGAGATTGGCAGGAAGTAAGGCAATGAAAGAGGAGAGAAAGGAGGAGGAACGCAACGTAGCAGAGCAGTAAAAGCACGCACTCACACAGCATACACAGATATCGAGAGAAGGAGAGGAAGAGGGATTCAGAGAGAGATGAAGGAAGGCAATGATGGGTTCGTGAGAGCAGATCAGATCGATCTGAAGAGTCTGGATGAGCAGCTGGACAGGCATCTGAGCAGGGCATGGACGATGGATAAGAAGCGGGAGAACCTCGAGGAGGAGAAGAGCCGGCCCGTTACCAGACAGGAGTGGGAGATCGACCCTGCCAAGCTCGTTATCAGGAGCGTTATTGCTAGGGGAACCTTCGGCACCGTCCATCGCGGGATCTACGACGGACAAGATGTCGCTGGTCAGTTACATTCTTAGATTCTTCGCACCTGATTGCTAAACTTTTTTTCTTCTTTGCTTTTCTTTTCCTGATTTCGATTTGGCTTTCTCTTGCTTATCCATTTGGAAATTTCTCCTTTTTTCCTGCCATCTCCTGTGCCACTAGTATTTTACTTATTTACTAATTCCTCTATTTTCTCGGTCTTTATTCTTTTCTTGTTTAAATAGAAGACCCATTTAGTTTTCCTCCCTCCCTCTCTCTCTCTCTCTCGCGCGCGCGCGCGCGCGCGCGATCGCTTCCCCCCTTTTTTTCGCTCGCGTACGTTTTCCTTCTCTCGAATAGACGCATATTTTTTTATTTTCAGTTTGTTCACTTCTCCAGTTTTTTCTCTTCATCTCTGCTTCTTAGCAGGTTACAATTTTTATTTTTTCATTTTATATAGAACAGTGAAGGTAGGTGGGGGATTTGCGGAAAAGGAAACAAAGTTAGCTCTTCGACGGCAATTCGCAGTTAGAAGCTTTCTTTTTCTTGAAATTTGCTTTTGATGTGCTCAAGAGACCTGTATGAACTTCATCTGAGTGTTGTGGTAGCCGTTACATGCCCTCCCCTGTCTTTCTCACTTCATCTCATTTATGAGGCATTCGATCGGTTTTACATGAATAGGAATGTATTCTATTCCCCATGCTCATGGGTTTCATCTTATCAATCTTCGTATTGGTGCTTTTTGAAAACTTGAGATTCATAACCCATGACTTCTGCTTGTGGAAATCCGTGGCATTGCTGAAAGGTGTTGCTTTTAGGTAATTGTCATATGCAACTCGACAGCTGTTTTGGTTTTGGTCTGTTTGTGATGCTGACTTTTGTCTCGTGAGAGGCGGGGGAGGTGGCGAGGACTGAGGTGGGATGGGCCCGCTACAGTAGACTCCTGCTCGATAAAAGGCCAAAGAAGTGAACGAGCCACATAAAGGAATGAGGACTTCCATGATCTGAAATAGAGAGGAATATGTCTCTGTTTTTATAAAAATTGAGCACAATTCAAATTAATATCAACTTCGTTTAGTCTATGTTCATTTGATCGAATCTGATCCAGGTGTTGGAGTTAAATAATTGAATTTGTGGGTCATCTCTGTCACCCTAGTGAGATAATGGGATAGTTTATGAGTTTAGACATGCAAATTTTCAGTGAGGGGCAATGGTTATCTGATTGATTCAGACCCTTCTTTTCTTGTGGAGATACACTTTTGTTTCTGGAATGTTGAGCTGTTAATTCGAATTCAATAGTTGTCGAGCGTGTCTAGTGAGCTGCCAATTTGTGTGCTTTAAACCTCCTGCTTCCTTTTGTTCATCTTCACAATTCCTTGTCTGTGCTCTGTTTCACTAATAAATCTGAGCTACCTCTGCAAATGGTCATCAGGAATTCAGCTTGAACCATGCTAGTGGGGTACATGCTTAACCTCTAGATTCCATTATACAATTATTCTAATAATCTTGCTTATTATTTAGCTTGTAATTTCCAAAAGACAAGAAACACTTTTGGTGGATATTGGCATTCATCCTGAATTATCTACTCTGTTTTGTGACCACTGGAAACACTTGTTAAGAGTAGAAAATCCAAGAAATCGATCTATCTTTTTTCTCCTTTCTGAATTGTGTATTAGCAAACATATTTTTTTTGTATACTGGATGCTTTCTACACTTTATATGACATGTTGGAAGATTTATTAGTAACAGTGAAAGGCACAACTGAAAAAAAGTTCAAATGAGCTCATTGATTGTACCCTACTAGCTTGAATAGTACTAAAAATGGGTGTGGCTCTGGTTGGTTTGGAATTCATCCAACTCCAACCTCAATCACAGAAACTCCATCCAACTCCAGCCGATTCAGTGAGTTAGGAGAGAGTGTTGAGTGGTAGTAGGGGATTTGCCGCTGGCAACAAATGTTGGTGTCTTGGTAGGACGAATAACTGTGGACCATCTCTTGGGCAACTTTTATAAATATTTAGTGTTCTATCAGGTCCTCTAAGAGGTAGACCTGACAAAACTAACCTAATCCAATCCAAAATTTAAAACTAACTCAACTTGAACCTGAAGGGCTCAACTCAATATCTATAAATTTGTATAAAAAAAAAAAATCTAAAAATTCATACCATGCTGACTGGAAAGTCAGTTGAGTTGATTGGTCTCAGGTTGGAACTGACCCAAGTTAACCCTCACCTAGATATGATATGCTGTAACTTGATCTGCTTCAAGCGTGTTGTCTGGATGAAAAGTTATCACAATGTTTGTGTGGCCTTTCACCAACATGTACTACTCAGCAGAAGCTAACAATTTCTGTGTTTTTGAAATTCTGGACCATGTTATGATCTTCAAATTACATGCTAACTGGACAATGATCCTCAATTTTTCATAAAGAGGGTGGTGTGGGGTACAGTCCTTGGCACATATGTTCTTAGGAGTAACAGAGAATAATGCATTAACTACAAATTCTTACCTAGGTGCAAATATATTCTGACATTTGTTGGCCATTCATAATTCTTTGGCATTGGGTTTGAATCCTCTCTATTCTTTTATGCATTTTCTTGTCATCATCTTTTTGCAAACACATGCTCATGCACGCAAACACACTGTCCCTCACACTAATGGTCAGAGTTAGAAGAAATGTGCAGCAGTGCTATCCTTTTTTTTTTTATTTTGGCATAGGGTGGCCGCATATGTATTTTAGATTCTGGTTCTAGAAATGCTTTATTTCCCCTGAAAACTGCATTCTAGCTACAGTTTTTTGAAAGAAAATCTATTCCCTTTGTGATGTGATGTAGTTTCTTAACAATGTCATAGTCTATTATTGATTGAAACATGTCCAACTTCAGATTCCATTGACGAATCATTTCTTTTCCCTGTTTAGTTAAGCTGCTTGACTGGGGTGAAGAAGGTCACAGGACAGAAGCTGAAATTGCTTCACTTCGGGCAGCTTTTACCCAAGAAGTTGCTGTTTGGCATAAACTTGATCATCCTAATGTGACTAAGGTAACATCTCAGCTCCTCGATTGCATTCTTCTTCTTTTTTTTTTCTTTTTTTTTTTTTCTGTTTCTGATATAGTAGGTTCTCAAGTACCAGCGTCAAGCAATTGCTTCATGAAAAATAATCCGGACATGTTGCAACTCTGTTTGGGACTGGTATTTCATAAACACTTGTGTAGGGTCTCTGAAATTTGCCTTCCATGAGGCCCTTAATGTTTGCTAGTTTGATTTATCAACTGTAAATGCGGCATCTTCCACATCTTCTTCAGTGGAAGGTCATAGTTGACCTAACCCATACTTTATTGGGCTCCACTTCTATGTAACCAGATTACATAGAAGCGGAGCCATGTAACCCCCTCAATTTTTAAGATTTTGATCTCTAGTAGAAAATTCAATCTATTCATTGTATTTAATATCATTTGTTTATCTGGAGGATTAAGTTTCATCCCAATCAAGTATGTTTATGGACCACATTTGTTGAAAAATATACATTCACGTGCAAATTATGAAAAACGCTTAGATTTATTTACACATCTATCAGAATGTAATAATATTTTATAGAATCATTTTTCCACGTAAAAATGATATTTTAAATGGTTTAGATGTTGAAAATACAACTTTAAAATCGATATTTAACATTAAACCATTTTATTACGTTGATTTCCAATGGGGATCATGCACAGTGATATTAGACAAACAAAATGGTTTCAAATATACTATAAATGATGTTAAACACAATAGATGAAGTGGATTTCCCATTAACTATCAAAATATTAAAAATGGAGGGAGTTACATAGAAGCGGGACGCACTTTATTTAACCTTAACTCCAGAAGACATTGTTTTTTAATACAAATTTGATGAATTAAAGGGTTGATGTGATTATAATACAAAGCATGCCCCATTCCTACTGCAACTGCTGTTATGTAATGGTAAATAAGGAGTTGACTTGTGTTGTTTGTATCACCCTACTTAATAGCTTTCATCACTGAGTCAAAGTTCAATATTTTACAAGCTGTTAGGTGGCAAATTGTATTGAGCTGAGAAGAACTTTGCCATGTTTCTAATGCTTTTCTGGTTTCAGGTTTTATTAGCCTGAATATCATGAAAACTGCATGCTGCTGCATATCATATTCTGGAAATGCAGAGTTTAGTTCTTAATTGTGAACAATCACTAGAGGTCTTTTTTTTTTTTTGTGGATACAGCTTCAGTTTGCAGTCTTAATGTCACCTGAAATCCTTTGCAGTTTATAGGGGCCACAATGGGCACATCTGAGCTAAATATACAAACTGAGAATGGTCAGCTTGGCATGCCAAGCAATATCTGCTGCGTGGTTGTCGAGTACCTTGCTGGAGGTGCACTGAAGTCATACCTCATAAAGAATCGTAGAAAGAAGCTGGCATTCAGAGTTGTTGTCCAGCTGGCACTAGATCTTGCTCGAGGGTTAAACTCTACCTCTTCTATCCTTTTTGGCAACAGAGTTCTCTTTTCTTTTCCTGCAGCTTTTCTTCTTTTAACATTACAAGGTACAGATCTTTGTATTCTAAGATGAACGCTTAAACAACTTTCTCCCCTTTTGCTTATAGGTTAAGCTATCTTCACTCAAAGAAGATTGTTCATAGAGATGTAAAGACAGAGAACATGCTTCTGGATAAGACACGCACCGTGAAAATTGCCGATTTTGGAGTTGCTCGAGTTGAGGCTCAGAATCCTAATGACATGACAGGGGAAACAGGAACACTTGGTTACATGGCTCCTGAGGTAGACCATCTACTTTTCTCAGGTTGTATTAGGCCCAATTATAATATAGTTTTTCTCTGTTTATTTTGTTTAAGGTCTTATTTTATGGAGGATATTGCGTTGTTTCTGTTGGCATGATTGTGTAAATTTTTTGATGTGGATGTATTTTTCTGTTGGTATGTGGATGCATGCATGCTTGATTGCCCTTAGGGCTTCTATTCTCTTGAAACGCCTTCCATGTGCACTCTGCTGTTTTTTTTCTCACGATGTTCTAGCCGAGTAAAGATTTCTTCCTCTTTTCTTGTTTGTTGTAATCACATTGATTTTGCATCCATTTCAAGAATATTTTTTCATGGATTACATACACGAAAAAGAAAAGAAAAGAAAAGAAAAAAAGCCTTAGGGATTAGATGGAATTACCTTTTATGTATGCTCCTTTTTTCTTTACAAGGGTTATGATTGTATCCTGCTTCCACACATTTGAGGTACCTGTAGTGACAAAGAAGGGGCATAATCAACCATCATGAAAAGCCAAATCATGTTGACAAGATTCTTTCTTTATAGTTGTTGGTCTTTTCTTTTAATGGTAGTTTGTCGGTCAGTTCTTGCCTTTCTGTTCGATCAGCATGTTCTAATGATAATTTCCATTCAATCATGGTACTGCTCAATTTTCCTTCACAAAGTAAATATTGGAATAATTCAGTAAAGAAAATTCTTGATGCCATGGAAAAAGACCCAAATAATGGTCATTATTTTCCAAGTCACTTTAGCTAGAGGTCTTCTGACTTCCTGATTGATTTGAAGTGAATGGATTTCATCATCATAAGCCATTTGAAGAGAATGGATTTACAGCCCAAAATGTCTGCTGGTCCATGTTTTAGTCCTCACTTATTCCTATTACTTTGTCCATTCCTGTATATTCACTATATTTTCAATATACATGCACGTGCATAGCATAAGCATTCAGTCCATTAATGTTCCTTTTTATACTCTTGTTCTGCTTCACTTCTTCTCAATCATTAGTGGTTCCATTCCTGGATGCATTACAGGTCCTCAATGGCAATCCATACAACCGAAAATGTGACGTATACAGTTTTGGAATCTGCTTGTGGGAGATCTATTGTTGTGACATGCCGTACCCTGATCTAAGTTTCTCAGAGGTGACGTCTGCAGTGGTGCGACAGGTAAGCCATATCTTCGTGGATTATGTGGATGCAATGCTACTGCTTTATTTAATAATTAACAAATGCATGATAGTAGAACTCAAAAGTGCTATGAAACTGCAGAATTTGAGGCCTGAGATTCCTCGTTGTTGCCCAAATTCGTTTGCAAATGTGATGAAAAGATGCTGGGATGCAAACCCGGATAAGAGACCTGAGATGGACGAGGTGGTGTCCATGCTCGAGGCCATTGACACGTCTAAAGGAGGGGGCATGATTCCTATGGACCAGCAGCAGGGATGTCTGTGTTTCCGAAAGTACCGTGGCCCATGAACAAAAGTCCCACCCAGCAGAGGGCAGTATGCATTTGGATATATAATGCTCCAAGATCAGGAATCCGTATTTAAGGATGGAATTTCATCCGCACTCCCAGGGATTGGTATGGTGGGATGGGGAATGAAAGGAGACGAGAGCAAAGCTCTGCACATTATATATCATTCTGGGCTGATGTAAAGCTTTTTTTTTTTTTTTTTTTTCCCTTCTTCTTTTTCCCCTTTCTTCCTTCTATTCAGTTTTCTTGTGTACTGATGATTGACTAGAGTCGGTTGTGGGAATTGACTGGCATTTCACTTTTTTTTTTTCTTTTTTTTGCCTTCTTTTTCCTTTGGGAATGTGAGGCGAGCGTTTTCTAATTATTATTATTATTATAAGATGGTTTCGCTCATGAAAGGGACGAACTTTTGCTACCGTGGATTATAAGGTGTATAGTCCAGTTAATTCTTTGCCTGAGGGCATCCAGAGATGCCTGCTGTTGCCGGCAGTTATTTACCTTTTTCCCTGCAATGGTTTCTCACAGCTATACGTATCACGGGATTTGCACAATTCCAACTAGCTGCCGGGTCCAAGCGCGAGTTAGGCAGATTACAGATTAACAATGATAAAATAAAATACAATTCTCTCGTGTCCTTCAGAAATGCTCACGTGTTAGGCACCGTTCGAGTGCTTGTTATATATAGCATGGATTACACCTTTGACAGAAACTCTATTAAAGCATTTCAACAAAAATTTGGCGGTGTTTCCACCAATCAGCGGATCTCCCTATGGGCAAAATAATTTGCTTCTGCCCACTCAAACAGTCATGATTCAGAAAGTGATGAAAGTTAAAAAGAATGGTAGTCCAGCGTATATGAATGGGATTTCCCAAGTTCAAGAAACACGTGCTGCTGTTTTTCTCTTGCACTGGCTACGCTCTTCGTCCTATAAACCCACATTAATCAACAAGACCTGTCCAAAGCATGTGGAATGCTAAACCAATTTCTGGGAAGAGCTTCCGTGTGTACACGTTCCTGCATCATTTTTCGTTACCTGCAGTCCTTCCAGCAGATTTACTTTGAAACGTCTGTCCAATTGAAGACATTGGGTGGACAAATGGCAGAAGTATCCATGCTATCGCCCATCCACGAAGCTCCATTAAATTTGTCTGTGGATTCCCGAGGTTGATGCTGCGAAGAGATGGGCTTGCTATCAGAGAAACATCCAGCACAGTTTCTCCCATGACGGTCACCGCCAGCAGCAATTATGTACAGTCAAATATCAAAAATTCCGGCCATTGCTTTTCCATCACTCATCGGATGAAGATGTACTGCTACTATTGTTGAGTCTAGCACTCTCAAATTGCTCATTAAGTAAGGATTTAATCCTTTCCCTCAACTTCGAAGCCGCCTCTGGCTCGAACCAATTCCTACCAAACTGATTGACTAAATAATGTCAAAATGAAATACAAAGAAAAATATTTTTTGAAAGAAATTTACATGAATAATAGTGTGCGAAGGAATTCAGGATTTGATTTTACCATGGAAAGATCCCGCTTTCTAAGCCTCTCAGGAGCCTCCTCAATGAAACGCTCAATGAAGTACAGCACAAAAAGCCCACAATCATAATCATTCTTTTGCTGAGGCACCTGTACAATGAAACAAGATACTGATCAATGGAGACGGTCAGTGTACATCTGTTATCTTGTTTCCTTGTTATTTTCATCATAGGATATATCATTGCCATATAGAGAAAAATGAGGGCAAAGAGGGAAACAATGGGAAACAGAATGTATCACACCCTGCTAAATCACACTCTTCGGACATCAATTAATTACCTCACAAAAATAAAGCATAAATCTTTTCTATTTTATAAGGAATTTTTCGTGCAGCTAGTCTAATAAAACATGAATATTTTCTACTTTATAAGTAAACATGAATATTTTCTATTTTAGAAGGAATTTTTCGTGCAGCTAGTCTTGGGGGGGGGGGGGGGGTTACACAAAAAATTGCAAGTTTAGGGCATGTTCAGATCGGGTGGTAGTTCTGAGGGTATGCGATTATGATGTCAACATGATGCTCACCAAAAAGTGAATGATAACAAAATATACATGTTTTTTTTGGTAGGAAAGAGATTATTATAGAAAGATATGGGTTATTATGGACAAAAGGAGTTTCTAATAAAGCCATTGTTGGAGCCAACATGGCAATAATGACATTTCAATAGAAAAATATCAAATACTAGCTACAAGCTAGATTGTATATGTTATGGGCATTTTGAGTTCAAAAAACTACAGGATATCTCCCAAGAAAGGGGGAAAATGGGTAACAAAAGCTTACTGCGATTATTTCCCCTGAGATTCTTCGAGAGAGTTTGTTCCATATTTTGTGGGAAATAGGAATGCATTGAGAATCTGCATTTTGATTCAGATAACTCCATTCTTCTATTAAATACCTACAAGATTACAGAGGTGGCAGCAATTTTTAGAAAAGGGGAATTGGTATTTGGGGAGGTATGGGGAAAAAAAGTAAGATGCATAAGCAAGTTACACCACCACTAATGAACAATACATACAGGTAAAAGTGGACAAGCGAAAAAAAGAAATAAGCTAGTGACCATAATGCACTGTATTCCCTACTGTATCTTACTTGATGTGAGGTTTACTGTACTCAGTGCACTTTCCTACCTGCATGCATGATGGTGATCCATCAGACATGGCTGGTCAAACTGGGGTCATACATGACTATGTGTCACATGGATACGCTGCAAATTATATGGCAAGATATTTTTTTACAACTTGCCACCCTTTTTCTTATGCATGCCATTACTCATTTCTAGTAAGGCCAACAAGTGGTTCTGTCCATATGATGTGGATTTTGCCTGTTCACAATTGCTTATGATCACATGTGCAAGTGAAACCACTAAGCCAATTGGCAGAACGAATGAGCACCAGGAAAAGATCAGTATGCTTGTATCTGGTTTTAGCAGAACTATGTCTATGAAAGAACTTTACTTGATTCTTGCTCCATAGAGCAATCAGTATGCTTCAATCCAGTTATGGCAGAACTAGCTCTCTTAAAGAACTTGATTATCACTCCATGAAATTATCAGTATGCTTCCACCTGGTTTTGGAGTTTACCATAGAAATAAATAGGAGATAGCCAAGCGTCCTACCATATTAATAATTATCATCCAAAACCGTGTCCTTAACATAAAATTTATGTATAATCTTTACTGCCAGGGAAGATCAGATGTATAACATCTCATTGTTGGCACATAAAAATCCCAAATCAATATTTCAACCTGAAATTACTGAAATCTTGCAGAACTATTTGACGCCCATTATCATCCAATTGCAAAACTGGAGGGAAAAAAAAAAAGGTCTTTGGTGCTATTTGATAGTGCTTACTTAAAAACTCACAAATCAGACTTTTAGCAACAGTTTTCTTTAAGAGTTTGTACCACACGAACTAATTCAGCAATGTCACTGAAAGAAACAATGCAGGAATTGCTTCTGAGTATCTGAGGGTGAAATGGCAACAAAAAAGGATGATTGTATGTTGCATCTAACCCGTAAACTGTATACCAACAAACTAAGCTAAGGATGATTGATTAAATGTATCTCTCCAACAGACTCCAGTTGTTTCTACCTTTCAATGTTGTAAAAAATTTGACTACTAGCATGATATCCCAATGAATCCAAATGGAGCACCAGTAGCCCTGAGTCTTCATCCTTTGGGGGCATACAGATAATTGCCAAGCTCCAATGCTCACTGATAGCATTAAAACATCCATGCATGAGAAAGCAGTCATTACAAGTTTTCTATAAAAAATATATATATATATCAGGAAGAAGACAAAGATGTGTAATGCCAACTTGTCAAGAACGTAATTCATCGAGAACAACCAAGTTGCAGTGAATAAAATAACAAATTCACAAGTGCATAGAAAATCCAAAGCAAAATACTTACTCTGCATGTATTGGCAAGAATATGTATGACTTCTGAAATATGTTTATGCCTTTCCACCACCTACGGAACTTGGGATAAAATGAGTCTTTATCCCTCATCTAGGCAAAGAAAACAAGAAGTAAAGTAGAGAAAAACCAGAGGATAGGAGGATAAAGAACAAAAATACAGAAGAAAGGACCCTGTAGATGCACTGTAATGTGATAGAACTTTCATACAAATTATGATCTTGATTCGGCCAAGGTGTTTATGAATTTTTCTGTACTGTGTTTCTTGAAGTGCATAATCCTTTTATAAGGGATTCAGGAAGAAATACATAAGCCTATTCAATAGTTTTGTGAATCTAGCTTCTAAAACAGTCAGTCAAAAGGCAGTCCTTTTCTTAGCAGAAGTGAACTCGATCCAAGAACATTAGCGGTTTGGTCCTCCATCATCTTTGCAATTATCAATTCACAAGGAAACCGTAGTATGCTACTATTTTATGGATGCTTTCCTATCAAATGTCAAAAAACCATGACTTGATTGTCGTGGGTCATTGATTAACCATCTCATGCAAGTTCCGAGAAAATACCTAGAATATGAAGGGAAAAAGTTCTACAATTGGGAAAAAATTGCAATACACATCCTGAAATTATAGTTGTCAAGCATTTATTTGAACGACATTACCTCCACATTTACAGCTGAAAATTGGTACCAAGGTTCATCTCAGCATTGTAATGCTGTACATTTTCTTGCCCACAGCTGACGAATTGTTTCAAAAAAGAGAGTGCCTGATTCCAGATCCTCCTATAGTCTGGATTTCTAAAGACAATTATTCTTGAGAAAATTTTTTTTAAGACAGATTATCATCTTATTATGAATTTCTGGAAGAAAAAAAAAAGTTGTGGATCTTAGAACCATTTTATGCCAAATGAAAAAATGTTCACATTTTTGTAGGTTTTTTAATACCAAATGAAAAAATGTTCACATTTCTGTAGTTTTCCTCATTGCCTCAAGATTGGATTCTGTTACTTTTGTCATGTCTAATAGTCTTGGATCAATGCAGTGTGTAACAATGTCAGGAACACATCATCTAAATTCTCGAGTCATCCATTCCCCAAGGACTGAACATACCTTGCACGAGATGGCGTCTTCAAGCTTCTTGTAGAAGTAGGTGTTGAAGAAATGATAGTCAGACCTTGGCTTACCTGTGGGGGAAATTGGTCTCTGTAAATACCTGTGAAAATGAACCAATCCATTGTCAGAAGAGGACTTCAGTATAGTTTTATGACCAAAGTTAAAGAGTAAAGACATTTAATATTCATTGTATTATCGTCCAACATTTCACATGCTGAAGGTTGGCAGTGTCCAAGAATAAGGCCACTATTACAGTTTCTAAACCAAAATTTTGTAGTTTCCAGAGAGAGAACTAGCAATGAGAATTCTAATAATTAAATGAATAATCTGGTACACACATACACATGACATCGTTGGGAAACAACTTTTGATGATGACAATGATGATCTGGTGCAGATGTACAACAAAATAAAGCATGCAAACATTATCTTTATATTGTATCCAGGTGCTTCTTCTATTTGCTGGGTGCATTTGGGAATTGGGAAAAGAGGTGGAAAAGACGAGAAAAATTGAAATGAGAAACGAAGAAAAAGGAAATGACAAGACAAGATAGGGGGTAAATATTGGAAATAAAGTTGATAAATAAAAGAGATAAGCTTTTTGGATAAAATTAGAAGATAATGATGGGCAATAATAGGTTGTAGTCAGAAAAAATAGACTTAAAGTAACTAAATGTTACGCCAATTAAAAGGGATGGGAAAAGAAATAAAAGAGATTTCCACCCCTTTCCCCATTACCAAACAAGCTCAAGATTTGCAAGTTGCAACCATTGCTTCCGCATTGAATACACTCATGAGACAAACTCCTCGCAAAGAGAAGAACCTGAGAACTGAAAACAAACCATTTTACCATTTTCACTCCAAAATTAGGTGTTGTGCCCACTACAGGATGGCAAATCCCCCAATAGGAAAATAGTCATGACCCACGGTTAAACATGCCAATGACATGTAAGAAGGGCAAAAAAAAATAAAAAATGCAGACAGCATAAACTGTGGAGAGAACAAACGAAGAAATAGAGAAGATCAAGAAAATCAGAAGTTTCTTTGATTGACACCGACTAAAAGTACCTCTCACCTAGAAATCTTTATCAAGCATGAATACCAACCCAACCACTCAACCACGACATCCACCAAGCCAAGCTAATAGACGCCAAAATAAATAAGTTTAAGAAAAATTGGAAAACACTAAAGAAGCTTTTTTTGAGAAACAAATTTCAAACTGGTCCCATTATATTCTACCAGAAGTTTAATATCCACAAACCTTTAATAAAAAAGAGGGAAATAATAATAATAATAATAATAATAAGGGCAAATTTCACATATACCCACGAACTTCCAAAAAATTGTCTCCCATACCCATGAATTTCCATCCTAATTCCACATATACTCATGACGTTAGGAATCTGTTAAATGGGCCATTAGCGCTCTTGTGAAATGACGAATATGCCGAAGCCCTAATCTAATTTGAAGTTGCCATGCTCAAAGTAAAAAATTCATATTTAAATAATATATTATTTTATAATTATAGTATTACTAATTTTTTGCTATAAAATCATAATTAGAGACGGGCATGTTCGTCACTTCACAGGGAGTTAACAGCCCCTTTGATGGATTCCTAACAGCATAGGTATATGTGGAATTAAGATGAAAATTTCATAGGTATAAAAGGCATTTTTGAAAGTTCATGGGTATAAGTGGAATTAAGGTAAAATTCCTGGGTATATAAGGAATTTACCATAATAATAATAACAACAATGACAACAATAACAAAAGCAACAACATTTAACAAACATTTAGGCTCTGTAACTTGTGTTACAATATCGAATGCCTGAAATTAATCCATCTAACAAGTGAGACAACCAATGTGAACTCAAATTCCTAACAGAAAAATTGGGCATTGCATTTTTGAAAGAAAGTAAAGGAGCGAAGACTGTTTGTGTGCAGCCACTCAGAATTATGCCCTATGATTTAGAAATATTGATAAGGAACAACTTGCAATTATGCCTACCGAATGTAAAAATTCATTATAGTTGATGAAAGGGGGGATTCAGGATTTAAGCAGTTCAAATCTGCACGACAAAGGTCAATACATTCTGGATCATCCCTGCCCAAAAAATGAAGGAAATACACAAATTAAAGAATGGAAACCCTGCTATAGTCTTTAGAAAAATCAATATAAAAAGAAAAGAGATGAAAATATGATAATGCTACATATCAAACAAAAAAACTCATGTCCTAGCCAGCACCAAAGTTATACATATGTTATGTACCTCGAGGGATAATAGATTTTAATATCCTCACTCCTGTACAAGAAATAAATTGGTCAGGCAAATCCTACCACCGACCCAGCAAGAAAATTTGGCAAAAGACACAAGAGAGAAGGGGAAAAATATGTAAAAATGGCAGCAATGAAATTTTAGTTCACCATTCTTCAGCTTTGTCTTCTTGGTGAATAGACTGTTCTGGATGCATAGGGTGCACTTCCTCTTCATCTAAAACAACCAAAGTCTGGACCTGTACAACAAAATGAAAGATGAAGGAATACAACTGTGCGAGAAACCACCGTGAAAAAAAAACTGAAAAGGGAAAGGAATGACCAACAGAAACCTTCAGTCGTATGCTGAAGGGAAAAGATGGAATTAATGAAGGCTAGACCTCCCATGAACAGCAAAAAAGTAAACGGAAGATCAATGACAGGAGAACTAAAGAAAAAGGGGGGAAAGTTGATACAGGGGAAAAAGTTGATACATTGTCATAATTTTCTATTTTCATGATGACTTGCAGGGCAATGTTAATAGAAAGCAGAGCCAACAGCAGACATACCTTTCGCTTCTTCGTATTGTGGAAAGTGGTGGTCGGGGAAGAAGCCCTCCTAGTAAATAGTTAAACATATAAATTAGAAATAAATTTAACAAGTTGAGTAGAAGCTGCATACGCACATAAAAAAATCTTTAAATGGTTTGAGTAACACATATACATAAAAAATGCACGGAAAATCCTCAAGAGTTAAGATGAGATGAGGTGGGAATGCTTGAAATCAGTGCAACAAAGAAAAAGATATCCACAAATACATGGACTTCTCCTCTTACTTTGTTTTGGCATTTCATTATTGGAATACAAGCAAGGGATTTAAGCATTTTTCTAGCTTTATACAACCCCCCGGATCAAATCTCTTCAAAAGTATATAATGGATTTCCCTAAGCATCTTTGTCAGCTTGCATAGCAGGGACTGCCTTATCCACAATGAGCCACTCTCAGTAGGAAAGGATACATGCTGCATTAAAGGCAAGCAACGGGTAGACCTACCTAGACGAAGTGGTATAGCTGATGGAAGTGTGCGCACATACATGAGTGGGTGGGTGTAAGAGGTCTGTGCATTCCATTTGCCAATGTCACATAAATAAGCATCAAATGTCAACCATATTCAATGGCTTCTCAGGGCACACAATGGTGAATAAGTACTCTGAGCTCATTCCATAATACACACAGAAATATAATAAACAAGACCATAAGTCCCAACTCTGCTGAAAAACCACCTTCAAATCCAAGCTCTTAAGGACCACCAAGATACCTGCTTAACATTTTCCCCAAATTTCAAAGCTTCAAGCAGAAACTCATTGCTAGCAATATATTTGACGAGCAGCAAAATCAAAAGAAAGATGAAGAAACATCAAGATCAATGTACCAGCAATTATCAAGTAACCTAGTGACAGCCGCCCAATGGCTTTCCAATCATCTTTAAAAAATAAAAAATAAAAAAATAAAAACTAATCTAGCTTTCAAGTAGATAAAATTTAAACAGAACTAATAAATAATCAGAAGCCAGTCTGACCACAATGAGGAATGCAATCATTTCCTGCATACCAATTAGCATCTTTTGATCATGCCAAGAAGGCACATTACTGGGGCAATATGAGTGAAAAAAAATTGTTGATGTCTACAGCAATAAACTTGAATTCCCACTAGAACATCACCATCTAAGCCAAAATCCAACTGTTTAGGTCAGTCACATGGTCCTTCCAAGGCAGTCCAAGTTATCAAGTGTAATCTTCAATTGCTATATCACGGTGGTCTGGTTTTGCTTTAAATGCAAGGTTGAAGTGCAAATGAGATGATGGGCAACTTCCCCTTGTAATTCTCCTAGCGCAAGAGTAAAACAGATTACCATTAAATTTAGAACCCACCTTAACTAGTTCTGGGAACCTATAGGCACTTCAGTGCAAATGATCAGATAAGTTGAGGCCCATTTGTTATTGGGAACTTCTGACCAGCAGTCAGCTTTCATACTTTGTTTCTCCGCATGCAATCAATTTTTTCAATAATTTCCACACCAGTAAATACTTATCGCAAATGTTATTTTCAAAAGACTGAATGGAGATTAATTAAGAAAAATGGGATGGTGAGAAAAAAAATTTTGCTGCTAAACTGTTCATCAAAGCAGCACCATCTTTCAAGAATATGCGTCCAACCATACAGACATATTGAACAAAGGTTTAAAAGGGAAAAGAAAAATGCGCAATATTTGCAACTCAGGGGAAAAAAATGCTAGAGAAAGTTCCAAAGACGTAAGAGAATTCATATATGAATATGAAACTGAACAACCAATCACCAGAAGAATTAAATTTCATACTTGTTAGAGAAATGGCGGGACAAGTTTTCCTCCAGATGCAAAGGAGAATGACTGGTGGGAGAAATACCCTTGTGAGTGCCACTCAGTGGTCCACCTTTTTCCCCTTTGGCAGACAAACTTCTAGGGCATTGGAAAGGCTCTGGTCTTGAAGATAGAACGGTTCCCTGTCTTTCTGAAGATGTTCCTTGTCTTCCTAAAGATGTCAACAGCCCGTTCGATTTGCTATTATAGAACATGTTTTCACTAAAACGTCTTGGATTCTCATTGAGTGCATTACGAGTACAACTACCTGACTGATGACAGAAAATATAACTCTTTCGTTGAATCAATGACCAAAAGTAAAAGATTAGGATGTCTGAACTGAAACACCTCCCACCTTGTCATCTATTCGCTTCGAAAAGCATTCTGCAAATGACTGGGAACGAGCATTTGACATTTGAGGCTTTTCATGGACGACATTACAAGCACCTGCCAATTTACTTATACGTTTTGCAATCTGAGATTCCAAATTGATTGTTCACAGGAGAATTGAAGCATAAACAAAATGAAATTTCAATCTCACCAGAGACGCATGAGCTTTTGGAACGGTTGGGCTTCTGAAGCTCATCAGCATCCTGCAAGACGAACATAATTTTGTAAGCATCTGGTGAAGAACATTGCTCCATGAAATATACACCATGGACACATTGTGGAAAAAACATAATGGTAAAACGAAAATCCAGACCAGCAGGAAAGCCACAAGAATCTACTGGGAAATTTTAGCAACATCCGGTGACAGATTACAGCCCGAGAAAAGCAGGAACACTGATTCGACAATGATTCAAAAGAAGTCAACAAAGTCGTCGGAAGGCAATCCAATCCAAAATTTTAAAAAACATACAAAAAAAGGATATCACACTATCAACATTCCCAATTGAAAGGCCAATAAAAAAAAAGAAGAAAAAATTGTATGCAGTCAGTACGACTCTCCGACTCTCCGGCTTCAAGCAATGAAATCAGCCTTAAAAGATCAAATGCTTCGCGCGTGGAAGGAATTCACAAGTCAAGACGGAAGAAAAAGAACATGATTCCACCAAAACCAGCAACGTTCCCTGACAGCAGCCCAACGCAGACAAAACCGAATTCTGGGATGGGGAGAGCCCACTTCGCATTAGAGAAAAGAAAAGAATCGACCTTTCGAAGCTGTCTTATCTTCGTCCTCCGGTCTCTCTCGGCAATCAGCTGGTTGAGGTTTGCCGTGTATTTGGCGCCTCCGTCGCTCAACCTGGCAGTGACCGCCACCTTGTTCAATTGCATCCTCTGTATCTTCTCGTCGAGCTGGTGATCAGAGATATGCTCGACATTATCTCTGTCGGATGAACTGCTGCTTGGGATGATCTCCAGATCGGCAGGCTGGCCCTTTTCCATCAAATCAGTCCAGTTGAGATCGAGGGGAGTCCCGGCCATGAAGGGGAAGGAGATGGTGGTGTTCTCGGAAGAGAAGAGGCTGGAAGAAGACGATTATGGTATTTGGGGAAGAAAAGGAAGGGCATTTCAAGCGCGCTGCGGGCGGACAGGCGAAGCTGAAGATTTAATAGTCAGTGAGTATATTTGAAATTATCGGTGTGTTTATTAGTAAATAGAATTTTTGATGAAAAGTTTTGATGAGTAAAAATTATCAAATGCTGTAATATGATATGGGTAATGATGAATAATAAAGATGATAAAGTTAAAATAAATAAATTAGTTATATAGATAGTTGTATAGAAACGATTGAAAAGTAGTGTAGTTGTATGGAAAAATATGAAAAAATAATTAAAAAATATGATAGTTGTGGAGAGCGAAAAGTTTTAAGTTGAAAAGTTTTAACTTGATATTTTCTATTAATTGCCAAACACACCTTTTGTCTTCACTGGTTTTTTACTTCAATCTTTTGAAAAATTTCAAATATACCTCATAATTTTGGGATTCGATTCCCATCCCTTACAGTTTCATCCCGAAATTGGCCTTCAGTGCTCGACGCATCAATATAGATATATATATATATATATATATCAAATATTTCATATATACTCATTACATAAATCATAAATAACGGATCTGCCCAACTCCGTCTTATGCAGGTGGGGAAGCTAGTTGCGGAGGTTTATGGGCTTGATAAATATTTTGAAATGACAAAATTAACCCCAATCCTATGTGATGTATTTTCATTCCTCATGCATTCATAAGCAAGTTTTGGACCAACTGAGTCGTGCTTGATTGGTGGCCGCAGTGGTAATAGGGCATTTGCGGAGCAGCGGTTGGGGGTTCGAATCCCACGTTGGGATTTCGGCCCGGAAAATGTTGTGGGAGTTGTGGTCTCCCTTTGGGTTGGTGTAGTAGCTGTTGTCTCCCTTTGGCTTGGTGAAAGTTGTGTCTTCCTAATTCTTTGGTGGAGCTGTATCTCCAGATTTCTGTGAGAAAGTTATGTATCTCCGTATTTGTAAGAATGTCTCAGAACTTCAATGTAATATGTGTTGAGATGTATATAAATATAACCATCACAAAAAGAAGAAGCAAGTTTTGGTAACAAAATAAAGCTTCGGAGGCGTCTAAAGTGGGGGATTCAGTTTCCACTGAAGAAGCTGCGTGGGAGGAGGTATTAATATACTTTTGTATTTGAAAGTTTTCTTATTATTTTGCTCTAAAGTTCAATTCGACACTTGGATGTGATTTTTTTATTTTTTTCAAATGTTGTTTGGCTTTTGTGGGATGGGGTTTTTGATTATGGATGTGGCGCCCCCAAACCCGAGGCGCCGGAGCCTTACTCCAGGATCATCTAGTTAGTAAATTGTGAGCATGTGGCCCTGTTCACGCGGCATGGTTTTCAATTCAATTTCATATTAATTTTCAAGCAAACATTCACTGATAATTAAAATTATATAATATTTACAAAGCATTAAAATTCATATATACCGTCAATCTTTGTAACCTGATAGTATTGTATATTTACAACCTCCTCATTCATCAAAATATATAAAAACCATACAACCTTACGAGTTTCTAAATTGCGACGTTTTTTTTTTTTCTTAAACCTTGCTGTACCTGTCTAAGGTTGGGAAAAACAAAATGTGAGTACTAGACTCAGTAAGCAAGTATTCTCATTTAAATAAATATTTTTTATAATTTGACATTTTATAAATAATGCACAAGCAAATACACATTACACAATCATGATTTAAACCTTTATTAGACAGTACGCTAGCTAAGCGACCATCAATTCATCTACCCCCTATTTTAGGGAGGGCGCCGCCGGCCATTGGGCCTATATCAGCGACTTGGTCGCATTAGAGGGGGACTTTGGTCCGCTTACACTTCTAGAATGGACCTGTACTTTTGTGCACAATGTATCATACACATGCTAGCGTAACTTCAAGAAATAATTGCAAGTCATTCAATCATTTTGAAAATAAATCATTTCAAGGCGTTACTTGCTTACCTTAAGATATCAGTTTGCCTCCTCAACTTTTTTCTTTTCCGTTCCCTAAATAAATAAAAATGATTATTTTATATATTTGAATTATGTATATTATTAATATACGAAAATATATATATTTATTGTTATTATTTATTTGTAGGACTCATTAACAATAAACATGGTATCTTCAAAAATTTAAATAAACTATTAATTATAATGTTCAGAGTTTCGAACGGCAGCTTTTAAGTTAATACGCATATATGCATATATATACATTTTTCTACTTATATCAAATTATTAGTGATCGTCCTATAAATAACATTTTCCAACAGTGTAAACTACGCACATCATAGGCAGAAAATTCTTATGCCAAACTAATATAAATCCTCGCATAAATACTCGTTGAAAAGAAATAGAAAAAAAAAAAAAAACAAATTCCTGTTGACGCTGGATAAAATATTTGGACATTGAGCTGAAAAAAAAAAAATCTTGATATCATCTTATTTGGACACATATAATATATCTAAAAAATTTATTTTGTTCAAATGCTGTCGGACGTCCAAACTCCTCCTTCCATTATTTGGGTTTTTTTTCTTTTTTTTTTTATATACCAACATATTATTTTATTATTTATTTATTTATCAATCTAATAACGCATATAAGGGGTGATTACAACGTTTGGATGTTAACCAGGAAAATAGAGAAGTTTTTAGGACCTGTTTTAAGGTGAATTCGTGCATAAAATTTAATCTCCAGATCAATTCTATGCGGATGGAAAGCTGGAAATGCATGGAAGAAAGAGAAACAAAATGACAAACCTCTTAGTTGTCTGGACGTCTTCCTGGCTAAACTCTTTCTTCCTCTTATTCTTTCTTTCTCCCTTTTTTATTTATTTATTTTTTTCCTACGTTGCATCTCTATTTATATGCTTTCCAACGCCACCTAATTAATATAAAAAATATTTTTTATCCGATTTTCTGCTGCCGAATTCTCCACTGTCCACCTCCCTCCTGGATCTACCGCTTCACCGCTTTCACCGCAATCAACGGTATTTTTATTATTTTTTTCGAAAAATTCAAACATTAATTAATTAATTCATAACTGCATACATACACACTTATATATTATAAAAAAAATTTCTACTAATATAAATATTATTGCTCACAAAATGCACCATTCGGAATTTAAAAAAAAAATTGTTTCATTTTTTAATTAACTAATTCATCTTCGGACATAAAATCTCTTTATAAAATTTTAGAAACATGTGTTCCAAAATTTTATTCCTTCATTAAATTGGGCACATTAATTTAAACTTACACATAAAATTTCACCTCAATTGGAGCAAAGTAAATATTTTAATTTAATTAAAATCGTATTTTGGCATAAAATTTCATTTTAAAAGCTTGTAGACATGTTTTTCAAAATTTGATCCATTCATTATGTAGGGTGTATTAAAATAGCCTTACTCCAAAAGTTTCAGCTCAAACAACCTTATACATCACTATATTAAATAAATAAATAAATAAAAAAAAAATTTACGCAGAAATAACGGAAGGCAAAAGAAAGCTCTGTACGTACGGGTGTGCATCGTCGGTGGTTTTTGTTTCTGTTCATTTTTTTTATTGTTTTTCTTTTCTTTTTGGGCACGTTTTTTAATGCAGTTACGTTAAACACTTTACTTAATTATTTTTCATAATCTAATCTGTCTAGATTAAAGAGCACATAATTTAATATGTTCTAGTAAATTTTCTCATTATTCTGAGTTATACATTCTAAGATATAATGAAAATAGCATAGATGAATATAAGCTCTTAATTAGTACCCCTAATTAGTCCAAAATTTTCCGTTTATTTTTAATTTTACATAAGGTCCGTAAATTTAAACATTCTCAATTTATATAATTCGGAATTTTGAAATTTCTTCCCGAAAAATTTATTTTCATATCTAATCTTTATGAAATCATTATTTACCCCTTTTCTAAATTTGTACTTTAATTTTATTTTTCTAAAATTACAATACGTATTGCTTTCAGTAGTATCACATTCACTAAGTTTTAAATAACATGAGTTTCAATGGATTTACTAAAAGCCTTTGCTCGTGGGTCTGTGTGGGAGGAGACAAAGTAAAGCTCCTGACGAGTTTGAAGTGGGAGCTTTCTTTACAGTCCGAGAAGCTACATAGGAGCTTAAATAGTGGGGATTCTTCTCCAATAGCTTCGAGCACCATGTCTCATACTCATCATCCTCCCTGATTTGGGTCTCTACCTTCTCCTCTATTCCCGCCACATAACCAACTCTCGACCTGGAGGGGAGCGCAACAAAAGCAAGCTTGGCTGTGAATCTACTTAGAAAGAGAAATGACTCAAGAAGAAGAATAACAACCTTTTCTACAAGCAACTTCAAGGCATCGCTTTGCTTTAGCTATGGTGATTAGGTTTTGGGAGTTGTGATGCTGGCTAATGGTTTTTGGATGAAAAGAGAATGGGATTGGGAGGATGGATGGAGAAACAAGAATTGCAAGGAATTTGATTTCGAAGAATGGTATTTGAGAGCGGGGAGATGGAGGAATGCTCGTACAACAATTTTGAAAAGATGAGTTCTGAAAGACAGAAGAGGAAGAGGAGGGGGAGGTGAGATGGATAGACAATAATGCAAAATTTATGGGCGAAAAATTGGAAATGTTCTGAAAATTAAGACCTTATGTTTGTTTATAGCACCTCATTTGAATTGAGCAAGATTCTACTCGACTCTTTCCCGCAATTTTGGAATCTTGAGTACAAAGGCCAAGCCAAATGGCCAAAGCTTCTTATAACTGGATGTTTTGCAAAATCAAAATGTAGGGTAAATTCTGAAACATTACAAGAAAGGGGGAAATGCAAATTTCTATTTGATTGAATCCGAATTCGTTTCTTTGGCAGAAGGGTTGGCACCCGTTCTAGTTTGGTGGTCCAAGAAGCTGCATGTCAGCCCTTCTGCTAGCAGCCACAACTTAGGAATTTCAAATTGCGTCAAGGGCTTCAAGCCAAGCCCTAAGGTTTGGGGTAAATTTGTCATTTCAATTCATCAATCACTGTGCTCTAATGGCTTAAGATGGAATTTGATATATCTGATATTTATAGTTTACGTAATGGGTATATATGAAATAATTAATACTTAGTGGGTATATTTGAAATTATGGGTAAAGGTTGTGGATATATTTGAATTTTTTCGTTTTTTAAGAAATTTTCATCCCTTTTCTTGGAATGCACTATGGTATCGAAGACTGAAGTTAGGCTTTCCCTCCGTCGCGGCTGACTATTAATGTTGTTCGTTCCCACAGAGCATACTGATGAGTTGAGGCCCTTAATGGATATTCCATGTTAGAAACAGCTTAGAGCCGTAGATGTACATTCTAATAAAATCCGTTTGTCAATCTCGAAAACTCTGGTGAAAAATTTTGCAACATAAAAATTGTCGCATCTGGTTAAACTAACCGGGAATTGCAGCTGATGCAATTAATGGCTGCTCAACTAAATACCATTAAATGCGCTTACTTTTCATTTGGCTTGGACGCTCTGGCAGCCGCAACATGCATTTCAATGGCCAAAATTCAAATGCTCATAGACGGTCAAAATTCAAATGCACATAACGGGGCATGAGAGAATGGGATGTTGCAGACATGGCGGAGCTAGTTTTCGACGGATGGGGCTGTAGCGACCAAGTGACATGGTTTTCGCACATGCCCAGAGCTTTGAAAACTTCTTGAGCTTTGAAAACTTCTTGCATCTTACAAGAGTTTTTAAGATTGCCAAATGGACCGGAGGTTAATATTTAGGATACTACCGTTGGTGAGTAATAAAAAATCTTACTGAATTCTCTACACCTTTTAGACTTTTTATGGCTGTTCAATAATGTAAAAATACTTGCAATGTTGGGATAGAGGTGGAGAATAGTATAAAGAATATTTTGATATTTGTGTGATTAATATAAGATAATAGAGGTAAAGCAGAAAAAAGCACGTCAATCGAAAGAGAAAACAATTGAAGTATACACATAAAGTTGAAATAAATAAAATAATAATAAAATAATTGGTTGGAAATTAGGACGGTCATATGTTTCCACATCGTCCCACAATTCTCCACTTCCATCCTTAACTATTTTTTTCTATTATTGTTTTTATGTCTTAATTATTTTTCAATGTTTTCATATAATTATTTAATTTAATTTATTTTTATTATGTTTATTCCTAATGAACATTTCTATCATACTATGCCACTCTCTCTTCTTTACAATTTTGTCATACCATATGATAAATGTTCTGTCTCATTTCTTTACAACTTTTCAAAATTTTTCATATGATAAATGGTTTAGATTTTTAAAAATATATTTTAGAATTAAAAATTTAGGGTAAACACAAGCCTTTTAAAAAATACATTTTAGAATTAAAAATTTAGGGTAAACACAAGCCTTTTAAAAAATACATTTTAGAATTAAAAATTTACAGTAAACACAAGCCTATGTGCTTGTAATAAATATAGGATTAGAATAAATATTGAATCATTGGCCTTATTCATGACAACCACATACAAGCACAATTGGTATGTCTAAACCACAATAGATGAAATGGGCATTTTGAAACATACTCTCAAAACATAATATTGACAATTAACATTTTGATCACTAATATTAGATCATTAAAAGGCTCCTCTTGAATTGAAGCATTCTCACTTTGTCCATTTCCATATTAAACCCTATTCAATCAATCCAGTCTCAAGTGTCTACTTACTGTGGTATATATTTCGTAGAAATTTCATTATAGTTCTCAACAAACAAACACACTCATATAGTTTGATTACAATTGCAAGCATATCCATGCAGCTTTAAAAATTACATATAGTTTTGTAATTATAAAATTACACATAATTTGACACTAATTTCAAACATGCCTACATTAACACTATTGCCAAAGTGAGCACTTAAGATTTCTTAGATGCCTAAAATGCCCCTTACCAAAACTAAAGAAAACTTCTTCCAAATCACATCGTTTGAAGCTATAATGTGTGTCACTGGGGCTCCATCTTCTCCAAACACTGACAGTAATAACTACTGCTTCAATACCTATATTGGCAACTTCAAGATTGCATCTTCCACATTTGATCTCTGAAGTTGATTTTGAAGAGGGCGTAGTGGTGTGACCAACCATCAATACTAGTGCCCTTGCTCCTCTTTGCTAGCAGTAATCCCTTAAATGCACCATTGATTCAAACCAGCAGAACTATTTTTGTCCCTTGATTTTTGTAAAAAATTCAAGCCCGTACTATTCCACCCATAGTTGTCAAAGGCACGCCTAGGCGCAAGGTGTGCTCGAGCGTAGCAAGTGTGCCTATATACCTCGTAGGGTGCACTGCTTTAACTAGGCATGGTCAGGTGCACGCCTCATGAACTTCAACTACACAGGGCATTATTTTTTGATAAATAAAAAATGATTAAATATACAACATGGGTTGTTGTTAGGGCACCCCATTGACAAAAATGAAAAGAAAAATAAGGAAAATCGAAATCGCAAGAAGGAAAATTAAATAGAAATAATAGAAGATGAAGACTCATAAAAAGAAGATGGACTAATTATAGATGATAATTTGTAGTTTTTAAATTTCCTTTTGAAATTTTGAGTGTATCAATTTTGATTTAATGTTGTTACTTTTTTTTTTTTTATAAATGGTGAACTTGAATTTCTTTTGCATTATGAATCTAATCACATTGAAAACCATATTAGTATGTTAAAATGAGATTTATGATTGTCATATGGAAGGTTTGAATTGTTTTTTTGCTTTTGATAATTATATGTATGCATTTCTTTGGCTCTTATAATGTTAATATTATTTTATATAACGTGTGTTTTGCTTCAGTCAAACCCACACCTTGAATGTACTCTTTGCACCTAACCCCTTATACCTTAGTATGCCTTGGGTTGACAACTATGGTCCCATCCATCAGCAAGGTAATATAGCCAAAGGGAATTGACATGGAAGCGATGGAGGGCTAATACACAGCGGGATTAGACCTGTCATTAGATTTGTAACAAAGGCTGTCCGAGAGCCCATATCAACTATTAAATATGTGTGGGATTCTGTTAGGATGCATTCGAATCGTGGGCTGATCGACTGAGAGATCTTGAGGATTTTGTAATGGTGTCAAATTACCCCTCATTTTCGCCGGCAACAAGGGATGGGCGACCATGGAAATTTTTGATGGGCCCTGCAATTGGCATAATTTGTTGCCATCCGTCTACAAAAGAGAGGATCGTTGTTAGTTTTTGGTGTCGACGCGGATGTCAATGGAGATAAAAGGCTGCCATGGATGCCTTGATCGGAAAAAGTGAAGAGGCCCTTAGCAATATCCTAAAATTTTAAAGGTCTGTTTTGAAAGTAGATAAACCACAGTGCCCAATTTGCAACTGAGCAAATTTATAAGATCGAATTTGCAAAAAGAACGTCATTAACGTGGTCCTCAATGTCATGGACATGCATACGATTGAAGTATTTTACATTTTAAACTCTCTAACTTTGCCTATTTACATTTTAAACTTGAAGCTTGGTCGTTTGCATTTTAAGAGCTGAAACTTTAATTTCTTTGCATTTTAAACCTTAAACCATAATGGCTTTAAAAACTACCATTCATTGATGCAAAATGATGTGAATAGCTTTCCAGTATTTTTTTAAAAAACATTTAAATCTATACTAAAAGTGATGATGTTGTTGGAGCATCTAGTAATAAAATAAAAAAGCCTAATAGTCAAGTTTAAATGTAAAAAAAAAATTAAGTATTGAAGGATATTTATATAATTTTGCATAGATTAACGATAGTTTTTAATGCCATTATGGTTAAGGTTTGAAATGCAAAAATTCAAAATTTTTAGGGTTTAAAATGCCAATGGCCAAACTTCGAGTCTTAAAATGCAAATAGACAAAATTAGAGAATTTAAAATACAAAATGGCCCATACGATGCATCTCTGGGGAAGAAAAAAAAAACACAGCTGCAGTCGAGCCAGCTGATTCTCGTGCATGACTGCGCGATGCATGGTCAGAATCATAAATCTTCTTCTTCAAAAGGTCGGAACTGGAGCGGGCAACGGTAACAAGTTTCCTCCATTTCCACTGTGGCGTTTTTGGGTTTTAGCCAGAGGACGCAGAGAAGAAAGGATTTTTTTAAAAAGGAAAAAAAGAAAATTTTGAATTTTTATAGGGTGTGTTTGGTTAGGGGTAAAACTTTTGATGAAAAGTTTTTGAAGTAGAAGTTGTCAAATTGATAGAAAATGATGTGATATAATAGGAGTAATGATGAGGAGTAAAGAGAATAAAGTTAAAATAGATAGGTTAGTTGTATGGGTAGTTGTGTAGAAAACATTGAAAAGTAGGATAGTTTGTATAGGAAAATGTGAAAAAATAATTAAAAAATAGAGTAGTTAGGGAGAGTGAAAAGTTTTAGATTGAAAAGTTTTTGTTGACATTTTTTTGCCCCAAACAAACCCACCCATAGTTTCATTTGTTCCGTAACTAATATCATTTTCCATCCAACCACTTCTTCTCTTCTGTGCTTGGTTCGGGCAAGCTATGCTTTGGGGCCGTCAGTAGGGCTTTAGAATAAAAAAAATGAGGGCCTGTTTATCCTAGCTATGACACTAGCACATAGCACTGGTTTTGAAAAAAAAGCCTGTATAAGTTTTGATTTTAAGGGTGTGTTTTGGCAATGATTAAAAAATGTAGTGTTTTCACCAAACCTGATCGGAAGGTTTCGAAGCTCAGGACGAAATCCAAAATGGGATAAAAGAAAAAATAGAGCTAAGATTAGGAGTCCAGGTAGTTCGGGTTAAACTCCTGACCCATTTTCAAACAGGTTGAGTTGATTTGGAAAAATAGGATGGAAAAGGGTTCAACCCAACTCTAAAGTTTGGTTGAATCAACCTAACCTATCAAACCCAATTATTCGTTACTCTACAGTTAGGAGTGCAGCTTGGGTCGGATTGCGCCAGGTTTTGGAATAAACTCAGATACTAAATCTATCGGGTTTAGGTGAAACCGAACCTAAATCTTAATATTAAAATTTAGATTTGGATCAGAACCAGGTGGCATTGATTTCTGTTTTAGTTTGGGATTGAAATTTGTATCACTTTCAAAGCATTAAATATTGAAATTACTGATAGAGATAAAGAATTTTTAAACATTATTGCATTCACACATGAATGATTTACATGTGAATATGTTTATATGGCTTGTGATATTTTTGTTTTGATGAAATTTATTTATTTAATTAAAAAATAATTCTAAATACAATGAACATAGTGACTTTCCACATAACAATTAATGTAAGAAAAATAAATGAGGTTACATAAAATAACTATATAAAGTTTAATAAAAGTGAAACTTATATATCTCATAGTTAATTAGTATATACACAATAATTTTAAAGAGTTGATATATTTATAATTATTCGCAAATAAAGTTAACGTAGATGTAATATATTCAACTTATATGGATAAATGTGTATAACATTTAGATTTGTAGAATAAATATTTTATAACTTGACTAGGTTATGATTATATGAAATAACTTTTACCATAGTTGTAGTTGAAATACTTAATGCATAAAAATAAATATAATTATTTTAATAAAGTAGAAAGAATATCGAGTTCGGACCGGATCAAGTTTTGGTATGGAGTTGATGCAAATCCGATATTACTTTTATATTTTCTTAGATCGTGTAGAAATCGGGTCTAATTTGAAAAAAGTTTCAAAAATAAAACCTAAATTTAATTTTAAAACCAAGTCCGGTTGGTTGGGTGGGTTCAAACCAACCCGGCACCATGCACTAAAGATGCATGTCTAACCACCGTAAAAGCCTCAAAACCAATTTTATTTATGCGAAGGTTGTGACATACGGGAAACGAATAGCCCTAAAATGTTTTTGAAATAGTTTTACTCCGATTAATGATCAGGCAATTGATTTCAGAAAAAAGATAAATGAAGTAAATAATTTTAGGTAACTTCGGATCCTATATCTCCCACTTTACACTCTTACATATACTCATGCCAACCCCTGGGCCCTGGCTCATTCAAGTGGTGTCGACCTCAAATGTCAAACCCAAAAACTTAGGAATAGGTAAGAACAACGGTTTTTAGAATCAGATTAAAGATACGTGCATAGACCGCAAATGCTAATTATATGGTTCACAAATGGCATTAATTATATGGCATCATGCATGCAAAGAATTTTTAAAAATGGGGATGGATTTTTAAGAATGAATTTGGCTGGGACACAGTCAGCTTAAGCCCAAGCAACCTACTAATTAGGGTATGCTTGGAAAGTGATACAATTTTTTGAAGAAAAATTTTTGATGTAAAAGTTTTTAAAATAGAAAAAAATAATATGATACGGTAGAGATAACAATAAGAAGTAAAGAGAATAATATTAAAATAGATAAATTATTAGTATAGGTAGTTATATAGAAATAATTAAAAAATATAGTAATTGTATAGGAAGAGTGAACAATGATTTAAAATAGGATAATTGTATAGAGTAAAAAGTTTTAGATCAAAAAGTTTTTATTAAAAAGTTTTAACACTAATCAAACACACCCTAGTTCATCATGTTCAATTTAATTGCTTAACTAAATTTAATACTAGAATAATATTTATTACTCATTTATATAAATAAATTTTGTGTTTCATAACAGGTCTTAAAACATATAACTTTATGTAATTTAATATATTTAAATAGTAAATTATTACTTTTTTATTAAATATTACTAAAATGATTTAAAAATTATTGATTTGATATTATAAAAATTATTTAATATTTTTGAAAATTGTACTCTCGTTGAAAAGTGGTTTGGATTGAGAGGAAAGTTGAATAGAATTGCACAACTCACTTGCACCTTGAGCTATGAGGTGGAATTGGAGTGTACAAGGAGGAATTAGGCTGAATGGACTTGTTACCTATTAATAACTTGACTCATTTCAGCTAAATCTTACCAATATTTTTTTGATCTAGTATAAGGATAAATTAGAAAAGTTAAAACAATTTTAAAACATAGAGTTAGATTGGGCCGCCATATTCTGAACTAAAGAATCTCAACCCCATTCATATATATTAATTTAATACTATAAATATATTTTTAATCTTATTTTTAAAATCATGCCTCATAATAATTAATGAAGGGTGATTTAACATACTCGGGTGTATTTAACCTTTTTTAAATTTTTTAAATTTTTATATAAAATTATTAATATAAGTGTATTGAACATGCGTATTAAGTTTTATCATTTTAGATATTTTTAAATTTTTTGAATTTTTAAAAACCAATGACATTTTCATAATTTAAAATTACTAAAATGATACTGATTTTGAAAAATATCTAAAAATCCAAAAAGAGTAAAAATTGATACATATGTTCAATACGCTTAGATTAACAGTTTTATAAAAAAATAATAAGTTTTTGCACCTAAGTGCAGAGAAGCTACATGCACCTAGGTGCACAGAAAAAGTTCCGTTATTAACATGCTATTTTGATATAATTGAGTCTTGAGACTGAATAAATGTTTGAAAAAATCAATTTTTTTTTAAATTAACGGGAATCGTCAACTTAGATTATTGATTAGAGTTGCAAATGAAATGTTTAATGACGCATATTTTGTTAACTTATTTCAATAAATTTGTTATATTATCTTTGTTTAATAATGCTTTTTGTTAATACATCAAAAAATAATTCTTTTTGTTATAACTAAAAATATTTTATTCTTAATAATTAGTAAAATCCGAAACATTCAACCTTTAAATTTAACATAAATATAATTTTATATTCGATAGATATATAAATTTTATAACTTTTATACTTGATCTGCACTTTCTACCTAATTCACTGCTCCAATACTAATTCAAATTTTTTTAGAAGACCTACTGAAGAAAGTAATGGTCGAGTCAAATTTATCTTCACCTAGAAATGAAAATTCTGACCTACGGAAGAAAGTAAGGGTCAAGTTAAACTTATCTTAACCCAGTAATAAAAATAGAATTTGATTACTTTTAAAAAGTAGAACCAAGGAATGATGTACCTTAACTTGGTATGCCTCGTCCCAATTTCCACTGGCCGCTTAATATCTTTGGTTGCTTTACATCTTTTTTCCATTCCATATTTAGAGTTTTATGTTTTGTATAGCCGGGTTACATGAAAGCGCAATGCATCCCCAAAAGTCAAGAAGAAATGAATCCTAATCGGTAGCAACTAGCAATCACTTCAAAATTCACTAATATTCCAATCCAAACATTTAAAAATTCTGAATTGAAAAAGATAACAACAGTTAAAAGAAAATCATCTTGGTTCAAAGCTCAAAAGTGACCCCCAACTGCAGCATCTGATGTTGGAATCTAAGGGACAGCAGATATCGGAGACATCTGCACAGCCAATGGTACGTCTTCCCTGGGTGTCGACCGGCAGTAACAAGCATAAAGTATGAGTTGGGCTGCACCCAAAAGCGTGCCCATGCAGTTGGGAATCTGTGCACAAGCAATCAGGAGGAAATTAGATCCGTGCCATCCATCCACCCCATTTCCAAGCTGCTTAAGTTTTCCAATCAGGAATAATTTGTTTTTGATTTCCTGTTTCTTCCATGATGCAAAGACTCTACACTTACCACCATGAAGAGGTCGAATTTGATAAGAGCATACGCGGTCCAACAGGCTCCATTGAGGAAGCTGGCCAGAGAGAGATATAGGGGCATGTACTTCACGCTCCTTGTTGTTATTACCTTTTTCTGCAATCAAACAAGAAATCTTGTTCATTCGTTGAGTTTTTTTTTTTTTAAAAAAAGAATTCATTGAGATTGGGACAATGGTATTATCCCCTTTTTGTCTTTTTATATTGGATTATAATAATGGCGGCTAATCAATGAAATAGCCAAAATTCTCTTTACTTACCATGATCAAGAGCGGTGAACCGTACATGCAAGTACCGAAGATGATGCACAATATCCCCACAATCATTTGCCGCAAGGAGAGCGTATTAGCCAAGCTTAGCACTAGTGCAATCACAACGACCATGAAGATGACTTCCGCCACTAAAATCGAGACTACCTTCAGCTGAAAATACATAGTTCCTTAAGAAAAATCTGTTAAACTAATCGGAAAGTTAATTAGAAAAGAAAATTATGATTCTGATTACATACTCTCTGTCTACTGTTTCCGAATGTGAAGAAGAGTACAATATAAAACATCTCTAACCCCATGCCAATTCCATTAATGGTGACGACGAGCAAGCTGTGAGGGTGGACGTAGTCCGTTCCGTAGAACACCCACATCATGCAGTTTAGGAACGTTGCCAGGTATGGATAAGGTGCAAATTCCTCGGTTGATCTCTTCTTAATTATACTGAAGAATGTTGGCCTGCAACAGTGTTTGAGTAAGATTTGTATTCTTTTTTGTTTTAGTCGAGTTCTGCGATGTGACTAGTAGTTTGCAACCCGCCTTTATTAGGCTATTAGCCATGCACAACATTAAGAAGACATACACATATATATATAGAGAGAGAGTTGTTCCGGTGTAGTTGCCTAAAAAATGAGCCTCACACATATTAAAATACAATGAAACTTTATATAATAATTTATCCATATATAAATCATACCTTAGATGGTTTAGATTTTGAAAAAAACACTTTAAAGTTGTTATTTACATCAAACTATTTTATTACGTTGAATTTGTACCATTTTCAAAAGAGGCCTATATACATATCTGATTGGGATGAAAATTGGTATGATAATAGAATATATTATTCTAAATATAATGGGTGGAGTAGCTTCTGATTCGATGATCATGTGAGGCCCATTTCAGGGATGTTGCACCTGAATATATTATATATATATGAGAGTCGTTCCGGTGCAGCATCACTGCATCAGAACAGTGGTGCAGTTGCCCCAAAAATGGGTTCCACACATATTAAAATGCAATAAAACTTTATATATACATTTATTCATATATAAATCATACCTTAGATGGTTTAGATGTTGAAAAAATCACTTTAAAGTTATTATTTACATCAAACTATTTTATTACGTTGAATTTGTACCATTTTCAAATGGGGCCCATATACATATCTGATCGGGATGAAAATTGGTATGGTAATAGAATATATTATTCTAAATACAATGGGTGGAGTAGATTATGATTTGATGATCATGTGGGGCCCATTTCAGCGATGCTGCACCGGAATGCTGCACCTAAATATATTTATATATATATTGACAAGATATATTTTTTTGAACTCTTACTAAGAAGACATATTAAATGCGTACTGTTGCAAACAAGATTGATGAGAATAGCCTATCAATACATGAAGAATCATTACAACAAATATTGGTATACGAAGCTCAAATATTTTTGTTGTGCATAAGATAATTTTGACTATATATAAACAGATTTAGCTATATCTGTATTTCTTACTATGTATATATGGTTTTTTAAGGTGGTGGTATTTGCTAAAATGCAACAGATTTTTAGATTTCGTGCAACCAGAAATAATATTTAACAAAAATTATTGACGAATAATCTTTTCAGACCGGTGATTTCCGACCGGTCAAAAAATATTTTTTTTTATTTTTTTTGAAAATAATTTTATAAACTTGTTAATCTAGTTATATTTAATTTATAAACCAAGTTTTATCATTTTTAGATATGTCTATATATTTATTTTGGATTTTTAAATACAGGGGTATTTAATAAAATGACTTAAATACCCCTGTATTTAAAAATCCAAAATAAATATATAGACATATCTAAAAATGATAAAACTTGGTTTATAAATTAAATATAACTAGATTAACAAGTTTATAAAATTATTTTCAAAAAAAAAATAAAAAAATATATTTTTTGACCGGTCGGAAATCACCGGATTTCCGACCGGTCTGAAAAGATCGGTGCTCAAAATTATTTATGTTTGTTTGTAAATAACGACATAATTTTTAGCCGTAAAAAGTAGATAAACTGCGATATTTGATACTAGATGCAGAGGTGGCTGCTTTTATAAACTTTTGTTATAGTAAATATTGATTTTATCGAAAATTTGAAACTTGAATGACAACATCCAACTTAATAAATTTTGTTTTATGTATCTAATTTTTTAGTCACGAGTAACATACAATTGGCTGCATTAGATGTGTTTTGGCTATAATTAATTTTTTAGTTATAAATATTTAAGTATACGTATCCAAATTTTTCATTGAATGTGCAGGTTATTAAAATTTGGCTGCAATTAATATAGGTCTTAACTATATTTGATATCAAATGAAACTAAATTACAATTTAGCTGCAAAAAGGTGCTCATATATAATAAATTTTATTGCAGTGATCTAATTACATAGGGACAGCAGTGCAAACTTAAAATATGGCATATTTACGCCTGATGCTGGGCATACTTAGGCTTGGTACTAAAAACTTGTGAATATGGCAAAATCTCGAGGGCGCTCGTGCAAGAAACCCTAAATATGACGCAGTCATGGAGTTATACTCATATGCAAGCGAGATTGCACTTTGCACTTGTTCTCACTTTTGACAGACGGAACTTGAAAGAGAGAGTATTAACGGGTGTAAGCTTTCACGTTTATGATGAGCAGGGGAGTATTGCAGTATGGATACAGTCCCACATGTATATAGGGGAGTATTGACGTGTGGTAATAGATTATGAAGTCTTACATTTATTATGTGGCGAGCGATCCATAAATGAGGCGAAGTATTGATGTGACGATATTATTATTGTTATTGTATATATGTATCTCACGTTTATATGCTGTATGATATACAGTATTATTGTTCTTGTATATATCTATCTTACATGAGTGGGGTATAGATGGTGGTTATTAATCAGTTCATACTTCACACACATATGATGGATAAAAACACACTTACACGGGGGACAAGAACAGGCCAAATGATATAATGTTACCTGCAAAAGAAATTCAGGGAAGAATGAGAAAGACGATGTTAAATGAAGACCAACAGAGTATGGTTATAGAAGGAAATGAACTGAATGACTTGCTTTATAAGAATATTTTAGTAAATATTTCAAATTTATATGATTTTTAATTTTTATTCAGACATTGTACTTTTTTTTTTTAGAAATTTCAATTAATTTCTATTAAAACTTTCAAGCGTTGTCAAGCAAATTCCTCAACCCTCTTTGGTCTCGTTGGGTTTGTCTAATATTCACTTGTCAATCATCGCTGCAAGAAAAAGAATATTCATCCATTGTAAAATTTGTTATAGTATGTACTATTTTACCTCATCCTTTAGGGTCGGCCGCACCAACTGCATTAGGCCATTTAACATTTTTTAATTTCTAAAAATGCGTTTAAGTTATAATTCAAGTTTTACCAATTTTAATATATTTATATATTTTTTAAATTGTTAAACACAAGCGTATTATAGTAATTTTTTACAACCCTATGTTTATTTTTATAGGTGAAAAATGACCATAATAACCCTACAATTAAAAATAACATATAAACATATCAAAAGTGGTAAAACTTAAAATATAGATTAAATACATATAATTAATATATCAAAAATAAAAAATCATTTGTGACCATGTAATCGGCCTTCTTTACATTATGATGTCATTTACTAACTAAATGCAAAGACTTCTTTAATAACCAATAAAAAAAAAGACTTCGTTAATAATTTTTTAAAGTTATCATTGAAAGTGTAACTTTTAGCTATAAGTATTATTGCTAAAAGATTTTTTTTTGCATATTATATTATTGTTGCTAAAAGTTATCTTTTCACAATGATATTTAGTTGTATCACCAAATAAATGCCTTCGGCAATGAAAAGCATTAATCGTTGTTAAAAATATGTTTCAAAATATTGATTTTCTCGTAGCCCATGAACTTGTCAAACATGTTCGATTAGACAGTGGATTAAAACATTTTAAAAAGTACATATTGTTTTAAAAGTTACGATATTCATAAACACATTGCATACCAGTAAATCTCCAAGTTCAAATCTTAAGATATAAAGTTACAAAAGTTGGATGTATTGCAATAATAATAATAATAAAAAGATTAGGTAATCGGAAGGTTGACGCTTGTGAGTTTAACCGTTTTTACAAATAAATTATCCATTTGAACTAAAAAAAAATTCTATCAATTATCAGGATCATGAAAATAGAAATTTTTTTTATATCAATAAAATAGAAATTTTAGTAGAATGTTATTGTTTAAGGTATATTGTATATTCCTACATGAATATTCTATATCTAAGGGGGTAAAATTTAAATTTAAATTTGATAATTTAATTTAAAATTAAATTTAAAACAGACTTTATTTTGCATTTGCCTTCCTATTTTTTTACGACCTTTACATATAATTATTAATTTTGCAAAAAATCTGCAACTTATAAATTTTGTTTACAAAAATCTCCACAACAAATTTTGTTTCGGGGATGCTTCTATGAAACTCCTTTCATTTTTAAAATCTTGACGGTTGATAGAAAATCTATTTCATCAATTATATTTAACATCATTTATAACATACTAAAAACCCTTTTATTTTTTAATTTTACTGCATTTGTCTCATCTATAAATGTGTAAAATCAACGTAATAAAATGGTTCAATATTAAAATATCAAGTTTAAATTAGTTTTTTCAAATCTAAACCGTCTAAAATATCAATACTATGTAGATAAATGATCCTATAAAGTATTTTTACATTCTAATATATGTGTGAATGGATCTAAGTATTTTTCATAATTTACACATAAATGTACTTATTTTTTAGCAAATATGACCTTTCCACATATTTGATTGGAATGAAACTTAACCTCATAACTAAACAAATTATGTAAAATACAATGAATAGATTGAATTTTCCATCAAAGATCATTATTTCAAAAATGAAAAGGGTTTCACGAAAGGTTTCATAGAAGTATTCCCGATTTTGTTTTATGTACCTAATTTTTTAATTTCAGATAACATATATTTGGTTGCATTATATATTTTGGCTCTAATTAATTGTTTGATTACAAATATTTGTTTACTTTCGAGTAGTGATATTTAATTAAATTCAATTATTTTTTACATTAAATGTAGCAAAAAGTAATATTTAATATAGCTGTTAAAATGTAACTGCAAATAGGAAACTTTGGCTGCAATTAAGTGCTTAGCTGCACTTTCATACCTAATGCAACCAAACTAAAGTTTTACTACAAGCAGGTGGCCACATATAACTAATTCTGTTGTCGTGAATAACTTTATTATCTTCTTTCACCATTTTATCAGCTACTTAGACATAATTAAAATTATATAGCAATATTTATAAATCATGCGCTATATGATAATATGAATTATAGTAATTGCAAAATTATAAATAGCAATAGGGAAATGCTGATAACCTTCTGTTCTTTTAACAAGGGGTAAAATCATGAGTAAAATAATTTATTGTTGACATGATTTGAACTTGGAGACATGATTTTGTTTTTTCCATTACAAATTTCTCCATTCATCAATTAACTATAGATACGAACTTAATCTTGATTAATTTGCTACGGTCCCTTCATCCTAGTTGTTCCACTTTTCATGCCACATGTATTAGAAAGGATTATGCATTAAAAAAGGTTATTTTTAAATATAACCACAAAGTATACCCGTATCAATATGTTTTTTAAATATCAAATATGATCATATATTTTCTCAAATTTCCAAATACAGCAACTCCATCATCAGTACTCTAAATGGTTATTAAAATATGATATTGTCAAATTATCCTCACTAAGGGTGTGTTTGTTTGGGATATAAACATGTCAACCAAAACTTTTCAATCTAAAACTTTTCACTCTCCATAACTACTTTATTTTTTAATTATTTTTTCACATTTTCCTATACAAACTACTCTACTTTTCAATCATTTCTACACAATTATCTATACAACTAACCTATCTATTTTAACTTTATTCTATTTACTTCTCATCATTACTCATATTATATCACATCATTTTCTATTAATGTGACAACTTCTATCTCAAAAACTTTTCATCAAAAGTTTTACTCCCAACCAAACACACCCTAAAACTTAAACGAATAATGATTCAAAGATGCCCCATCCACAAAGCTTAATCTCTATAGAAAAGGTATTCCCGTCAATGCCATTTATGAATTTTAGAAGAAACCAACAAAAGTACTCAACATCTATTTGACTTTGTGAAAAAGGTGAGAAAAATCAGAAAGATGCTGGTCCGAGATAGGACGCATCCTATGTCTTACTGTTAAATGTATCTTCGAGCAATTAGCTAGGAGCAATATGGAAGAACCATTGTGCCTATTTATGTTGCTGTGTTAGAGGATAGGGTTCCTTTGAAACTAAACAAGAGATGACTGGAATCCAACCCACTTTTGACCAAATTTTGGAATGGTCTAGATCAGATGAGGATGAATTCACCTATACAAATCTTATGGGTGAGCCGAGTACCCTTCAAAAGGGACATAAGACCATGCTCGATGAGACTTACACATGGATACTATAAAATAAATATGGATGGCTGTGGGAACGATTGTGATGATTGTATGGGTTTTGAGGTAGTGATGCGAGACTCTCAAAGGTCTTTTATGGCAGCTAAATGTTGGAAGGCTTACGGATGTCCCACCATGGAGCCAATGATTATTTTGGGGCCAGGCAGAGTGTGGAATTTAACCCGCAACAGTTGGAAATCGAGAGTGATTTGCTTAATCTTACTAGATGAGGAACACCCTATTTTGTCAACCATGGGTGTTTTCATTCAAGAAATTCAGACTATTGTCATTGTCCTCTAGTCCATTACTTCCTTCATGTGTTGTGTATGGGGCGTTTGTAGTAACCTTGGGTATTGATATCCAAACATGGTAAGGAAGTCCACCAGGTTTAATTGTAAATTATTTGTACAAGGATACTTCTGTCTCTTAGTTATATACCTTTGTTTCATCAAAAAAAAAGAAAAAAGAATGCATTCCCTTCTTTTCTTTTCTTGGCAGAAAATGTTATTTTGAAAAATATAATTTCAACAGAAACAAAAAAAAAAAAAATTTGATGTTTATCAAGAGTAGTATCGTAAACTCATAATTCTTAGTGCACAACTAATGGAAGTCGTATTTGGAAAATGCAGAAAAACGTTGGCATGTCTGATATCTAAAATATACACATAGCCATGTTTTTCATCCAAAAAAAAATATGGCCATGTTTGTTAATGTGGTATGATTTTTTTGTCATATCTGAATACAAACCAAATAACAACAACAACAATAATCTGCAATAAATCACAGCTTCAAATTTCAGGCGATCAAGACTGCCCGAGAGATTACTAAGGCCCCTAAGATATCTATTGCGGGAGCATGGATAACAAAATCGTGTCTTGGGTAATGTCATATGAAAGGAAATCTTCTATCGCATATATAAAGAAAGATGGAGATGGTAAACAAAAGGTCAGACTGAAATCCCAATAGAACTCAGCAACGACCCAATTATGATTTTATTCACGCGTAAAACATCGTCGATGTATGCTGATTTTCTGAAGAACTTATGATAAGAAAGCTATAGGTAGATAAAGAAAATGTAAAAACATTTAAAGACTGAGAGTCATTAGAGGAGAGAAGAAAAGAACAATTTCGTGTGTGAGAAAGAGAGGGAGAGGGGATTGGTCGATACCTATAACTCCGACAACAGTCCGAGCTCCATCTGCACTGATCCCCATCTGGAATGCTACAAAGGCAGGTGATAAAAAGAAAATGCAAAGAATCTCTGAAAGGAAAATATGAAAAATATTATTCCTGTTTTCGTAAGCTTATTGGGAAAAGATTTGGCGGAGAGAGGGAGAGTTGTAGTATTAAGAACGGAACATATATATATTGGATAAAATTTTCGCTGAGAGTTGGAGGAAGAAGTTGTTCCGGAGAGTATTTAGATAGAGAGCGAGTTGTATTTAGCTAAATAGATAGGTCTATATTAAGTTAAACGAGAGAGATTTCTTGTTTTACGGTGAACGTAAAAATAGAAAAGGACTGGCTGAGGATCAAGAATAGGAAAAATAGACAGACTGAGCCTTTTAAGTGGTGGGACCGTCTCAGATTCCTTTCCCTTGGCCAGACATAGTCAGGATACATGTAGGACAGCCAAATGACGACTGACAATATTATCACATTGCAAATACGATCAATAACACAAATATCGACATCTAATCAAATGGTCAAGCGACAACAGTATCCAGATATCCAGTCGATTCTCCATTAATTCACTCCAGCCCCCAGCCCAACACACACACACACACCCCACACCCTTCCCTACGTGTACTAATGGTCATAACTTAAGGATCAATATGGTATTTTATCTGTATTTTTGTTATCATTAATCCACTACATGTTAACAAAAAAATACCTATTTTAGTTATAAGTATCTATCTCTATTTTACTTAATGTATATATTCATATTAGTATGTATTTCGTATAGATACTTCTTGATCAACAAATACATCTCATGTCTAACCACACACCCAATTGGATAAAAATACAGGAGTCCGCTCTGAAAGATGTAAAAGTAAAAGGGAGAGTTAAAAAAAATTTTAAAAATAAGAAAATGATGTGGCATAGTATATACAATAATTAGAAGCGAAGAGATTTAAGTTAAAATAAATATATAAAGTAGTTATATGAAAAAATATGAGAAGTAATTGTAATACAAATATAATGTAGGAAAAATAAGATTGTTAAGTAGATAAGACAGTGAAGCATATCAAAAGATACGTAGGAAAGAATATTAATTTTTCCAAAAAACTTTTACCTATTACCACACAAACCCCAGATTTTCATGCACGCTGGAATTGCATGAGTTTGAGTGGGTCACTATAGTTATCCATATATAGGCTGGCCCAGACAACTGTTAGTAGCTGAAATGGGAGGCATTCAACTGGTCAAATTCAATCAACCTACTATACACGCTCAACTCCATAAATGATTGCCATGGAAAGTGCATTCATACAATTAATTGGAATATTAACACAATCAAGGTTGATTATTTTGAAAATAATTTTTCTGTACTATTAACCGAAAGACCCAACATGAGATCAGACAGAGGTCAGCAATATTTGGAACATGTGAACCGCTCAATGGTAGTTATAGTCTATTTTTGTTTCGAATAAGAGCCAGGAGGACTGGACGTCGACCACGTTCGCGGGAGTACATCTAGGATCGATCCGGCCGGCGTAATAAGCTGGGTCGTGAACAACTACGTGCCCATGCATGCATGAAAATAGTTCCAAGTGGTTAGCACTTGGCAGTTGGCAGCACACCAGAGCACGCCTTGACCTTTTTCGTAAATGGGTAAACGCGCACGGGTTACGGGCAGGAAGCATGTTTTGCGTTTTAACTTTCACGTGCTGGCTAGGCCCTAGGTGTTGAGCAGAAACCAATTTCAAGGGCATTTTCGTTTGAGTTAAATGGGACGTTTGTTTTCAGGGAATTTTGTGAGAATGACGGATAGGGTGGGAAGTGAAAAGAAAATATTTTAAGAAATTTGTGATTGATATGAAATGATAGAAGTAAAGTTAAAATAAGTAGAATTGTTGAAGTATAGTTGATACGAAAAATGATTGTAATAAAGAGATAAAATTAAAAAAATAAAATTGTCGAGTGAAGTAATTATTGAGTCCCTACCCTTTCCCACCTCACCCTTCCCCACCCCACACTTGTTATTTACCGAATGTCCCTTGTGAGCAAAGTTCATTACAAAAGAATTAATTCTTATCTAGCTGTGGAACCCTAATTAGATGCATCTGAGTGCACTTAGCATTGGTGTATCCAGTGTAAATATCTATTTTTTATTTTTTAAAATTTTTACACAATTGTTAATATAAATGTATTTAACATATGTATTAAATTTGATCTTTTTTGAGATTTTAAATATTTTTTTGAATTTTTAATAATCAGTGGCATTTTAGTACTTTTAGATTAACAATTTTATTAAAAAGTTTAAAAAATTAAAAATGAATTAAATATACCCGGGGTGCACTGAAGCGCTTTAGTGCACCTAGGACCCAGGTGCATTTAATAATATTCCATAGCTGCCACTATTAGCAACAAGGTATATGCAATTAAGTGTTTAATTGCACCATTGACATACAATAAGAGAGTTAATTAACTGCAAATATAACTATTTTTATTTATATATATATATATACATTATGCCAACAATCTAATACATGCATAATCATCACAATATGAAAGAATTTTATTTTTTTTATAATACCTCTAACACTATGAAAATTTATAACTCAGGTCGAACTCTCGATACTTATCAATGCGCTAGAGCGCTTGCAGCGCAAATATAACTATTAACAAGACAAATTTTGTGATTTCCGAAAAAGCTCTTGGCAAACATATAGGGAATAATGATCCCACAACTAAAATATAACATATGCCACCAATCATTTGCAATCAAAACTTTTTAAAAAGTTAGTTTCAACCTTTTGCAATAAAACTTTGGTTGCTAAAAATTATTTTCTTTTACCAATCGAAGCATTTTTTTTTATTTTGCTAGAGCCATTGCTCACTGCCTTTTGCTGGGAATCGAGTCTCAGACGAAGGGCAATTGAGGCCCAATGTGATGCCAAGTGCCCTAAGGGCAGGTTCACACCAATCGAAATATTGAATTTATATTTTATTGCAGAAAAATATAAATACTTCTGGTAAGAAGATGTAATTATAATTCTATAGCAATAAAGTAAAATTATAACAAAACAGATTAAGAAAAGATGGAATAAGTCATTCCCATGTGATTGAGATCTTACAAATTAATTTCTTTTAGACAACATATGCATGAAGGAATAATCTTGTCTACTTGCAAAAATATCCTTGAATTACTCGTGTTTTGTAAAGTAAGAATGAGAATGGAAAATGCAAAATGCAAAAGTTAATATATTAATGATCTAATTATTTTACTTTTTTAAAAAATTATTCTTATATATTAAGGGTTTGTCTGGGTAAAATAAAACTTTTTAAATCAAAATTTGTCACTCTCCAAAACTATCATATTTTTTATCAATTATTTATTTCTTCTTAAATAACTAGTTTATTTTTCAATCATTTCTATACACTTATGCAACTAACTTATTTTTAACTTTATTCTATTCACTCATTGTGGTTATCCCTATCATAACACATCATTTATACCATTTTAAAAACTTTTATACTGATTGTTTCTTCATATTTTGTCTTACAATTATTTTATTTCTTTTTATTTTATTTACACTTTATCACTATTATATCTATTCCATTACTATCTTATTTTCACATTACCAAATAGACTTTTTCCTTGGAAATGAATTATTGATAACAAATTATTGCCCATTTTGTTGCAACAAATTATTAGCGCAATTAACATAAAGATGAGAAAGTTTATGGCTATTAAAATAAGAAAGAATTATTCAAGGACTACAAAATCTAGGAGAGTTGGCAAAGGTCTCATACTCGGTCATAATATGAGGTTGATGCCTATGTCTTAGTTGACCTTTTTTTAAAGCATCACCAGTTTATTAAGGTAATTTGGATATTAATTAAGTTTTTAATTTAATGTTTATAAAAATATTCAAATATTCATATTTTTATATAAAAATTCTTAAATATTCATGAGTTTTAAAAGTATTTAATTTAATAAATTTAAATTAAGTAATTAAAAATCCATTTTAATTGCACCATTATTTTCCCATAACTACACAAAAGTACAACCAAGACTATAAGCTACAACTATATATATATTTTTTTCTTGTCTAGTTTTAAGAAGAGACATGATGTTATTAGCCTGAGTTAAGTAATGACTTATTTAGCCCATGCTAATAACTTATTTCTTAATTAATTTTTTGCTTTTTTCATAAATTTGTTAATTTAAACGTATTTAATGTATACAATAAATATTACCATTTTTGGATATATATATATGTATATATTTTTTAGATTTTAAACATAGGATTATTTTAGCTATGTTTAATAGTTGAAAATTATAAAAATAACCTTGTATTTGAAAAATAAAAAAATCTTTAAAAATGGTAAAACTTGGTTTATATATTAGATGCAACTAGATTAATAAATTTAAAATAAATAAATAAAATTTTAACAGATTTTTATAGTAAGTCATTACTTAGTTTGGACTAACAAGATCATACAATACAACATTATAATATATAGATATAAACAATCCAATGCGGTTAGATTGTATTATAATTATGGTGTGTAAATAATAATATGGGCCTTCCATGCATTAGAATGCAATAATATTTTGTATGATCGATTATTTATTCAAGTAAAAATCATATTTTAGACGGTTTAGATATTGAAAATATGACTTTAAAGTTAATATTTATATTAAACTATTTCATTATATTAATTTTGTACTATTTTAAATTAGGCTCATATACATGTTTGATTTAGATGCAAATGGTATATTGTTAAAGTAAATAATTCCAAATATAATGAATAAATTAGATGTTAATTTTATGGTCAAATGGAACTCATTTGTAGCAAACTGCACAATAATTATGATGTAATCTCAATATATTTGAATATTTTCCATACATGTATATGAAAAATGATCTAATGTACACGACTGCACCATGTGGTCGAAGCAAAATGCACCCAACTTGATCATGAATAGAATTTCTACTCTACCTATTATGGGTTTGTTTGGTTACACACAAAACATGTCAATGAAAACTTTTCAATCAAAAATTTTTCACTCTCCATAACTACCTTATTTTTTAATTATTTGTTCGCATTTTCCTATATAAACGACCCTACTTTTCAATCATTTCCATACAAATACCCATACAACTACCCTATCTATTTTAACTTTATTCTCTTTACACTTCATTATTACCCCTATCATATCACATCATTTTCTATCAACTTGACAACTTTACTCTGGAAAGTTTTCATAAAAAAGTTTTACCTCCAACCAAACACACCCTATATTTAGAATTATTCACTTACTAGCATATCAATTTTCATGCAAATTAAACATATGTATAGACCGTGTTTGAAAATGGTGCGAAATTAACATAATAAAATAATTTGTCATAAATATCAATTTTAAAACAGTATTTTCATATATAAAATTTCTAAATATGATTTTTATATGAAAAAATAATTGCATAATAAGTTATTATATTTTAATATATGTGAAACATATTTTACAGCACACTGTAATTATGGTGCAACATACATGCAAAAGCACACATATGGAGAGAGAGGTACACATGCGCATGGGGGTGTAAGCTTCCACTCTGTCCATAGCCTCGAGGTCCAGGGTTGCACAGCCGCGTCTTAGAACCTCCAGTCCGCTTCCGAAATTGAAAAGCTCACTAACATTTTCCGACTCAACGCCAGAAAATTCAAAAGAAGGGCAGAAGGCGAAACCAATGTCTACCAAGCTATCCCTTTCGCAGCCATCTCCCAATTCTCCGCCATCTTTGTCTCATCTTTACAGTCGAACACGTCCATCATCTTCATCTTCCCCTTCTCTCCTAAAGTTTAGGACTGGCAACCACGCTTCAAAATCTGACCGTGGCATCCGGTCTCATGCCTCGAAACCCAGCATGGGTGGGTTCGGGGCACCGAAGGGATCGCCGGATCTTGTGCAGGAATCGACAGCGGCATCGTCGGCCATTGATTTCCTTACCTTGTGCCATCGGCTTAAGGTCGACTATGATTGGTTTATTTTTGCTGCGTCAAGGTCGATTGTGATTGGTTTATTTTAGTTTCCCCTTTTACGTGATTTGGATGTTAAAATTCTGTCGAGACGTGTCTTCAAATTCTGTCTCGCGTTTCCATTGCTAATCAAAGTTGAAAATTGGGTCGGGCATGCTAAGGTTTCACATTGAATCGAGTGGAATTTGTAAGAACGGATTTTCCTTTCATTTCCAATCTGGAAAGGGCGATTTTTCTGATGAATTAATGACTCAGCTAATCGCTGCATTTCGAATATTGGATGCGCAGCTGAAAATCCCAAATACGAATATCACGACGCATGGTGATCTACACAAACTTACCCTAGCAGCCTAGCTGTACCTGTGGGCTGTTCTTCACTTGGGCTAAGCGTAGCAATCTCCATGAACAGAGCTAGATGAACAAGTAGACTGAGATATTCAAAAAACCAGATACGGGTATTTATTATTCTATTTGAATTTGACGTTTCGAAGATTCCTTGGATTTGAGTCGGTCTTCTGGGTATGCAAAAAGCAATAATCATTGTGGGGTCAATTTTCAATTGGTTTTGGAGCTTTGGTCCAGCGAGACTGCTGAGCCACGGTGTATCTTCTTTGGCACTGTCCTTCAGGAATCTGATTATTACCCAAGGTGTATCAGATTCTCAACTGCTAAGCCGCTGTGTATCTTCTTTGGCGCCGTCCTTCAGGAATCTTTTTATTTACCCAAGGTCTATCAGATTCTCAGGCTGTTGACTATCGACGAAATCAGCCAGTCAATTGTCATGCTTTTGCCTCACACAAAAAATGACTGCCTTCCATGTTGAAATTCTCTTTCGTTTATTTATCTGTAGTGGTTGAGTTTTGTTGGCATTTTTCTTTCCAGACTACAAAAAGGAAGGGGTGGATCAACCATGGCATTGAGGGCCCTGAATCTATTGCCGATCACATGTATCGCATGGCACTTATGGCTTTAATAGCTGGTGACCTTGCTGGTGTAAACAGGGAAAGGTGGATTTTTATGACATTATGCCTTTACCTCATGTATTTTCAATCAGATTTTTCTTGAAACATTTCTTGTCCCCTCTTAGACTTGGTTCATTGAACTTTCTCTTGTTGAATTTTCCATTTGTTGAAACAGATGTATTCAGATTGCGCTAGTGCATGACATTGCAGAAGGTACTCTGAAATTAAATTCTTCTTCTCTTTGATGGTCCAGTTTTTTTTTTTTTTTCCCCAATATTTGCTTCAACCTGGGACAGAGCTACACCGTCGAAGCTTTTGTTCTAGATGGTACTGCTAAGAACATGTTTACTGAATGGACAATCCAGTGTCTTTATCCATCTCAACCTGAAGCCACATTTTGCTTATAGTATATTCTTTGTTGCTTCTATGTTTTGTTTTACATTCTTTCAGCTTTGTTTGTAGATTGTGTTGTATTTTTCTCTCTTGCTTTGTAGAGATTACATCGTAAGATCTGTTTCTGGCTGCATGGAATCCTGCTGGATATAAGCAATTAGACGTCTATTGGAAAGATGGAGTAAAATTTTATGTCTTAGATTCGATCTTTGCTCCGCTGGCTCAACATGATGAGCATCATTGATTTGAGTTAAATGCCAAAAAATATAGTGATCTCTATAAGAATCTTATGCATATGACTTACGTCAATTAACTTGTTTTACAGTCAAACCCAAGATACAGTGATGATCCATGTGTGTAGAAAATTCCTTAGATGGGAACAGCCAAGAATGCTCTATTAACAAAACGTTGACATAGTTTATTCAAGGGAAAGATAACATGGTATGCTGATTGGAATAATTGTAAAAAAGAAGAAGCCTTTGGTCAAAATAACCTTTTGTTAGACTAAAAGAGCAACCTATTTTGAATTTCCAACATCTTCTGAGTTAGAAAGTTCAATTCTTAATGAATTCTCGGTGTTCTTCATGTTAGGATTTTAATATGGAACTATGGTTTTGCCAGCTATTGTGGGGGATATCACTCCCTCAGATGGTGTACCTAAAGAAGAAAAACACAGGCGTGAACGATCTGCTTTGAATGAGATGTGCAAAATTCTTGGTGGAGGAATGAGGGGTACTGCTTAGTGTTTGTAATCTATTGCGGGCAATGATTTATTATTGCTGGCTACATGGACGGTTTGTTTAACACTGTTTGTTTTATAATGTACCAAAAATCATTTTCATTGGAAACTTATCTTTTGTAAAAAGTTTAACTTTTTCTGACAGTGAATTGTAAATAGCATTTTCAAATTAAAAAAGGGTTGCATGGACATCCCCATGCAGCTGGCTGTGTTGAATCATTTCCCATCTATTATTGGTTAGCAGCTTCCTGTGCTTTACCTTAGCGGTTGATTTTTTTTCTTCTTGCAGCTGAGAAAATAAAAGAACTTTGGGCGGAGTATGAGAACAATTCATCTATAGAAGCTAAACTAGTGAAGGATTTTGATAAAGTATGGTTTGTTTCCGTTTTCCAAAATGTTGTTATCATCGGTGAAATCTGATTTCCTCTTTGCCACTATAAACATATATTATTTTGAGAGGATCCTGGTCTGATGTTGCATTCTATAATACTGGATATTGTCTGGCTACCCATTTTTTGCCCACAAGATTGAAGGTTTGGTATGGTACAGGGCAATGGAGTTGTCGTATTTTGGTTGATGAAGTATAAGGATTAGACTCTTGTGTCTTTCTGCTACGGATTTGGATGATTCACTTTTATAAAGCAAGAGACTATTAGTTACTTGAAGGACTATGATCCAACTTTCATCATCATCATCATAAGTCATTTCCCATCTAGGTGGGGTCGGCTGCATGGATCCTGTTGGGCCATTCTTGGCGATTTAAGACTAAATTTTCTGTAATTTGTAATATTTTTAAATCTTGTTTAATTACTTTCATCCATGTTTTTTTAGGTCTTCCTCTTATTCTTCTACCACTTTGTACTTGGATAGACTCTGTTTTTCTAACCGGTACTACTTCAGTCCTCCTTTTAACATGACCAAACCATCTTAATCTATTTTCTCTCATTTCATCACAAATTGGTCTCACTTTTAAGTTTTTTCGAATTATTTCATTCCTAATTTTATCTTTTCTAGTTTTACCACTCATCCACCTTAACATTTTCATTTCCGCTACGTTCATTTTTTGTATATGTTGTTCTTTAACTGCCTAACATTCTGCCCCATAAAGCATAGCAGGTTTAATCACAGTCTTATAAAATTTTCCTTTTAGTTTGATTGAAACTCGATGGTCACATAAAATTCCTGACACACGTCTCCATTTCTTCCATCATGCTTGAATTCTATTTATTATATCTTTCTCAATTTCCCCGTTCTCTTGAACTATTGATCCTAAGTACCGAAAGTGATTAGTTCTTGTTACTACTTGATCTAAAATCTTAATTGGTTCCTCATCCGAGTTCTCACTGTTATTAAAATTGCATTTCATATATTCAGTTTTTGTGCGACTAATTCTAAAACCATTAGATTCTAAAGCATCTATCCACTTATTCAATTTTAAATTTAGTCCTTCTTTAGTTTCATTTATTAAAACAATGTCATCTGCAAATAACATATACTAAGGTACTTCTTCTTAGAGATGTCTAGTAATTTCATCTATTATTAAGGTAAAAAGGTAAGGACTCAAGGCTGACCCTTGATGTAGACCTATTTTAGCTGGGAAGACATTAGTATCTCCTATAATGGTCCTTACATTCGTAACAGCCCCCTCGTATATATCTTTAATAATATCAATGCATCTGTTATTAATTCTTTTCTTTCTCATCACTTGCCATATTAACTTTCTTGGTACTCGATCATAAATTTTTTCTAAATCAATAAAAATCATGTATAAGTTCTTTTTCTTCTCCCTATACTTTTCAAATAGTTGTCTAAATAAGAAAATAGTTTCAGTAGTTGATCTTCCTGGCATAAAACCAAATTGATTTTCAGATACATTAGTTTCCCGTCTTAGTCTATGTTCAATTACTCTTTCCCATAATTTCATAGTATGACTCATTAATTTTATTCCACGATAATTTACACAATTTTGAATATCTCCCTTATTTTTATAGATTGAACTATAATTTTTTTCCTCCATTCACTTGACATTAACTTTGTTTTTGGAATAAGGAACGAAATGGGGAATGCAATTTTGGACTTTGCTATAGCATATGATTTGGTTATAGCAAATACCTTATTTCAAAAACGAGATGAACACTTAATAACTTTTAAGAGTGGGACCAATTCTAGCCAAATAGATTTCTTCCTTATAAGAAAATTGGATAGATCCCTTTGTATAAATTGTAAAGTTATCCCGGGTGAGAGTTTAGCTATGCAGCATAGATTATTAGTGATGGATATATATACACAAAAAGAGTCAACAAAAACTAAAGACAATGTAATTCCAAAAATTAAATGGTGGAATTTAAAAGGAAACAACATAGAACTTTTTAGAAAAAGAATGATAGAAGAAGTTAAATGGGACACACAAGAAGATGGAGTAGAATCGATGTGGGATAAAATGGCAATTAACATAAAAGAAGTAGGACAAAGTATTGTAGGTGTATATAAAAATCGTAGATCCCCACATAGAGAAACTTGGTGGTGGAATGAAGATGTCCAAAAAGCTATAAATGATAAACAAGAAAAGTTTAAGACATGGCAGGAAAATAAAAATGATGTCAACTTACAACAATACAAACTATCAAAAAAAGCTACTAAAAAGATTATTAGTGATGCTAAACACAAAGCTTATGAGAGCCTATATGACAGATTAGGAACTAGACAAGGTGAAAAAGATATTTTTAAGTTGGCTAAATTAAGAGAAAATAAGGGCAAAGATTTAACACATGTTAGATGTATTAAAAGTGAGGACCAAAGAGTTCTAGTCAAAGATGATAATATTAAGGAAAGATGGAAAACTTATTTTTATAGTTTACTAAATGATACCCCACACGAACAATTAACATTAGATGTTAGTCTAAATAGGGAAGAAAATAGGAATATCAGTTATTTCACAAAAATTCGAATATCTGAAGTAAAGGAAGCTCTAAGGAAAATGAAAACAGGAAAAGCTTTAGGCCCAGATAATATACCAATTGAGACATGGAAGTGCATGGGAGATGTAGGTGCAACATGGTTAACAAATCTTTTTAACAAGATTATAAAAACGAAGTTAATGCCAAGTGAATGGAGGAAAAGCATTATAGTTCCAATTTATAAAAATAAGGGAGATATTCAAAATTGTGCAAATTATCGTGGAATAAAATTAATGAGTCATACTATGAAATTATGGGAAAGAGTAATTGAACATAGACTAAGACGGGAAACTAATATATCTGAAAATCAATTTGGTTTTATGCCAGGAAGATCAACTATTGAAGCTATTTTCTTACTTAGACAACTATTTGAAAAGTATAGGGAGAAGAAAAAGAACTTATACATGATTTTTATTGATTTAGAAAAAGCTTATGATCGAGTACCAAGAAAGTTAATATGGCAAGTGATGAGGAAAAAAGGAATTAATGACAGATACATTGATATTATTAAAGATATGTATGAGGGGGCTGTTACAAATGTGAGAACCATTAGTGGAGATACTAATGTCTTCCCAGTTAAAATAGGTTTACATCAAGGCTCAGCCTTGAGTCCTTACCTTTTTACCTTAGTAATAGATGAAATTACTAGACATCTCCAAGAAGAAGTACCTTGGTGTATTTTATTTGCAGATGACATTGTTCTAATAGATGAAAGTAAAGAAGGACTAAATTTAAAATTGAATAGGTGGGTAGATGCTCTAGAATCTAATGGTTTTAGAATTAGTCGCACAAAAACTGAATATATGAAATGCAATTTTAATAATAGTGAGAACCCGGATGATGAACCAATTAAGATTTTAGATCAAACAGTAACAAAAACTAATCACTTTCGGTACTTAGGATCAATAGTTCAAGAGAACGGGGAAATCGAGAAAGATATAATACATAGAATTCAAGCAGGATGAAAGAAATGGAGAAGTGCGTCAGGAATTTTATGTGACCGTCGAGTTCCAGTCAAATTAAAAGGAAAATTTTATAAGACTGCGATTAGACCTGCTATGCTTTATGGGGCAGAATGTTGGGCAGTTAAAGAGCAACATATACAAAAAATGAGCGTAGCGGAAATGAGAATGTTAAGGTGGATGAGTGGTAAAACAAGAAAAGATAAAATTAGGAATGAAATAATTCGAGAAAACTTAAAAGTGAGACCAATTTATGATAAAATGAGAGAAAATAGATTAAGATGGTTTGGTCATGTTAAAAGGAGGCCTGAAGTAGCACCGGTTAGGAAAACAGAGTTTATCCAAGTAGAAGGTGGTAGAAGAATGAGAGGAAGACCCAAAAAAACATGGATGGAAGTAATTAAACAAGATTTAAAAATATTACATATTACTGAAAATTTAGTCTTAAATCGCCAAGAATGGCGTAACAGAATCCATGCAGCCGACCCCACATAGGTGGGAAATGGCTTATGATGATGATGATGATGATGATGATTAAAAAAAATTGTTAACCATGTTGCACCTACATCTCTTACGCACTTCCATGTCTCAATTGGTATATTATCTGGGCCTAAGGCTTTTTCTGTTTTTATTTTCTTTAGAACTTCCTTTACTTCAGATATTCGAATCTTTGGGAAATAACTGATATTCTCATTTTCTTCTCTATTTAAACTAGCATCTAATGTTAAATGTTCGTGTGGGGTATCATTTAGTAAATTATAAAAATAAGTTTTCCATCTTTCTTTAATATCATCATATTTGACTAGAACTCTTTGGTCCTCGCTTTTAATGCATCTAATATGTGTTAAATCTTTGCCCTTATTTTCTCTTAATTTAGCTAACTTAAAAATATCTTTTTCATCTTGTCTAGTTCCTAATCTGTCATATAAGTTCTCATAAGCTTTATGTTTAACATCGCTACTAATCTTTTTAATAGCTTTTTTTAATAGTTTGTATTGTTGTAAGTTTGTATCATTTTTATTTCTCTGCCATGTTTTAAACTTTTCTTGTTTAGCATTTATAGCTTTTTGAACATCCTCATTTCACCACCAAGTTTCTCTATGTGAGGATTTACGATTTTTATATATACCTACAATACTTTGTCTTACTTCTTTTATATTAGTTGTCATTTTATCCTACATTGATTCTATTCCATCTTCTTGTATGTCCCATTTCCCTTCTTCTATCATTCTTTTACTAAAAAATTCTATATTGTTTCCCTTTAAATTCCACCATTTAATTTTTGAAATTATATTGCCTTTGGTTTTCGTTGACTTTTTTTGTGTATATATATCTATCACTAATAATCTATGCTGCCTAGCTAAGCTCTCACCTGGGATAACCTTATAATTTTTGCAAACGGATCTATCCAATTTTCTTATAAGGAAGAAATCTATTTGGCTAGAATTGGTCCCACTCTTGAAAGTTATCAAGTGTTCATCTCGTTTTTGAAATAAGATATTTGCCATAACTAAATCACTATGATCCAACTTTATGAATGAAAATTCGATGTCTTAGGTATGAAATAGGAAACCAGGTGACTGTATGCAGCTTATGACACAATAAGCTTTTTGCCTTGTTCTCTTGTCACATTGGCAGGAACATTGTGGCCACACTCAAAAGAAATGCTCAAACTCTCAATAATGCAATTTCCTACATGCAACTTGGAGAATATCTAGATTGAGAAACTGTTCAGTTCCCTGCAAATATAGACTTGTTCTCTATAGCCTATAGGCAAACTCAATCGGTAATTTTTTTTTTCCCCCTATATTTACAGTGAGGAGAGCAATACATTGTGCTGACTTGAAATGAGATGAACAATAGCATTTCCTTCACATACATTCTTTTGCATGCTTTGTAGTGAATCAAAGGTAGTGTCCCTATCCTCGCAGATGTATCTTTATGGAAACTAATTGGTGATTGTTTTGACCCAGGTGGAATTGATCTTGCAAGCGTTGGAGTATGAAACTGGTAACTGTTACTCTCTTAAATTCAGAGCATATGCATCCTCATCGCTAAAAACTGTTTCCCCCCTTAGTCGGGTCTGCTACATGGATTAGTTAGCGCCATTCTCAGTGATCTTGAGTTTTGTCTGCATTTTGTCCGAGTGTTTTTGTCTATTTCCTAGTAATTTTTAAACACATTTTTTTGGGCTTTCATGTTGAAATATAATCATCTCATTCATTAAATTCATTCCTCTGAATGGGTGTTATTCCCATTATTGCTAAAATTGAGTGCATGTGCATCTGAATTTTTTAAAGCAATCAAGATTAGAACTACTATCAAAATGTGGGAGAGTTGATAATAGACCATCAGGTGTTAAATCACCTTTATTTGCATAATCGTTTCAGCGTATATGTATAACATCCCAACTGATGTCTGAGACCTGGGCCCAAGTAAAGTATTGTTCTTTTTGGACCTAACAGATTTCACTGGTATGCAGTGCTTGCATGGTTCTGTCGCTTTTGGTTAGTTTTCAGCTTAAAAGTTATCTTATATCACTTCACAGGTGAGCTCCCTACCAGAAGTCTGATCATATTGTGTCTAAACCAAATCTTTAAAAAATAAGACAGATAAGAAAGAGGGTTTGTGTGTGAACTTTAGCAAAGCAATGTGAGGTGCAAAATGTGAGACGCCCTGTGGGTTAGAGAGTTGACTTATAAGGTTTGCGGGTTCAAATGGGAACTTTAGCCAAGTGATGGAAGGTGCCTTTTGGGCTAGAGAGTTGGCCCAAGAAGGACACAAATGTGCAAGCTGTGTGTCCTAGTGAAATCCAGTATACCCAAAATAGATGATGCTTCAACAAATTGCCACCTGCAAATAAATGAAAATAAATCAAGACTGTAAATCTGAGGATAGATGAAATTTTGCAAATGTTTCTTCTTTTCTAGTTTTAGTTGTGAACTTACCTTTATTTGTTGTTCACGCATGTCCATGCCTGACGTACACATGTAGCACATGACCCCAGTGCTAAGACATGACAGATAGGTGTTTTGGGTCAAACCACGTTTTTATATGCATGTCATGCATGGTCTCCACACATTCTGGATGGAAAAATGAAAATAAAGAGTGAGAGGGTTCGGGCTGAAACTGCTTATTTACAAAGACAATCTTATTAGCCTTCCCTTGAATGTCATTGCCATGCATCTGAGAACAGCCAGATGCCCTGCCAAAAATTTTGTTGTCATCTGTTTCTTCTTATCTTATGGAGTTTGGATTCTACTAAAAGTGAAAGAAACTTGATTTCTCTGTTTAGTGTAGGAATGGTCATAGTCAATGCGCCGTTAGTTGAAAACTCTATGCGTGCAAAATTGACCTGTGCCTATTTGTGCACAAAATGTTTAACTGGATCTGGTCCCTAAAGCGGTTCAATCCCTAGTGCAGTTTTGATAACATTGCTTTTTAGAGAATTTTCCTTATTTCAGATCGATGATGACTGGTTCCAAAAATTATCAGTGATGACAGGTTCACTTATTTTGTGGTAATCAAGGAATCTAAGATTACTAGAATATTGTGAACAAGGGCTCAGCCCAGTGGCATCACATTGGATATGTGATGGTGTGAATTAGCCCACCTGGGGGAATCGAACACCGGCGGCTAATTGCGAATGGACTAAAGATTTGTAAGGTTCCATGTAGGCAGGATTGTGGGCCTCTATTATACTCAATATGGAATGGAAGTACAAATCAACCAAAACCCATGCAGTCACCCCTTCCTCCTTTTAATGGCCCTCAGGCTTTACATCCGCTTGCCCGTCCCTTACAGCTGTCTAATCGCTTTAGCCCACTTGGCTCACAGGTCCAGCCTGTCTCGAGGCTTAATAGCTTCTCCCAGCCTGCTTTCCACCCGAGCTCCTCCTTTCTCATTGTCGTCCATAAAACGTGATTATGAGGTCCCGGCTTCAAGGTCCGGTGGTAGAGTTGTCTCCTTGTAATGCAAAATTGCAATGTAATTAGAAAAAACTTACTAGAATATTTTCGTGGTTTTCCTTGCCTCTTAGAAGTAAAGCCCCTTTTCTTATGACACCATATATCCCTTATCAAACATCTTTTGCGATCTTGCCTGGGGTATTTCGCTCAAATTTCTGGCCTCATGATACTGCAGCGCTTTGGCTACGATTAATCCGGAGGACTGATCATGCATTTATTTGATGTAGTTGTTAGAAATTGTTCCAACGCGATGTATGGATATTGTTTTTATTAATGTCGCACTGAATTACACGCAGAACATGGGAAGGTCTTGGATGAATTCTTCCTTTCCACAGCAGGTACCACATCATAATCTTCAGCTATCATAACCAGCACAGCAGAACCTTTGGTGGTCCATTGAACTAGATTTCATTCCATTCAGCATGTGTCTCTTTAAGTAACAAAACCTTCCGAATTTGCAGGGAAGTTCCAAACGGAGATTGGGAAGTCTTGGGCGGCCGAGGTGATATCGAGACGGAAAATGGATCTAGAGAAGAGGCTTAATTGACCCTTGCCCATGACTTGATTTCAGAACCTTGTGATCACTAATTTCCTAACTTCCTTGTTTCAGTCAAATGGGTCTGAACCATGTCTCCATGCCCACTTCTTACAGTGGTTTGTCCTGTACCGGCATGCATTTCGGTGCGAATACTTGTCACAAAACAATACGCACCGTGTCCTTCTTTTAACTACAAAGTCAAATACCGTACTAAAGAAATAAAGCAATCATTCTTTCTCGTGGACACGTATTCATGTCTCGCTCGCGTCAGGCCGACGAAGCGAACACGCCGAGCCCCACCCGATCTGCAAGGATTCCTGGCGGTACTCCTCAACTGCTGTGGCTTGTGAGTGGCGGGACCCTGTCGAGGTTTTTATCCATGAGGGGAACTGGGGAAGCACTATGGGGAGGAGGTTCGCTATCAACTGCATTCTGACGCGCGTACGCGCGTATGCCGTCTCTCTTGCACGCCAACACGCGTCAGACATGCTGCTCTGCGCTGGGGGCTGGCTCTGTCGTAGCCGTTTACTAGGACAGGATCCACCACCGATATCTGGTCGGGAAAAAGCACAAAGATTGATTCGAGTTGGCCAAAACGTTAATCCAGAGTCGATACAAGAATGAAATGATTAATCGCTGGGAATTGGAAATGGCTCACCCACTTGGGCTTCGCTGCTATGAAGCCGGGTACATTTCCATTTTTTCGATTTCTTTTTTGATCCAAGCGATGCATTATGTTTTAAAAAATATTTTTTGTAGCTATAAAAAATCAACTTCATTGAAAATTTATATAATTTGTAATATTAAAATATGATTATAAAGAACATTATTCTTTTACATTTTTTTGATTTATATATCATTCTAGTGTTAATGGAGGAGAATATCATATGATGCGTGGCTTAGATCGAGATCTTTCAAAAAGATCTCAAGATGAGAAATCCAAGGGGCCTGACGTAGCATCTGGTTTCATTGCAGCAGAGTCCCACCTGCTCTTGGTTGTCCTTGATGCGACAACGATCATTTGGACCTTTTGAAGAAAAACTATTTGACTTGTGATCAAAGGGCTATTTCTGTCTCCCGAGTATCAACCATCAGCAATGCTCTCCGCGAAGATTGGAATGATGAGATCTATGAGAATGGTGGCAAGCCTTTTACTTCAAAAGAGAAGAAGCAATACCAACGCTAGCTCGGTTGGTAGCTGACAGTGGCGCAAAAAGTGTGCGGGCAGTCGGTGGAGGTTTCGGATCGCGTTCGGATTTCGGGCAAAAAAATACACGTGGGAGCAAGTGGTCTCCCGGATGGATGGAGTGTGGGAGCAGGTGGTCTCCCAGGTGGTTGTTGGAAGCTGTGTCTTCCTTATTCTTTCGTGGAGCTGTGTCTCCAGACTTCTTTGGGAATATGTGTCCCTTATATTTGTAAGAATGTCTCAGATCTTCAGTATAATATGTGTTGAGATATATGTAATTGTACCAATCAAAAAAAGAGAAGAAGCAATGATTAACTTGAGTTGTAATGCCTACTTGCTTGCTGCGTCAGAAAATTTTTTTCCAAAAACAAAAAACACAGGGAAGGAGGGGGGAAAAAGAAAGGTGTGCTGGACAGATGAATATCCAAGGAATAAAACATGTTTGTTTGGTAAAGTGCAATTATGCTGGTTGAAGTCTAATAGAAACCAACCTAGTCTTAGGTTACACCTAAGGGTTGATGTGCAAATTATACCAGTGGTCTGTTTGATGTGCACATTCCATCCTAAATAATCAGGGTCATCCAACTGGAATCAGTTCGGCAGTTTTTAGAACTTTCCATGCCTGGCCATCTGACTAATCCAAATATTTTTGTCCTTCTTACTAGTTTAGCCATCTGATTTCACTGGAACCACTGCACGGATTACATTCGTGTTTTTACAACTTTCGAAGGGAATTTTTGGGGCTGATTTCATCATGGTTCTACCTGCTGACTGGTGGCCAGTCAATCGGATGGTCCAGATGGAGATAGACGTGAACCAATTAAAAAATAAAATTGCCATCTATCCTTCTACTCGTGTATTTGATGAAGGCAAAAATGTTGCGGTCATGAGGCAAGACCTATCCGAGTCGCCGAGGCCAAAATAAGAATACGTATGGAGAAATATTCCACTTCATGTAAATACTCAGTAACTTATGGTGCATTTACATTAAAATGGGCCTCACATGATTATAAAATGTACATCTATTTTATCCATTGTATGTAAAATCGTTTCTTTTATTAGCATATCAATTTTCATTTAAATTAGATATCTCTATGTGCCTCATCTGAAAATGATACAAAATCAACGTATAATAGTTTGATTTAAATGATAATTTAAAGTTATTTTTTTAATGTATAAACTATATAAGATATAATTCATACATGAATAAATGATTGTATAAGGTATTAATATATTTAAATGCATGTAAGGCTCATTTTAAGTCAAATGCATCATAATTTACTTAGCATGTAAATGCAGTTGGATTGCAGTTCGCTGCAAAATAAGCCCCACGCATATTAAAATGTTAAAATATTTCAGACAATCATTTATCCATATAAATAATATGCTTTAGACGATTTGGATCTTGAAAATACCACTTTAAAATTGATATTCATGTTAAACTGTTTTATTACATTAATTTTGTGTCATTTTAAAATAAAGCAATACACATGCTAGGTTTGGATGAAAATTGATATGCAATTAAAATTAATAATTTTAAATAGAATGAGTGAGATAGATGTTAATTTAATACATGTGGAGCCTATTTTGGAGTAGACTGCACTCTAATTACGGTGTAGTCCGTCTACATTTGAATAATTTCCTATATATAGCGATAAAAACATGATTATATACAATATATTTTACGTATGCTTAAGTTATAATATTCATTTTTAATTTTAATTATTTTAAATTTTTCTTCATAAATATGTTTTCCTAAGTATATTTAATCTATATACCAAATTTTGATATTTTACAATACTTTTACATATTCATTTGTAATTTTTAAAAACATTGGTTTTAGGAGTAGATAAGTCATTTTTCACCACTTAAAAAACTTAATTTTTAAAAATTTAAAATAATTATATAAAAGTATTATAAAATAGTAAAACTTGGTATATGGATTTCAATATACTTAGGAAAACATATTTATGAAGAAAAATAAAAAATAAATAAAATTAAAATTAAAAAATAAATATTATAACTTAAATATATGTACAATATATTATATATAATCATACCTCATACATATACATACACACATACACAAGGTGTTTTAGTGGAAAACGATACTTGTTTCGAAACTTGGCTAAGAAGAAATTAAAGTACAGTATGTCCTTTGACTAGTGTGAGGGAGGTGACAAAAACTTTAAAATGTGTAGGAAGGGAGAAATGAATGGAGACTGGAGATCTCGAGAGAGTAAATGGGTTTTAAAGATTGTTGTTCTAGGTTCTTAAATGTTGTTTTCTATTTTCGGAGGATGGATGAACTTTTCATTTGTCTCTCATCCAAATGATCATGATCTAGTTTGAGGTGTCAGTATTGAGTAGATCTGTGCTTAAGGTCTATTAAAATTATTATTAGTGGAGACTCGTCAACCCATCTAAGCCTTCCCTAGCAACTTATTAGATAAGTTAGTTGCGTAGTATAATTTAAACAATGGTAGGTAAAATCCAATTGTTGTAGGTAGAATATAATGAATTGAACAACATTGGGCAGACTGAATGATGTGCTTGTGTGACTTCTCCTTCGGCATGTATAAAAGAACATGAGATGCTTAATGCCTTGAGCTAAGGGTGTAAATAAGGTTGATTTCAACCCGAACCCGACTAATCCAACCTGATTTATAATAGGATTGGGCTAGACATTTTGAAAAAAGTAAATTATATAACTCAATTTGAACCAAATCGATTTCAAAAGTGAGTTGGTTTATGTTGGACGATTACCGACCCGACCCGATTTTATATATTAGTATATAATATAATAAATTATTAATAAATAGTCTTATGTTAACATATAATACATAGGAATTAATTATACATTATTGATTTGAAATAAAATCATTTAACAATTATATCATTGTATAAATCATAAATCGGTAGATATTCCTAAAAAAAGAATAAATTTTATTCTTTTATATAAATTTATATTTTAAAATATAATTAATTAAGCAGAATGTTTTTAAATATTATATATTTATTAACTCGATTTTTAATCCGAACCGAATCAATTTTTATAAGGTTAAAATATAGTTAGGTTAAGGTGTGAAAAATAAAGTTGACAGTAAGATTAAGTTGAGATTATATAAAATAAATTACGGTTGTATTTACTCTAATAAAAGTCAACCCAAACTAATTTACATCTCTACTTTGAGCTCGTCGAAGTCTAGAGAGAGAGGATCAAATTTGGTAGTAGCCCGTCTACATAAGCCAATCCGCATCACATGTATATGACGCATATTAATTATCACATACCTTGGTTATTACCTAAGTAACAAGTGATTGTTTGGAACTTTTAAATAGGGATGAAAGCTGTTTGATTTTCGAAATAAAAAAATGTATAAATAAAATAGTAAATTTTATTATATAAAAGTTAAACTCACATGGGCCGACATAAAAATGAAGAAAAAACGAAAAAATAAAAAAGGAACAACCTGATCAGCACCAATTTACTATTGCAGCGACTAAGTAAAAATGTGTGTGGCCCCGCCTTCTGTTATTTGACTCGTGCAACGTTGACCATATATGTGCTCTGGCATTGCTCGTGCTCCATTACAATAAGGGCCACGAAACGTGGTGCAACTGACCATTAAAATTAGATATCCCACGTCTAGTAGTAGCACACATGACCTATGATACTTAACAAATCGACTGCAAGTTTGTAACAAATATCTTTGTTTGACCCATGAGGAGAGAGATGAAAAGGCTTAATCCAATCCTATAAAATGTTTTAAATATCACGCATTTAAGGTTTGTTACAAACTATACAAGATTATTGAATTTAATTTATATCATCATTTTCAAAATAATTTCTTAATTCTCAAGGTAGACTTTTCAATTTCCAACACAATTTTACTCATTCTTCGTATATATTATTATATTATCATTTCAGATAAATCCAAAAATCTTAATGATTTGAAAATGGTCCCATCAAACGTTGTTCAGAGTCTGCGATTTTTTTTTTTAATTATAAAAAGGTAGTCCGGCGGAGAAACTACGCATATGACGTTTTTATTTTATTTTATTGTACCCTTTTTAGGTAGCTTGAATCCGCACTTTTCACTTAAATCCAAATGTTCGACTTACGACGAATTTTTTTTTTTCATGGTTATATTTACATACATCTCAACACATATTACATTGTAGTTATGAGACATTGTTATAAATACAGATTCCTTCAAAGAAATCTGAAGACACAGCTCCACTAAAGAATTTTTTAGGAAGACACAGCTTCCACCCAACCTAAGATAAATTTTAAAACCTCACAATATCGTGGGCATTGCTTATATACACAGTTTATTATCATTAATTGCTCTAAATTGCTGTTCATCTTAAATAATTTTAATGATGAACAGCATCTTTTACGTTTTTTGGTCCTCCCAGAATATCCGAATATTTTATTTGATTTTAATATACGTTGACAAATCGACAGTGAATCATACTTAAAATAACCCACATCTCGGAGCCGCACATGTCGGCGGCCCAGCTCTCATGCGCCTGGAATTTTTGGCCGACCACATGCTTTGCAATTTCATGAATGAAAAGGAATGGATCGACCCCACTTAGACCAATCCAATCCGTCCACAAGCAAATATCCTTGTACTAAACTTCAACTGCCGATTTGGGCCATCAGATAACGAGTTTTTGGGTCATTTCACATCTGGAAAAATTAATGAATCAACGGTTCAGATTAGTGATCGAGTGCCCTTGTTAACCTCGTCGCAAGATGTCTGCCTCAATGCATTGCTCCCAAAGAAGATCACCTAGCCGTGGAAATTCCTCTAGATCAATGGAGAGCGGAAAAATCCAATGACTCCCGATTTTAATGTGAAAAAGAAACGCTATGAATAAAACAGAGATAACGGCTCCTAAACGAGCTAAGCAATATAAAAATCCAACCATTCGAATCAAAAACGCGTGATTGAATGGCAGACCCGAGGCTGAAAACTGATCAACATACCATCTCGAACATGGTGGAGCATTCCACGTGTCAAAATAATGAAAATTTAGCCGTCCACTTCGTTTAATCGAGCATTAGCTGTCCAATAGGTTTACTTTGTCGACCCGTCGCAAAATTAGTCACTTTTTATTGGTGACACACAAAACGCTTTGTTTTTCTTTTTTTTTTTTTTTTTTTCTGAGGAAAAATGCTTATTTAATGGCCAAACGTTCCGAATTTGTCATCCTGGCTTTGGTGAACTAGCACCGACTCTGCGGACGCGTGCCGTGCTTACCAGGCAGCGCGCGAGCGCCTGCGCATCAAGCTACGTACGTATCGAATGGCCGCTGCTTAATCACCATTTGGCGCAAGCGACAAAAGTACTAAACTGCCAATTAAAAAAAAAGCGCGTAACGCATCCGAAGCACAGAGTCGAGAAAATTACATCGGAGGAAAGTGAATGATGCACATGCATATGCGGACGCATACGAGTGGTTCGTATCTTGTAATCCAAACCATTGAAGAATTCCATCAAAGATTTATATCAATTGATTATTCTCTATTTCCGCATCCCTAATGAAATTATATTCAGATGGAAAATAGTGCCTTCTTATGATAGATCTCACATGCACGTACTGAAATTGTTTGGTCGTGGACCTGATATGAAGGTAAATCATATTTATCTAAATTTGGAAATAGTTATTGATGGTATTTATTTTAATTAGAACGGGTTCAGATTGCTTCTTGTACATTTCGCTTACAGAAACGCACGATGTGCATGTATGAAACTGCTGCTGTCTGGAAGCACCATTAGGGATCTGCCGCGTATTTTCTCTGGAGACTCCTTCTCGCTCGTGGGGCGGGACTTAAAAATGGAGAAAGAAGACTGCCCGAAATGCGGCGAAGCCAACGACATCACATTCTTGATTGTGACTTAATAATACTTTGATTGATATTTTTATTCCCTGCGTCGTAGCATTTCATCTCCGGCGATTTCTTTCCTGTGTTTTAAATGTTCACAGATCCTTCTTTTCGTTTTCCTCCTTAATTTTCTCGGATGTTTGCGAAGACTCGGGGATTCGATGAGAGTGGCGGATTGAGGGAGACGTGGATTCTTTTGAGGCTTCAAGGGAGTGGCTGCTGCATTGGCTGGAAAATGCGTCAAGTTGCGATCGTGCTGTAGAAGAGGAGGTTCTCAAGCATTTGTGAGTTGATTTAGCTTTTGCTTTGAACGGTGAGACGATTTGATGAGGCTTTGGATCTTGGCTAGTTACTGAAGTCGATGGTTTGTGTTTCGGTTCTGAAGAGATTGTTTTGTTTTTGGTTGGTCTAGAAAGAAAGTTTGAAGTTTTGTCAGCATTTAGGACGGTTTCTTCTGCGGCGGATAAGGAAGAGTTGGGTTTGAATATAGGCGGAGTTTGGTGACTGAATTTGTTCAAGCCAGGCTGTGAAGGTTTTGAAGAAAACTTTTCAAAACATCGTGTTTTTGGGTGATTTGATTGATATTCCAGAGGAGGAGCATTGCTGAAGATGTCTGCTTCATCTCCTTCTCCTTCATTTTCTCCATCGCTAGTTCCAACCCCGTTGGCTACTCCACAATTACCTGTACCTCTTGCTCCTCAGCAATCTAAACCCAATAATAGTGCTGATACACCTCCTCCACTTCCTTCCGCCGCATCATCTCCGCCACGTCGATCCCCTCCTCTGCCTTCTGCGACTTCTCCACCGCCTCTCCAATCGCCCCCACCTGCCTCAGCTTCTCCGCCGCCTTCTCAATCCCCTCCACCTGCCGCAACTTCTCCGCCGCCACCCTCTCTGCCTACTCCACCTCCATCTCCTCCCTCTGCACCTCCGCCAGCTTCCCCGCCTCCACTGCCTCCGCCTCCGGTTCTTTCTCCACCTCCACCCGTTCCAGCTTCTCCGCCGCCTCCAATATCGTCGCTCCCCTCCTCCGCCTTCTGCCAATCGCCCTCCCCCCTCCTCCCCATCTCCTCCTCCTGCTCCGCGAGCTGTTTCTCTGCTTCCCCTCCCAAGGCCTCACCACCCACTGGTGCCGTTCCTCCTCCAAAATCAGCCAAGTCGCCACCACCGCCTGCGGTGAAGCCACCGGAAAATTCGCCTCCTCCCACGGACCTACCATCCCCTGCTCCATCTGGCTCTCGGTTAGCGCCTCCACCTTCTCCAAATTCCCCTCAAATTCAATCCCCCCCTCCCCCAAGAAATCAGCCACAGCCCGTTCTGACTCCGACTCCAGCCCCTCCAAGCAATTCTTCGACCATTGGAACCCCTCCAGCTCCACCTCTTCCCTCGCCCGTCGCACCTGGACCAGGAAATGCTACCCAGCTAACTCCTGCTCCCTCAAAACCAACGAACAACACAACTGATACAGTGACGATAGGGAACGAAAGCTCTTCCAAGAATGACGGGATCCCTACGGCAGCTGCTATTGCAATTGGTACTGGAGCCGGTTTTGTAGTTCTCTGCGTCGTCGGGTTAGCTCTGTGGTTTTTCAGCAGGCGGAAAAAGAAAGTGGCTGGCTACGGAGGTGATAACCATATGCTTCCTACATCCGTCAGCTCTCCGTATAACTCAGGTAGCATTTTTAATCTTTAATTTTCCTGGTTCAGATATTGAGATGCTATTCTTCTTTATTTACTTGCCGGTAAATTTCTCTGTTTTCCTCTAATAATTTTTTTTTTTTTTTTTTTCTGTTTTCCTTCCAACCCATAGCAAACGGTCGTCAACTACCCTTTTACGGTAAGAAGTTGTTTTAGATCACCTGGGGCTTTACGTTTGAGATCAACAGAAACTAATAGAGCTCACTTTCCTTTCAGAGTCACTATACTCAAAGGATCCATCAAGTGCTCCTCTTGTTGGAGACGTACCCGGCGGCAATCAGTTTCCATATTCGCCACCGGACCCACATGGGTTAGGCCATTCAAGGTCGTGGTTCACTTGCGATGAGTTATCAGAAGCCACTGATGGGTTTTCAGAGCGCAATCTTTTGGGTGAGGGGGGATTTGGTTCTGTATACAAAGGTCGCTTGCCAGATGGAAGAGAGGTAGCTGTAAAACAGCTCAAGGTTGGTGGCGGGCAGGGTGAGCGGGAGTTCAGAGCAGAGGTTGAGATCATTAGCCGTGTGCACCATCGCCATTTGGTTTCACTTGTGGGCTACTGCATATCCGATCATCAAAGATTTCTTGTTTATGAGTACGTCCCCAACAATACACTTCATTACCATCTTCATGGTAAGAACTATATTAGTATTTTGATGAATTTTTCGGATGCTTTTGATATTGTTCTCTTCCCTGGTCCAATAATACCTTTGTGCATAGACGCTGCTCCGATGAAATGTCTGTGAGGCTGTGGTGATCTCCACCTTTTGTTTTTCCTAGTCCAATTCATGGGTGGGATCATGGGAATTTACGCTGGTTGTTGCTCTGCCTGTTGAGTTTGTTTGCTTGGGAAGCGGACCTGTCCAAACAGGTGATGAATCGTTGGAACTTGGAAAGCCCTTTGCAGATTAACATCTTATGAATGTTGCAGGGGAAGGAAGGCCAGTTTTGGATTGGGCCACCCGGCGTAAGGTTGCTGCTGGTGCTGCTCGTGGAATAGCCTATTTGCATGAAGACTGTGATTACTCCCTTTTGTTTTTTAAACTTACTTCCTAGTTTTTCAGTTACTCCAGTTTATCTAATTTATCAAATACTGATGTTTTTCTTTTCTCCTTTTTTACCTTTCTGCATGTAGGTCATCCGCGGATCATTCACAGGGACATAAAATCATCAAACATTCTTTTAGACAACAATTTTGATTCGAAGGTACGCCCTTTATCTTGAAATTTCCAGCTGTTTGTTTTCTCCCGTTTCTTCGGTTGAAACTGCTAACATTGAAATATTTTCTATAGGTTTCGGACTTTGGGCTTGCGAAATTTGCTTTGGATTCTTTTACGCATGTGACGACGCGAGTGATGGGAACCTTTGGGTAGGGCAACCAGTATTCATTTGTCCTGGTTCTTGAGTTGAATAATTTTGTGATCCCCTGCTTCTAAAAAGAAATGCTTCAAATATTTTTATGGGAGAAGTGCACCCATATCAGTCGTTTCATCAAGGGAAAGCTTTTGCATTTGCTGCTTTATGCACTGTTTCCGAAAACTTTTCCCCAAAATCTCCTTAACCATCTTTTAATTGCTTTTGAAAGGACAAGTAACCCGTCCACTGTATTGTAGTCTGATGAGTTCTGTTAGCATTGCAGGTATTTGGCTCCAGAGTATGCATCAAGTGGCAAGTTGACCGAAAAGTCCGACGTTTTCTCTTTTGGGGTTGTGCTATTGGAGCTTATCACAGGGCGCAAACCCGTTGATGCATCTCAGCCGTTGGGAGATGAGAGCCTGGTTGAGTGGGTACGTATGCTCCTTAATCAGTGCATGGTGGATCTGAAATTATGGTTAGACAGTTGACTCACCTTCCATATCCTAAAATAAGAACCCATTCATGGGTCTACCGCATCCATATATATTTGGGGCTTGTTTTGTCAGAGGGATTACTAAGATGCACAGAGCAGAATCCATTTGTTGGATTTTGTTTGTAAGGGTGTTACTCCTCTCTTTTTTCATTCTTTTTCTTCTTCCCATTTTAACGAAGTTATTGTCATCTGCCAAAATTTGCAGTCTTCCAAAAGCACATTGATTATAGACTCACAAGTTATTATTTTGATCAGGCGCGGCCATTACTAAGCCATGCGCTTGACAATGGAGGCTGCGAAGGTTTAGCTGATCCGAGGCTGGAAAAGAATTATGTTGAAAATGAGATGCTTCAGATGATTGAGGCCGCTGCTGCATGCGTGAGGCATTCTGCTGCAAAGAGACCCAGAATGAGTCAGGTGATTTTCACACAACGGGCTTGAGTTTTCTTTGAATATGGGGACACTGATTCTGCTTTTGTTGAATCCTACCAGTGTAAATGAGGGAAAAGCCTTTTGGTCGCCTAGTCATTATGCTTATAGAGATCGGGCATGCTACAAGATCAAATCATCAGCCTTAGACGATCACGTCCGGTTATTCATAGAAGTTGATTTTATGTATTTTTCAGGTGGTGCGAGCTCTAGATGGCATATCAGATTCTGGAGATCTAAGCAATGGCCTAACACCAGGGCAAAGTGAGTTCTTTGTTTCAGCACAATCAGCAGAAATCAGACTGTTCCACAGAATGGCTTTTGGAAGTCAAGATTTGAGCACGGATGTCAGCCAAAATAGCTGGAGAACTGAGCGGGAATTGTAACAGAGTTTTGCTCATTTTGCATTTTATTTTTGCTCCCTTTACATTGTATGATGCATCTTTCCTGTAATTTCATGTCTTTATATGAGCATTTTTTGGTGCCCTGTTCTTTGCAAATGTATAAATAAAACAATTTTCACATTTCTTCCTCAAATGCGAAAGCAGATATATTTTATTGTATTTGTTCTTGACAAAGCCGGGTTCTAAAACAATTTCTCCAGAGCAGTCAGACATTTCCGTGGAAGTGAGATTTCTTGTATAGTTTTTCAATTTAACAATCAATTTCTCCGAAGCTGAAGGCCCAGCGTACGTAGGGAGGGTAACAGGAAAGAAATCTTAGAAGAGTTTCAAAAGATAAGTAGGAAATGTGATAACAGCAGTCTTTACTTTGCCTTTTCTTAGAATCTGAAAAACCAATTCCTTTGAAAATCATGAATTTGAAGATAATTCATTTGCAGGTCATCTATAGGCTTCTGCAAGTGAACCGCTGGTCTACGCAGTCCATAAATTGAGCTCCTGTAATTGCATGGGAAATGCATGTTTTCTTGGTTAATGGGGTCCACCTGATGAACAGTAGATAATTAATTTATCGAGCCAAATTCTTATTCCTGGCCTGTGGATGCCTGACATGTGCTTATTTTCTAGCCTGTGGGCCCCACAGATGAACAGTTTCTGACAAACAGCAGGTGATGCTTGGGTCGTTAGCAAAACAAGCTTCATGGAACAAGTAACAGAATGATCCCATTTGAAACTCTTCCCTTTTAAGCTTTGGAAATCATGCTTCCTTCTTGCTGCAAGTTTCCTCCGCTTCCCAAATGAGGGAGTTTTCTTTCTTCAAGAAACATCTCCTGCAGCTCTTACACCCAGCCTCCCTTTTAACTCCTTCCTCATCTCTGCCCTAGCTAGTGGGTTGGCTTCGGATGGTGTCTTCCTTTCTCCATCTCAATGCTTAGGCAGTCGGGCGCGCTGCCATGGAGGATTTGAATCCGATAGCTGCCGATTGCGTGGTTATATGTTGTTGTGGGCCGTGCCTGGTGATACAAATCCTAGTTTTTCTCCTCTTGAAACTTCCCTTCAAGTTAGCAAGGAAGATGAAGAAACTAATGTGGAGGAGGAGAATTCGCAGGTGGAAGCTGACGCAAGCGGCTGAATCGTGCCAGCCCGTTTGTTTAGAAGTTGAAATTGGGTGCGTGGGCCATCTCGATCCCTCCTCCTGCCATGCTCATGGCATTTGTGCTGTGAGGGCGGCTGCTGCTGATGACGATGATAAGGTGGCGTTCAGATCATTGGAACTGGATCACAGATGCGCCATAATGGAGGCGGAGAAGATGTTTGAGGAATTATTTGAGATGGGAGATTTTGCATTCGGAAGCTTCTGGTGTAGGCAGGAACAAGAGCAGATGTGGCCAAGCCCAGTGGGCCATGTGATAATGATGAAGTGAACTTCCGGCACCTTTTTTTTTTTTTTCATTCTCTACCCCGTCTTTGTTCTTCTTTTCATCTTCATTTCATATGAACTTTCGGATGCAACACATCAAGGAATACTTCTTCGACATCGGGTTTCATAAAAGTGATTTCGGAAAATATTTTCATTTCTGAAATATTGATCTTTGATGAAAAATTCAATTCATTCATTATATTTAACATGATCTTTGATGGAAAATTCAATTCATTCATTATATTTAACACCATTTGTTTAGCTAGAAGTCCATATTTTATCTCAATCCAAAAATATGAGTAGGCCACATTTACTTAAAAATAGATACTTTTATGTGTAAATTATGAAAAACGCTTAGATCTATTCACATATGTATTAAAATATAACAATACTTTATAGGATCATTTATCTACATATTATTGATATTTTAGATGGTTTGGATGTTAAAAAAGATACTTTAAAGTTGATATTTTAATATTGAACAATTTTATTACATTAATTTTATACATTTATAGATGGGAACCATATACAGTGAAAATAAAAAAAAATAAAAGGGTTTCCTGAATACTATAAATGATGCTAAATACAATTGATGAAGTAGATTTTTTTATCAACTATCAAGATTTAAAAAATGAAGGAAGTTTCATAGAAGAGGGGTTTCGTAGAAGCATCCCCACAACACATATATGCATTTGTTGGTTTCAGCCTAGCAATGTTATCAAAATCTAGTTCAAACCAAGAAGTTTGGCCTACTCAAAATCAATTTTATTAAAACGATTACCAGTGAATGTAAATGATTTGTTTGAATATTGTTTATTATATAAATTGTGAAGTCCACTATTTAGATTATGTGTTTATGCATATTTTAGTAAATCCGATTTGTGCAGTCAAAATCAACTATGCAAAGAAAATTTTTGGCAACCTATGTAAAATGATGACAGTAAAATTAAAATTTTTTTGATATATTTTTATATAACAAACCATTTAATATTATAATCAAGTATATGCATAATACTCACAACACAGAGAAATTTTTTTTTTACAAACTCCTATTACTAGGGGGAAATTACAACCCCCACAGCACAAAGGGACAAATTTCCTAAACTCCCACAAAGGAAAGAAATATTACATACTCCTACAAGGGGGAGAATTGAACACTGATGTTTTCGCATGCTGCCACCATCTATGACCAGCAGCGCAAGCCCCCGCTGGCAGTAAAATTAAATTTTATGATCTCCTACTCCATACAATTAAAATATTTTTTAAACAAGGAAATTAAAGACAAAAGGTACTTATACATTATATTAGTTATACATGGAGGCGGTCGAGTGTTCTAGACATATTCCATTTAGTTGATGCTAAAAGCTTCTTTTGTAGTTTAGTTGATGCTAAGAGCTTTTTTTGCAGTCTGTGCCGTTTGGTTGCCTTCTCAATATATGTGAGAAAAAATAACTTTATCAAAGCAAGCCTATGCTGTTTTTATTTTCCTTCTCAACATGCTTCAAATTTGATAATATGGAAACACCTATTGATAAGCAATCTATCATCATCAAGGAGTCATTCACTACTTCCACAATCCCATTTCCTTCACCCATTCCATTCCCCTTAAAATAGCATTGGCCTTCATCCACATGGGTTTGGTTGCCCTAAAAAATTTCTATGCTTTTGCTGTTACGAAAATGCCTCATGAATCCATTACCACAATACCAATTCCATTTGTTAGTTTTCCAAGCTGCAACCTGCATCCACATTCAATTTAACCCAACCTCCTTTTGGAGCTTTCTATCTTATATGCCTAGACCTACCATTGATCCCTCCCTATCATGTAGTAATTGGGCTGATTGGAACTGACTGAGATATGCCATGCTCCATTCAGTATATCCAGCTTTAGTGGTTGCCTTGTTGTGGAACCAAGTGCATTATCCATTAGTAGTTTGTTTTGGACAAGCCAAAATCTCCTCCTCATCAATGAAACAACATTAAAGGGTTGAGGTTTCTACTCGATGAGAGCTTAGCTAGCACATCCCACAAACCATTGATATTGTTTTCGAACATCATTTCCAACCATGGAATCTTCATGAGTGAATTGAAGGCATCACATTTTCAGAAGAGGTGATCTTCATTTTCCACATAACATGCATATTGTGTTAGTATTTATGCCCCTTTTCATTAGGTTTAGCTTTCTAGGCAGCAATTTGGTGAAGAGATGTCATCCAAAAACTTGAATAATTTTCGATAGCTTTGTTTTCCATATCATCTTCAGACAACTCTTTTTGCTACTTTTACTTTCAAACAATCCATTCTCCTCTAGCTTGCTGGTTTGTGCTAACTCGTATGACGATTTCACCTTAAAATTTTCATCCATATTTGGCTCCAAATAGATTTTATCTTCCTCTTTTAGCCTTAGATCCTTAGGAGAGGTACGTTCTTGATCTGGTTCCATCCCGCGACTCTTGCCACCTGCATGTTTTTCTTCATCTTCCAGATCCCTTAGTCCTAGTTAATGAAACTGACAACCATAATGTCATTTTATACTCTCCATGTAGGGGGCCTAATTTCTCAATTACAACATTTGCCCAATTATCCTTGAAGAAGTTAATGTCTTTGCCTAATCCCACCCTCCATTTGTGTTCCACTTGTATTAACTTTTGAGTAGTCGTGATGCTTCTCCAAAAATAAGAGTTGTTGTTTGGGGCTATGCGGTTCTAATAATCTCCTAAATGGAAATATATTGCTTTTTGAACCTCATAGCAAAGGAAATTTGCTTTGGTTGCAATGCTCCCAGCTTGTTTAGCCACCGAAATTAAGTTGAAAGCAAACAATTCTTTAAAACTCTAGCTAACTTTTGAGAGGTATAGTTTACACCATGAGATTCAGCTGAAAAAAGGAATATGTTTATTGCATAATTTAGGATGGCCTCTGCTACTGCTGTTATTAAAATTTCTTTACCCTCACTAGGCAGCAGTCTAGTTTTTCAACTCTAAATTTTCTTCCACACTCTATTTTTAATTGATTGGAATATCAAATTTTGTTCTTCCTTATCCACACTAACAATCCCAAATAAACTAAAACTTGTTGTCCACTAAAGCCAACGACATTCTCAACTCCCAATCTCATCTCTCTAGATGTGTTTTTGCACAAGATTATTGTAGTTTTCTCCATATCCACCTTCTATCCCGACCCATTTAAAAATTAATGCTCCTTAATAAGATGTAAAAAAAAGTCTATTCTAACTTCACACTTTTTGACATGATATGTCATCTTAACCATCCAACCATCTTATTTTTCTAATTACATTTTCATTATAAACATATTCACGTCTTTTTTGATAGAACTATTTCATCTATTTTATTCTTATTCTCCTTTTTTCCTAATTATTATTTTTATCATATGACATTAGTCTCTCATTTTTTCTATTCATAAAATTTTCCACTTTTTATATGATACTATAGTAACTATACGGTTCCTAATTAAATTTTAATGCACTCATTTTAAAATTTATTTATTTTTTTCGTGAACCAAATATCATTTTGATCGAAATTTTTAATGGTCATATCTTTTTTAAAATTTTGACAACCATAAGTAAAATATAAAAATTACTTAGATCTATTCACATATTTAATAGAACATTATAATATTTAATAAGATTAATTATCTATATAAATAATACTTTAAGTATTACAGATGCTGAATAATAGCTTTAGAATAAGTACATAACTCAAACAAATCCATTATATTGATTCGATACTTTTACTTTTATTAAATGAGGACGATGCAAATATTCGAATAAATTTTGATTTTAATCATAAGAATATCCATCATAGTCGATTGCTGTAATCTACCATCTTGATTTACAGCCGACACGTGTTTCCAAAAAGACCATCAATTCTAAATTCATATATTTATTATTTTCCGGGTATCATTAGGTGTGGGCCTCATAATACAGGGGAGACATCATATGTCCCTCAGACAGCAGTAATTATGACCACCGAGATCTTCAATCCAGGCCGTCGATCCAAAGAGGCCACCTGCGCTTTGCGATGCAATCAACCATTTTTTTTTGAATGGTACACGATCTACCTCCTTTAAGAAGATCCTCTGACGGACCTCCCTCGGCCGTCTAATGTAGAAAATGGAATAATCTGCCAAAGGGGCGAGATAAAAAGAAGAATACAGAGGGCCGAGTTCCAGGGAGCCGCCTTCAACAGTAGCAGTTGCTTTTCTTCTTCATAAATTCTCACAGCTCGGGAGTCGTCGTTGATTCTGAACAAGTGGAGAAAGGCACAGAGAGAGATGGGGGAAGATCCACAACGCCTGAAGAAGATTGCGGCAGAATCGTACGACTACGACAGCGATCCTCGATGGGCCGATTACTGGTCCAACATCCTTATCCCGCCGGAGAAGGCCTCTCGCTCAGATGTTGTCGATCACTACAAGCGCAAGTTCTACCAGCGATACATCGTAGGGCCTTCAATTCCCATCCTTAATCACTTTGATTTTTAATTCCATCTCTCGAATTTTAGCTTCGCTTCCCTTGTTGCTCGCGATTCTTGTTGTTTTCTGGTGTTGTGCTGAAAATTTCAAGCAAAACTCAAATATTCGTTTCCGTTTTTGGGTGCGGTCGGAAATCATTTCTGTGAAAACATAGTCTTTGTTCTTCAGATTTTAGTGTTCTTTCTTTATGTTGGAGGCATGAGCGAAAACAGCAGGCGGAAGAGAAGAGTCGTCACGGATTTTTTTAAAATTTGTTTTCTTTAGTCTGATTCTTTGGTTTGAAAATCGCTTTGTGGTTTCAAATTGGAAAAATAAGACAGTCTCCAACTTTATTTAAAAAAAAAAAAAAAAAAAATTTAAGCCAAACGAACGAAATGCACTTGGCAACTTGATATAGACTAGAATTAAACTGATATACTTGAAGAATTTCTACCCAAAGTTGGAGAATCCCTTCAGGTATGGAGGGTCAAAATCTTCATTCCGCCATTCAGGTGATATTATTCGATAGTTTTTATGATGTAATGACTAGTCGATAGTAAATATTATGGAATGCCTTTAATTCAGTTCTAGAATCATCTGTGAGCCCTTTGGAGCTGTCGCCAATAATGGATCAAGAATATTTGCACTAAATCGAGGACCTAGTAATACCCATCTATTTCCCATTTACTCTAAAGTTTGAAGTGTACGTGGGACCATTCATCTCCTCGTCCTCAGTTTACAGAGGATGAATGGTGTTTGAAACATGGGACCATTCATCCTCAGTTTACATGTTGTTATATTGCGAAGGATGTGATGTCATTTCTATATGGACATCTTATGCTTGGACTCTTGTTATAGTTTGGATGCATGAAATCCCTGTATTAGTGCTCCTATTGCTTGAACCATGTAATGTTTGATGTATGACCATGTTTATGTTGATAGTTGGTTGATTGCTTATATGAATAATGCAGAGCATGATAAATAAGAGCCATGAATTCATCAGTGGCAGAGCGAGGGCCTTTGGGCTGCGGATGCGAATAGTCAAATGCACATGAAGGGGGGGCATAATATTATTTGAGGGGAGGCAACCATATAAATGAATTATATTTTTAAATATTTTTTTTAAAATCAGGGGGGAGGGGCAATTCCCTCTCCAACTCCATGTGGCTTTACCTGTGGAATTCATCTTTGAGTTGGAGACGAGAAATAAAAAGAAGTAGAGGAAAGGGCTTTTCCAACTTGGGAATATGACCAATATGGGAGAAAAGCTTTTCACCAGAAGTGGAATGAGGAGATACCTTTGAAGTAAACACCAGAACTTCAGCTTAGCCTTCAGTTTGGGAAGAACAAATTGTCTATGACGTACACTGTCGAAGAATCCTAATTGCTAGATGAAAATTTTATCCATTTGTTCACAGAGGTTTTTGCTTATTTTTTCTTGTCATAGCAATTACATGGTTCTTTGATTATTGGGTTACACTTCCATGGAACTGGCTCAAAATGTTGAACTTCTTGGTTTTTGTAAACCATGCCACTTTTGATGAATCCAAATCATCCATTATGCTTAAAATATTTTGTTAAGGTATCAAAAATCAACTTGTTTGGTTTGCAAAAACTAGGAGCTTCAACATTTTGAACTGGTTACACTGAGTTGTAACCCTTTATTATTTATTATTATTTGAAGGATAATGTATTATTTATTGGAAATTTTTTTTTTTTATTATTTAATGAACCCGTTATTATTTATTATTATTTAATAATAATGGATTAGTTTTGATTTCTTTGGTTCAATGTTCAAAACTGGAAAGGGATATGAAGAATAGACCGCACGCATTTTCAGAAGGCCAAGCAGTTTCTTGGTCTTGTACGCTAGTCTCATGGTTTATATGATTCCTTCAAGATGTTGCTTAGTTAAGTCCTCACAAAATTAGATTGCTTCTAAAGCTTTCTTAGGTTACTTTTTTACAACGTTTTTGTTTAATTTTCATTAACAGGATCCCGACTTAGTGGTTGAGCCAATGACTTCAGCCAATTCTTCACAGTCAACAAGACCGATATCATCATCAGCACCACCACCTACAAGCGAACAAGTTAGGCCTAGGAGCACTGGTAGCACTGGTAGGTCGAACAATTTGTGGGTATATTTGTGCTGTCTTCTTTTCTTTTCTATATATATATATTATTTGTGAGGGCTGCTCTAATGTTTTTGAACGAAATTAAGTACATTAAACAACTATGGGAAGAAATATAATCTTCGATACAAGTACATTTTTTATATCATGTGTTGTAACCTCAATTTGTGTTACAGGATCCAGTACTGCAGCGTCTACACAGCCGGCACCAAATGCTGGTCCTCTAAGGTGGGATCGGCAGACCATACAATTTTCTGTCAATGCTTGGGTGAGAGGAACTTGTCTTACATATTCAGCTAATGCATTTCATTTGTACTATTTTTAACTATATTTCATCATTCTACATTTATTCCAGGTAAAAAAGAATTTTTTTTTTCCTTAGTTTTAAATTGTACTTCCTTACTAGGCAACTGTCTCAACCAGGATTGTTTCAGGAGCCTATAGTCAAAACAAGTAAAAATTTATAAAGGCTTGGATTCAGCACCTTGCTTCCATGGGAAAAGGCAGGAATCCAAGAGTTAGTGATGAGTGCCTGAGAATTGGTTCAGGCATCCTTTTAGTTTCCTTCAGTGTTATTCTGTAGTTTACCATCTTGTCATTTTTTGCTTTTTAATGACAAGCATAGTTGTTTTCTAGGATATTTCTTTTCTAACCTGTCTGTCTGACAATAGAACTTCTGCTGTTCTTTTCAGGTCTTTATTGTGGCTATTCTGTCAATCCTTCCACTCGTACCAAGAAATCTCTCAATTAGAGCATATCGATTATCCCTACTGGGCACTGCTTGTTCTTCCTTGTATTCATTGTACTCCTTATATGGGGTAGTTCTTCTCTACATTCATTCACTATTCATTTATTTAATTCCCATTCCATTACATGTAATGCTTTTGGCATGTCTTTCATTTTGGAAAATTTGCTGAGTGTTTTGTTTCAGGGGATGCTGATCATTCTTTTTTGTGTGTGTGTGTGTGTGTATTTTTCGCATGCTGATCATTCTTATAGAAGCCAAGGGCATGGAACCTCCAGGCTATCCAAGTGTGGCTTCAGTCAGTAATTGCAACAAAGGATTTTATCTACTTCCTTTATTGCCTCACGTTCGTTATATCTCAACTGCACCTAAAATGTAAGCATTGTTTCCTCAACATGTAGATAGCTTCCTACATTCTCAAATTTTTGTGTCTGCCTTTTGCCTTATAATTATGGTGCTTGTTGTCATAACAGTTGCTTTGATACCTGTGCTTTGCCGGGCAATTGAGCTGGTTGCCAAGTTCTTAAGGCGCAACTTCAGCCGCTCTTCCTTTTATAGGTACATGAATTCAGTCTGAACTACTCATATTGGTTTAGTAAGCAAATCTGTAATCTTTGAGTGCTTTCAAGCTAATTTTGATTCTCTTTACTTATGCATTTGACTGACTGGTTATTATCATATGTTTGCATTTGAGTTTCTTACTAAGATCCAACCAGCTTAGAATGTCAACTTATCTCCCCATCTGCAAAATATCTCCTAACGGCTAGAGACTTATAGTACTACTTATTGAAAAGCTTTTGTTGCATTTTATCCACTATCACACATAGATAGGACAGCGAAATCTTAGTAGTTCAGGAATTATAAAGAGAAGTATGGGTGGTGCAATTGGATTCTCTTCCAAGAAATCCAGCAAAAAATTTCGGCCTTCTGATAAACCCTTGGTGTTTTAGCTAAAGGAAAATCAACAAAAGTTGTTTTCTTTATTTCAGAAGTTTTGAACATCTTTGAGGACACTGAATCCAAATGTTCACTTGAATTATGGAGGATAGTTTGCCCTCTCCGTATTCTACTCAAGCGATAAAAATGATGAACTGCTAGCTGAATGAATGGTGTGAGGATCCCTACCGACTGACAACCAAAGATGCACCTTGCTTGCTGATTTGCAATTGCGGTTGAGGGCCTTGACGTTCAAGGCATTGCAAGACTTCCAGTTTTTGAGACTTTAGAGGCATCCAAGAGGAAGCCTAATAGCATAGACAGTGGAAACAATTTTATTGTAGTAATCATTCAAGTGGGGAACAAATATGGTTAGGACGGATTCATGTAAAGACTGTAACAGGCTTCACTTTTAGTTTTTTGGACCTCAGTTATTTATGTACTTTAGAAATGAAATAATGAAGGTTCTTGTTTTGGATTCTTGTATCTCAGTAAGATACAGAACTATACAAAAAGTCTACTGATCATGTGCATACCCCCTTTCTGTTTTTATTTTATTTTTTTAGGGTAAATTTCTTATATACCCACAAATTTTACCCTAACTCCACTTATACTCATGAATTTTCAAAAATTCCTCTCATACCCATGAATTTTCATCATAATTCTACTCATACCCATGCCGTTAGGGATCCATTAGAGAAGCCGGTAACTCTTTGGGAAACGACGAATATGTTCATCTCTAATTATGATTTTATAGCTTAAAATTATTTTATAATGAATTTTTAGTAATTCTACAACTATAAAAATTATATATTATTTGAATATGAATCTTTAACTTTAAGCAAAATAACATTAAATTACATTAGAGCTTTGGCATATTTGTCATTTTACAGGGGGGATAACAGCCCATTTAACGGATCCTTAACGGCATGAGTATAAGTAGAATTAGGATGAAAATTTGTGGGTATGAGAGAAATTTTTGAAAATTCATTTGTATAAGTGGAATTAGGGGTAAAATTTCTTGAGTATACAAGGAATTTGCCCTATTTTTTAAATAAAACTGTTAATCTGGTTGTATTTAATCTATGAACCAAATTTTATTTTAAAAAATTAAGAAGGGGTATGTCGCCGGAAACAATTGCTGCCAACTGCAGCTGGCCACACGGGTTTATCCCCATAAAAAAAGAGAATAAAATAAGGAAAGGAAATGAAGAGTTAGTTTTTTCTCTAAGGGAAAATTAGAAACTATATGAAAATATGAAAAAAAATCTCAGTGGATCCTCACGTGAAACAGGTTGTCCCCTATTTGCACCTTTCGTTTTTGTTCCAACCTACATGTTTATTCACATTTTTTGCAGTCATTTGCGAAGGATATGTGCAGTATGCTGTTACTGTTGGGTAGTTTACATCCATTTGAAGTTATGCGACACCTTTTCTGTGCTGGTCCTTCCTGCATATTTTCTTTGCAAAATTCTGTTTTTGTAATATTGTCATCAAACATGGAATAAGTGCCTACTTTGTTTACTTGCTTCCTGATTTGACAACCTCAGTTATTGAGATAAGCTGTGAAAATTTTCTTGATCTTTTGAACAGGAAGTACTTGGAGGAACTTTGCGTGTGGGTGGAGTCAAATACAACTACACTTAGCATTCTGAGTGCAAATGCTGAGATTGGAATGGGCTTTCTTCTAATTCTTTCTCTATTCTCGTCAGTTGCTCATCGCATCTTTTCCATCTTATCAGTATTTGTTCTTTGGAATGGCGAAGCTTGACTTGATTTTTTCTTTTTCTTTTTTCTTTTTCCCGTGTGTGGTTGCAGGCGACAACGCAACATCATACAGACATTCATGTACTGGCAGGTTTGTTTGATTTTTCTCTCACTATATGCAGATTTGTGGCCTCTAAATATCCCTATATTTATGTCAAAATTCTCTGTTTCTCACATACAGCCTTCAATAAGCTGATCCCAGCATAGTATAAAATTGGACAGGATTTTTTTGGGTGGCAAAATAGCATTTTATCCTCAAACAATTTTATTTTTTTTAGTGTAGGTCTAGGTACGCAGTTTAACATTCTGACTATATTGCCATGGATTGACTGTCCTGAAGGCCAACTCAGTAGGGTAATAGAGCTTTCTATTTGTACCTAATGACAAAAATTAAGGAGATTAATGCAATGGCAGTGAGCAATTGGCTGATAAAAGCTTGAGGCTAGTCCTGCCAAATTGTGAAGCAAGAGACCAGTTTCTAGGTTACTAACCTGCAAGCATTATGTCCTTGCCTTCAACATCATGGTTTACTTTGTACAGGAAATTTTTTTTTTTAAAAAAAATAAATTCCTCCCCTTCCCAAATTCTAATATCTGTTTTTTTTTTTTTTTTCCACTTTCCGAACCAACAGAAGAAATTCAATTCAAAAGGTTGACCCAATGGCCTTGCCTGGAATCAAATATCTTGATACCCCTTGCCATCTAGCATTTGTTATTCATCCTAGATGCGATATACCTGGTTCCTCTCCCGGCTTGTGCATAAATATTGATTGTTCCACTGTTTACACCATTTTGAGTTCTCGGCAGCTGAGGTGAAGGTTAGGACCTGCCAATATGGGTGTTTGTGGGGTACCATCCATCCTGAGTTCTTCCAGTCGGTCTGGTAATCTAGATTTTGAGATTATATGAGGTTTTCATATAATGAGTAATTATAATTCCTAATGCCACGGGGGTAATGGCAGTGTGTTGGGTAGTTGCTCAAAGTCGAATTTGCCCATCTGAGGTTCTTGTTAGTGTGTGTGTGTGTATCTATATATATATATATATATATATAGGGAACCGATCCTGTGCAGTCCGCTGTAAAATGGACCCCACACATATTAGATTGTAATGAAACTTTATACACTCATTTATCCATATATAAATCATACTTTAGACGGTTTAGATGTTGAAAAAACCACTTTAAACTTGATATTTACATTAAACTATTTTATTACGTTGATTTTGCACCATTTTAAGATGGAGACTACACACATGTTGGATTTGGATGAAAATTGGTATGGTAATAAAGTGAACAATTCTAAATACAATGGGTGAGGTGGATTTATGGGAAATGATCAGGTGGGGCCCACAGTGCATGGACTGCACGGTGCAGTCGCATGCACTGGATCATTTCCCATATATATATATATAGAGAGAGAGAGCTGTTCCGGTGCAGTGATGCTGCACCGGAACAGCGGTACAGTGGCCCCAAAATGGGGCCCACATGATCATGAAATCATGATCTACTCCACCCATTGTATTTAGAATAATGTATTCTACTACCATACCAATTTTCATCCCAATCAGATATGTATATGGGCCCCATCTGAAAATGGTACAAATCCAACGTAATAAAATAGTTTGATGTAAATAACAACTTTAAAGTATCTGATTGGGATGAAAATTGGTATGGTTATAGAATACATTATTCTAAATACAATGGGTGGAGTAGATCATGATTTCATGATCATGTGGGCCCCATTTTGGGGCCACTGCACCGGAACGCTGCACCGGAACAGCATCCATATATATAGGGACCTATTCCGGTGCAGCGTCACTGCACCGGAACAGCAGTGCAGTGGCCCCAAAACGGGGCCCACATGATCATGAAATCATGATCTACTCCATTGTATTTAGAATAATGTATTCTATTACCATACTAATTTTCATCCCAATCAGATATGTATATGGGCCCCATCTGAAAATGGTACAAATCCAACGTAATAAAATAGTTTAATGTAAATAACAACTTTAAAGTATCTGATTGGGATGAAAATTGGTATGGTTATAGAATACATTATTCTAAATACAATGGGTGGAGTAGATCATGATTTCATGATCATGTGGGCCCCATTTTGGGGCCACTGCACGGCTGTTCCGGTGCAGTGACGCTGCATCGGAACAGAATCCATATATATATATATATATATATTTGCTTCTGGTTTTACTTTCTTTCTTTTAGCAAATGATAGCCACAACCCAAAAAACAGGGAAAGGAAAAAGAAGAGAGAAATGGGTCACCACCCTCACCAGTTCCTTTCCATAGTCATACTTTTGTCCTGTTGAGTCATTTGGCTTTATTGCTGCTGTTTACATAAAAGGGTCACCCACCTTTACCATTTCCATTCCATTGTCATACACTTTTTTGTTGGAGGAGTTTGGTTTTTGCTGCTGCTACATGGCTGCTTACCCTTGCATGTTTCTTTTGGAATTCCTGCAGCTATTGAAGCTCATGTACCATGCTCCTGTGACAGCTGGCTATCATCAATGTGCATGGGCAAAGATAGGTCGGACCGTGAACCCACTAGTCTACCGATATGCTCCATTTCTAAATACTCCCATCTCTGCCATCCAGAGGTGGTGGTTCAGGTGAACTGCATTCAATGAGACAAAACAAGCTTGAAACCACCATATGGGATTCACTTTTCTTATGGGATTCACTTTTCTTACTCAACGGGAATCTCTTTCTAGAGAAAAGCCTGGTTTCAGATAAAGAACATGCAACAACAAATTTTTAAATGTAGACTCATGAAATCTGTTAACTACATTGCTTTTGCCTTTCCATGTTGTTTCCCACTCATGTTCTAAAAGGGCGTGGGTTAAAGCAGCCGCCCACTTTACTAACCTCAAAATCAATCAAATCGAGCTCCTTTGAATCAATCTCAAACCTAATATAATTCCACCCACATCGGAGCTTCTGCTGGCGATACATTTGCAATGTCGATGACCCCTTTACCTAATCAAGGGCAGCCGCAGCAGCCATCGGCCTACCCGGAGGCTGTGGCAAGTGGGCATCATCGTTCTTCAGGCTCTGTTGGGCCACTATTTGCTGTCCTCTCTGTAATTACAATCCTGGCGGTGCTGTCCTGCTTGATGGGTCGGGTATTTGCAGCCCGGCTAGGAGGGGTCGATGACACATGTGATTGTTTGGCGTGGGTGCGGAGGAGATGCAGACGGTGTATTGCAGACCATGCTGAAAATGGTGTTAAGGTGGATATGGATGACAAAGTTGAAGAACATCCACCGGTTGCACAACCGTGATCTCTGGAATAACTTGGTTCTGGCAATTCAAATCGTATATGCTGGATATGGACCGCCGGTTTCTTTTCCTTTTGCGATTGAACTTTTTTGAGTTTGTGCAAGTCTCATTCAAACTGCACGAGTTGCTGCCCTTGGATGCTTGGCCACATCAATTTCCGGGTACGTAATAAGCACCTTTGAATTCGGTATTTTCGAAAAGAAGTGAGAGTTTTTCACTCGCTTGATAGTCAGGCGTTGTAGTTTATTTCATGCAGTGGTCTGTCTGCTCCCGGGACCTGGCTCAACAGGAAATTTCAGGCTAAATTCTAATCTCCATGAGAGTTTTGAGAGATTTTGATGCATCGGTTAGAACTTTGGGATCGCCAAAATGTCTGTTCATTAACTAATAAGCCGGGTATTTTAAGATTTACGGTCGTTTGAACTTTTGTTGTATTGATTTTAAAATTTTATGTTACCGCAAAAGATGGGAGGAATATTTCAAGTCTTGGTCGTTGAAGCTCTAGGCTTCGTAACTTTAATGGTGAATCTGCAGGAAAGTTTGTATCGCATGATTATGCAACGCGTTGAACAGCTTGATGATGTCGATTTAACATGGCCTCCGATTGAAAACATCTAGAGCATGTGAATATCCAAAGAATCATTAGCATGGTAAGGTCTAAACACGAAAAGGGTAATTTCCACTGTATTTATTGGACCAGGCTCGCTATCAAAAACTAGACTGGAAGATCGTCCACACTCAAATAATAATACAAGAGAGATCTAATGATACAAAGAGCGTGGATAACCAAGAATCAAAATTTACATCTCCTGGGGCCTGCTTTAGACGCCCAACTAATTAAGAATAATACAACGCGAACGCCGCTACAGAATTCAGTCTCTGATCTTCCGAACAACAGATAGACGTACTTCGACAACAGTGCCCATTCTGAGCAACCTGAAGGGGTCGGGTCCTCTGATTCGTATCTGTACACCTCTACCTGCCTATCTCTATCACTTGTTCTCTTTTACTATGAACCTTAGAATTTAATCTTGACAACGTCGCCTCAGCTCGTGCAGTATATCCTACTGTTGTGGGTCGTATAGATCTCTGCCGGACCACGTGGCAGTACTCAGGGTCATCAGCTTGCCCTTCATATCTAATCCACTGTATCATCCCATGATACATGGGGAAGAAACGCATCTGAAAGGCATTGAAGGAGAAGTAAGGGATAAGCGCCGAGATGGTCACGAAGAGTGTGACGAGCCAGAATGATGGGGCTGGTGCACATGCTTCGATGAAGACCTTGTAAGCAGTGGTTGAAATGGAAGGCTTCATCGCGCCATAGATGAGGAGGAAAAGATACCACAGGGCAATACCACCCCATATGAAGAGATGCTGTATCAAGGTGAAGTAGCTCACAGAGAGAGCCATTTGGCAGTTGGCTACCCAAACAACGCATGTGTACATTGTAGTTCCAAGAATCTCCAAGCCAACAACTTCTCCGCCCTTGCGGAACGCCTGGTGCCCCATGGCCTTTGTGCAGAAGAAGAAGATGATGATAGCACTGCAAACGCCATTGAGCATCCAGCCAAGGATCCGAAGCCAGCTGAAGAGAACATTCTGCACGCCTTCTTGATATAGCATAGGGAACTGCGCGAGGAGCAAAAGAGAAAATGAGGTCAGAACAATCGGACCACGGTACGATGCTGTATCCGTGTTGTTCCGGACCACCAGTGCTTGACTGTATATTTGGAGCAGCCAAACACACCCAAGATATTTTTAGGAATATTGTTTAATTTAATAGAGTGGCCAGCTCCATGCGAAAATTCATCCGTAGGTTAGAACAAGAATGCAAAACACATTCTGCTAATTTACCACGAATTCCAGATACCAAGAATTTAATGGTCTAGTTGTAAGAAGGTGACTACGAAGGAGTGAGTACAAAGATATGGGCTAAAAAGTAAAAAACGATGATGCCCATATGCTGTGCACAGATTCGGAGTGACTTACATACCTTCAGACAGAAGCGTGCAGAAACATCTTGGTCAAACACTCCCAGAGCAAGAACAGGAAGTGACGTAAAGAAGACATTATAAAATGACATATACCAATCATTATATGCAGCTTGCCCAGAAAAGGATGCATACGCTTCAAACAAAAAGAGAGTGAAACCAAATGCAATGTTCTTATAGAAGAAGTAACATATCTGCATCATATTGAAGAAATTGTCAAATTCTCAGAGCAGGTGACAGAAAACTCCAGCAGGGAAAATAAAAAATTTGGATGCAATAAAGCATACCATTGATGAGATTCTTCTGTAACACCAGTGCCCATGGACAAGAAGCAAACGCTCCAAAAATCTAAACTGAGCAATGGCAATATCACTAGACATGACAGCCTGAAATCATGAAGCTATTTTTAGAATAAATAAAACTGAAGGACCATGATCTAAAATGGAAATGGGGACAGGCCAGGCCTGCTCAGGCATTCAGTAGCATGGTACCAAAACATACAATGCTTATTACCTGCATTCCTTCAACACCACTGATCCCAATACCAATATCTGCTTCTTGAAGCATGCCCACGTCATTGGCGCCATCACCAATGGCTAAAGTTGTTTTACGAGTTCCAAGTTTAACCAATCTTGTAACCTGAAACCATTTTGTAGCTTCATCTCAGATTACTGTAAGAGTAAGCATTTACAAAAGAAATCGCTTTATGTATCAGCTAACCAGTGCTTTCTGTTTGGGAGAAGATCGACAGCAGATAACAGACGCACATGCAACTGCCAGTTCTAGAAACATGTTCTTCACATTATCCTCCAGTGCATATGTAAGAGATTTGCCATCAATAATTAAAGCAAATGCATCAGAACCTCCACTTGCTGCAGTAACCATTGATTGTCCATCACTTATCTGCTCGATAACACTTTCCCTAGATGCCTGAAGACATGAGCAACAACCCATGTCATGAACCAAGTTCCCAATTAAGATTAGTGTCTATTAGGAACTAGCAAAGTCCCTTGCAGAATCAGATGAGCTGCATGGCAATTAAAAACAATTTTACTATATATTCAATCAGCCCATACGGGAATGTATTTGCCTATGTATGTACATATATGGCTAGAGAAACTTGGAAAATCAAATAAGGGCACAGTTCTATATTAGGTTCTTTACAAAGAAAGAGAACGAAAATTTCTAACATGTAAAAAGAAAGAAAACGGCAAGCCTAAAGTGTTACAAGGGCACTTGTTATCACTGCGTGTTGCAAGGGTTTTGTTGCTAGAGATTTTCATATGGAAGGTTCTCAACCAGCTGCTCAAGGTACTCCTAAATTCATATTAAACCACCTTGGAGCAACGAGTGGTGGAAACAAGAAAATAGAAACCACTTTACCTTGGAAATTGCAGATTTATCACCCTGTTTTTCCAATGCCCGAATGCTAGGTGTGTCCAAAGTGATGGTTATCTGTTGCATTCCTTGTCTCAACAAACTGCATGCGAAGCTGCAAAACGTAACTCATTTTAGAAACATACAGATTGAGAAGCCTTGTCATGTGTTCTAGATGTCTGTTCTTGTTCCACTTTAACTTATATTAAATGAAATGTTGAAAAAAATGGTTGGTTTTGATTGGCAATGCATACATTACTCAAAACTATCACATACCATCACAAGATATTTTAAAGTCAAAGAAGTATGACAGTAAATATCATACGGTGCAATTTTAATTAAATAACAAGAAATTTAACTACATTTTGTTTCTTTTCAAATGAGTACTTCTTAGTTACCATATCTAAAATCCTCTCATTCATGGTCAAGTCTATCTTTTCCAAAGTCGGTTTACATTTTCAAAGTAAGTATGTTGCTTTGTCTTTACCACACTTCGCTATTTTTAACTCATTCACATTATTGACATTATTTCTTCTTCACATTACCAACAGATCCAATTCAAAAAATTTTATTTTCTGAAAAGAAAGATACCCAATATTGATAGCAGTCTCCATTTTATCTCCAGTAAGGACCCATATTTTTATCCCAGCTTGTGCTAGCTTGTCAATGCATTCTGGAACCTGTTTGACATAATATAATTAAGTAAAATGCATAATTTTGAAAGAATTTTTAGCGATCGTGTTATTAAAAGCTTCAACCCACCCCTTTTTGCAGCTTATCCTCTACAGCTGTGGCACCAAGAAGAATCAAATCTTTCTCAATCTTCTCAATCACTTGATCAACAAGTGCGTCATGGTCTACACTGACTGAGTTTTTGGCCTCAGTGAGTTCTTTGTTGAATTGCTTGTATTCTTCCTCATCAAGCTCACGATATGCAAGCACCAAAGTTCTTAAACCATTATCAGCATACTCATTTAAATGCTCCCGCGTTTGATCCTCGAATGTCCTCCCATTCTTTGCAAGCCTTTCAAACATTACGCTGCAGGAAAAATTTACATTTAGAAGCTCAAAAACATTAAATCTAAAATATCAGATAAATTAGTTGCATTAAAAGAGCCAGCATTCCATGCTTGAATGATCTAATTGCTTGCATTCAACAAGCAGCTTTGTCATGTTTGAACAACAATGAAACAGGTGTTGCTCCTGACTATTGGCCAAACCTATTCATCAAACAGGCATTTCAACACAAGGGGCATGCTTATTGCACGATCCTAGATGTTTGCTTTGAAGTTTGTTTATAACTGTCCAATTTGTCTCTCAGTATGATTTTATTAGCTATCATCCTCCAGGATGGGAACCACAGTACAAACAGAAACAGTAAGATGATCAGCAGAGCCGACATTGGCCTTCAGCAAGATACTCCAAGCATCGCAATATTACACTATAAGAAATTGAATTCATACCTAGTCTGCTTAATTTAACACTCATTCAAGCGTGGCAATGTTAGCAAACAGACCTGTCTGCCCCTTTGCAAAGCAGCAGGAGCTGGCCTTCTTCATTTCTTACTATCACAGACATCCGCTTTCGAGCACTATTGAACTCCAAGACATTTAAAAGCCTATAAGACCTGCAAAGAAAGGAAAGATTCCTGTTATGGAAGCAAACAGAAATGATATGGTGATACAAGGAAATGAATAAACAGGAGCACTTGCTAAAACCACATTACTGGCAGGCACACCATAGCATAGAAGCTTCGCATGCAAAGAAGAGAGACCCATGAGGTACAAAATGAAGGCCAGTAAATCCACAATTCTTCTGAAGATTTGCATACAGTCATTATTCAATGTACACATTCAGCTGCTTGATGAACATGCAGGTCTGAACTTCAGTCCTAACCCATACACAGTTTATATATGCTGCATGGACATCTGCAATTAAGTTCAGTAAAACTAAACAAACCGCATACCAAACAAATTGAAGCCTGACCTTTCGACCTTAACACCAGTAGCAGGATCCAGCTCATGCAGCGAGATGCTTGTTTGGGTCCTTTTGAAAAATTCAAAGCCAAGCTCTCTAGCTGCAATTACAAAGGTTGCTTCATCAGGAGATTCAGCTTCATAGGAAATCTTGCTAGTCCTATCATCCACTTCTGGAATAGCAGTATGACATATTGCCAATACATGGAAGAACTTCTGAAGGACATTTGGATGAGGCTCATTAACCCACTTCCCGTTCATTACACGCTCATCCCTAAAATTAAAACCTTTAACCTGTGGTCTTCTATCCTCATACTCATCATGCTCCCCATTCCCAATCTCTAGAGTCAATGGTGATCTGTGCCTTCTAGACATGGCCCTCTCAACTTCTGTTTCATGACGGCCATATGCTATTCCAGCCACAGAACATTTGATGAACTCCATTGAATTGCAAGTCAGAGTACCAGTCTTATCTGAGAGAATAGTGTCAACTTGTCCAAGCTCCTCATTCAAGTTTGATGTGCGAGCCTGCGCTGGCCTGTCAGTCTCTTCATAATACATCTGCACATCTTGGTTTATGAAAATGCTCTGCAAGACTTTGACAATCTCTATTGATACATACAAAGATATGGGAATCAGGTAACCATACAACATCATGGCTGTCAGAAAATGCAACAATGCTGCAATAGCTGCTCTTTTTGGATCAAAGAAAACAGAGGCATCATCTGGTCTCAGGTACCATCTTTTCATCTTGCCATCTTCGAGGTCCTCTTTAGTCATAATTCCAAAGACAATTGATCCAACAGTAGACATCAAAACTAGGACTGAGAGTAGAAAATAAACAATTTTATCCATCTTCCTCTCTACTCTGCTTCTCTTTGATGGAGGCTCTGTGGAATTCTGAATAACTTTTGTGTCATGACCAGTAAAGGTCACAGCACCATACACGAACTCTGTGTTTCGCAGCTTTGAATCCCTGAGAAGAAGTTGCTGGGGAGATAGCGGATACTGCTGACCTTCGAATTCCATACTGCCAACGAAGGAGTACAGGTTTGCATTTGGGTCCTCACACCTAACTAACGCTTTGAAATTCTGGAAGCTTGAATCCTCAGTTAGACGTGAGGTAACCTCCAATGCTTGTTTTAATTTCAAATTCGTCTCACCGTCAAGATTCATTGTCTCAACATAGCAGATAGCATCCTCATAACTAGATGAAAGCAAGAGAAGGTCGGCAGGGAAGAACTGATCCTTTTCCACCTTTACTATATCTCCAACTTGCAGATTCTTCCATTCAGTATAATCAAAAGCGCCATTTTCTCGATGCACCTTAACCTTCCGATTATTCACTTCAATATCCTGAAAACATTTCGATAGATCAAATTGTAGATTTCTTACCCACAACAGTGGAATAACAGATTCTAGAAACTAAAATTTAATACAGGGATGAAAACATGCATCAAGCCCATTACACAACCTTACAAAGAGCAGAGAGTCAATTGGGGGATCTCATCAATCTGAATTATAAAGATGACCAATAAGCCATCTGAATTTTGAAGACAGAGCAACAAGAAATCACAGCTTTTGTAAATTGTTAGATAGACCCAGAGGAGGTAGAAACTGGGAGTTCCTACGACACAAGAAAAATAAAGGGAAATTCACCTGCTGCTTCCTTCTCCAATCTTCGACAGCCTCCTTCGCCATGGTGGCTCCGATCACGACGATCAGAGGAAGCAGAGCACTGACGGCAGTGTAAGGAGCGAGGGGAGTGAAAGCCAGGCACCCGGCCACCAAGAAGTATATGTTGGCCACTCTTCGAAACTGCTCGAACAGAGATTTGGGGATGAAAGTGGCCAGTGTATACTTGGTCGTCCTCACGTAGTTATCTCTGTAGTTTCGAAGACTGGCGTCAAAGCAGTGAGGATCATTGCAGAAGACAACCCGCGAGAAGCCTGGGAGCCCAATCTGCGAGTGGTCTTCCCTGAATGATGATTTCCCACAGGTAAAGGCATATATCTTGCTGAACCTCAGCTTCCTTCTCCCGGTTGCTTCCATCCCGCCTGCCGCCTAATCCAACACAATTCTAAGGAGCAACGAGGCCTATCGAGGACAAGTCCTTCTCAACCATGAAAACATGCTGCAGAATGCCGCCTCCGACGTTCCAAAAACGCAAACGACGCGCCCAAAACCAAATCAAATAACGAAACTAGAGCTAGAATCAGAAACGCTAAATGACCAACTTCAATCTAAAACCTTCATAAGGTCAATCTCTTCTACGAAAGCACAAAAACCAATTCCAATTCTAACACTTTCGTAAGGCAAATCTCTTCCACCAAAGAGAAAAAACCAATTTTAAAATTTTAACAAACAGAAGGGTAACAGCCAATTCAGCAAATACAATTTCCTACCCCAGACGAAAGGAATGGGCAACGAAAGAAGGAAGAAGAAAAAAAAAAAAAAACGGACTCCGCTACCAACAGCATGTTTGCATTTTCCGGCAAAGATCCAAAAGCAAACTCGCCCTTGTCCTGGCAAAAAATCCCTCAGAATTCAATCTTCCGTTTACTTCACCCTCCCAATGCCTATAAAACACCATCAATGGCAAAGAAAATTCAGCGCTTTTGATTGTTTGCCTCGGAAGTTCCCACATGCCGTTGATTCTTCTCTGCTCTTCTATTCTTCCTTTGACCTGTAGGCTAAACAGACGGAAAAGCCATCTGAGCTAACGTCTCCCCTCTCTAGAAACCATTAATGAGGAAACCCGCAAAGCATGGAGAGGAAAATGGGATGAAGGGAAACGAAAAAAAAAAAAAAAAAGGCGCCATTTTTAAAATGTCGGGACAAACTCACTTCTAGAAAGTCAATCCAATCCGCCTGCAATCACTGCTGGTGGCGAATTTTGGTAGGAGTTTTCGCTCTCTCTCTCTCTCTCTTCCTCTTACGCGGAAGTATAATACAACAAATTACAATCTCAGGAAATATGATTTCCACCTTTCCTGAAATTGTAATCTTTTCGGCTTTTTAATTATCAACCCCAATCACTGAAAAAACGGGTTAATCATCCGTTGGGTAAGAAGAGAAATTTCACTCCCCTGTTTTTTCTTTTTTCGCTTTATTCCGTAAATGCCCGACGCAATGCTCTGAGCTAATATTATTACAAGAGCAGTTATTTGCTACACAGGCGGATTATGAAGCTTCATACTCGAGCAATCTCAGATTTCGTATGCCATTTTCCATAAGCTTCAGCAAACTCCGGAACCTGGCGTCGCAGCCTCAGAGGACTATGATGTCAAAGAAAATAATATAATAATAAAATAGTGGTTTGCCATCTGGATTTATCAAGTTTAATCACAGATTTCGAAGTTAGTTGTGGATGGCTACACGTTACGTTTCTGACGAATTTAAAAATCAGTTGTAGCACTTTTTGCTTTAAATAGGTTATAGTAGATGTTTATTAATTCATTAAACACTCGTTTGTAATTAAACTTCAAAATGAAAAGATAATAATAACTTGGACATTGATAATATCACAATAATAATAATAATAAGCACATTGAAGTCACAACCCTAATTAATAGAGAAGATTAATTAAGAGTTTTCAGACCAAACCGAAATTAATTAAGAGCCACTACAGCTAGGACGAGTCCAAAATCCACAGGATCAAATTAAACTACAGGTGCATGTGGAGGGTTTGACCGATAAATTAAGTGTGCCACAACCACATGATATATATATGTAAATAATGTGTAGACTATATAATATTAAGACGCACACGACGGTCCGAATCAATTAGAAAAATATGTATATTTCCACGTTGTTATTTAAATATAATTAGTTGAACTGCTAACTAACGTTGTGCTTGGTTGTCCAATATCCAATATCGAAATTACAAACCCGATATCTATGATTCAATGCTTTGGCTATAATAAAGTCTACCTTTATTCTTTCTTCGAGCTTAACAAGATGTTGTGAATAAATTAATTGAAGCTAATTATTATATGCAGTATTATTCATCTAACCAAATGTCAACATCATTTCAATAATAAAGGTTAAGTAAATTCACAACTTATGAAATCGTTGAATATACATTAGGGTGTGTTTGGAAAGCGATATGATAACAAATATTGTGTAAAAGTTTTTAAATTAGAAGAAAATAATATGATAAGATAGGAATAATGATAAAAAGTAAAGAACATAAAAGTAAGATACATATGTTAAATATATGGATAGTTGTGTAAAAATAATTAAAAAGTAAAATAGTTGCATATGAAAAAGTGAAAAAATAATTAAAAATAAAGTAGTTATGAAAAATAAAAAGTTTTAGTTTGAAGTGTTTTTGATGTAAACAAACCTCCTAAAAAACGTATAGAAGAAGTATAGACTAGACCCGAACTCCATGAAAATATCGCAACCAGAACAAAAAAAAAAATGTTACATCAATCTTTGAAATGTAAATCACACGTCAAAACAAAGGATAAACATGAATTAATTCCCCATGAGGCACGAGGAAAATATTATATGTAGAATAATTTGTTTAACAAAAAATTTTTAATCCCTAGTCAAAATTGTAAATGATCCCGTCCAAAATGTATGTACATTCAACGTAATAAATTTGTTTAATTTATCTATTAATTTTAAAACTTTTAACTCATCATCCAAACCATTCTTTCTAATAAGATGAATGATTTTTCAGATTAACTATTTTAATGTTTAAACACATCTACAAATATATTTAAGTATTTTCATAATATACGCTATACGATTATCTATTTTCAAGCGCGTATGGCCTCCTCAAGGTTTCAATTGAATTTTTTTTTTTTTGATATGATAAACAAATGATATTGACCAATGTTACCAGTTTTATTTTGATTTAAACATAGAAATGTTGGCCTCCTCAAGGTTTTCAGTTTCATTAAACAGAGGGTGATTTTGATACCGGAACGGTGGGAACATTTTTTTTACAAATGGGAAATAGGATGCACGCGAGTTTATCTGGCCATGAAACTTTTATTTTTAATTGTGGGGGTAAATGAAAGTGGATATAATTAATATTATTCGAGGGGGCTATCATCTATAAATAAATTATATTTTCAAATATTTTTTTAAATTTAAAAAAATTCAGCTCTGCCAATATCTTCTGTCTAGTGAATTTCCTACCATCTGCATACAAAGCCAGGATTTTACTAACACGGCTCCACACGTATTTGAAAGAAAAATAATAATAATTAAGTTGCAAAATAGTTAAAGAGGGGGCATCCTCCACATCTCTTATTTGCGTTTTGGTGGGTCCGCTGGGCAGAAATTAGCTCCCGTTAAGACGGCTCGGGTCATGGTAAAGTCATCATCTCCAGCTCAGATCATTCATCTGTAATTTCAGTCGGCGCGTGAGTCGCGAATGCATCAGGCTCAGGCATGCATCGGCTGCAACTGTCAATTGTAAACGAGAAAACAGAAATAGAACAGGAGTACGTGTCCACATCATTACTTTCCTCAGAAATGGAACGGGAGTACGTGTCCACATCATTACTTTCCTTCATCAACTGCCCCTTCATCCTCTTTTCTTGCTTCCCATCTCTCCACTTAAGCTTTTTTTCCCTTCATTTTTTACAATTTTCAAGATGAAAAATTATAAGTATATTCGGAAATTAATAAAACTTTTGAATCAAAAAAATTTTCGTAAAAATTTTAAAAATAAGAAAAAATAAAATGATATGATAGAAATAATAATAATGACTAAAGAGACTAAAATTAAAATAAATAGGTTAGTTATATAAGTAGTTGTGTAAAAATAATTAAAAATATAATAATTGTATAAAAAATAAATGAAAATTTTTAGTTTAAAAAATTTTAGGTTTAAATAAACATATCCTATACAACTATACATCAGTCAAACAATATTTTATTTATGTATTTTTTAATACAAAGTTACATTTTATCACCAATTGAGCAGTGCTCGGTTAGGCACAACAGCCCGCCTATATAAGCGCCTATATAAGATGTTGGTTTCTGTTGTGTGAGTCTCGATTCTCACCCAAGGGATTTTATCCTGATTTATCTCCCGTTAAAAATTGTAAAAATTCTCTTAGGGTGTAATTATAATATAAGTTGAGATATGATATATAAATATACACGAATAAAAAACATATCATCTTCATCTTATGTGTTACAACAATCAGGCTTGGGCCTACGTCGTATAACAAACCACACCACAGGCGGTTGGCCGTATTTATTTATGCTTATGTTGACACTGATGCGATTGGAAGTATTCCTTTTCAAATAAACCAACACGAATTACGTACGCCTCGCGTGCTGGAACCGAGGGAGGAGGAGCTTTCGCATGCCTTGACTTGCCTGCGTGAAGAACTAGGGAGCTTGGATGGGATGGTTGAAAACGTCAACATGTATTAGGAATAAAAAAAAGTTTACTGAAAATATTAAAAAATGTTATCAAAAATTAAAAAAACTGTCTCAATAATTAAAAAAGTCTTGAAAATAAAATTACACATTCAATTCTAGGATTTTGTATCCTCACAGTTGGCTTATAAAATTACACAGTTGGAACGTAGTGTGAGCTAACAGGGCTCTTTTGGCCCCCCTAACATTCATTGCCACTTTTTCCTTGTTACTAATATTATAATTTTTCCATCGAAAAATTAAAAATTTAGAATATGTTTAGGAATTGACAAAATTTTTGGATGAAAAGCTTTTGATAGAAAAAATTTTGAATTAAGAAAAAATAGTATCATATAATAAAAGTAATGATGAAGAGTACAGCGACTAAAGTTAAAATAGATAAGTTAGCAATACGGATAATCATGTAAAAATAATTGAAAAATATTATAATTATATAGAAAGATACAAAGAAATGATTAAAAAATAAAGTAATTATAAAAAGTTAAAAGTTTTAAATTTAAAAATTTTAGTTTGACATTTTTTACATATTGTCAAACATACCCTTTGAGTAAAAATAAAAGGACTAAGGACATGTAAAATAGCACCTTGCACGTTTAACGGTTTAGAGCGAGAATGGCAGGCGGCTGGGCTGGTGGTGGTTGCCGGCCAGCACTTGGATGATGGTGTGCCATAATGACAACTAACCAGATTCCAACTACCAGTCCAAAACGGAAGGGTACCCAGTACAACAATAGAGAATGTGGACCTTTTTTTATTCATTGGGTTTCTAGAAATGACTTTCATGTTTTTGCATTTTTATAATTTATGTGTGTATTTGAAAAGTAATAGAACTTTCGGATGAATAATTTTTTATGTAGAAGTTTTTGAATTAGTAAAAAATAATATGATATGATATGGATAATGATAATAAAAAAAAGAATAAAGAGAGTAAATTTAAAATTAATAGATTAGTTGTGTAGATAATTGTATAGGAATGATTGAAAATTAGGATAATTATAGAAGAAGATGTAAAAAATAATTAAAATTAAAGTAGTTGTGGAGGTCAAAAAGTTTTAAATTGAAAATTTTTAGTTAGAAAAAGCAAAAATTTTATGTTTGCGAAACATGCCCTATATTTCATAATTTTTTATTTTGCTAATAACTCCAATTCGAACTTTCCTTTTTTTAAGATTTTTCTCAATAAGTATAGTCCGTTCAAAATAATTGTAGTTTCGTAGCTTTTGTCCTTCCATATGATTACCATCGACAAACATAGCAAGAATTTGAAAGGGAAAAAAAAATGTTGATCCCTACTTTCAACCCGACATTCCTCCTTAATTGGCCTCACCCACCCATGAAATGGTTTAATTGTCAAAGGTAGGTTATTTTCATGGGTGCCCAATGTAGTTTTACCTAATTACGTCAGGTACTACAAGTTTGCTTACTTTATTTGCGTGCTCCCCGAGATTGCTAAAAATTTTCACATTTTATCCCTGACATTTACAATATGCAAAAATGACTCTGAAGTTTCTTAAAATTATGCATATCGTACTCTTGACATTTGACACTTTGAAGGCGCGCCCTTAAAATTCGCTAAATTCTTCACATCATACCTATGATGTTTGTAAACGTCAATAACAATTAGTAATAACTTGAAAACCATTATTAAAATTTTAAAATCCTCTAAAGTAGTATAGGTCCTTTAGAATCCATGAGGTTACATAGATGCGAAGTTTCACATTAGTGAAACTCTTTATATTATATTTGAAATAATTTCTTTTACAATTAATGTTCATAAATTTAAGGAGTGTAATTATGAGAAATGCAAGAATATACTTTGTAAAACTATTTTTATGAAAAATCATGAATTAAAAAGAATTAAATTTTACAATAATTATTTTATATTCTTAAAGAAAATGGGTTAGAATTTACCGATTGATATAATAGACAGATTTTTTATCTTTGATATAATAAATAGATATTAAATGGAGAATACATATATAATATAACTATAATGTTTAAAGGCCCATATATAGAGGAGTAATTAAATACTTTGGGACTTAAAATTTTCATAATGATATGTTTACAGAGTAGGCAAACTTATGGTGCCTAATACAATTAGGCCAAAACACATGGGTAATCAAGAAAATAACCTGGGAAAGGCCGATCATGAGAGGAGAACAATCCACGCTAGTTGTGGGGGAATTCGAAAGAAAAGTTAAACACATAGAGGGGTGATCGGGTGCAGCCAAGCGCGTGGGGGTGGCTATGCGTTCGGCCAAAAATCATTTTTTATTTTTGATATTTTTTATAAACATATAGAGCTAGGTGTATTTAATTTATAAACTAAGTTTTATCATTTTTGTATGTTTTTAAGTATTTTTTTATTTTTAAACACAGCGACATTTTTTGTAATTTCCAAGTCAGAAAATTATGAAAATGTCACTATGTTTAAAAATCAAAAAATACTTAAAATCATCTAAAAATAATAAAACTTAATTTATAAGTTAAATACACACAGCTCAGTATGTTTATAAAAAAATTAAAAAACATATTTTGGGGGTGGGGAGGTCGTCCCATGCCCGGACATATAGGGGTTCCCATGCGCCAGGATGCATGGGATCACCCCTGTAGATGTTAATGCTGTGATTTTGAGGCACAAATTGCAAAATCATGAAGATGGAGCATCCGCAAAAATCCCTTCGCACCTTTTGCCTTTTTCAGTGGCTTCAGAGCCTCAGACGGCAGTGGGACTGCACGTGAGATGGTGTACAACTGTAGTACAACATTTCCGGAACAGGCAGGACTCTGGAGGTTTACCCTTTCCACGTGCGTGTGTAGAACAGCTTCTGCCATCGCCAGCGGACACTACTGAGTGGATCGTGGTTCAAAGCCCGCCGTCGGATGGTGCGTATTCACCTTCTCGTACGGAGAAATTGGTATTGTGACCCCTAAAAGGAAAGGCTTGGATTCTTTACACGTTTTGCTCGTTGTCAGGACTGAGTGTAGATGATGACCCTCCGAAATCTGGATTTTACCGGCCGTTGGCTCGGACGACGACCGACAGAACAGTTTTTACTTTCTGGTCGTGGGTGTAGGTGCACGAGACTGGTCAAATTTAAGGCATGTTTAGGGGAGGTTCAAACTTAAAAAAAAAAAAAAATACTTTTTAATTATCTGTTTTAATTTTATTTTTTTACTCGTTATTATTATTCTTATCATATCAGATTATTTTTTATTTAAACAATTTTTATACCAAAATTTTTAAATTATTTTTTCATCCAAAAATTTCATTACTTTCAGAACACACCCTTATTCTATACGTTTGGAAGTTTTATTTATTTTTGAGGTATATTCTTGACATTGATCCCTCAAACATTATTATGTATGATATAAAAAATAAGACTACAGTTTTTAAATGATGACAAAAACTCTTTAAGGAGATCTAAAATTTATTTTGCTAAATTGTTAGTGAATATTCTAAAATCATTATCTCCGCCGTAAATTGCTTCGCTTCTAATGGTCTTTAAAAATGGCCTTCTGAATCAGAGGAATATTTTTGTCATTTTAAAACTTTTAACTCAACATTTGGATGTTACAACTAACATTCTTTGATGAACTGTGATGTTAGAACTATAAGTCAAAGACTAAATAAAATGTTGAAAGTACACTTGCAATTTTTTTTCAAAAAAAAGTTTAGTGGGATTAGATGCAATTTGATCAAAGCTTGAAAGCATACCTTTAGAAATTATCTCTACGATTATGAACGTTGAGCTATCGCTTTTGTAATTTATTATGAAATAAATGTCATGAAAATTTCCATGCGATTTTCACAAAAAAAATCTATCTATTTTGGGGCAACGGGTTGAAATAAAATATCACAATTTAAAAACCGGTCCAATAAAAAAACTATGTAGGTTAGAAAACTAAAATTAATTAAAAATAAATATATGATTTTTAAATATATGCGAGCCTTATAAAATTCGAGAACATTGCAAAATCTAGAGGTTTTTGTTTAAAAAGTAAAGGAAAATATGTAACATATAAATAATAACAAAAAATAAATTATTAAATATAATTAAAAATTTTAAAGGATGTGGGAACCGTTTCTTCTCCAGGATGCAGCCAAACAGCCAAATAGAACCGAGATATGGGTTTTACTTGCTCCATGGTAATACTCATACACACTGGTCACGTAGGGACTAGGTAGGTAGCAAGAGTCGAAGAAGCCCCCACACGCTTGAAAGATATATGTAGACTTATAGGGCAGTTAGTTGCATGAGATTATCTCAAGAACGCGTAAGATTAATTGCTTTGCAGAAGGATATATACATATGTGTGGATATCTTTTAAAGATGTCTTTAGCATGGAAAAACAGGCTAACCCACTGATGGAGAAAGGAATACCACATTTGGTGAATATCCCTTTCTCTCTCACAACTCAAGCTGGCCCCATGTGAGAAAAGAAAACAAGGGACAACGTTAGGGGCCACCATCGGCAAGGAATTAGTGCAAGGGTACAGGCCAAGTAATTGTCCAAAATTTGGACAAGTCATTAGGTAGACTGTACAATGATAACAAAAAAAATTTTGTGGGATATAAAAATAAAATTATTCAATAGAAAAATGAATTTATCGACTTTTTATGGCTTCTGGTCAAAATGAATTTTGGGTTGAATGGATAATTTTTTAAGGTGGAACCCAATAAGTGGTAGTCAAGACAAGCCACCTAGAAATATCAGATGAGAAAATAAAATCCGATCAGAAGAGTCAACGAGTTTTCTAAAAAATGGTGGTTGTTTAGGTAAATGGTGCTCAGTTTTCCATTCAAAAGTCATTGCCGGCAGAGAGCAGCTGCAACTGCAAGAAATTGGAATTGGAATTGGAATTGGAATGGACTGATTAGCTGCATATATGTATATATAACACCGGCCCCATGACCCAGCATTTAATCGATCAAGCATCCCAAAATCTTGAAAATTTTGACCATGGTTGAATTTAATTAGGTCGGTCTAACTTATATAGATCCAACCAATTAACGACCCAGGTTAATTAACGGTCGTGATTTCTACGCCATTTCCGACCGATTAGAAATATTTTTTATTTTTATTTTTATAAAATTGTTGTACTATGTGTATATAATCCGTTTTTAGAAATGTGTATATATTTTTTAAAATTTTAAATATAGAAATATTTTTATCATTTTTATCCATAAAGCTTGGTAAAACTTCGTTTATGAATTATATATACAGTTAGGATAATAATTTTATAAAATTTTAAACTTACCATTTTAGACCTGTCAAAAATTATTAGTGGACTATAAATACAAATGGGTTACTGATAAAATGAAAAAAGCTGTATGGCCGCATACCTTGCTTGCCCTTCTGCATGTGCATGCACTGCAGGGGAAATCTTACAAATAGATTGTGTTATCAATTTCAACTCTCGGCATAAATTAGGATGGGTGCTTTGATTTATACTTAACCTTTTGCGGAGGACGAGTATTAATTAATTAATTGAATATTAATTTGAACACATGAACCATTTGTAGAGTGAGTTGAAATACAAGAGGAATAGAAGCTTCCGTGCAGCTGGCCGTGCCACCAACGGCGTATTGAGTATTGACTTGCCCACCGATCTGGCGGAGTGCATGAAGCTTTCAATTGCCCAGCTTTTTGTATCCCGTTGGCCGTAGCTAGCATGTGGCGTGTGGGAAAGCGAAAGCCCGGCACAAGAAAACAACTGTTCGAGTGTGGACACTGAAAGATGCCGTGGCCCATGACTTGGAATGTTGTAATTGCGTCGACCATAAAAACCTCAAATGATTTCTGCTTTCTGTCCACCAACGATTGCCTCGCCTCCATGTTCTGGTTTACATTCACCAGACCCGTCGGTGTCATTGGGCCGGAATTGAAAAGGTTTGTGCGAAAGAAAGAGTTACAAGAGCCGAAATCTTAGACAGCAAGAGGAAAAAAGGAAGAAGGGCAACTTTCAATGTACTAGTGGGCTATTTCCACCTTCGATATGGGAACTTTTGTTTCCTAAATAGCAGGATATATTCACATGTATACGTGAGCCAAATGGAAGATAGGAATTTACGAGTTAATAATTAAATTGGGTTCTATGGCAATTTGTCTTCGGGCTTATTTATTTGATTGCTTTAAATTTAAATAGTTTTTACTCATATCACCTCGAAATTGTGGCATTAAAAGAAAATAAACGCACATGATTTCAAAAATTGCAAATATTTTTTATTCCCTCGTTTGTCTACTGCGACCTTGACTCATATTTTCGTTTCCGTTTCCGTTTCCTAGTCAATTTATTACCGGGCATGCATTTAAGGGTTGCTGGTTTGCCACCGACCCGAATGTCTCTCCGCTCCGAAGATCCCAACCGTTACTATCGAACGGCAGAAACGACATTCGAACCATCGGTTCATGCGTTCGCAAATCGCCAACCTAACCATATATGGTTCCCACCCGTTAATATATATATATTAGGAATATTCAGTTGCAGCATTCCGGTGCAGCATCACTGAAATGAGCCTCATATTATCATCAAATCATAATCTACTCCACACATTGTATTTAGAATAATGTATTCTATTACCATACATTACCATATTAATTTTCATCCCAATCAGATATGTATATGGCCCCATCTGAAAATAGTACAAATTCAACATAATCAAATAGTTTGATGTAAATAACAACTTTAAAATAGTTTTTTTAACATCTAAACCATCTAAGGTATGATTTATATATGAATAAATGATTATATAAAGTTTCATTGCATTTTAATATGTGTGAGGCTCATTTTTTAGGCAACTCACTACTATTCCGGTGCAGTGACGCTGCACCGGAACAGCGCTCTCTCTATATATACATACATAGAAGCGGTCCCACATAAAACTCTAAAATTTTAAGACATTGGTCCTTAATGGAAAATTCAATTCATTCATTATATTTAACACTATTTTTTTAGCTAGGAAACCAAGTTTCATCCAAATCAAGTATGTGCACAGCTACATTTGCTCAAAAATATATGTATTCATGTGTTAATTATGAAAAACATTTAGATCCATTCATACATATATTATAATGTAACAATACTTTATAAGATCATTTATCTACATATTATTGATATTTTAGATGGTTTAAATGTTGAAAAAATAACTTTAAAGTTGATATTTTAATATTGAATTATTTTATTACGTTGATTTTATATATTTATAGATGAAAATCATATACAGTAAAATTAAAAAAATAAAAGAATTTTCAGGATACTAGAAATAATATTAAACACAACGGATAGAATAGATTTTCTATCAACCATCAAGATTTTAAAAAATGGAGGGGATTATATAGAAAAGGGGTTTCATAGAAGCGTGACCGATATATATATCTATATATAGAGAGAGTCATGATACTATACAATATATTATATATTAGCTTATTGTACAATATTCAATTTTTTCATTTTATTTTTACTTTATTTTGGTTTTTCTTCATAAACATGTTTTTTTAAGTGTATTTAATTCGTATACTAAGTTTTTCTGTTTTATAATACTTTTATATTTTTATTTTTATTTTTTCAAAAATCAGGGGCATATGAGTCATTTATTACCCCTTAAACACATGTGATTTTTTAAAAATAAAAAATAAATATGTAAAACTATTATAAAATGCTAAAACTTAATATATGAATTAAATACATTTAAGAAAATATGTTTATGAAGAAAAATAAAAATTAAATGAAAAAATTAAATATTATACAATAAGCTAAAATAAAAATATATTATATAGTATCATGATTCATATATATATATGGGATATTTATATATGGGCTTCGCTTCTATGTAACCAAGTTACATAGAAGTTTATCCATGTAATCTCTTCAAAATCTAAGATTTTGATCTTTGATACAAAATCTAATCCATTCATTGTATTTAACATCATTTATTTATCTAGGAGATCAAATTTCATCTCAATCAACTATATTTATGAGCCATATTTGTTAAAAAAATATTTATGCATGTGTAAATTATGAAAAATGCTAAAATATCAATTTTAAAGTAGTATTTTCGACATCTAACCAGTCCAAAATATCATTTTTATGTGAATAAATGATTCTATAAAGTATTATTATATTCTAATACATGTGTGAATAGATCTAAATATTTTTCATAATTTATAGATGAATGTATATTTTTTCGAACAAATGTAGCCTATAAACATGCTTGATTGGGATGAAATTTGGTCTTCTAGATAAACAAATGATGTTAAATGCAATGAATAGATTGAATTTTCCATTAAGGATCAAAATCTTAGATTTTGAAGGGGTTAGATGGATCCGCTTCTATATAACTCAATTACATAGAAGTGGGACCGTTTATATATATAAGAACATTTCCTATGCAGTAAAGCTGCACCATAATTAACGGTGCATTTGGCCTAAAATGGGCCATGTATGTACTTAAATGTATTGATACTTTATACAATCATTTATTTATATATAAATTTTATAGCAAATGATTTACGTGTTGAAAAAAATAACTTTAAAATTGTTATTTATATCCAACTATTTTATTATGTTGAATTTATACTATTTCAAATAGGGTTAATACACATATTCAATTAGGATGAAAATTGGTACGGTAATAGAATACATAATTCTAAATACAATGGGTAAAGTAGATTATAATTTTATGATTACGTGGGGCCCATTTTGAGGTAACTATACCGTCATTGTGGTGCAGTGAAGCTGCACTTGAATATATATATATATATATATAGGGAACCGATCCTGTGCAGTCCGCTGTAAAATGGACCCCACACATATTAGATTGTAATGAAACTTTATACACTCATTTATCCATATATAAATCATACTTTAGACGGTTTAGATGTTGAAAAAACCACTTTAAACTTGATATTTACATTAAACTATTTTATTACGTTGATTTTGCACCATTTTAAGATGGAGACTACACACATGTTGGATTTGGATGAAAATTGGTATGGTAATAAAGTGAACAATTATAAATACAATGGGTGGGGTGGATTTATGGAAAATGATCAGGTGGGGCCCACAGTGCATGGACTACACGGTGCAGTCGCATGCACTGGATCATTTCCCATATATATATATATATATATATGAGAACTTTTCCTGACAATAAAGCTGCAACATAATTAATTTTTTATTTGGCTCAAAATGGGCCCCACATATATTTAAATGTATTAATATTTTATACAATCATTTATTTATGTATAAAATTTATAACAAATGATTTACATGTTAAAAAATAACTTTGAAGTTGTTGTTCACGTCAAACTATTTTATTATATTGAATTCATACCATTTTCGAATGAGATCCGTTCGCATATCTAATCGAGATGAAAAGTGATATGGTAATAGAATACATAATTTTAAATACAATGAGTATAGGAGATTATAATTTTATGATCATGTGGGACCCATTATATATATATATATATGATTTAGCTGCATCTGGTGCCAAATGCAGCCAAATTAAAAATTGGTCGCAAAAGGGTGACAACATATAATAATGCGCTCATTTTATTGGACTGTGGAGATGGGTTTATTTCTTTCTTTTGGAAGATACAAAAAAAATAGTACCGGTCAGAGCGCGAGGAGAGGAATACTCCCGAAGCTCTCATCAGCCCTTCATGGAGCGAGAGCCAATTTTTTTAATTCAGGCAAGAAAGACGCCTAGAGAGAGAGAGAGAGAGTTGGATGTTCTGCGGGGCATGCGGATTCCACGTGTCTCCACCAACGACTCCTGCGTCCTCTTCCCAACGTCAATACGTCATTCCAGCGAGCCCCAACCACCCTTGACTAATCGCTTTGGCGAGACCATTAGAAATGAAAAATCCTTCTGGAAAATACGTTCCCATGCAACTGCGTGCAGCCGCGTTTCAATAATCCAGCTTCCTCCACTCCACACATTCACAATGGATCTCTGAACTTGCTTGAAAGTTGAAAGTTGAAAGTTGAAAGTTGAAAGTTGAAACTAGGGGTGAAATTAGGCAGGTTACGCTGGGTTTAAGGTCCATATATACAACCTTACTCCTATTTTAAAAACATCTGGTCCAATCCTATATCGTATATCATGTTAGGTTAAGCATTGGGTTTAGCATTTTTAGTGGAAATCGAAAGTTAAATTTGATCATTCTAAAATTTTATATATTTGTGGAATACAAAGTCATATTTATGCTAAATTTACAAGTTAAATGTTTACTAATTGAGGGGGGTCCGTAAATTTTTTTTTATAAACATGTAGAGCTAGGTGTATTTAATAATATAAACTAAATTTTATCATTTTTGAATGCTTTTAAATAGTTTTTATTTTTAAACACTGCCATTTTCATAATTTTTTGACTTAGAAATTACAAAAAATGTTACTGTATTTAAAAATAAAAAATATTTATGAGTTAGAGATAAATATATTGAGGTAGCCACATATAGCGGGGAAGGGGTGAGGAATTTTGTAAAATTAAAATATCCCTTCCTAAAATTTATAAAAATATAATTTATCTTAGTTGCCAAAAATTTTACGATCTCTCAATGGCAAATTGCCTCCTTTGATCAAGGGATCCTATCTCCGCAGCAGGATAGGCCCTGAGTCAAAATGATTAAATTTTCATCTCACTTAAAAGTTGTTGTACTATTTTAAATTTCAATGTCATCTCCAGAAGACAATGCATTTTAATTACCCATAAGATAAAACGTTTGAATCATCCAATTGGTTTGCATGATTAAGAAATTCAAGATGAAAAAGAAAACACTAATTCGATGAAAACGTTTTCACTATTTAACAGAAACGCTTAATTGTGGGCCATAAAAGCAATTTTGTGAAATTTAAACTATTCTGCATTTCATGTACCGTATTTAGCTAATAAACAAAATATATTTTCACCATGGTACTCATAATATATCATAAAATTAATTAAAATAACTTGATTAATTATATAAAATTTTATTTTAAACTAAATGAATAATTAGGATTTCGCAAAATCATTAAAGATGCTCCAAACAAAGCGTTTCCACAGGTGTATTTGATAACATGCAAAAGCTTTCGAGCTTCTTCTTATATGCTTTTGATATAATTTGATAGCCGAATTATGTAAGCAGCACATATTTTAATTAGCAATCTTATATTATAATTGATTTTCACTTTTATTATAATTATTTTATTTATTTTAATTCTATTCTCTTTATACTTATCGTTATCTTATCATGTCGCATCGGTGTATTAATTTTTAAAATTTTTCTCAATTCCCCTTTTTATGTAAAAAAATGGGGGAACTGAGAGAAAGGGAAAAAAAAAAAAAAAAAAAAAAGTCCCTTGTTTTTGGCTTGGTAAATGGACGTGAGAAACGTTCACGGTCAATCGGCAAGAGAAAATAAGAAGTCCACAGTGCCCAGATAAAGCTCCATGCAAGCGCGCGAGGCGGCACATTTGAGTCCACCTACCCCGTTTGTAACCCGCCACGAGTCGAAGTTCACGTCAGCGGGAGCCGGCGGCTGCCTGCTGCATTTTGTGGAAGAGAACTGAGAAGTGGCGGCTTTTCAGAAACTTCAAACACTGTCGTCGGTGTCATTAATGCACAATTAGACCTTCCAACTCATTGGCCCCGTCTCGTTTCAATCAATAAATCCCCACCGATACTCTCTCTCTCTCTCTCATGGAGATACCGGTTGAGATCGGGCATTCCCATCACATCCTCACAGCACAATCTGGACCGCTCCTGCATGGAGTTCTGTATCAGACCAACTTGAGTGGGGAGTACTGAGTAGCTCTCTCCGCTGCCCCGTTCTGGCGGTATTCAGCACGTCCACATCACGCGATTGTAAGTTTGTAATACTTTTCTGCAAAAACGATAAGGCTCATACTCATAGTTATCGGACACGTGCAACGTCTGATATTTTAAAAAGCGATAGACCTCTAAGAATAATAACGTCACACCATCCATGAGCCTGATTGTATCTTCTTGTCTTTGCCATAACAGAGATTGGAGAGTGATTCGCGACGTAAGCTTCTCTGCGTGCAGCGTGGTAGCCTGATATAGCGGTAAGCCCACGGGCGCTCCGCTCGCTTGTCTTCCAGGCCGAAAGTAGGTATCAGACTCAAGACTCATGCAAAGTAAGATGGACTTGTTTTTTCTCAATCTCCAAATAAGCACATCAGCTGTGCTGCTTCCATGCGTGAATGCAAGTTTGGGATTTACGGTTTGGCTGTTGTCACCATGCTGCTTGATTGCCTCCAGCCATATCCCTCAAGTAACGGGAGACATAAGACCATTGCAAACTAGTATTGCAATCTAAGTAGTTCAATTGACGTCTTCTTATAAGAATTTGCTGTTGATGGAGAAAATACCTGAATGGTAGGAAAGCACGACCTTAGATCTCGCAATTTGCTCAAAGCGACACCATCTGCCTTAAAAGGCCACTTACCGGCATAACTTGCATTGTTCATTCATGCCGAATAGTGTGCTGCATATAAGAATGCAACTTGGTACGGACTTGGTCCAAACACGTCCAATCTGACTCCGTCTCAAAATTAAATTCGGATTTTTTCGGCAAATTTTCAAAGTAGACCCGATTTCAACCTGTCCCGGGAGAAATCAAAACTAATACCAAGTTTATATTAATCCAGTACCAAAAACCGACCCCATCCAATCCCATTATCCCCCTAGTTCGTTTGAAAAATCATATTGATTTATGCATTAAATATTTTAACTATAATTATAAGGGATAATTACCCTCATAACAATTGTACCTAATTTTTAATATACCCATAACGTTTTCTAAATTCCTTTTATATGCATAACATTTCACCGTAAATTTCTCTCATATTTGTGTCCTCAATACAACTGTTATCTACCTCATTGAAAAGACGATTTTGCCCTTTTAAAATTTTCTAATTGAGATAATTTAACCTTAACATGATTCAATTGATGATAGTAAATAATTAATAATTTATCAATTGAATCATGTTAACATTAAATTATCTCAATTATAAAAAAAAATTAAAATGGCAAAATCGTCTTTTTAATAAGGTAGATAACAGTGGTTTTAACAACGTGGGTACAATAAAAATTTAGAGTGAAATATTATGAGTACAAGAAAAGTTTACAAAATGTGTAAATATATTAGGAATTAGGTAAAATTGTCATGGGCACAAAAGAAATTATCCCTAATTATAATTTAAAAAAATTCATATAATCATAACTTGATTAAACTGTAAAACATTTGTTCTAAAACTTAAATATCATCAACATTTATCCATAAAAATTTGAATCTATTACATATATATCAACATACTTAACTAATTACAAATATACCAACTTCTTAAAATTATTGCATACATACCAATTAACTATAGGATATATGCCTCATTTTTATTAAACTTGTTTAAATAACGATTTCATATAATCTTATTTATTCTTCTTTCCTCAGTTGTTGATAGTAAATTCATTACGTTAATTGTACTGAATGTTATCTTTCAATTAGAAGATCGACTTTCAACCACGTCAAAAATATCATAAATCATATAAATATATTCATGTGTTAACTTACGAATAAATAAGTTTATCATAATCAGAAGAATATTTTAAAATTAATTAGCACGAATGTAATAATGTTCAAAATTTTCGTTATTTCTATAGTAAATTTCAACTTTCATTGGTTTAACAATAACCCGAATTTCAACCCGAAACCAATGTCAATCTGGTCCGAACACAGTTTAATATTAACATTAGAATTTGGATTCACCAAAACCTGATAGACTTAAAAGAGTTAAAAGTAAACCTAGACTCAATACAACTCGATCCAAATTGCACCCCTAGCTACATCGGTACAAGTCCAAAGAGTCAGGATTCCTTAATACTAGCAGGCTGCACTACAAGGTTGAAGTTTTGAACAGTGCAGTTGCAGCAAACTAGCCAGGCGTCTAATACCAATGACAAAAATGAAAAAATATGAACATTGATGACGCAGCCTAACAATCTGCACAGTTTCTCTTCCTGCTGCTTGAACAGTACTGGAACAGGTTTAACGATCTCGAATCTCACAAATTTCCCAGGCAAGGTTACACAGTTACACTGATAGGTCTCTTCGCATCATTAGCATTGATCACCATACAATATCTTCCATCTATATCATCAAGATTTGATGATAACATTCATAGATTGGTTGATATCACAGAATGCCTTTAAATTTGACGCCTTTCTGCGCAACTGATGCAATGAGCGAGCCAGGTACTTGGGCGAGCCATCTTCAAAACTTTCTTGTCAAGTAAACAGTAAGAGAGATGAACAATATTTTTAAGATACCTAAAAAAAACATCTCAGGATCCTGGTTATTTCAGTGATACTTCCTATGGGCTTCATATTTCAATGGACCATGAGCTCTTTCCTTTGATATACTCTTCTCCCTCCTCTCTTCTTTGTGATCTCTACTAGATCCATGATGTGAAGTCCAATCAGGAGACCTCTTGCTTTTATGGGAATGGCGATGCTTTGAGTGCTTCCTTCTTTTCCGTCGAGATGAATCCCTTTTTTCTTGTTTCAATTTTGAATGATCTTGATATTTTTTATCATCATCAGATGAATCATAATCTGATAAGCTGCTGCTGCTGCTGCTGCTGCTTTGGTACCGCGAGTGTTTTCGACGTCTTCTACCATCTGTTTCAATTCTAAGAGGTTTTTTATTATCTGCATCCTTGTTCTGCATTTTAGACTGGCTGACATCATGCTCCAAATGGCCAACATATGTCGTAGTACCCCGGGAAGGAACTGGTGTCGCTTTGTTTTGTGAGGCATCATCGTTGAGTCCATGTCCATCAGGGGATGCAATTGACTTCTCTCTCCCTTTTTCGGACTGATTGCCTGAAGCATCCTGTCTAGAAAGATCTGGGATGATTGGTTCATGGCCAGTAGCCCCTTTTTGTTCTCTTTGTTTATCAGCTACCTTCACAGTAGGAATAGATCTGTCATTCCCTGATGCAATTCTAGAGTCATCAATTTTCATGGCTTCCTTGCCAGAAGTGGAGGGCTTGCTCTTATCCATTGCGAAAAGTGAATCAGTTGGAACCTCTAGGCCAAGCTCTTTACCCAAGGACTCAAGAAAATCCCCTGCAATCATGCGGTTTAGAGTTGAACTAACTAAAGTCTTCTTCTCTGCATCAGAATTTTGGTTGACATTATTCTCCTCGTCATCATCTGATTCATCTGAAAAGATGGCCTGCATTTGAGTAGTTTTCTATGAGCATTAAGAATCTATCAAAACCCTTTGAAAAGTGAACCACAATCTGGAAGTAAAGAATTTAAGAGTGATCCTCTGTGTGGGTCGAAGGTCTTCTCCTGCAACATTGGCAGAATCATGGATTCAAGCCGTGGAAATAGCTTCTCTAGGAGATGGGGATAAGGTTACATGCATTTTGCCATCCTTCTGCATTGGTAAGAGCGTCATGCACTAGCTACATCTTTTTTTATCCATATAGCTCATGTGGAAGAATCACAGAGCATATTGCCGTGAAATATGCAAGAGGATACATGAGTAAAAAATGCATATAGGCAACACTATGTTGCATCATGGAAGAGGATGAATACCTTGTACAGGTCCACTGGCCTCTGAAGATTAGCATTATCAACCACCACATCAGCTTCCTTGCCAGTTAATTGAGTGACATGTGCAAGTTCATGTAACTGAGACAATGAGGATGGTTCCTTTGCCTCAACTGGAGGAGCATCCTCAGGTTTGGTGGGTTTGGGAAGATCTGGCATAAAGATGAGAGTATCTATCTTGGTCCTTGGTCTAGACACCAGTGGGGGCTGGAAATTGTGACAGCCAATATGGTTAGAGCTATCTGAATTCTCAAAATATGTAATATAGCAGAGTACTACGTAGTAATCTGTCAGCATCACATGGAAAAAAGAAAAAATAAAGTTATCCCTACATGCCAAATACTGACATCAAATATCAACCAAGCCCATTTGAAACAAAAAACAGGAGATTTATTTCTTGCTTGGCCAGTTCGATTGCTAGGATTTTGGCATCTCCTTAGCTGAACTCCTCATGCATTAATTCACTGGTCAGGGGACTACAATGGCAAAATGGCAATAAACATGTCTCATCATTAAATACTTTATGTTTGAATTTGGTCCACAATGTTGGAATAACCTGCACCTGTATAAAACAGATGAAACTTACCAAAATTATCTCAAAGCCTGGTGCAGCTTCGGTCAAAATGCAATTTGCATGTGGATTAAGTTATTGCTAAGTGGTTTGCAGCTTCCATACTGAATTTATGGCGTAAAAATTTTGGAAAAAGGAACTATGAGAAAAAGAAACTATAAATGTCCTGTTCCGTAGAACCACTGATCACATAACAAAATAAAAGGATGGCCACAAAATTGGGGATTCACGGTCCTCATCGGAGCCTAGTTCAATGCCAACCTTAATGTCAAGAAACAAATGATTAAAAAATTAAATAAGGAAACTGATATTTTTTTGCATTGAGACAAGCAGTTGATGCAAACTATAGTACCTTCCCCAGGAATGGGTCGAGGATATCAAAACGCTTGCATAGAAGTGGAAATGGTTGCCACTGGTACTCTCTCCGTTGCGGGAACCTTTTCTTCTGTTTCTCTTCATTGTGAGGAACTTCATTTTTCTGTGCATCCACATACCAAAATACAGCTTATGCCCAATGGTTTAAAGTTGCAACAGAAGCATAACATTATAGCAATGAGTCATGACAACATAAAAAAGGCATATTTAGCAAGAAAATGGAAAAGACACGTTCATTAACATGCCATCCCATCAACAGGGCATCTCTGGAAAGATCCACGAAGAATACAGGCCAGCCGGCTTAGCTGTAGCAATGGGCAGTAGCAAGCCCATCTGGTATGACACGTTGAGAGCTTTTCCTAGGAATAAACTTAATTGGGGAAAAAAAAATCATGGGATGTACATAAAGACTGCACACTTGCTTTTAAGATCATTTCATTATTATAAAACTACAACAATGAAACTTTCACATAATACCTAATGCACTCCTAAAATGCTGCAAAAACTATCTTCACACATATTTATCTTCTGTGGAAATTCAGCTCCCCATGCAGCAGCCGGAAGCTAGCTATTTGGGACAGGAAGGGACTTCCTGTTCACACTGAACTACCCGAACAAGGGTTAGCTGTTCCATTTGCTTAATTCATTCTTTCACAGCTGATAATTTAACCTAACGAGTTTTAGGATCCGCATTGTGCCCAACAAGCAGCTTTCCATGCATATTAGCATTTCCATTTGTAACTTTGTAAGCTCAGTGGCAGGGCCCCAGATAAACCAGAGAGAAGACTGAATGAATGAGGACCAGTTACCTCTATTCCAGCAGATACAAATTGGCCCTTCCCAGCAGCTAGTAGCTCCATAAACTGTGGATTAGAAGGTAGATCACCACTTTTGGTCCGTAGTCCCTTCTCAATTACCTCAGCTGCAGCCTCAAAGTCTAATCTCTCACGAGCACGATCATCTTCAGACATGCTAGTATTTCCTGTAGAATATGTGGACCGAAGACCACCTTGGTACTTATCCTTAAGAAACTGCTCAAACCTGGCTTGTTTAGCAGGATCACCTTCGAAAGGTTTTGCAGCTCGCAGAGACTCCACCTACCATTGAAAATTCATTTTATTGTCAGCTTCACGGAAGCATTGGCAGCTGGATATGAATAAAAAATTTAAATGGAGGATACACTGATTTAATCTAGCTGGGACAGGTAAATGGTGAATCATTTGAGAAATTAAGTTCAACACTATTCACCAAGAGCAATAGTCAGTATATTTAACTTGGTATTAGAGCCAAAATAAGGTCCTGAACACCACGAGTGGCAGTTTGGACAGAATGCAGCCTAGACTTAAAGGGTTTGTTTAGAAAGTGAGAAAAAATGTTAAAAAAAGTTTTGGTTGAAAAGTTACTGAAAATAGGAAAGAGTGGTGTAATATGGTAGGGGTAATGAAAATAGATAGAGTAGTTGTATGGAAAGATGTGTTGAAATAATTGAAAAATAGAGTAATTGTATAAAAAGACGTGACGAAATGTTTAACAATAGGATAGAAGTGGCTGAAAAAGTTTTGGGTGGAAGACCCCCCTTTTTTTTGGGTGTTTCCCAAACCCGCCCTTGATTGAAAGCCACCAAAATGGAAGGAGCCAAAAGTACCAGCCAATAACTTGTGGAAAAGGCTACCTGACCAAATTGTGTGCCTCATAGTCTAGTGAGTCGCCTGCTACCGTCATGGACATTATCTATACTTAATGATCCCGACTGCAAGTTGGATACATCAATTTGCTGTAAAGGCTATCTAGCCAAATTGTGTGCTCAATATCCAATGAGCAACTCACTATGGACATTCACTAATGATCCAAATTCCAAGTTTGATGCATAAATAAGAAAGCAAGTTACACTATGCTTAGGCATGAATTCTCCCCACATATCCCGAGGGCTTTAGGTAAAAGCCAAGCTCTCAAAATATGATTATGAGATATGTGTATTCATGGGGCACAACATTCAATAAGACAAAACAAGCAAGAAAGATGATTTGACATAGAATTGCATTGTTCATTAATAATGTCTGAAAATACATTGAAGTTACATATGTTTTGCATTCACATTTTACATCTCTGGAGAGAACACCATATTAATCTGAATACATTAATCCCCTTACAATGAAGTATGAATTGAAAAATAAAGCAGGAAATACGGTGTAATGTGTAACTCAAAAGTTACAGCTTGGCATATGTGATGGTAAGTGTGATAAGTTGTGTAGCCAAATAATTACCGCTTGATGAGTGAGCAAAGAAGAGACTGACTTAGGTGGAATAACAGGATAACTGGACTAACTAGTATGACTCTAGAGAATACTGGCCTTTGATATTTTAAAGCTAGGAATACCACCCTGGGTGGTTATGGATGTAAAGGGTACCACCCCTTAACGTTTCTAAGCTGGGGACACCTACCTGGCATGATTCTAGATGCAAAGTAATCAACATCCAGTCTTTCTGAGCTTGAGATACCTATCCCGAGTGGTCCTAGGAGCAGAAATAATTAACCCCTGGTGTTTCTGAGCAAGAGACACCCACTTCAAGTGATTCTGGAAGAAGAAGTAACCCTTAGCTAATACAAACTCATCAACTTGTATCAGAGAGGAGAGACAGTGAGGAGGCCTACTGTCTATATTATACACATAGCTGAACTTTTTTTTTTTTTTTTTTGGGATCAAAATATACATCGCTGAACTTTGTGATACTGGAAGAGCGACAATGGAGACACAATAAAGCTTACATCTCTCCTATTAAATTTTCCTTATCCCTGACTATGCACTCTCTGGGGCTTTGCCATTGGAGCTACGAAAACAACCCCATCTAAGGAGCTGTTAGAATGAGATATTTGAGAAATGGGAACATGATAGTTCAGTGACTTAGAGGCTTCACTATCGTATCATGGAAGCATCCCTTCCTGAGGAACAATCATAGTTTCCACCTTGAACAGATCAAGAGATCATAATATCTAGGGATAACTTTAATGTAGAGGTGGCACTGAGAGCAAGCATAATGAATCCCCGGGCAAAAGATCATAGTAGATCTTACAGGATCCTAATCCCAACTTGGTAGACAGTCCTATCACAACTTGATCTAGCACGAAGTAGCTTGAACCTTGCCAAAGTGTATGTTATAAATGATCCACCACTGTTCGCAATATCTATCAAATGCACATACTCAAATCAGCTGTAATAGACTAATAGTCCTTGACTGACTTAGGCCAAGTTTGATCACTGCAAATCTATCATGATCTAATTGCTATCATGTTTTTACGAATCCCAGTAGAGTGGCAGCATGACTCCAACAAAGCAGCGACACAAATCATGTGGATGTAGATGAACTGTACTTCAGCAAAGTAACAATACAACTAGGTTAAGACTAGGCAGACTCTAGCATAGTGATGATAGAACTAGATGCGTTAAACCGACTCTGGAAAAGTGACAAGGTGACTGGGATACACTGAGTTGACTCTAACAGAGGGACCATATGAGAGAGTTTGGACCAACTCTGACAAAGTGATGATATGAGAAAGATGAGCTAGACTGACTCTGCAAAGTAACAGTATGACTAGGATAGTTAAAACTCTATGGATAGGATAGAGTAATGACATAAGCATGAGTTTCAAAAGAAAACACGCCAAGTACATCTCTTTGATTTGATCAAGCCCATAACTAGATGGGGATACTATCAAAAGAGACCTAGTTTTCTTATTTTAAAAACTCAAAGAAAGAAAAGCCAAAAAAGTCTCAGTCTAGGTTAGAGGCTAAGGACAGCAAGAGCAAGCAAGGAAGCAAGTTGGGCGAGGTGTGTTCAGACTGGGGGATGGGCACCCTATATTTATAAGGTCTGAATCTAAGACCCACAGCCTCCTCGGGACCCATGGCTCAGGGCCTTTCAGGGTGCTTCGTGCTTTTTCAAGATTTCTGTTTTTGATCATTTTCCTTGGTGGTTTTGTAATGCTTTGTTGTCTGGTCCAATTGGTGGCAAGCTCCTCACTATTGATTGGGCGATGATGAAAACGCAATGTACACTCTTAAACAAATGAATTGCAAGATGCATCTCCCAATTGAAAATCACAATTTGCAAGCTGGATGGGTCTTGCATGTATATACATACATGGTTCATGATTCACTAAAACAGTTGCATAGAGGCAACATTCTCATTTTGGATCAACGTTGATGACTGAATGAAATCTAATCTATCCAGTGTCCTCAGCTTTATCCATTTAGCTAAGTACCTGAAATCATTTCAATTGAAAGTTTTTGTGGGAACTAAAACATTTAGAAAGATAAAAATCATATGCAAAATAAGAAAATCACTTTGATTAATTAACTTGACTATTAGATTGACATAAAATTATAATTCGTCTAGATAAGATCAATCATTTGGAAGGCATAGATGTCATATTCTCCGCTAGGACATCCCCTAGAGTATTAAAAATTTTAGGGTCTATTTGGGAAGAAGGGAAAAAAACTTCCTCCTACTTTTTCACATCTTCCCATATAATTACCTTATCTTTTTCAACTTTTTTCTCTCTACTCCTAATCATTAGTCTATCTATTTTAAAAAGATTTCCACCAATCTTTTCCTTCCATTTTTCCCCTCTTCTCAAGTAGACCCTAGATGATTACGAATTCACCTGCAAGTATTTTAATGTGTATGGCTTGCATAAATTCCAATCAGGATTACTTTTTGGAATATAATTAACTATGTTGGCAAATAAGATTTTTCCTCTTTGATTTGGTTAAAAGTTAGCTAACCCCACATACGTGGAAAAAATTTATGAAGATGATGATGATGATGATGAAACATAACAAAAAGGTTGCATCAAGTCACTCAACACACCCAGTTGTAGTAAATCAATTCATTATAGACTAAAATGTTCTCGAAGAAGATTAATAGAGAATCAAACAAAAAGCAGTCTGTCACAACTTAGCAAGATACGACAAATGCACAATGCAACCAGTAGCCATTTGTCAGGGAAATTGTCAAATGCTAACAAACATCACTTCCATTTGCTGAGTGGAAATGCAAGTGGAAAACCCGTGCCTGTTGTCACATTTATAGTGCATTTGGCATTGCACAAAATCAAGGCAACAAGGAAGTCCTTAAGGCACAATTTTCTTTAACAATTCCATTACTCAATCCCCAAGGCTGCTTCACATGGCAATTGCAACGACCTGCCTTTAAGGTCATGAAAAGGGGATTGGTGCCCACCAAATAAAAACTTTCGGCTTTAGTGATGATAGGATAATGGGATCTCACTCTAGAAGCTATTTAGAGTGCATTTGAGAAGTGATAAAACTTTTGGATGAAAAGTTTTTTGTGTAAAAGTTGTTAAATTGATAAAAAATGATGTGATATGATAGGAGTAATGATGAGGTGTAAAGAGAATAAAGTTAAAATAGAAAGGTTAGTTGTATGGGTAGTATAAAAATGATAAAAAAAAAAAATAGGGTAGTTATATAAGAAGATGTAAAGAAATAATTTTAAAATATAGCAGTTATGGAGAGTGAAAAGTTTTTGTTAAAAACAAACATGCTCTTAGTTTCTACTGGGGTAGTAGAGAAACTCACAAGTGACGCTGGTTTTGTAAATGTGTCTGAAAGATTGTATTGTAATTGAACATCTGTAGAAACACTGTGCGAACCAGGCTCCTTGGAGCTTCTTTCCAAGGGTTTTTCTCCAAGAATTATTCCGCGACTCTCTGCTGTCATCTTCTCTGCATTGGCTGTGTACTTCATATCTATCTGCAGCTTTTGCCGATCGGCATGTTTTTGACGCTCTTCCCACAACTTCCTTGCATAAAAAGCATGCCCAACTCCTCCAGTAAGGAAGGAAAAAAGGGGATTGTTTTTGTTCTTCTCTCTGGAGAGATCTTCAAATAATTTGCCACAGCGTGTAACCAAATTTGCAAACCCTTCAATAAGAATCCTCAAACTATTATCTTCTGGAGGAGAAACCTCTGGGGGAGGAGGGTCTGAAAGTGATATTTTATTTTCTGTCTCAAGAGGACTGGCAAATTTATGATAGGGTTGAAAGCTGGGTGGAATAACTGGTGGATCGAATCTGAAAAACAATTTGAAGAACAGAAGTGAGAAATCATTTCAGTGAAACCAATTAAAGAGATACCGTGGTAACCACTCATTTGCTTACTTAACAAATTTACTATCAGCCTCGGCATTCATTATTGCTATGTTGCTACCCATGCACATTCTGAGTAGCAACAGCTGAAGTTGCAATGCATTCTAAACCACGGTTGTTGAAGGTGGGCCTAGTCGCAAGGTGCATCAAGGCGCAGGGCACCTGCCTATAATACTTGCAGGGTGCACATCTTTGATAAGGTGCAATCGTGGTAGGCAAATAAAATGTGCATGTATGCACGCCTATTTTTCTTAACCAAAAAAAAAAAAAAAAAAAACGATTTCTTTTAAGGTTTTAGGTTTAGATTTTTATCCTTTAGTGCTTTGACCTCCTTTTCAACCCTCATTTTAGCTCCCGATTTAGCAGTTCAAGAAAGGAATGATGAACTGAAAGGGGAAAAAAGATGCAGAGGTGAGATCAAAGAAAAATGTGTTGTTGCTGATTCATGTATGTTCAGACCTTCTTCTTTCTTTTTTTCTTTTTCTTCTTCCTTTTTTTTTCTTTTCTCTTCCTCCTCTGTCCAATGCTGCTGCTTCTATTCAGCCCACCTTCTGACTGCTTCTTCTTCATCTTTATTTTAACAGAGACCCACCAAACTCTGTTTTCTCACCCACTTCTTCTTCTTTATTTTACCAGAGACCTCTCTGTTTTCTCACCCATCTTCCTACTTCATAATTTTTTTTAATTTATTTCCACCTTCCATGCCTTGAACCCACCTCTATTTTTTATTTTTTATTTTTTATTTTTTTATTTTTTCACCTTCCCATGATCCCACCCCTTGCACACTGTCCGACCCTTTGTTGTTCTTTATTTTTTTTTTTAGTATTTCCGTGTCCCTGTTTAAATGTTTTTTTCTGTTAATAGTCCGAAATATTGCTGCTGAAATTATATTCTGAATGCCGTTTATGCGGCATAAAAAAGTTTATTCTGTTAATAGTTTGAATTGGTGCTGAAAAATAATAGTTTCAACTCCATTTAATTGATACTGTGTAAAAAAGTTTTTAGTTAATATTCTAAATTGTTGCTGAAATTATATGGTTGGTTTGAATTTTTTTTTTACGTGATAATTGCGGGTATGCATATATTTGACTTCTGAATGTTAATAAAATTTTTTAGATAAATTTCATATAGGGTGCTTCTTGCTTTATTCAGGCCCACGCCTTGAAAATGTGCCTTGCGCCTCTGACAACCATGTTCTAAATTATAGACATTTTCTTTGCTTGTCAGAAGACCAGAACTTAAGTTTGAACCTAGCTTTATAGGTCTTCAGATTCATAACAAGGAGAGCTGATACAGAAATCCATTCAAGTCGCTCAAACAGTAATTTCTAATCTCAGGAAGAACTGATTTTTTCAAATAAAATATCTTTGCAATTTGGAAATCAGTTCACCAAGTGTCATGGGCAATTAAGAAACCTCAAAAGTTGAATAAGTTACCTTTCCAACTGAGACTCAGAATCCGATGCCAACTTGAATCCAGAGAGAACACCTGCTTCTTTTTTCCCTGGAAGCTGTTTTATGTCCTTGTTTAATCTTGAAGGTTCCTCGTCTTCATCAACATATGCCTCCTCAAATGCAAAACCTGAATATTTAGGCACTGAATTTCAGCATATAATTAAGACATTATGGAATCTCCAAGCATCTTTTTTGAAAAATTTATTACAAATCAAATGAAGTGGAATGTAAAAACATGAAGAAAAAAAAACTCGCCCGAAGCATATATGTCTTCATCTTCAACATCAAGTTCTTCCATTGCCCCAATACCAAAACCTGGAGCAACTTTTCCTGCTGATGACATAATGTTGAAAGATTACCAATTCCCCCAAACTACTATACATTGTCATGAAATAGAAGCCAGTAAATCCTAGTTTTGACCATCAAAAAGGTTAACAATGTAGTTCTAAGATAGCAAAGTCTTACAGTTTGAACTAAAAAGCTTAGCTTTTACTGTACTGCTCCTATGTTCAGGATCTTTGTTTCCAGATGCCTGTAGTCTTTTCCTTTCTGAAAAAAAGGGAAAAGCGTTCAAAAACACTGAAACACTCAATGCCATTGACAGACATGCCCCAAACTTTCATACCTCTAAATTCAGGAGCATGCCTGAAAGGATCGTAACCTAAACCATGCATATCCTGCTTTGGATTTAGAACAAAAGCCTGAAATAAAGATAGGAAATAAAAGTACAAGTTATTCTTTTGAGATGTAAAATTGAAAAACAGAAATATTATTGTTGACAATCAAAAAAAAATTGGACGTTATCCACAATATAAGTTGCAACCCGATAGTTTCTTCTCGATTCATTCAAATCATGCATCCACACCAGCTGTGTTTAAGCATCTTCTTTGTTTTTGCAAATTTTCTGAACCCCTCTTAATCCTAAATATACCAGACCTCCTTAGTCACTTGTTTGCATCAGGTCAGACCACTGCAATATAGACAAATCCCAGAAAACGGAAATTCCAAATAGACTATTCAGCTTAATTTTCTTCATATCATTTCCCAAGATGCCTCTGAATTTTTACCGAGACATGAAAGCTTTCAAACACAAACTTAGCACTGGTTCAAACAATTAAGCAGAAAGTGAAATATTTTGTGAATGTTAGTGCACAATAAACTTCCTGTTTTTTTTATCAGATCATGGTTAAAATGAATTACTATCACTTTGCACAAGATTTCAAAAATTATATATTGTTGCCTCCTCAAGAAAATGCTTCTCAGGAATAACCATTAGTAAAACAAACTTAGATATAAAATGAGGATATCTAAATACAAAGGCCACATTTCAAATTGAGAGTATGATGGAAGAAACAAAGAAGAAAAAATGTAACTCACAGGAGTGCTTTGAGGAGTGTGTACAACAAAGTCATCAGCAGCAGCAGACCATTCAGTAACAGTTTGAGAATCAGATTTGTCACACTCTGAATCAGCAGGCTTTGTTCTGTCATCATCATGAGATAATGCAAGAAATGCTTTTCTCGCTTCTCTTCTTGAATCTATGAGTAAAGGACTTGGATTCAGAAACATGTAACTCATTTTCACACTACTGAAATAAATTCCACTCTAGAAAAAAAATTAACAAGAAGGAAAGAGAAGGAAGGAAAAGGCTTTGGTTATATAAAGATCAACAGCATGCACTCCACATCTTTCTTCGAGCGAGAGGAGAGAGATCAAACTTAGTTTCTAGTCAGTGAAGAATTACTAACCATATGATGGCACAAGAATCTTGGAGAAGGGGAGAAACAATGTTACATCACAGACGAAATACATATACAGCCATAGCCATACAAGAGATGCTAATAGAAATACATACAAATATCATTGAGTGCAAATTATTCCGAAAGAAACATCCTACCATACAATGACTTGGAATGTGAATCCTTGATTAAGCGTCCATGCCTCCATCCCATCTTGAGTAGCAACTTTACACCTAAACAAACAAAAAAGTCAAATAATGATACTTACTCCACATATTGAACGTATGACTTCGTGAAAAGGAATGGTAAGGTCACAGAGACAAACCAATGGAATTTACAGCAGGAACAACTAATTCATCAGGTATAGGTCCAGGAATAGCAGATGGTCTGCAACAACAAGAGACCAAGATGAAAAGGATGCCATCCATGTGCTATGTCATTAGAAAATGAAGACAATAAACAAATTTCCAAATGTACAAATGTCCATGTCTGTTCATAGGAGTAATGAAAATAAGAAGAAAATAATATCAACAAGAGTAAAAATGGCATCAAGGTAATGATATAAATATGAAAACAGATGAATGAAAAATTCTGAAAAACAGTGTATAATGGGGGAAAACAAAGTTAATGAATAAAAGAATAAAAGATTGCTTATGGAAAAGATAGACAAGAAACATCTGCCATATTTGGATAATAGTAGAAAGTAAGCAAGCATCTTATACTAAGATTTTACTCCTCTCAATTTTTTAGTATTTCCAATGTGACTATCCAACCAAACAAGAACTAGGAATTATAGATACCAAAGATAGTTTGAAATCTTCTTGTTACTCAATCAGCGATAAGAGTGTGGTTGCAATATATGAACACAAGCTTCCGTTTGGCCATTAACTAAGGCCTCAGAAATCCATTAGGGAATAAATGATATATGAAATCTTAAGAGAACCTCTTATTCTGCTCCTTCTCGGCTTGTGAGCGAGCAACTTCTGCAGCCGTAAATCCAAATGTATCAAACTGCATTGATGTTCCCAAGTGGCCTTCGAATTCCTAACACAAGATTGCAGTCAAATTTGGATTACTTTCCCCTTGTAAAAAAAATAAACGAACCCAAGAGAAGGTGTGGAAATCTCAAATATCGGGGAAAATGTTATGAATAATAACAAGTGCAGGAGAAAATGCAACTGTAAGCAAGATCGAAAAGAATAACAAGCAACGGGTATCCAACTAATACTCATTCTAGAGTTGCTAAATCAGGTTCCAGAAGAGTTCACAGAAGCATACTGCTTTCTCATCCTCGTCCAAAAAGCTGTACACGCTTTGTGCTTTGGCTTCAGCTCTGTTCTTACGCGATGACTTGAATGATTGTGGAGTCCATCCTGCACAACTTAAGTGGATGATCACCAACAGGCATCACTGCAAACTCAAGCATAATAATTTGTTGAAGAGCTTGCACGGAGCTATACCCTCTTTTGATCCAACTGTATTGTAATAACCAGCAGAAAAACCTCCAGTAAAAGCTCCGTGGAATCTCCGACGGCCCTCCTCATCTCTAACCTGAAATTCAGGGCAGTTCAGTGTCTGGCCCAATAGTGAATAAAATGGATGGAAGAAGGAAAACGAAATTAGAGCTTCTTTTAATTATTTTGCGTCTAATCCGAGAATGGTCTTTGGATGAATGGATTTAAATTTTCAAGCGAAGAAGAATGCGATAGGGTGGATAAGACCTCCTGCTTCCAAGAGGGAAGGCTTCGCAAGTTTCCTGCAGCTTCCGCGGCTGCTTTTTTCTTCCGGCTCGTCAGCTCCTCCTCTCGCTCGATTGGCGTCCCATAGAAGATGAAATCTTCGTCGTCCGCGTCCATAGTCCTCCTTGGGATCGAGACCTTAGCCTCGAGAAGATTGAAAACCCCTGCCGAGGGTTGGAAAGAACGACAGGGAGGAAGAGCGGATGAGGTGATTGGCGGGAGAATTGGAGAATGGAACCAGGGCAGGAGTATGCAAACGGAGAAGCGTGCTGGCTTGGGAGGGAGCCTCGGAAAAGAGAGGACTCCGATCTCGCGACACGTATCTGCGTGGGTAAAACTGGAAATCCGGTCGGTGCTGTCTGTGCTGCGAGTCGAGCTAGGCTAAGTGCGAGCCCTGACCCGACCAGAACGCGGGCCACGAGTAAATTGATGCATGTTGTGAATACAAGCTAGAACACATTTTTTATATTGAAAAAAATGAATGCAAGCCTCATTATAAATGTATAAAATCTTGATGTAATAGTGCATTTTTTAATATTAAAAGGTGGATGTGAAAAAATATACAATTTTAGGGTTCATTTAGCATCATACAATTCAATGAAATGATATTCGAATCGATAAATTGGATAAGGAGAGACTGTTGAGCACTGAGAAATAAGAAATTATGTAAAATTAAAAAATATTATTGAAAATAGGAAAAATGGAGTCATATATTGAAAGGTGAGTTCGGGGAAAGATAAAATGAGAAAAAAAAATTGATAAAAAATTTAAAATAGACAAGTACTGATGTGATGTGAAAAAAGATACCATGGTTGTTGATATCTAAGATATGATGATCCTAAAATAAGATCTTTAATTTTTGAAAAATATTTTTTCATTTTCAAAAATAACAACTTGCTTTTTTATTTCAAATACAGCATTTTTCAATCTCAATACTCATTTTTCATTCCAATAGATTTTCATCTTAAATTCTTATCCTATACTCATCTCATTCAAGCTTTAAACGGCTATTAAAGAGAATGAAATTGAAATATATAAAAAATTGTATAAAAAATGTGAACAAATGATTATAATGCATAATAGTTATATGGAATAATTTGTGAAAAGTAATTAAAAATCCATTTTCTACTTGCCAAAATATTTCTAAGATTTTTTAAACAATTTTAAAAATATAAAATCTCATTCCATCTTCAAATTAGCCTTCCCATGCCCTAAATGGAATAAGAAATTTCATCAAATAATAAACCAAAAAAATTTATTCTTGGGATCCTTTGAATGTTTACACTTCGGATTTTATTAGTATAGTCATTTTGTAATACTAATAGAAAATAGTAAAATGTAATTCACACCAAGTTAGAACTGATGATCAATTCCAACATAAATATTTTCAAAAGAGGTTGGCTTCTCGTTAAGTTAATTTATTAGCCTGAATAGGAATATATTGACTAACATCATGTAATCATGTGTAAGTCTTATTTAAAATGCAAAAATCTACCTTCATGCTTATAAAAATATAGAGTTTGGAAGTTGGATTATGAAATTATATATGTTAGAAGACATGTATAATTAATGAATAACCTTAAATTAATAATTCACCTTAGAAAATCAATAAAAAACAATTAGAAGTTTATGCAAAATGTGTTGAGTGAAATCACAAACTTAATTCCCCTACTATTTAAGATCACATCCCTTAATCGTTGTCAATTATTGCTCTCATTACTTTATAATTTATTTTTTCTCATTATCATAATCTCATATTATTTGAATAAACTTTTAAGTGGCATTTTCGTTTTAGATTATAATTTATTTAGTTTGCTTCCTCACATGATCGATCTCCTACTCCTCAACAACAGCACCAACCAAAAACTTGATAAGCCACCTCAAAACTAATGTATTGACTTGCAATACGATTGCACATACAGCTTAAGTAATAAAGAGATGAGTAAGAGATCATTCTCAAGAGAAAGCAAGCTAAATAAATTATAATATAATATTAAAAAATCACTTAAAAGTTGATTCAAATAATATGATATTATAATGATGGGAAAAAATAACTAAGTTCTAAAATAATGAGAGAAGTAATTAACAACAATTAAGGGATGTGACCTTCGTATCAAAGGACTTAGGATTATGATTTCCATCAACACATTTCACATAAACTTCTAGTTGTTCTCTATTGATTTTCTAAGGTAGATTATTAATCTATAGCATCGCATTAATTATGCATGTCTTTTGACATATATAATTCCAGCATCCAACTTTCAAACTCTATATTTTTATAAAAATGAAGATAAATTTCTGTATTTTAAACAAGTTTGATACATAACTACATAAGATTAGTCGGTATATTCTTATCCAAGCTAAGAAATCAACTCAACCAATAACCAAGATATGAAAACCCTAGCCTAGTGACATGAACTCATGTCATTCAACTTATTACAAGGGCACTTACATTATTCCACGTGATGACCAAACTCATAAAAGCATTAAACTCAAATTAAATGGATAATCCAGACATAAAAAATCAAATGGGAACAAAATATGAAATCATGAGTACATTTGAATTAGGGGTGAGAATTGGGGTGGGTCGACTCGTGACCCGCCCCGACTCGACCTTGTTTTATACCAAGGTGAGTAGTAGTTTTTTACCCGATGAGGCAAGTCAAGTCAATGCTTTAGAAATTTTCACATAATTCAAGTCAGGGCGGACATCCCCTTACCCTGTACGGTACCTCTCTTGACCCGCATAACCCTTCATATAAATACTAAACTTAGTTTTAGGGAAGAGAGAAACCCTTGTTGTTCATCCGCCCTGCCCTAGCCAATGAGGAAGATGATAGGAGCTTACTATCCGTAATTGCTGCTAATCGCTGTCTCCAGTCGTTCATCCGCAGTTGCCGGCATTCGTCCCTACCAGCGAGCAATTTTGTTCATGCACCCCTGGTCCTCTGGTTTGTTGGTACTCCGCCCACGTGTTGCATCGAGACTGCGTCCTCCCTCTCCATCTCCGATAGCCTCCTTCATCTTCGGCAACCAGTATTTGTCCATTTTAAGGTTCAATTTGCCCTTACTTATTCCTATTTTCCATTTGATGTTGGGTTTTAAATTTTTGTTTTCATTTTTGGTAGCAGCCATTTTCTGTATCATCCATTTTCAGCAGTAAGCATATTTGACAGCAGCCTTTTTCGGCATCATTTGTTTTCGCCTGTAAGCATTTCCAGCAATAGGCATTTCCAGTGGCAACCATTTATGGCAGCAAGCATTTTCGTCATCATCTATTTTCGCTAGTAGGCATTTCCGGCACCATCCATTTCCAGCAATGGCCATTTCTGGCAGCAAGCATATCCGGCAGCTATGAACAAGTAATAAAATTAAATTATGAATGATTCGTTGCTGTATTTTTGTAAGCTATGAATGATTTATTATTGTGATATGCCAGATGATTTATTAAGCTATACATAACTAGCTGTAGATGATTTATTGCTGTGAAAATTTATTGTGTTTGTATTTTGATTATCCGTTATTAGAATTATTTTTAGGAGTTGCATTAGATATATCAGAAGATAAGAACATGAATTTCAGTAAAGATGAGAATGCGGATGAAAATGCACATGATAATGTGAATGATAATGTAGAGGAGAAGGAAATAGTTGATGTGGATGGAGCGAAATGCTACTTCTATTGCTACTGAAAAGGCTACCAATAATGATAATAATACAGCTACCAATTACAAACTTACCTCTTCGGTTTGGAAGCATTTCATTAAAAATGAAAATAAAGCTGGAAAATAAAGCTGGAAAATATCCAACTGCCTTGTATAATTATTGTAAAAAGACTTTTTAAGTATGTTAGTAAATATAGTACTAGTTTACTTTCGAGAAATATGAAAAGATGTAAAACTATTCCAAAGTAGGGATAAAATAAGAGGCAAAAGTTGTTGACATTCTCTTCACCGCAGTCCAACTCCAATGAAGAACAGTGTATTAGTGTATGGGAATTTGATCAAGCTAAGTGTAGAAGAGGACTTGCCAAAATGATCATTATAGATGAGAAATCATTTAAGATTGTAGGGCATGAGGGGCTTAGGAGATAATTGGCATGCTGCAACCATAATTTAAATGGATGACTAGGAAAACTATTGTCAATGCATGTGTTGTAATTTTGAAACTGAAAAGAAGAAACTAAAGAAGATCTTTGAAGATAAAGTTCAGAGGGTGAGTTCGACTACAGATTTATGGACTCTCATTTCGAGTAATGGTTACATATGTCTCACAGCGCACTACATTAATGATGAATGAAAGTTACACAAAAAATAAATTTTTTATGCTCCCACCTCCACATACTAGTGATGTCATTGCTCAAGCAGTTGAGGATTGCTTGTTAAGTTGGGGGTTAAACAGAATCACCACTTTAACTATTGATAATGCATATGTAAATGATGTTGCATTAAACATTCTCAGGAGAATGTTAGTAAAACAAAGGTTTCTGGCAAGTGAAGGAGACCACTTTCATGTATGTTGTGCTGTTCACATTATTAACTTGATTGTGCAAGAATAGTTAAACGAATCGATTATTAGAATTTGAGGGTATGTTAGATTTGTAATAGGCTTCCCACAAAGATAGCACAATTTTAGAGCATGCTACGAGAAGGAAGGAATTAATTTCAAACTTGGGTTATACATGGATATACTTACAAGGTGGAATTCTACTCATCTAATGTTAGAAAAGACTTTAAAGTATCCAAAAGTATTTGATCGTCTTGTGTTGTATGATGCTGCATTTGCAAGAGAAGATGCTCTTTCCAATGGTGATTAGCAAATTGGCAAAGCCATGTGTTATTTTTCGAAATATTTGTACAAAGTTACAAACACATTGTCTGGTACCTCATACGTTACTTCCTTTCTTTGCCTAGATAAGGTTCATAAGATTGAAATGTTGTTGTTCGAATTTTCTATTTCAAAAGATCTGATCCTCAAAGACATATCTAAGAAGATGAAAGAGAAATTTGACAAGTATTGGGGCAATTTTGATAAAATAGATATCTGGTTACTGATTGGAAATGTCTTGGATCCAAGATGCAAGTTGAAGTTTTTAAAATTTTGTTATTCACAAGTGTATGATGCTAACAAGGTTCAGCGAATCCTTAGTAGTGTGAGAACTGAATTTGAAACCCTCTTTATGGTTTATGAGTCTAAATTCTCTACCACAAGCAAGAAAGAAGTGAAAGCTCCAACACAAGAAAAAGGCAAACGAACATTTAAGAGTAGCATATTTAAAATTTTTGACAATGAATGAGATAGAAAATGAAAATACAGAAATTAATAGGTATTTAGAAGAACATATCGTGGTTAAATATGATGGTTTTGACATCTCGACATGGTGAAAAATAAATCTTACAAGCATTATCTTACATAACATGTGATTTATTAGTTATTATCGAGTCCACTGTTGCTTCAAAATCAGTTTTTAGTACCAATGGATGTGTGTCTAATTCATATAAGAGTTTCTTATCTCTAAAGCTTGTAGAATGCTTAATTTGTGCTTAAGATTGGATGAGATCAATGCCAACAGTAGATGAATTTCAAGAGGATGCTGAAGAACTTACCATAGACATTACAAGTAAGTTACCTAATTTCATTTCTAACTCTTTTATTTGTACTTATAATATTTAATTTTTGCTTTTAGAAGTTATCAATTAATTTGTGTTTCATATATTGTAGCCACTAAAGATGAAGTTAGAGAAGGTAGTGGCTGTCCTCCTCGCCCTCCAACAAGTGCAAAGGTTATACATATTAATTTTTTTTAATAACTTCTGTTTTCTTTTTTTTCCCTTGACTTGTTATGCTGTCCTATACACTAACAAGAAAACATTTTGATTTTCAAGGAAAAGACATTGTAAATATGGATGAACTTATAAAAGGATGATAAGGAAGAAACAATTGACTTCTTGACTTTATGATCAACATGTTATAATAGAAATAGAATGTTTAAATTTGATGTGCTGGACATATATTTTGTAGTTCATGTGTGTTTGCTGAACTTAAAACTTTTCTTTAATGGTGGATGAATGACTTACACTATTAGTTAAATTGGTTATAATTTTCATTTTTTTTTACATGTATGTGTTACCAATTATGATGAAAATTATTATTTGATATGGTTTTGTTTTATTGATTGCATTTGTACAGGTATTATTCAGGTCATGTTTATTATGGGATTTCGAAATAACACAAAGCACTATCAATGTTCTTTTCACTTTTCAGGTATAATTGCTATGATACTACATATTTAAGTAATTCTCATTTTTACTTCAAATGTAACATCCATAATATTTTTGTTGAAGGTGAACCACAAATGACATTAAATGAGTTCGAGAAATTAGTGATTCTTCATGTTGCGAATATAATTCTAAATAAGGTATGCTTCATTTACTTATTCTAATATTCATTTTTCATTCAAGTAATGATGTTTTACTTTGACTAATTAGTAATAGGATGAAACATGCAATATTTAAATTTAGAATAGATATATTTTTATACTTGATATGTTCATAAATTTTTAAAATTATCCTACTTGACTTGCATTTTTGGTCAGACCTGTTGTCCCGATATCAACCCGAAGTATATACCAAGACCTACTGAAAAAAGGTAAGGGTAGAACTGACCTTGTCCGACCTAGTATAAAAACAAATGTCAAACACGATTTTTAAATGTATGATCAGAGTTGGGCACACCTTGATCTGTCCCGACCCGCCCCAATTTTCACCCCTAATTTGAGTTCTATCGCAACTATAAATAAAGTTTAGCTCATGATTAATATAATAAAACTCAAGAAAATCTCTCTAAACACGTATCTACCAAAAGTTAGAAGATAACGAGTAAAGAATAAAGAAAGGAAAGGAAAGGAAAGGAAAACCTAAGTGGATTTCCTTTTTTTGATACTTCTTCTCCTCTCTTTCCCTTCAAAAGCACCTTTCTTTAGCTTTCTTTTTCTCCCCATTCATGCCTTAATGAATTCCTCTAAAAAAGTCCTAAAAGGCCCCTTTTATATTAAGTGGATCACACGTATAAAATTTGCATATGTGTAGATCGACACCATGACCTCAAATTGGGGCCTTGGCCTCATATTGCTGTCAGCTCTTCCAAACACATATCCATTAAAAGCTACAAGACAAGGAGCAAGGAATAAAGAAATAAAATAGAAGGAAAGGAAAACTTAAGTAAATTCCTCTTCTTAATGCTTCTTCTCCTCTTTTTTTCCTTCAAAAGCACGTCCTTAGTCTTGTTTCTTTTCCCCTTTTCCCTTCAAAAGCATCTCTCCTTAGCCTCGTTTCTCTCTCCCTTTTCCCTTCAAAAGCACCTCTCCTTAGCCTTGTTTCTCTCTTTATTTTCGTGCCCTATTGAGTCCCTCTCAATAAGCCCTAAATGACCCCTTTTATATCAAGTGATATGCACATATAAAATTTGCACGTGTAGATTGGTGTGATGACCTCAACTTAAGGTCATGGCCTTAGACTATCGCCATCTCTTTGAACAGTCGAGTAAATCTCAACTATAGCTCTCTGGACACTATGAGGCCGCGGCCTCAATTTTGGGTCACGGCCTCATGCTTTACGCTTCGCATATTTGTCAAATCAAATTCTCCCACTACAGGCTTTGTTTTGCCCATCCCTTTTCACCTACAAAAGTAGATGCAAATAATTTTAAAAACCTTTAGATAATAAAAGAAGGTTAAACATACTAAACAAATGCAAAAAAATGAAAATTAACTCCGAAATCACAACTTGAATGCGACTAACTCAACAATAAATAATGCAAAATGTCTTAGACTAATTCATCAATATGTCTCAAAAAATGTAAATAACTCTGCATTCATAGAGTTATTAGTTTCGACCAAGTGTATCCTTCGCCAAAGGATTACACGGGTGAATCCTTATATGGTCCGAAGGCTTCATCTCTCCATAAGACAAATAGCTGATTTCTTGATCTCTCACCCATGATCGATGGAACATATACGATGTAATGGGCAAGACACTTGATGAAGGAGCATTGAGACATGCGCCAACCTTTGAGTTGGCGAAGACCGTTTCGTGCTTAGTATTCTAATGATGTCTCCGCAGACCAAAGATAGTCTAACTATCTTAAGACCAACTAAAGACATACACATTGGCTGAGAAGAGATCTCAATTAATTATCTCTGAGGATAAGATACCTATTGTTAATGTCGAACCTTATATAAAAATCAATCAATCATCTCCGGGGATAAGAAGAGGAAGAAACAAAGAAACAAAGATGAAAAAAGGAAAAAAGATGAAGATCTTCAAATGCTTTCCCCTTGAGTGATCCATCTCTCGGTGTTAACCTTCTATTGAAAGATTTCATCATATGGAAGTTGGAACCTCTGGGATAGGGATGACACCAAGATCAAATAATGAATACCTACAATAATTATAAGAAGAACATTCATAGCACAATCTTTCGATCTCGGGTCTTTTGTGAAATTTTAAATGAAATTCACGAGTACAAGAGAAATCATTGAAAACGAATGCAAGGAATCATGACTAAATTTTACGAGTATGTTAGAAATCTTTTTATATAGAGCGTGTTTGGAAAATGATAAAACTGATAAAGAAAAAGTTTTTGGTATAATAGTTTTTGAAATGAAATAAAATAAGTGATATGATAGAGATAATGACGATGAATACAGATAATAAAATTAAAATAGATAAGTTAGTTATATAGAAATAATTGAAAAATAAGTTAATTATATAGAAAGATGTAAAAAATAATTAAAAATATAATAGTTATAAAAATGAAAAATTTTAGATTGAAAAGTTTTATTCGTTGCCAAACATGCCTATGAAATCATAAAATAAAATTCATATGTGCTAATGCACGAAATTCCACTATAAGGCTATTTGTTAAGATGTGAATGAGTATGAAATGTAACAAAATGAATATAATAGGAGTAGAGTGAAAATATTGTGATATTCTTAAGCTAGCCTTCAACCCAAAAAATATATAATTTATATTTTAATACATTTATAAATTATTTTCTTAAAAGCATATAATTCACAGATCAAATTTTACTATTTTTAGAGATATATACGTATTTCTTTATTTTTGGAGGCATTCTAGTCATTATGACTTTGGTTTATTGATTATATATACTTAGGAAGATGACTTTATAGAAAAATAAAAAATATGTTTTTGGATTGGATAATTTAGTTGTTTGAAAATATATGAAAAAATTAAAATATAATTATTTACGAACAAAAATCGTGATAGTTATAAAATTAATTATCTTTTCCATACCATTTCTCCTCATAAGTAACTGGTTTGGATTTACCTGTAAGCTTTTTTTTAAAATACATACCATGCTTGACTCCAATATCAAAAACACCCATTATGTTTAATTCTAAATATACTTTTACATGTACATCTAATTTGAGAAAAATCTATTCATTTAAAAGCCATTAAGTAAGTTAACAGTAATCCATTTAAATGATGAGTATATTTTCGTAAAGATAAATAATTCTATTAGCCTAGGTTAGTAAATGTTTATTTAGCACACCTCAAACAATTTATTTAAACTATATATTTTTTGTTTTTTCATATACTTATTTATCTAAGTATATTTAATATATAAACTGAAATTTACCATTTTTAGATACACATATATATTTTAATTTTTTTTTAAACATATATGTACATATAATATATACCGGAGTACTTTTATGAAATAAGGAAGTGATTTCGTAAAATCCTTTTCATTTTTTGAAATGTTGATTTTTGATGGAAGATCCAATTCATTCATTATATTTTTACACTATTTGTTTAGCCAAAAGACTAAGTTTCATTCCAATCCCATATGTGGATATGCCGCATTTGCTAAAAAATATGTGCATTCATGTGAAAATTATAACAAATGCTTAGATCCATTCACAATTGTATTAGAATGTAACAATACTTTATTAGATCATTTATCTATATATTATTGATATTTTAGAATAAAAGAATTTCCAAGATACTATAAACGATGTTAAATATAATGAATATAGTGGATTTTCTATCAACCATTAAGATTTTAAAAATAGAAAGAGTTCCATAGAAGCATTCCTGTAATATATATGTTGTTATCTACGCATATATGTTTAAAAATATCAAAAAAATATATACACATATTTGAAAAGATAAAATTTAGTTTATATTAAATATATCTATATCAATAAGTTTATGAGGAAAAAATAAAAAAATATTTTAAATGAGTATTTTGAGATAAATTAAAGAAAACATTTATTTCATCGGGACTAACATGTTCATTTCTCTTTTATAAATGTTTAAAATACTTCGTCTGTAAAACAATAAAAGACCAAATGAAATGAAATGTAAATGAAATTAGAGCTTTCCACATTTAAAACTTGTGTATAGTTTTTTAATTCAATCTTAAATTTGATGGTATATTGGTAATTTCATAATTAGGTTAGCAACGTTACGTCTGTAGTTGTGAATATAACGAGTATATTTGGAATTTTCAAAACGTGATAAGTATATTTATTATTATTTTTTTATAGAAGGATGCGCTCTATCCCCTGATCCATTTCAATGTGAAAGCGATTAGGGATGGAGTAATCCAAGTAATTTATTGCTAAAAAATTGTCAGTACAAATTTTTCCAAGTATGACTTGGGGGTTGCCTCACCAAACCTGGTGGTCCAAAGTAGAGATCGAGACTAAATTAGATAGGGAATGAGCAACAATATTTCCTTGTCTTAATACATGATGTAATGAATAAAAAGCGTTTACTTCAAGGATCGACCTGATTTCCTCGGTAATAAAGCTTACCGGAGACGAGATGGGGTCGCATTCGCCACAAAGTTGCTACGGGTGAGAGAGTCAGTCATACTTGGGAAAAGCCATTTTCCTGTGGGATCCCGTGGGCCACCGGCAGGGGGCGGCCGTAGCTTTGGGGAAAGCCCGATCCTATCCTCTTCGCACGGACGACAGGTCGTGTCTGCTATCGCTCTCCCCAGCTCCGACGGGGAGTCGTAGGCGTAGGAAAATATGCTCCAGTATTTCCACAGACCAACGTGATCGCCTCGTCCAACGCAGGCTGCGCACCCGTTCATGTTACTCTCACTTTACACCCTGAGAGGTAATCCATCTCTCCTTCTCTCCTGGAATCTAGTTAATAAATCCTCATATGCCCACCGATGATCCGCAGATGTCATCCAGCAGTCCATACAAGCCAGTCATGCACTTTTAAAGCATGCGAGGCGGCTGCATGTGATGCGATTCTCCATGCTCGTAAAACACCAAAAATCCCGAAGCTAGCATGTGATGATCTTAACCATGACCGAGTGAGGTCATCTCACTGCAAAGAGGCCCTAAAGTTTCGAAAAAGCAGACTTTGCATTCATTAGGTCAAGAACTTGGATGAACTCGAACACTTGGGAATTGGGATGCATTTCTAAAGCCGGCGCTGCTGCTGCTTCAAAAACCGAAAATATCAGCAGCTTAAGTGGAAATCTGGTTACAGAGAACAGTGCAATGTATACCTACGTCAGCTCAACTGCGGGTATTAGGAACAGAGGGTCCTTTTCTTTCTGTGATTCCTATGGTATGAATGAGAGGGCAGTGTGTCACGATGTTTGGGATGGCCTACCTTCCATCAATGGTTTTGTCGTGCCGCCGAGGATTCTTTATGGTTTGAGGCAGTCTGCTCTTCTACAGTGGTCAGCTTCCCTGAGCTTTTCGTTGAGTGGGAATAATAGAAATGGGTATTGCCGCTTGGTAAGAAGAACATTTTCTTGTGACTGTCACCAGGATTACCGGATTTACTATCCTGTAAAATCATCTGCCTGTGACTGTCAACAGGATTGCCTGATCTCCTATCCTGCAAAAGGGAGGAGGAGAGGGCGCAAAATTGCTTGTGTGGTTTGGGAGAATGGCGACTGTGATTCAGGTAGTGAGGGGAGTGCTGAGGACATTATCGGTTTAATGACAGACATAATGGCCAGCAGGTCAAGAAATAGAAATGGTAGATTGAAGGCAAAGAGTGACAGGAAGGCCATGAATGAGTGTTGCTGCCATCATCAAAATGTGAATGACGTCAGAGTTGATGATCATTCAAGAAGAGAAGAGCACAAAGAATCTAGTTCTCAAGGGAGGAAGTCAAATGCTGAACTGCATATTAGGCAAAGGGGAAAAAATTGGCAGTCTAAAAGGGATGAATCTTCAAGGGATGATAATCATGTGTTGAGAAAAGATGGGTCTACTTCATCGTATCATTCTGTATTGTCTTCAGGTGAATTTGGAAGTAGCATGGATGAAGGTAGCTTGATGAACCATGGGAAAGTAATTGGAGAAACATCAAGTGGTCATCAAAACAAATCAGGATCAGAGAGAATGGGTTTCTGCAAAGAGGAAGTTAAGAAGATTCAGGAATATAGAGATGAAGGGCACAAAGCTGAAAGTTCAGCAGAGAAAATTGCTGACTGGGAGTCTATGTCAGGGGACGATAGACTTAGGCTGGAGGCAATAGAGAGTGATACTGGCTGGGGTCCAAACGAGTCAAAAAAGGGTGATATTCAAAGGGCTTATTTCAGAGAAAACCATTCCAAGTTGAGAATAGAGGGAATAGAAGAGCAAATAGAAGAGCACAGCGATAGCAGACACTACGCGGAAAGCTCAAGGAAGAGATTTGCTGCAAGGAAGTCCTTGAAAAAGGATGATGGACAGAGATCAGATGTGGTCGAGAGTGGTTCTGACTGGCAGCTAATTGAAGGTTCCAACAAGCATACTGAAATACCTGAGATGCAGAAGAGTAGTGCTCAAAGGGATTCTATCAGTGAAAAACGGACTGAAATTAGCACGAAGAATAGAGAAAAGATATCAGCTTCTTCTGCAACCTTAGTTCACGGAGAAAAGTGGCAGTTCTCTCAGAAAGGTGAAGAAATTGCTAGACAAAAAGAGTCAGGGAAAGAGTCCCCGCAGCTCAATGAAATTCCTGAATTACATAATGATAATTTTGGGAGACCTAATACTCAAAAGCAACTTGGCACTAGAGTTGGACGTGGACGAGAGGATACCAGTTCCAAGTCAACTTTAATTGAGGAGGAAATAACGCAGAGGAGAGCCACTGAACAACTTTCCAAACAGACGGAATCAAGAATGAAGTCTCAGAACTATGCCGAAATGACAGAAATCCATGATATTGATATCAAAAGTTCCTCCAGTTCACACAAGATTGACACAACTAGAGTGCGTGATAAAGGAAAAAATTCCAATGTTGCTTCAATTTTGGTTCAGGAAAAGGGAGATCAATCGTGCCAAACAGATAAGCAAGATACCAGGCAGAACCTGTTGCAAACTCATTCTCTTGGCACTGAAAATCTGAAAAGCTCCCAGACGATTCATGAAATGGGTGCAAGTAACCAAGAAGAAAGCTTGACTTCGGTTGTGAATTTAGTCAAAGAAGATAGAACAAACAGGTATCAAACTGATGAACAAGTTATCAGACATCGAGGATCAAGAAGACAATCCCAGGTAAAAATAACAGAGGCCCATGACAGCAATATCGGCAGGGCATCTTCCAGTCCTCAAATGCTACCAAAAACAAAGCCCAAGGACCACGCAGAAAGCTCAGTGCCAGGGATTTATTTGGGAGTAATACAGCAACAAGCAGGTGTGCTGCTTCAAGACAACAGAAATACACAGGTCATGGTTATGCCCCCGCAGTCTGAATTAACATCCAGAGGTTCCAAGCAAGGGGCTTTTAATGAAATTATGGATCGGAGTACTTCTGTGCATCAAGAAGCAGGAATGCTAGCTTCTGTTCACAAGTTGGACACTGGAACCAAAATGGACAGTGTGCGTGATGATACATTAGGCTCTGCTCATCGTATGGAAAGTTCATCTGTGCATTTTGTTGACGACTTTGTAGAGAGGCTAGAGCAGGAAGCATTGACTTCAAAGGAATCGTCTCTGATCTCAAAACATGCTTCAGAGATTGAGAAGGACTTGGGACGATTTTCTACTGGGTCTGGGACAAAGGGACCTTCAGATGAGATGTGGGATGTTGCAGGGCCCTCTTCTCAAGAACCTTCTGGGGCAGGAGCGCCTGAAAAGGGCTCTATCACAGAAGGATCCGTGGAGTTGACACCACTCACAAATGCTGGGCATGCAGTTGCACGGAGATCTAGCCGGTCTTTGTGGACCTACATTGGTGATATAGTTCGGTTACGATGGGGAGCACATGCTGAATCTCATACTTCCCATGTGAAGTCCGGTGCAAAAAGTTCTTCTGGGGAATCACTAACCAGTGATGCTTATTTTTCCGGCCGCGAGCCAGAGAATGATGATGGTGAGAATGTTGAGAAGGGAAATAAAGGGTTGCCAAAAGAACAAGTTATCACAAAAGATTCTGCAGGGCAACCAAGTCAGAGGACCAGTTTGACCCCATCGCATGGATCATCTGAGATGACTGGGTCCCAGGAAGAAAGAGAGCACACTAGAAGTGATATGTTAACTTGTGAACTGAAACAAAATCCAGTGTCAAGAGGTTCCCCTGCATCTGGCAGGGAAGGTGGACAGATTAAGGTGCAAAAGGGGAAAAAACAAATTTCTTCAAGTGTAGAGACCGCATATTCACCATCGCCCCTGGTGGATAACACTTCATCATCTAGTGGAATTGTGGAAGTTGTTACTGACGAAGGAGACATAGCAGAAATTGCTACAGCAGAGGAGAAGCCCACAAAAGAGGGAAACAGAAAAGCAGCATCTGGGACTGGGGAAGTGGAAGAGGAGCTGAAGCAACGGAAACTCCAGCGCAATAAACAAGTCTTGAGAGAGAGGTTTGATGAGTGGGAAGAGGCATTTAAACTTGAACAAGAGCAGAGGGTTATTGATGAGATGTTTATGAAGGAAGCACTGATAGAAGCCAAGAAGGCAGCTGATACATGGGAGGTTCCAGTTGGTGCTGTGCTGGTACAGAATGGGAAAATAATTGCTCGAGGCTGCAACTTGTAAGCAAGACACAGAGTCTGGATCTTCTACATCTCTTTCCCTTTTCAATGAGAAACTTTAGTTTACTTCAGATGATTCATGCATTGCAGGGTGGAAGATTTAAGGGATTCAACTGCGCATGCGGAGATGATTTGTATAAGAGAAGCTTCTAAATTACTCCACACTTGGCGCCTTGCGGTATTTCCTTTAGTCACTCTTTCATTTTCCATTGTGGTTGTAAATTAAGTGTTAGTTGTCAAAGTTATTTCCTTGCAATTTTGTTAGCAGCTGTGCTTTTCTTTGACTGCTAATCATATGTGCGTGATACAAACCTAGAATGTGAGGATTTTTTATGATTTTCTCTACATATAGATGCAAAAATGTATTTTTGAAACATAAGAATTCAGAAGGCTCTTAGTCCTTCTAGAAATTGTGGAATTTTTCTAGTAAAATCTGGCAGTATGCTTTTGCTGCTCCCATACTGGACAACAGCAACTTCTGTTCCTCTATCCACCTCTTCTGCTTAGGAACTGTGGGTATTCTGACCGCAGCAAGTAAGGCACCTAAAGGGGAAAAAGCAAGCCATAATCCCTTTACATGATGTATATGGGCATGGACTAATAACTACTTGTTAACAGAAAATTATTATTCATGAGTGTAGTAGAGTTTGGTGTTGAGCAATCAATATCTTGCGGCATGGCACGACTGTCTTTGAGATTCAATCAAAAGAAAGATGCTATGTTATCCTTCAGAAAGTTTAAAATAAAGATACTTCCAAAACAATGACTTAACTCTCTGTCTCATACCTTCTGCTGACAATTATTATTCACATACCTTCTGCTGACATTTTCTAGGAAACAACACTTTATGTGACACTTGAACCATGTCCCATGTGTGCTGGGGCTATTCTTCAAGCTAGAATTGATGCCGTAGTGTGGGGCGCGCCCAATAAATTGCTTGGGGCCGATGGAAGTTGGATTAGGTATGTGATCTACACAATGGTATCTCTTGGATTCTTTCTTTTCTCTGGTTACTTTTTCGTTCTTCTATATCAAGCAAATGCAGCTCATCTTTCTCTGGTGCATTAAGAGATAATCTGGCCCTACCACCATATTCATTTGGTGTCATCTGGGCTTGCCCTCCCTGCTCAGGTCCATCTACAGTTGATGGAGGTCAACAAAACCAGCCTGGTTTTTGCGATGGGAATGCTCATATTGTGGATAGCATTCAGATGATAAAAATATCTTGTGGCATTGGCTTATTGATGGAATGAGATGGAACCTAATTCATCAGTTTTACTCTACATTAGTCATGGAGATCGACTTCACTTCATTCACACTTAAGAAGAAAATATCAAAATACGGAGAGTTAATTGAGAAATGAATGCTGCAGAGGAAGATGGATGTACTAGGATGCATTTCATATCATGTATCCTTAAGATTAATGGAAATTCATGTGCGGACAATGTATATATATATTTTTTAATCATGTCACCCATCTTGAATGACTAGATAACTTACGGAGAACAACACCAGAGGAGGGGTAATGAGGCAAATGCCTACCCAACTTCAAACCCTGAATCTCCCACCCTATACATTCTTAACTCACATCAACCACTTGGTAATCAAAGTTGGTAGGGGTAGTTAATATGTTCATTATTAGTGAAAAGCAAAATGAACTTGATGCATCTAGACTTAGAAGTTTTGCATCTATAAATATGGCTATTGTAGCCCAAGCTGAAAAAAATGGATAGAAAGCACATGGAAGCCTGTTTTCCAGTTTCCAGCTTCCTCTTTTTCTCTCTGCTTCTTCTTTACTTTTCTGTTCTTTCCTCTGTGTCACGACTCTTCTTGAATCCTTTCCCAATACTGTTTCTACGTCACTTAGGCTTGACTCAGCATATCTATGGTCTCAAAAATCTGTGGTCCATCAATCCAATAATGCTACTCAGTAGGTCTTGTGAAACCATTCGTCAGTTGTCCATTTAATAGGACTGGTGACCAGATCATTGTGACACCTAAAACATCCATGTATCATATGAGGAAATTCCAGCGGTCCATTAGTGGTGCTACTTGTAGGTTTCCCACACTGAAAGAGCAGGCTGGTCCAGTTGTCAGTGATGGATTCCATTTTCACTTTTTTCAATTGATGCGGAGCTGGAGCTTTACACAGTTTTAGAAACATCATCAAATCAACACATTTCAGTTTTGTTATTCGAAGTGAGCTCGTGGAGATATTATTATTATTATTATTATTTTTATTGAGGATTCTGAAATTTAAGATGAGAAAAAATCACAAGAGGAGCCTCAGTGTTGAGTTTGCACACACATTTACTACACTGGCCATTGTTTGAGTTAAGCAGAACATTGGCAACTGCTGACTTAAAGAGGGGGAAAATAGAACTGTCTCACTGACTTCTTTGTTTCATTCACAGCCTTTTTCCTGGTGGGGGTGAAGAAGGAAGGGATGGTCCAATCCACCCATTTCATCCAAAAATGACAATTCGACGTGGGATTTTAGCAACCGAGTGTGCAGATATAATGCAGCAGTTCTTCCAGCTGAGAAGGAAGAATAAGAAATCTGAGTCGCCACCTTCACACATACACACTACTACAAACTTGCCTTCGAAGTTTTTCTCTAAAGTTCATGATATGTTCAGCATGATGTTCTGCTTGTAGCTGTTGACTGGCTACGCAAACCGCAAGGTTCCATCCACTTCGGCTTGAAATTCCCCCTTTGTCCTCTTGAGAAATGGTGTTGTATTTTGTCTCTAGTGTTAGGACATTATTGAATAAGAAGGATGTATGCTTGCATGTTAGTGTGGTTGAACCGTTTGCAGGCCAGTATTTGGCCACTGTTTCTCATAAACGGAAGATAATCGAGCATAAGTGCGGAGCATGATAATAGCATGCAAGCATCAAGAAGATCGGATCTGGAACCTGCTACGAGCCTCTGCCTGGTGGGTCCCAGAACAGTTGTGGCGTAGCAGCGTTGCAACTTCCACCGCACCTGGACAAAGGAACAAAAGCTAAAACACACTAGCACCAGCTCAGAAATTTGCTGGCAAACGGCATTCGATAACACGCCTCGTCAACCTCCTTGGTCTGATGAGATTGGTTGCTGTGATCCTGTGGAGCTAGAAATCAAAATCGTCCCTGCCTCACCTGGCGCCAATCGAAATTGGAGGCAACGATTTCTGAAAACACTTCGAGTGTGTTTGGTTGGAAGTAAAACTTTTGATGAAAAGTTTTGGGGATAGAAGTTGTCAAATTGATAGAAAATGATGTGATATAATAGGGGTAATGATGAAGAGTAAAGAGAATAAAGTTAAAATAAATAGGTTAGTTGTATGGGTAGTTGTGTAGAAATGATTGAAAAGTAAGGTAGTTTGTATAGAAAAATGTGAAAAAATAATTAAAAAATAGAGTAGTTATGGAGAGTGAAAAGTTTTGGGTTGAAAAGTTTTAGTTGACATATTTTAGCCCCAAACAAACACACCCTTCTTAAAAATAGAGGCTGGAGTATATGGACTAAAAGGTGTTGGGCTTCAAACTGATCTGGTTTCAGCTAGACACAGCGTCGCGTGTCACGTGAACGCCAGGCTCCCGCCGCGCAGCACTCAGCGTGCAGTGTGCTCGAGCGCGATAGCTCCGACGTCTGGTCGCTGATTGCATGCTATGTCAACGTGGCGCTAACTTAACAGTTCACATCCGTGCACGTTTCATCGTGGCACAAAGAGGGGGAAACGGAAATAGAATCAGAATCAAACGTACTCATTTCCCTTTATCAAAAAAAAAAAAAAGGTACTCCTTTCCGGTTACCTCCCCAGCAAGAAGCCTCAATTTAGAGGATGGTATTAAAATTCTCTGACTTTACTATTTAGCATTTCCAACTTACTTTGATTAGAAAAGTATAAACCCACAGCCCATCTGCATGCCAACTGTCCGAGCATAAGGCTGCGAGGAGGCAGCCAGCAGCGCGTGTGACCAGGCCGAAGAGTAGCGAAGACCCGTGTCGTGATTTCTCAACAAACTGAAAATGACAAGACGGAGGAGGCGGAAGGCTTGTTCGTTGCCTCTACAGTACACGCGCCCAACCAAGAACGAATACTGCCGTCGTGGTAACTCGGAAGAACGAACTCTTCCGGGGGGGAGCTAGACTCCCTCTTTGTTTAAAAATTCTGATCCAAGCTTATTTGCGAAATTATTCTATTTTTTTAAAAAAGTATCATTGTCAACTGCCATTTAAAAATGCATGAGCAAAAATAACGGTCTAGATTACTCCTCGGTATATTCACCATCAGTTTCTTAAATAACGGCTGGGAGATACCGGGCGCAGGTTGGCGGAAATTTCCAGAGCCGGAGCGAGAAAATGCGACCCACCGCCCGTAACAGACAATGAGTGGACCACGGTAAACCGCTGGCTAGATGAATTTTAATTTTTTTTTGATGAAAATGAATTTTAATTTTTAGATTGAGGATGTTATTCGCTAATAAATAATATATGGGCAAAAAAGCTAATACGTGGCGTATGACATACGCAAGTGCATCGCTGTGGGGTCCGACACCGGATTCGCGGGAACGGACGACCAGTTCCATTCCTTGCTCTTCAAATTGAGGCGCGGCTACGCGCCAGCATTTTCCACGGCGCAAAAGACCGGCCTCGTTCGTAGATCGCCGTCCTACTCCCTTCTGCACAAGAGACGTCTCTTTGTGAATCGACGAGGACAATGACCTTAAACGGAAGAAATGGCGGGGGAGAAGATGAAGCGGGGTATTCTTTTTCTCATTTTCTCTGCAAAGCAACCATATGAATTTTCTCTCTGCCAACTATCCGCACCTACGATGATGACGACAACTAAATCCTCACAAGATCTGGCCACCATGCCCTCGACGTCCATTTCTACTTCCCTCGATGACGAGGCCGTCACCAAGACGCTTCTCCCTCGAACGCTCAGTTTCTCTAGCAGCCAGCAGCGTCGCCGCCGGATTTCAAGCGACGGATCGCTTTCCTCCCTCCCCAGTCGTCAGACGTCGCTGAGACGCGACGTCCAGCACGCCGCGTCCGAGACCTACCTGCTTACCCACTTAAGCTTCAAGCTCCTCCGTTACCTGGGGTACTCTCCCACCTCCCCAGCTCTAGCATCCCCTCTCTTGATTACATTTTCTTCTTCTACTGCTTATCTGTTTTGGTTTATTTCTCTCTCATTTCTCAGTTACAATTTTTTGATTTCTGAATAGTTTGGTCTATTGAGTTCTATGTGAATAATGTTGATCTAGACGACTGATTCTAATCGTAGAGCTCGAATGTTCTTTTTGGGGATCAGACGGGTGTGTTTGTCGTGCGTTTTTGATTATTATATTCGTCATATGATTTCATGGTCTCTCTGGTATTTAGAGATCTAACTTTGAAAATAGGTTCAGGGAATTGAAAAATCTAGTGTCGAATTGCGGATAATATGTTGATTCTATCGTGATGCTTGAAAACTTGGTAATTGCATGATCCAGTGTTGAGTTTCTGAACGATTTAGTGTTTCTGAGGTGATGCCTAAAATTCCTCAATACGCTTGCCTGTAGCAGTAAGTTTGGTGTTTTGTTTTTTTAAAATTTTTTACAGTGGACGGTGATTTTCCATTATAGGAATTGGTTTGTACTTCTTGTCAACTTTCTTGATGTTTCTTCTGTTCTTTGTTTGTTGTTGATTGGCAGGAGCTTATAATCGGATCCTGGATGCATTATTTTTGGCATGATTTGGGATTCACTAATCACTAGTAACCACACACCTATTTGTTAGGGTGTCTAGGCAAAAGGTGAAGTAGCATGATTAGCAGAGAGTTCAATTGGATGCATATTAGAGAGAATATATGAATGATCGAATGAATAGAGTAAATTGATTTAAGAGCAGAGAAAATATATAGAATAAATGATTAGAAAGATGGAACTAATGATTGAAAAGTGCGGTTAATGATTGAAAAAATGTAACGTGTGCTAGGCAATACCGTGTTTGGTCGGAATGGAGAGTTGTTATATGTGAGAGTGTCTGATCCTATTACACATCCTAATACAACACAGGTACGTAGCGAATTCAAACACACTTGCAAATTGGGAACAGGCACTCTGTACCTGTGGTGGCTTTTCCTCAGATATGATTCTCACAAGCGTGCTCAAATTTCTATAACAGTAAATGTTTCTTGTTATAATTATCTTTTGCATGTTTCCTTGAAGGAACTTGCACATGAGCCATTTGCGTTTTTGACTTGAGCTTTTTGGTGTTTTTTGCAAAATACCTATGATGAGGAAGGTCATACTTCCTTTGTCATTTGTAGTTACTTCCCATAAATCCTTAAAAAACATAATCAGAATGGAAGATAAAAATCAATTGCTTTTTTCTTTTGTCAGTGAACATAGGTTTCTATAAACAAATTTGCAATGGTCTTCAGCAGACAGGTTTCTAATGTGAAAAGGCATAGCAACCCAGTAATTGAATGTAGATCGCAAAATCTAATTGAATGTAGGTTGCTTAGTCTGCTAGTCATTTGCCTGGGTGCTGCATGCACATGACTATGTTATTACTTCCCCTTTGGTGACATGGATGTGTTTGTTGGGTAATGTTGGAGGCAGAATAGTTAGAAATGTGAATATCAAGCTTTGCTGGTTTTCATGAGCCTAGTTAAAAAAGAATATTTGTATCTGTTTAGGCAGTTAATTTTGAAAGTTCCACCTTATGCTTTCCTTAAAAAGCTGGGGCCAGTTTGCTAGGGAAAGGCTCAGAATTGGTGTTTAAAATTTTGGCAGGAGAGTCTCCTTTTAGATACAGACAGCTAGATGGCAGGGGCTTTTGTTGTCACTACTCACTAGAGCAGACTCCTTGCCTTAGGTTATGCCTTTTGCTTTCTGGTATATGATCCATGCCATTGACACTTATCTTGCATCTCCCAAATTGGCAGAAACTATAACCAATGTGTTTACCTTTTGCCTTCTGTTATACGATCCATATCATTCGCTCTCTTCTCTAGCATCATACAATTTGGAAGTCGTGATATGCAGTGTTTATGGGCTAATAACAAAAAATGTGGCTGCATTGGCAAATGGATTTCACTGGTTGCCAGTGTATTGGACAGCTTATTTATGCCTCCAGTCAGTGGGATATAATCTCTTCAGTGCATGATCTTGCTTTATCATGTCTCTCTTTCTCCTTTCTTAATCAAGAATGCTTGCATGTTTTTATTTTCTTGGTTTGAATGAATTGTATTTCCATCCTTGAATAAAATGTGTAAAACTTCAGATATTATTTTTATTTGATCAATATTTCTAATCATTTAATTTTATTCAGGGTAGGCTACAGGTGGATTACAAAGTTTGTTGCACTTGGTTGCTATGCTCTTTTACTAATGCCAGGTTTTATACAAGGTGCGCTTTTTGCCATGCCATCTTATTCAATATATGACTATCTGGAATTCTGGATACAATGTAAACCAAAATGATGTAAAAAGGAAACAAAAACAGATGACTGTTTTAACCATGTGCCAACTGGAACCAAACTTGCCCCTAATATGTTGCTATGGTATTGTCTTCTCTAATTCAAAATGGTGGTGATTTGGACATTGTTTCTTTGAAAAATATTCTGATTAGAGTCATTATGTCCGCTTGAAGCATATTTATGTGAGTTTAAAATGTGCAGTTGGCTATTATTACTTCTCCTCAAGCCAGGTCCGCAGAAGTGTTGTTTATGGAGAACAGCCAAGAAACAGGCAGGGCTTACTGCTTGAGATCTGCTTCTGTTTATTGTTATTGTTGTGATGAACTTGCATGCTGCATTTCAATGAATCCTTTGATTCAAGAGTCAATATCGTTTTAACTTTTCAGACTTGATCTGTATCTGCCGGCAAATTGCGATGAGCCAAAACCGGTTGTGGCATTTGTAACTGGAGGAGCCTGGATTATTGGGTGAGATTTTCCCTTCTAATGTGCTGAGTAGTATGATTCTGATTTTTGTAGAAATATCATAATTCTTGGACAATAGTATGTGGCGAATCCTAGCATGGATGTAAAAGGCTGACCCAATTTATCCTCTGGTGCAGGTATAAAGCATGGGGTGCTCTTTTAGGGCAACAATTAGCAGAAAGAGATATCATAGTTGCATGTATTGATTACAGGTATTTATACTCTCTTACTTTTAGTTCTGCCAATTTATGGTCCCCACCTCATGAGTTCACTCACTCACACAAACAAATCGTCATGGCCAACTTTTTTGTGCAGAAACTTTCCTCAGGGAACCATCAGTGACATGGTGAAGGATGCATCTCAAGGAATCTCTTTTGTATGCAACAATATTGCTGAATATGGAGGTGACCCTAACAGGTAGAAGATCCTTTGAGAGCCTGAGACAGTTTATTTATTCTTTCTATTTACTGTGGATTAGGTTTGCTAGTACTATATGTACTTATTAGTGGTCTGTGGCAGGGTTAGTCATAATAGTAGCCTCTTGAAGCACAATCTCCCTATTTATGATGCCATGTCTGGTGCCCTTAAGATTGAGCTTTTTAGTTGTCCACTGGGCTACTGTTCCAAATCACTGCTTTGCTGACCAATATTTCTGAATTCCTGGCCTTTGCACTGATATGTAACACAGTGGGCTTACTTCCATGACTGCATATTCTCATGAACTGAAATCAGCAAGCACGTGTGGAGAGCTAAGGACCCGAACACACTACTCGTTCTAGCAGTCTTAGAATTTATCCTTCTCAGGACATTTCTCATGTCATGGTCTGAAAGTATCTGTGCTTGTTTTGTTTATGTAGAGTTTATTTGATTGGACAATCTGCGGGTGCACATATTGCTGCTTGTGCACTGTTAGAGCAGGCAATTAAAGAATGTGGAGAAGGTGAGAGGCTGCGTTGGAGTGTTTCTCAAATAAAAGCCTATATTGGTATATCTGGCGGGTAAAAATCTGTTTGCCAAATTTAGATCTATGATATTCTTTAATTTATTCTTCAATGGATCTCAGATTTTTCTCTTTTTGGAGAAATACTCTTCTAAATTCTATGTTCATTCTATTAACATTTCCGATGGTAGTGCTTGAAATTTCCCAGGACCAATTATTAGCAATAGTGCCAACTTGTGAAAATTTGGTGGCAAAAAAAAAAAAAAAAAAAAAAAAAAGAAAGAAAGAAAAGAAAGTCAATATATACATGGAAAGAATCTTACTACCCTATGAAAATGTTCACATACTGCTGTAATGCTTGTGGGTGTTCCTATATGTCTCGGACCATGTCAGGAAGTGTCAAGCACTTAAAAAGAAACTCTAAGTGAAATGGATTTTCTGAATGGTGTTATGAGGCATATGCAGGATAATGCTCTTTTAGTTGTGGGAGTACAGGAATGGCATATCTATAGTTTAAAAATTCTAGTTCTAACTTGGTTGCTTTTTATTAGACATTCTTAGGAACTGTCACCATCATCACCAGCCTCATGAATGGAAACTTTGGATCCATCATTTATGATGGATCATGGCATCCTTGGCAGACATTTGCCTGATGGCTCTTACTGCAATTCCTACCGTTTCAAGGATTTCTGAGGAAAATAGGTTCTGTAAGACAATTAATAAAATGTAGGCAGTACCCCTTGGTAAAAGGGAATAGGCAGCTTTCTGCTAATGAAGGTTATCTCCAGTGAATGTGAGAGGGTGGAGGGGTATCTGAGGAGAAATATACGAATAAAAGAAAACACCCCCTAGCTTGCTCCTGTTTTATTTTATATTGGAGTAACACATGGTCCGGCGATAAGCATAATTGATTACTGGTTTCCAAAAAGTGCCAATGGCAGAAAGATGCTATTCACCCTGGGATGTTAAGAATTATTTTTTTAACCAACACTTTTTGAACAAAAATGGTGTTGATAACACTTCATCAATTTTTGACCTTGGTTCCTTGTGGCATCAATTATGTTAGAGAGCTGCTATTATATCTGTGCTATTTTGTTCAGACAATTTATTTTTACAGTTTAAGGGTGTGTTTGAGAAGTGATAAAACTTTTGAATGAAAAACTTTTGGTGTAAAAATTTTTAAAATGAGAGAATTATGTGATATGATAGGGATAATGATGAGAAATAAAAAAAATAAAGTTCAAATGGATAGGTTAGTTGTATGGATAGTTGTGTAGAAATAATCGAAAAGTAAGGTAGTCGTATAGAAAAATGTGAAGAAATAATTAAAAAATAGGGTAGTTGTAGAGGATGAAAATTTTTTGTATAGAAAAAAATGCTCTAATATATATGTATATGAGAAGTTATCTTGTGCATTTACATCTACCTTAAGTTACAGAGCATCTAACTTAAAATAGGTCTTACATGCATTTAAATTTGTTAATACTTTATACAATCATTGTTCTATGTATAAATTATATCTTAGATAGTTTACATGTCGAAAAAACAACTTTAAAATTGTCATTTACATCAAATTATTTTATTACGTTGATTTCGTATTGTTTTCAGATTTACACATCCAATTTGGATGAGAATTGGTACGCTAATAAAAGAAACAATTCTAAATATAATGTGTGGAGTAGATGTACATTTTATGATCATCTGAGGTCCATTGTGAGCCAAATGCACCATAAGTTACAATGTATTTACATGTACTATCATATTTTCCTATATATATACGAGCTCATTTTTATGAAACTCCCTTTCTATGTAACCCCATCCATTTTTAACATCTAGATGATTGATGAAAAATTCACATTATCTATTGTATTTAGCATCATTTATATTATCATGAAAACCCTTGTATTTGTCCACTATCACTGTATTTGTCCACTATCATGAAAGAAATAATTAATTATAAATCAAAGTAAAACTAAAAGAAGTAATGCACAAATAATTTCTAAACATAATAGACTAAGACTGGAACAAACCCATTTATTAAGAAAATTCCTATTTTCGGACCAACTCTGAATATAAAAATGTTCTCAATAATCAAAAATATAACTTATGTCTGTAAAACTTTAGCAAAAATAATAGTAGAAAAAAATAAGACAATCAGTAACAATGCAGAAATGTATAATAGATTGTTAGATAAAAAAGAACATTTAGATGATGAAATCATAGAATTAAAGAATGAAATAGAATCTTTTAAACAAAGATTAACAAATATGAAAAATTCCGCAACAGACTTAACCACCCAATAGCTTAGCACTATAAAGGTGAGCCCTCTTAGCATAGATCTTAAAATATTTTTCAAAAAATGAATTGGTATAATGCTCATGATATAATAGATGAAGTACGAGAACTTCTAAAAAGAATGAAAAGTTTAGAATTAAAATACGAAATATTAAATAATCTAGAAGAAATAATTTAGAATTTAAATAAAACTATAGATAATATCGATACCTTCAATCAAATAGAACAGTTAGGAAGCCCTTTACTAGTCAAAAAATTAGAAGAAATAAGGAATCAAATAGAAATAGAGACTGCTGGATTAGTAATTCTAAAAAATAATTTACTTGAGCTAAAATTCATAAAAATAGAAGAATAAAACAAGAGAAATGCAGCCCGATTAATGTCAAACAAAATTCTAGTAATGAAAAATTAATTAAAATTATACAAGAAATAGAAAACATATACAAAACAACTAAAGAAATAAAATTTTTATTAGAATGATAGATTTGGAATTACAAGAAGATTATAAATTAGCATTAAAAGAAGCAAATAAAAAACATAATGATCCAATAGGAATAACTGCATATGAAGGAAAAACACCAGCAGACGTAACTTATCCTAGAATATTTAATACCCAAACAATTATGTTAACAATGATATGTGAAAAAATTAATAAACTAGAAAAAAAAGTAGATTCATTAGAAGAAAAGATCAAAGTACTAGCAACAAATCAAGCAGTTGATAATTTAGAATTAATGTTTAATAAAATAAAAATAACCCCAGATTATACAAAAATTGAAAAGAAAGGTAAAAAATGCAGAAGTTGGTAAAATCATCCAGTAAAAAACCTATGATTAATATTACTGAAGTAATAGATATAGATGAACAATTAGAAAAATTTAGAAACCAAAAACTTGACTTGATAAAAAAGGTTAAAATATATGAACAAAGTAAGTTTATATCTAAGACAGCCATAATACAAACGGTCACAGAAACAGAAATAAGCTGTGTAAACCCTAAAGAACAAATTAGTATATCATTAATAGCTAAAGAAGATAAAGATAATATTAAAAAGAATAAATATAAAGAAGTCCATCTAGGACTAATATTAATAGGAATACAAGGATTGCATAATAGTGGTAGTGGAGCAAAAACACTAGTTTGTTTATATGATGAAAGAATAACTTGTTTAAAACAATCAATTATAGGAAGCTTCGAAATAGATATGAATGAAAAAGGAGCAATTATTTACTTCCTACCAGATTTTACTATGAATAAAAATGAAATGATAGAAAAAATAAAATTAGGAATAAAAACAATTGGATACAATATGGAACCTGGAAGTAAAAATTTAAGAATAACTACAGGATTTATAGGGAAATTACAAGAACATAGTAATGTTAGATATAGACTAAATACTCATGAATTAGAAAAAATGATGATCAGTAAAGGAGTTAAAGCTCTACCAGGAGTAAGAATAGATGCTTTGGAAAATTCAGGAAAAGAATGGGAATTAGAAAACTTTATTCAAAAGAAAACATTAATACCAAATACTAACATAATATATGAACAGTTAGATGGTAAAATTGCACTAAGATTTGGTGATTATCAATATGAAAAAATAAATAGTCCAGATAAGGATGAAGAAACTTCTAGCAACAGTTCAGAAATATAATGGATAAAATAGATTTCAACCAAGTTAAAAATTATGAAAATTTACAAGACATAGTATTTAATCAATTAGAAATACCATATGATAAAATTATAGAAAAATATGATTTAGAATTAGCTTATGAAAATAAAGAAAATAAAAATTTTGAATTTAAGAAAATAATAAAAAATACAGAAGAATTAAAAGAATATATAATAGATGTAAAAATGACTGATGTTGCAGAAAGCAGCATGACTAGTGTTAACAAAAGATTTAGGCTGGATAATCCTCCAATTTCAGGAAAAGAAGAAGATATAGAAAGACCAATTAGACAAACAACCCTATTAACTGAAAACCAAGTAGAAAAAAGAGGTATAGGGAAAGGAAAGATAAATCCAGTAGAAAAAATAAATTTACCACCAGCTTATCAAGGAGGAAACATATTAACTATTTATTTAAATAACCCTCAATTATGGGAAAATACAATAAGTAGATGGGAATCAGATGCTGTTAGAGCATGGCTGACTAGTGACCAAAAATCAGATATGTTTGCATATTTAGAAACATTATTAGGAGAAATAGCTGCAGGAATTTATAATGAAGCAAAAATAACTAAAGCAAATGAAATTGATGAAATAAAAAAATTAGGAGATAATCCATATAATTTTACTAAATTTATAAGAACATGCATAATAGGATTTGACCCAAGTAGATCAAATACAAACGAACAAGACTATGCCTATAGAGATCTAGAACAATTAAGTATAGATAGTTGGAATTATATAGAAGAATTTAGTAAATTGTATATAGCTTATGCTAGTAAAGCCGGAAAATTCTTTGATGAAGAAGTAGGAAATAAATATTTATTAAGATTACCCGGAGAATTAGGGAAAGAAATATATGATGGATGGAAAAAAGGAAATTATCCAGAAAGGGTAGGAGTTGGAGCTAGAATAATTTATACATATTATAAATTACAAGACAAATGTAGAGAATATAGTATCCAAAAACAAATTAAAAAACAATCATATAAATTTTGTCAAAACATTTATACTAGTCAAACTTTTCAAGATAAAAAGAAAAAGAGTAATAAGAAATTTAAATTACGAAAAAGTTTTAATAAAAAACCTGATAAAAATAGAAATGTTAAAAAATTTAATAATAATACTCGAAAATGCCACTGTTATATATGTGGAAGTCCAAATCATTTAGCAAATAAATGTACCAATTATAAAAATCAAAATAAAAACAGAGCAATGGTTATAGATGATATAGGAGAAAATATTCTTAGTGCCTCAAGTAGTGATAAAGAAACTATTTATAGCATCACAGAAACTGAAGAAGAAAATAGTGATGTAGAAGAAAATTTACTAATTAAAGCAATGGCTGCTTGGGAAGAAGAGAATAGAAAATATTTATGAGTTGTCAAGATAAACAAAGTCATATTTTAGAATTAGGAAAAGGAAGTTTTGCTAAGGAATGTTTAGAATGTGGATATTATTCATCATTTAACAATAAATATCAATGCCTTATTTGTAGAATAGAAATATGCAGCAATTGTATAGAACAATATGGAATAGATCATCCATCAGTAGTAAAAGAAATAATAAAACCATCAGCATCAAATACTAAGGGAAAAATAGATGATATAATAAATAAATTAGACTCAATAACAAACAAAATAGAAATACTAGAAAAAAGAATGGATATGTTCGAACAAAAATATCAAAAGGAAATTTATGATAAGATTAAAAATGAATATGAAGTAAAAATGATAAAGAAAAAATTAAAAAAATTAGTAAGAAAACAAAAAAGTAAATGTATAGAAGAAAATAGCAGTACAGAATCTGATATAGAAACCATATATCAAAAAGAAATGCAAAATAAACAAAAAGAAAAAAGTAATTCAGAAAATGAATCCCAATCACAAGAAGAACTAGAAGAAACACATAAATTAGAAATAGTACCACAAACAGAAATAAAAATACAAAAATTGACAAGTCTACAACAAATATATTGTACTATATCATTTGAAAATACTAAATTACTTAATACAATAGCAACAATAGACAGTGGAAGCACTACTAGTTTGATAACTAAAAACTTACTACATAAAGATATAAAATTAACAAAAATAAATACTTTAACACAATTAGCCAATGGTGAAACTTTACAGTTTACAAATTCAATCATGGGTAGTCAAATACAATTTATACAACATAATAATAATTTAACAGAAAAATATCAATTACCCAAAATACTAGTACACGATTTACCTTATTCAGAATTTATTTTAGGATTAAATTTTATGCTTAGTTTAGAAGGATTGTTTTCTATATCAAAAAATTATATATCTATTAGTAAAAGAGTGTCTCTCATACCGACTATTAAAGAGCATGCGGAGCGTGGTGGAACTATACCCTATGATAATAAAGAAAACTATGATAGTAAAGAAAATGATGAATACGAGGAGCAAGAAAATGTTAAAATAAATTTATGGTTACAAGACTTAATAGCATTTAAATTAAATAAAAAAGAACCAACATATTCATTAAATAGTAATATTGCTAGAATAATACAGCTTGCAGAACAAGCACAAATAATAGGTGAAGATCCTCAGAAACATTGGGATAAAAATAGAGAAATTGCTCATCTAGAAATAATAAATCCAGAACTAACAATTAGAACAAAAGAATTAGAGTATAATGAAGAAGATAAAAAAGAATTCATAAAACAAATAGATGAGTTATTAAAATTAAAAATTATAAGACCAAGTTATAGTAAACATAGAAGTGCAGCCTTTCTAGTTAGAAACCATAGTGAACAAAAACGAGGAAAGGCAAGAATGGTAATAAACTATAAAAGACTTAATGATAATACCATAGAAGATGGGTATAAAATACCAAATAAAGATAATTTAATCAACCTAATACAAGATAGGAAATATTTTAGCAAAATAGATTGTAAAAGTGCATATTGGCAGATTAGGATGGATCCAGCTCAAATAGAATGGACAGCTTTTGTAACACCAATAGGACATTATGAATGGTTAGTAATGCCTTTTGGATTAATAAATGCACCTAGCATATTTCAAAGAAGAATGGATAAACTATTTAAAAATTTAAACTATACATTTGTTTATATTGATGATATTTTAATAGCCAGCAAATCGTTAAAAGAACATTATACACATGTAGAAAATGTATTAAAAATAATAATTGATAATGGTATTATAATTTCAAAAAAGAAACTAGAAATAGCTAAAGGATATATAGAATTTTTAGGTCAAAAAATAGGAAATGGGTATATAGAATTACAACCACATATTTCTCAGAAAATTCTAGAAATGCCAGATAAATTAGAAACTTTAGAACTTTTACAAAAATTCTTAGGACTAGTAAATTATGCTAGAAACTTTATACCTAATTTAAATAAAAGTACAAATTATTTATATAAAAAAACTGGCAAAAAAGGACAAAGATATTTTAATCAAGAAGATGTTAAATTAGTACAAGATATAAAAGAAAAGGTTAAAAAATTGCCGAAATTAAAGTTACCTTTAGAAACAGATTATAAAATAATAGAAGTAGATGCAAGTGAACTAGGTTGGGGAGCAGTTTTAAAAGTTAGGCCCCATAAAGAAAGCTATTCAAATTTAGAAGAAATAAGTAGATATGATTCAGGAAAATTTACTCAGAGTGAAAACAGTTTAACTAGCCTAGACTACGAAATATTAGGAGTGATAAACGCATTAGATAAATTTAGAATCTATCTAAATTGTGAATTTACCTTAAGAACAGACTGTAATGCTATAGTCCAATTTTATAAAAAGAAAAATGAAAGGAAAATATATAGCAAAAGGTGGATTTCGTTTATAAATACTATTCAAGGAAAAGGGTTAAAAGTAAATTTTGAACATATAACAGGAACAAATAATTTCGTTGCAGACTATTTGTCCAGAGCAGTTGCAGAATCAAAGGTATGATATGGTTGTCTTATTATAGAAAAAAAAATTGTATATTTTTAGACAACAAGAACATTGGTATTTAGTAAATTTAGAAAATGCTACAGATAAATTTGTAATACAATATTATAAAGATCAATTAGAATGGATAGAGAAAGATATAGAATTTTTAACACAAGCTATTATGCGACTACTAGCATAAAATTAGTAGTTAGTATAGCAGTTAATTTAGTAGTTACATTAGAAGTTAAATTAGTAGTTAGAATAGAAGTTAAATTAGTAGTTAGAATAGAAGTTAAATTAGTAGTTAGTATAGCAGTTAATTTAGTAGTTACATTAGAAGTTAAATTAGTAGTTAGAATAGAGGTTAAATTAGTAGTTAATGTAGCAGTTAACTTAGTAGATAAATTAAAAGATAAGTAGAAAGAGAAGAAGTTTATTTTCTAACAAGATTTATATATTTGCAGAACATGGATGGTGGACCAAACTCTCCTCAATTTCAAAACCCAACATTTAAGCCATTAAACTTGGATCCACAACAAAATAGCCGATTTCCTATACATCCTACTTTAGCTTTACCTATTATTCCTCATGGTTCTAACCTACATTTCCGAGTTTCTCCTCATCTTCATCTTAGTAATGAAGACCATATATTACTTGATAACCTATGGACAAATAGAAACCAATTGTTTTTCAAAAATGTTCTTAGTACATTAGCCAAATATCTATCTGATAAAAATACTCATATGTTTACCCAGTCTACCTCTCAAATATCCTTAAAACCAGAGCCATCTTCCTTATCAGCCCAAAGAAATCCCACTCTAGAAGCATATTTGAAGTTGGAAAATCAGAAAAAAGAAAAAGAAGCAGAGATTTCATGGTTAAAAAAAAGATATTGAAAAAGAAAAAGAAAAAAATAAGAAAATGGAAGTTGTAGAAAAAGAGTATGAGTATGAGAGTATGAAAAATTGGGAGGATACAAGAAGCACTTTTCCTCCAAAGCTAGAAGAAGTAAAAGGAAAAATATTGAGAATATGGGGAGAGAGAAAAGCAAAACAACAAGTAGCAGTTCAAGATCTGTTAAAATTCTTAGCAAGGGACATTACTCAACTACCAAATGGAATGGCATTAGTAATGAAGATTTATCAGCAAGAGAAACATGAAAAAGAGCCTCATTGTCAGTGTGAAAAAGGATTTTTTATTTACAGATGCTCTATAGATATGTCAAGATTCCAGCAACTCAATATTCTAATAGAAGATAAGATAGAGGTTTTTGATTTGAAAAGATTATGGGAACATGGTTTGATAGCAAGGATTATTATCACTCATGAGAATCAATTGCAAGAATTAGAGAAGATATCCTGGAGATTAGCAGCTGTTGCAAAGTATGTTGTTTACAACATTAAGAATGAATTTGTAAATTTAGAAGTTCAGAGTATTCCTCCAAGTTATACCAAGATTCCAGTCCCGGCTAAACATTGTGTTCTTATTAGAGGAGTTGATAATGCAATGCCGATACAAGCTAGACCACTAGAAGAAAGTTTTCAAATTGCAGAAGTTTCAGAAAGGATGTCAACCTTAGAAAGAATCCAAGTATGGAGACAGTTCGAGCAGGCTAGCTTACATGAAAGTACTTGTATTAAGATTTCTTATCTGTTAGCAGAGGAACCGTATATAAAAGTTTATTGTATAAACAAGAATATACAATACAAAGGCCATGGTTTTTCTAGCAATTATGGAATAAGTAAGGGCTCTATAGAACATTTCAGTCATATCAAAGCCTATCAGAGAGCCATAGAAGTTGGAGATTTTGATTGTGCGTTGATACCAGATAATCCTCCATCCCCACACTCAGATTCTGAAGAGAGTTACGATGGAGTAGAAGCACATAACCTAGCAAATCGAATGGAAGCTTAATAGTAGAAGATTCTCTAGCTGTCACAAACAGCTTTTAGAGACGTGTTCATCGCCTTTCGGCAAGAGTTATCTTCTTTAATTTGCTTTCAGTCATGTAGAACTTTTAGTCATGTCAGACTTTATTTTACGAGACGTTGCAGCTTTCTTTTTGGCAACGAATCTATCTTTTGTAATAATGCTTTATCTTTTTACTGTATTGCTTTCCCTGTGCGTTCAGCTTTTCACTGTTGAAGATACGAGTTTATCAAAAACAGTAAAAGCTAGTACGCGTCAGCAATAGTAAAGAGATAGGATAGAATAACTTTTAATTATGTTTTCAAATCCGTTGAGCGCCTGGTTGAAATCCGAACTCTATATAAACTCACTGTCAAAGAGAAAGAAAAAACGCAGGAGAAGAGAAAAGCACAAAATCAAGAAGTGAGTGAGTTTGTGAGTTCAAGATTTCTTCAAAGATTGCTCAAGGAGTCGTCAGTCCTGTAAGTAATGTTTTTAATATGAAAGATATGGAATAGAAAGTTATGGGTAGTTCCAGTTTTTATGTTTACTTATGTTTTAAGAATTTTATTAGTGCATGAAAGTTGTTTAGTTTGAAAAAGATTTATAATCGGTTGTTTCTTGAATTCAACAAGTAGGTCTTAATCCTTTTTACAGAAAAACTGTAATTCCCTGTGTCGAAAGCATGTGTTGCTCGAATGGGTTGGTGCTTTATTCTGTAAAAAAATGGGCGCGAAAGAATGAAAGAAATAATTAATTATAAATCAAAGTAAAACTAAAAGAAGTAATGCACAAATAATTTCTAAACATAATAGACTAAGATTGGAACAAACCCATTTATTAAGAAAATTCCTATTTTCGGACCAACTCTGAATATAAAAATGTTCTCAATAATCAAAAATATAACTTATGTCTGTAAAACTTTAGCAAAAATAATAGTAGAAAAAAATAAGACAATCAGTAACAATGCAGAAATGTATAATAGATTGTTAGATAAAAAAGAACATTTAGATGATGAAATCATAGAATTAAAGAATGAAATAGAATCTTTTAAACAAAGATTAACAAATATGAAAAATTCCGCAACAGACTTAACCACCCAATAGCTTAGCACTATAAAGGTGAGCCCTCTTAGCATAGATCTTAAAATATTTTTCAAAAAATGAATTGGTATAATGCTCATGATATAATAGATGAAGTACGAGAACTTCTAAAAAGAATGAAAAGTTTAGAATTAAAATACGAAATATTAAATAATCTAGAAGAAATAATTCAGAATTTAAATAAAACTATAGATAATATCGATACCTTCAATCAAATAGAACAGTTAGGAAGCCCTTTACTAGTCAAAAAATTAGAAGAAATAAGGAATCAAATAGAAATAGAGACTGCTGGATTAGTAATTCTAAAAAATAATTTACTTGAGCTAAAATTCATAAAAATAGAACTTTTCCTATGCATTTGCTTGCACCATAATTAACAGTGCATTTGGCCCAAAATGGGCTTCACATATACTTAAATGTATTAATACTTTATGTAAGCATTTATTCATAAATAAATTTTATAGCAAATAGTTTACATGTTGAAAAAACAACTTTAAAGTTGTTATTTACATAAGACTATTTTATTTCGTTGAAATTGTACAATTTTCAGATAGGATCCATACACATATTTAATTGGTATGATAATAGAATACATAATTCTAAATACAATGGGTGGAGTAGATTCTAATTGTATGATAATGTGGGGCTCATTTTGAGGTAACTACACCGTAATTTTGGTGCAGTGAAGCTGCACCTGAATATTTTTCATATATGAACAAAATCCAATGATTGGGAACATGACTTATTTCTTCCAGTGCAACAATCATTTAAATCTGTGTTCAATTGGATCTGTACATTTTGGCCAAAAATCTGTATTATATGGGAACACGATCCTTTAAGTTGGGTGTCTGTAACATATGAAAAGACTATAGATGCATGCTCATGCTGTCCCCTTTTATAGGTACAATATATCAAATTTAGTTGATCACTTCCATGGACGAGGTCTATACCGTTCAATATTCCTGAGGTATGTAATTAGTGGTTTTTGTGGTGCCTCAACATAGAAAACTCTCTTAGATTTTTTCCCCATTCATTTTCTCTATAATTTTTTACACTTTGCAAGTCTATGCAAACTTCTATTATAAAATTTTCCATCTGATTATTTTTGAAATGATATTCAGCATAATGGAAGGGGAAAAATCTTTGGATCAATTTTCTCCCGAATGGATTGCGCAGAACCGAAGTTACAGATATGCCATGTCTCTTCTTCCTCGTATTATCCTTTTACACGGAACTGCAGATTACTCCATACCAGCAGATGCCAGGTGATCTTTTATGTAATATTGCAAAAGAATCTTTTTTTCTTGTGTGATTAAAAAACAGGGGAAAGAAAAAGGGAAAAGGAAAATTTTTAAATGGGTGACATACATGTGGGTCGTTTCAGTGTCCAAAGTGTAGACCATTGGTCTAATGGATTTCACCCATTGAAGCCGTCTAGAAGCTAATATGCCTTTGCAACTGATTAATGCATAATGCATCCTTGCCTTACACATGAATGCAATTTCGCACTGGGAGGTTCATTTGGTGCAATTGTCAGTGGGATCTTCCCTTCAGGCCCTTTCCAGCCAATTCCTACCTGGGCCATTGTATTAATAATTTGGAGGATTAATTCTCAAACTTCAATCCAGAAACTTGGGGTTGATGTCTTCTGAAAATATGAACTTGGGGTTGATTTCTTCTGAAAACACGAGGGACTTCGAGCTTGTAATTTGCGAGCTCATCAGGGTACTAACAAATTTTTATATGAGCAGTAAAAATTTTGCTGATGCTCTTCGGAATGCTGGAGTTGAGGTTGATTTAATTTTGTATGAAGGAAAAACTCATACAGATTTGTTTCTTCAGGTAAAAGATTTGTTGGACATACATGCATTTATCTTTCCTAACTGAAATGTGGTTGCTTATGAAATTCATATTTTCGAGGGCATTTTTCAAATATAACCTCATATTTTACATAGAATTCTAAATATGACCATGCATTTTCAATAATGTCAAATATGACTGCATATTTTGCCATTGTTTGATTTTATTAAATAAATGTGGTCATATTATTGAAAAATGTGACAGTAAATAAGCTGCATTAATAAATATGCTACCTTTTGATATTATTATTGGAAACAAGAATATATTTCAATGGTGCCCAAACCATTGAAGATTTTAGTATTTTAGGTTCATCTTCATGATGAAATCAAGATTCAATCAGTCATATGGTTTAGCATAATTTTTTCTATGATGTTGCCAAAAATCATTTCAATCAGATTCTTGGGTGGGCTTTACTTTCTTAAAAATATATGTAATAATTTGTAAATTTAGAAAAACACACATCCATTCATAAATGCATTAGAATGTAAGAATGCTTTGTAGAATTATTTATCTACATATGAATGATGTTTTAGATAGTTTAGATGTTGAATATACTATTTTAAAGTTGATATATAAATCAAATGATTTTGTCACATTGATTTCACACATTTTCTAGAAGGGGCTCAACACCTCTTTGATTTGGATGAAACTTGGTCTTTTAGTTAAAAAAAAAAAAAATTCTAAATTGATTGGGTGGTTTGGATTTGAAATTTGCTCAAGGTGGGGTCCAAAATGAATATTGAAATCTTCAACGATACCTGCAACTCTTGTAGTATTTCCACCTGAAATTATTTAAAGAGGGGAAAGAGGTAATTTCAAAGAGGGGAAAGAGGGGTGATCGGGTGCGGCCGAATGCATGGCTGCCCCTATGTGTCCGGCAAAAAAATTCATTTTTAATTTTTTTTTATAAACATATAGAGCTAGGTGTATTTAACCTATAAACTAATTTTTACTATTTTTATATGCTTTTAAGTATTTTTTTAATTATTAAACAAAGTGATATTTTCGTAATTTTTTGAGTCAGAAATTACGAAAATGCTACTGTGTTTAAAAATAAAAATATTTAAAAGACATCTAAAAATGGTAAAAATCTATTTATAGGTTAAATACACCTAGCTCTTTGTTTATTAAAAATAATTTTTAAGGGTGTGTTTGGTAATTTGAAAAATTGTCAAATTAAAACTTTTCTATCTAAAACTTTTCATTCTCCATAACTACTCTTTTTTTAATTATTTTTTACACATATTTCTATACAACAATCCTACTTTTCAATCATTTTTACACAACTACCAATACAACTAACCTATTTATTTTAAATTTATTCTCTTTATTCTTCATCATTACCCCTATACTATCACATTATTTTCTACTGATTTGATAACTTTTACATACAAAACTTTTCATCAAAAGTTTTACAACTTCCCAAACACATCCTAAAAAATTTTTAAAAAATAGGTTCCATGTGGCGATCACATCTCTTATTTAAAACCTATCATATCATGGTCCTGTTTGAAAAATGTGTGGTGATATTTAGGGTGATATTGGGAGACGTTCCTATTTTCTGTTCGGTTTGAAGATGGCACTTGGAGCGACCACTGCATTTTTTTATAGTTTACTGTTGAATTATGGAAATTTATGAATCTTAAGAGTATTACAAGGGCACCAGGCAAATAGCGACCTCATTAGATTGTTTGCAAGACATATTCTTTATGAAGTTTTAAGCTGTCAAAATTTTGTGCTAATTGTATAAAGAATTCATTAGTTATTACTTTCCATAATAACAGTAAAAAATGCAGACGCCATCGCATCGGTTTTTTCTAAGACATGAAAAACCTTGGCAGTGTTACACATTTACTCTTCAATAATTAAAAAAATTCAGAAATTCATAAAAAGAAATAGACTACCGACAAAGTAAAATCCTTTGCCAACCAAGCCCAAGATCACTTTCAATCGGGTTTGATGATCAATTAAATTCGGCTTGTCATTTGACACTTGTTCTCCAAGCAAAATCGATGTCTGGTTATCATGTATTCAGTTTGTTGATATAAGCAAATAAGGGATGTAAATTCTTTCTTTCACCCATTTTGTTGAGAGGTTACGAACATGACCTGAGCGGAACCCTTGATTTTTAGATCCACAAGCTGGTTCTTCATATTTTTCTTTCCTTAAAATTTTGTATTACTGCTTTACTTTGTATGTTTTGGTTAAATGAAGGATCCTCTGAGAGGTGGTAAAGATCAGATGCTGCAAGATATAACAGCAGTCATTCATGCCAATGATGAGAAAGCCCTTGCCCAAGATGCCCGGGCACCTCCGATGCGGCGCCTTGTGCCTGAGGTTATGTTGAAACTGGCTCACAAGGTGAGCCCATTTTAGACAAAAATATGGAACTCTGACACTTAGAGCTGTATCCCAGAAACTCTTACCTTGATTTTCTTGTAACCAAAATTTGCAAGTCAAATCTCTACACATTTGTACGCTCTCCTGTAGTTCTCCAGGTCCTCTTTTGAATTATTTTATTATCTGTTCTTTCGACCTCATTTTTCTTACAGAGGTAGACAATACTGCCTGGCTGCATCGCTCGACGAGCGAACTCGTACGTTGTTTCCGCCCAGGATAGCTTTCAAAGCAAATGATCATAAGCGAACTCGATTAGGCTTTTTCCGCCGGGCTGCGATCGTATGCACCTGGGTGTACTACACTTATTTATTTTTATTTTTTTTTGAAATTTCTAGGTGTATTTAACATATGCATCAATTTTTACCATTTTTGGAGACTTTTAAATATTTTTTTTAGATTTTAAAAAATCAGTGACATTTTTAGTAATTTAAAATTACTAAAATGTCATTGATTTTTAAAAATCTAAAAAAAATCTAAAAATCTTCAAAATTATTGAAAATTGATATATATGTTAAATATACTTAAATTAACCGTTTTGTAAAAAAAAATTTGAAAAAAAAAAAATGATTGTATGCATTGAGGCTCAATGCGCCTGGGCGCATACAACTGCAGCCCTTTTCCGCCTAGGATAGCTTTCAAAGCAAGGATCATGATCTGCATGATCGAGATCCTAGTAATAACCAATAAGCAGGTGGTGATTGGGTTTCGCAAAATATCAATTGGGGCAAACCGGTGAATCTTCTATTGTTCTCATAGTACGGCATCAATAAGATGATGATGATGATGATATAGGTGTCAATGGTTAAATGACAAGATTCATATTTTTTTTTTTTTTTTTTTTTTGTTGTTGTTTACCGAACAATTATTTCTGCTTACGCTCTCGTTTGCAGTACCCATAATTGGTATCTTTGAGAAGTAGCGCCCACAGATGGGGTAAAATTTTTTATACTTTTTACTCGAAAGTTCCTTTTTTTTTTTTTTAATGTTCTCTAGTTTTTTTAATCATTGTTTTTTTAAAAACTTTTTCTATCACTTATTCTTTTACATTCCATCGTTCATACATTATTAAATATATACTATCAATCAAGTTATTTTTGTTTGTTCGCATCTAAATCATCGTTAATGTATTTGATATCCTAATCACCAAGAAGTTATTTTTTATCATTATTTTTATTTTATACAATGTTCACTTTGTTTCTAACTGTTATCCATTGTCATATCATGTCATCCACTTATCTGTGTTATTTTTTTCTTTTTTCCTTGTTAGGATATCCTTTATTTCTAATGAAAATCCATGCCACTTAGATTGTGTTGCATAAGTTTTTCTTAATGGAAAGCTTATTAAAAATCCATAATACGGTGGGCTACCTTGATATGCGACATGCCTGGTTGCCTACTACTGGATTTCCCATGAGCTCGAAAGAAGCACGGAAAGCAATGCTTTTTTCTCCCTTATGATGCTTTCTTTCAGGTTAAGGGTAGGTTTGGCAACGGTTAAAAAATATAAGTTAAAACTTTTCAATCTCTATAATTATCATATTTTTTAATTATTTTTTCGAATTTTCCTATACAAATACCATACTTTCAATAATTTCTACGTAACTATTCACACAACTAACCTGTCTATTTAACTTTATCATCTTTACTATTATTCATCGTTACCCCTATCATATCACATCATTTGACAACTTTTACTCTTTAAAATTTTTCATCAAAAATTTTATCCATTCCCAGACACACCCTAAATAAACGACACAAATGGTTCTACCTTTAAACAATAAACAAATGATTACTGTTTGTTTCCCTCCTTTCAATATCGGGCTAATGTGTTATTTACAGCGATTCATGTAAAAGGAATGAATGAGATATGAAGATAAAGGCAGCGAAGTGGGCCACAGGAGTTTGCTTGCAAAGAAAGCGTCAATACCATTTTATGTACGTCTTCTTTCGCTGCTTCCCAGATCAGTACCATAGTCGGTAGCTACTTAAGGGTAGGACGTATCCTCTCAGTCATTTCTCTAGGCAATTCCCAGATTGGACCGTGCAACACGCTGAATGCGTGACAAGTGGGCAGATAGGGTCACGTAGGAAGGAAGAACGGGGCAGGGATTGGACCGCGGATTTCTAGTCCCAGCGCTATGGAAAGAGTTGTCAGTCATAGTTGGAACCCAAGGAATGTTGCGAAGCCTGAAGTGGGGACGACAAGGAACCAACAGGCAACAGTTAGCTGCTCGAGACTGTCTCGTGTTGCGGATTGAGGGGCTTCCATTTCAACGGTGAAGAAGAATGGAGAGATGTTATGATGGGAGAGGCGGCACATACGTACAAGCACGTGAGTTTGTTACAAAGGTGGTTTTACTCTTGCAGGGCACGTTCCGTGTAAGGGAGTCGTATACATACAAGATGATGGTTTTACTCTTGCTTAGCACGTTCCGTGTAAGGGAGTAGCATACATAAAAGATGACTCGCTTGTACTGTCAGTTGTTTTTGTTTCTGTTTCTTGTAACCAAGAGTTTACTGGAGATGTTCCCTCCCTAAAGCGGAACCCTGTTTGACAATCGATCAGCGGGAATAAAGTTGGTTTGGATCTGTCTATGGCAGGTTCATATCAAGAAACCTGGTTCCATCTTTGATCAGAAATGATCAAGGCCTGTGCTCATGGGAGATCCCATGTGCATGCAATCAACACTACGCAGCTGGTCCATGTCCTTAACACATATTCTTATTTTATAAATTCTTTCTAAACGAGCAGCATTACATGGAAGCCATAAAGACAAACACACGTAAAATCCTCCCAAAAAGCAAAAAGGTGAAGAAAAAAGAAAATCATGCTATCACATAAGAGCAGCGGCATCCCCGGAAATACTGTTAGTTTTTACCAGCTGGCTTTGCGCTTTTGGCCTGTTGGAAGGCAGAGATCTATCAGTTAATTAATTCTATTTCTACCTACGTGAAGGTAAAAGCAAAAAAGGATAAATTTTCGATATGTGAAAAAAAATTGAATGTTATGCGACTTATATAAGCGTATGCTCAGACGCATGTGATTACCTTCCTCTCCTTCTTGGGCGCAGCTGCCTTAGGCTCGGCCTTCTTGGGTGCCGCCTTCTGGGTAGGTGCCTTTACTCCACCCTCGGCCTTTCCAGGCTCTTTCTTGGCCTGAGGGGGCACCTGGGTCCCAACAGGCTTTTCTACTTTCGTTGAAGCCATAGTTTCTGGACGAGAGAAGGATTGATACTTGGCTGTTTGCTTGCTTGAGAAATTGCAAATGAAAACCTCTCAACCACTCGTATTTATAGCCCCGGATGGAATTAGAATCAGAGCTCATAGATGAAAAGCTGATTCGATTGAGGGACCACGTGGCTCGTATGGGCTTGGAATATAATGACGATTGCAGGGAACTTAGAACATTGGAATTGGATACTGTTAGATTTATACGAGACGGGATGTGTTTTAGTATGTTTGGTTACAACATATATCAACATCGGGGGGTTGGGGGTGATGATCAAGTCACCACAAAGGTACTAACTTGCATAGATGAGTTACCTTGAATTTCACAAATCAACATGCCTTCAATTGGCAGTGAATTGGGTCATTTTACACTTGAGATGAGAACTAGAATTTAACCCAATTTAGTTTTAAATAAGTCTAAAATGGATTGAGACATTGGACTATTGAACCCAACTTTAAATTATATTTAAGCAATATTGGCACAAATATAAATAATATTTTAACTAAAAAATTGAATATATATATATATATATATATACACACACATTGTGGGAAAATTTATTTTTGGCGACCATTATTAATAAGAGATATAGGTACTTTTAACTATAGACAATTAACTATTTGGTTGCCTATATTCACCATTCACGATGTATATAGCATGTAATGCGAATAGCCAGCAAGGAAATACTTGTTGGCCAAATAAATTTAGTCATCAAAGCACCTATGTCATGAAACAAATGCAACCAAAATTTTCTGCTTGTTGCTTCCGCACATATATACACCATCAGACATATGCAATTAACGAAAGTTTTATTAGCAAACAAGGATTAGCTTCACGCAATTACTAAACTATAGTCGCCGAAAATCCAACGTCTTGAAAATATGGAACTGATGTCGGAATGACTTCAACCGGAGTCGCAACCGTATTAATAACACCCCTGCTTATTATAATATGAAATTATTTTTTTGATATTTACAAGATCATACAGGAATTGTTCCAATATTTGCAACAATCTAGCTGATGTTTAGCTTAATTAAAGGTTACGCCCTACTTCCATCCAAAAAAAAAAAAAAAAAAACTACCCAGGAGAATGTTGTTGGGGGAGTCGAGCCTCTCTCCTTTATGCTTTTATTGGCTGGAGGCGTTAGAGAGCAGAAGCTATTCTTTTGCCTTTCGGTACAGTGGTTAGGATTCAAACTCACGAAAGTGACTATTCGCTAGGAAATAAGTCTCTAGAAAAACGACTTATCATTCCATCTACCTTGCGAAGCTGAAATTGCCCTCTCAAATTGGTAAACTGATCTGGTGCTTTTGATTTTAAAGTTGATGTGACTTGTTTAACGGTGATGCTTTTTTTTTTTTTTTTTCTTGGTGGACGTCTCATTTAATTAATTTTCACTCCTAACTTTTGTTCCTCCACTCCAAATAGAAACAGAAATCCCATGCCTAATTCCTTTTCTCTCGTTACTTTTCAAATCTATAGCAGAATAGGGTCTACGTACTGCATTATTGGTGAAACTATTAAAAATAAATTATTATTATTTTTTTAAAGAAAAACTAGGAAGCAATTATTGGTGAATGGCAGAATTTCTAAATTGTTCCCTTGCGACAAGATCGAATCCTACTTTTATATATCAAGTAATTATTTGATGCTGGGAACAACTTTACATGAGGCATTCCACTTATCTGTACATCACTCAATTCTCCACCTTGCTTTTAGGCATCTGAAGAATAGTGAAACATCTATTAATGAATGACATGCTTAGGGTGCTGCCAACTGCAAATGAAGCTTATATTCATCATAAAATTAAAACATCATTAGTCATATAACTTAATATAATTCGTTTCACTATGGTTATAAAAATCATTCAAAACAAGTTCTTGAATACGCTGCATTTGCTTGGAAAGATATGTATTTATATGTAAAATATAAAAATACTTATATTTATTCATTAATGTTTTAAAATATAATAATGATTTATACAATCATTTACCCAAGAGGAGTAATGTTTGTTTAGATATTGAAAAACAACTTCAAAATTAATATTTAAAGAGCTATAATTATACACGATGTATATATGCTCTACATACAATATTTATTTTTTTATTTTTTGATTTTTTCTTTATAAACAAATTTTTGTAAGTGTATTTAATCTACACATCAAGTTTTACTATTTTATAATATTTTTACATATTTATTTTTAATTTTTAAAAACTAAATTTTTAAGGGGTTAAATTCACTGAAATACACTTGAAATTGATCATTTTTAAAAATAAAAAATAAATATTTAAATTATTGGAAAATGAAAAATTTTAGTATATGGGTTAAATACATTTTTTAAAACATATTCATGAAAAAATTGAAAGAAATAACAAATAAAAAATGAATATTGGATATAAGCCAATATTTAGTGAAACTTAATGTACTATTAAAGCAAGTAATTCTAGGGGTGCTTTGTATATATGTGACATAAAAAAAGTAATTCTAAATTTAATGTATGGATTAAAATTAAAATTTATGATTAATGTGAAGTCTATTTATAACCAGCAATATCCAAGCTGGGGTGAAGTCAAGCCCCACCTTCTCGTACACATATACAGGGTAATATGCTAAATCATTACCCATGAACCGGCGGCCGAAATTATTTTCAATTTTTTTTTCTGTAAAGAAAGATTTACAGTTTCTATCTAGATTTTTCTTCATATGAAATTTGATAAAATTTTGAATTTGTTTAATATTTTATTTTAATTCTTGGAAGTAACAAAATGGAACATGAGACGTTTATGATAATGACATTTAAATCGTTACCCGTATATAATTTTACATGAGACGTTTTTCCCATGCATGAATAGCTCTTATAGAGAGGGATGCCCCATCGTTTTTTTTTTTTTTTAAAAAAAATTATGTCACCCGTGTTAGATCACCAGTAACTTGGACCGTATATTCTAGAAGTGGGTAATGATGCCACTATTTCTATCTAATATTTAAACTTTCAACCTTCCATTTAACTACTTTTTATACTTCCATTTATACTACTCTTTATACGCCCATATTAGACGCTTGGGTATCTAACCGGTGTCAAATGCGTTTTGAATCAATGTTATTTCTTCTCTCGAATTTGTCATTAAGTGCACTGTACTGTTTAGGAAAGATGTCGATTATGCAGGGAACAAAAATAGATATAAAAAATTAAAGAAATTAAGGAAAGTGGTGTCAAATCACATGAAATTGAGGAAAATTTGAAAATTCTTGATACGAAATTCCTCTATCCATATTCCATACACGAATTCGGCTACTTACTTTGAAAGACTACTTTCTGAATTAACTTGTCTTCAGCATTTCACATAACAAGTTCATGGATGTACACAATTTTCAGATTTCCAGACCTTCCCCCCCTCCCCGAAAAAAAAAAAAAAAACATGATAACAACTAATTAAACAGCCACCTAAAAAAACCTTTAGCATCCCTCCTAAAACGAAAACATTCGAACCCAAAATCTATTATATGAAATACGACATTGGCCACCCAATGCGCTGTTAATAAGGCCAATGGCATGCCTCAAATCTCCTACCACGAAAAACAATGAGCTCAAGTCAATCCCAACAAAATCAATACGAATTAATTAAGAACATATGGACCCGATTAAGGATGTCATGATCTTATTTTACATCCTTCGATCCGGCATCTGATCAACGAGGTGGGGTTCTCCTCAAGGCCATATAAGCTACAAGCCTGTAGCCCACCAACATGAAGGCCAAGGCAATCAAATTGTAGCCCTTGTTATCAGCTCCCAAACGCTTGATGGCTGGGAAGTCCAGAACCCTACAAGTACTGGAAGTACTGCCTGCTGCTTGCTCACCGCACACATAGAAGTCAGCGTCCGTGTACTGCACCCCAATCAGAAGCTTGTAGCAGTAGTAACTAAAGGAGATGTACTTCAACCACGAGATGAACGGTGGGATGTGCTGCACGTAGTATCCCCCGGCGAGTAGGAACGTGAGCATGATCACGGACGCCAGCGTCGTGGCTTGCTTGACGTTCATCAAGATGGCCCCCAGAGCGAGGCCAAGGCCTTGCGAGACGAGCACGTTGTAGAGGATGACGAGGAGAGTGAGGAGGAAGTTATAAGGCGATGGCCTGAGGCCGCCCATCCAATACGTGATTACAATGAAGAAAGTGGGGAGGATGAGCTCCATCGGAAGGTCGCCGGCCATGAGAGCAAAGAAGTAGGACGACAGGCGGTACATGCCGGAGGATCGCTCCTTGATGAGCATTGATCGCTCTTGGGGGAAGGTGAAGATGGCATTGAAGAGAGGGAAGAAGCCCCAGAAAATGGAGAAGAAGAAAAGGAGGCCCACCTGCACAAATTAATTAAATATGATAAGATCTTCTGGCTAGCCATATTGCTGCTAAAGCTTTTATTTATTTATTTCTATATACCTGATCTTGGATGTGGGAGGGATCCGAATGCCACCATAAAAGGCCCGATAGAATGGAAACCGACATGACCTGAAAAATCCTCAGCCCCGAGAAGGATTCATGCTTTCTCTCTTTCAGGCCCCTGATCAGCAGCACCTTGAACTGCTCCCACCAGCTTGTTGTCCATCGATCATCTGAACCTACCATCAACCATCCCGTTCAATCCTAAATCCGAACCGTTCACATTGTGGAGATGGTTCATTTTTCTATTGGGTCAACATAGATAGTTGGATCCAATTTAATTGGCCAGAAAAGAAAACATTTCATAAATATCTTCAAGCGTTATCGTTAAAAAAAATTATTTATTTTATCCTTATTCGTTGTATAACTTGAGTTATAATATGTAATATTAATTTACGTTCTCTCTCTCCCTCTTACGTGTTCATCCGTCAATAAAAAGAAATGTAACAAACGGCCGGTGTTCATGTGCTTCTGCCCACCAGTAAAATCATTGGTTCACGTGCAGCTGCTAAAAGCCGGCGTTTTGGTGGACCAACTTCCCAAAGCACAGACAAATGCGGCACCCATATTTATCAATAGTTTGGTGATATGGATTATGTAGGGGTCAAAAGTTTTTTTTTTTTTTAATAATTAAAAAACGAAAAACAAGCTGGGCTTACTTCGGCAAGCTGGCTTTCCTTCCACGGGTGAGTTTTGACCCGCAGAATTCCGGCGTATCTCAGCCTTCAATCCTTCATGAAGGATTTTCTTGTAAGATGATATCAACGCCTGCTTCGTCGAATTCTGATCATCGGATTCGGGTCTAGAATGGCATTCCACTTGATCTCCTTGCTTCATGTCCGTAGTCACACCTGATCATCACTCAAATTTCATCAGCAGTCCAAACTCCAAAGCATATATAGAAAATGAAGGAATACCAAAAGATTGTGAAAATATATTACACATCATTCATGCTAAGATATTGTTTGGATATTTATTTCTTAAATCTACGGTAGTGATCGACCAAAGATTTAATTACGACCGTGAAATTGCAGGAATTTTGGTAAACCCTCGCGCACGGTAATTTTCCATCCGCTGCTGAATAAAGAGGCGTTCGGAGATGACGCTCACGAGGAGCTTGAGTACGAGACGCATCAGCAGACCAGTGGACGGCAAAAACAGACCGGATGCTCTGATTCCCATTAACTAACTTTTACAGTTGAAAAGTGGACCGTTAAAGATTTTTGATTTAATATTCAAGAACGCTGGTTGCGGAAGAAATTTACGACAACCCAATCCTTTTTCATTTTCATTTGAAAAAACACTGATGAGCGATGGTGGGCACATTGTTTATATGAAAGTCTTTACTCAAATTTTTGGAGTTTGTATGAAAAAAAAAGTTAAGTTTATGGGAAGAAACTCATATAATATAATAAAAATAACGATAAAAATTAAATAGAATAAATTTAAAATAGATAAATTAGTTTAGAAGTAGTTTTGTATAAATTTTGAAGAGTAAAGGAATTGTATAATAAAATATGAAAAAATAATTTAAAAAAACTATACAGAATGTAAAATTTTTTTATAACTAGCCAAACATGGCCTTCAAATCTTTGTAAGCACAAAAGAGTATGGTTAAAAAATGAGCGAACAAAGAAAAGGAGCATTTTCGTTACCGTTGGCGAGGTCCAGTAGAAAATCGGCCGGATTAACGGCCGGACCAGGCGCGTACCCAATAGACCCGAAATACTCCACTGCCCGGCATGCACTCCCGCTGTATATCGGCTGTCCGTCCGATAACACCACAACCTTGTCGAACATCCGGTACAACCGGCTGGACGGCTGGTGGATCGTGGTCACGATGGTCCGCCCTCCTCTCGCCAGCCCTTGAAGCGTCGCCACGATCCGCTGCGCCGTCGTCGAGTCCAACCCCGACGTAGGTTCGTCTAGCAGCAGAAGGCTGGGGTTCACCAGCATCTCATGCCCGATGCTGACCCGCTTGCGCTCGCCTCCCGACACGCCGCGGATAAGCGGCCCCCCCACGATTGTGTTGCGGCATCGGGCCAGACCCAGCTCGATAATGACCGAGTCGGTCCGGTCTAGCTTGTCTTGTTTGGTGAGCGTGCCCGGCAGCCGCAACATGGCGGCGTAGGCCAGCGTCTCCAGCACGGTCAGGTGCGGGTAGAGAATGTCGTCCTGGGTGACGAACCCCGTCCGACGCTTCATGGAGCTGGAGAAGGGCTGGCCATTGTACGTGATGCTGCCCGAGAATTTGCCAGGGAGGCGGCCCGCGAGGGCGGTCAGAAGGGTGGTTTTGCCGCTGCCCGACGGGCCCAGCATGGCCAGGAGCTCCCCTGGGCGAACGATGCCTGTCACGCTGCTGAGGATGGTGCGATCGGGCTTGGGCTCGGACGAAGTACAGCAATGACCATCGGAGGTACGTGCGGGTACGCTGTATGCGACGTCTTCAAACTGCACGCATTTTTGTACCACGGCTAAATATGAAATGAATAGCACAGATCAAGAGCAGAGCATAGAAAAATAGCTTGATTTTATTATATTAGTTACCTTGAGCGTGACGGGGTGCAAGGATTTCCAAAGGATGGGACGCCCGGAAGGGGCCGTTTGCTCCTGCTCCGCTGTCCACGCGTCCACTGGCCGGCTAGCATTGCTGGTGGAGCTGCCGAACTGGAAGCCGGGAGGCCCGGCATGGACGGAGAAGTTCTCGGACCGGCTCACAGCGACGACGCGACCTGAAATCTCCACCTCTTGTTGTGGGGGCATCATCTTCAGTTCGCGGACGAAGAAGCAGTAGAATGTTTTTGCTTAGGAATGAAGAGAGAGAAATTGAAGGGAAGTTGCTAGAGAGAGCTTAAATACTAGGTGGGGAGGATCTCACATGACCGAAAGGGAAAGGAGTCATGGGTTTTTTGTTTAAGAAGCCACGAGAGTCGAGAAGAGCAGAGAAGAGGCCACGTGCTTTTCCACTTCCAGTATCGATCATTTCGAACGCAATCCCAGCTGCTGTGAGGGCAATGGGCACTCAATATATAATACTCTGGCAATGGGCCACTGCCACAGCGGTTCATGTTCAAATGTACGATATTTCTTGTGACGCGCGTAAGCGAATAGCAAATACTTGGATCCGCATGTATAGATCTCGTAAAACAAATATGGTCTTCAGTTTATATTTGAGCCTTTTACGAGCCGTTCCACACCTTTTTTTTTCCCCCTTCTCCTGAGACATGATCAGATCGTGCTGCGCCCTTTTGGTTGCGGACCATTACTTGGCGCCCATGAAATATCCTTGTGGAAGCTAGCTTTTTTCCCATTCCAAGTACCTGCCCACAGGTGGAGTGTATGCATGCACACGTGTGAAATCCATGAACTTCAAGAAATTTCCATCCTAAATTTGGAATCCAAATTAATTAGACATCTCATCCGCTATCGGCCCATAAATTTCTGACGACAAGTGTATGAAACGGTAATACACCATTAGGCTGCCAATTAGCGTGGATTATTCAGCCAGCTTTTTGCAACATCTATTGAGTGACTTTGGATTATATCCATGAGGAGTCTTTTGTGAGCTGCGGAGCATCACCACCCAAAATCGATTTCTTGATATCTATGAGCATCGAATGATGGATGACCGAAATTGAATGGTGTCTGTCCTTTGATTTCGACCCATCCGTTCTTCGATTTTAACCATTCAACTGGTTAGGAAATTTTTTAACCATACCAATAAGAAGATAGATTTAAAATATAAGATACGCTCTACTTCAGAAATATTAAGAATCTTTTTTTTTAAAAAAGTATGAAATTAGCGAATACTATGAGAATAAGGAAAATTAATACAATTTGTCTCTAAGAGAGTGAGGTTTGGTTTGATTTCGCTTCCTGGGGCTAGCGTTTGCTTCCAAAAAATTACATACACACTTGGAAGAGAAGTGAGATTTCAAACACACACATTTGTCCTCTTGTTTACTGCAAAAATCTAGAAGAAAGAAGTAATATCCCAATGCTTAGCCAAGCGAGAATTTGAATTTACTGTGGTGACTTAAATAAAAAGTAGTTGTAAATAATTTTAAGAAAATATGGCCTCCTAGACTTTAATCAAAATAATTTTAAATATCATGACAAAATAAATAATTTTAAATTAAATTAAATTTAATAATCAAAAGAGGCTAAAATGGAACAACAATACTAAAGATTTCAGTGGCATCAGCAACACCAAAGTCCTTGTCAGTCATAAATATGTACAATTTAATCATTGAAAAAAATCTATTGAAACTTTTATTTGACAGATTTATTTCAAAGTTTAATTATTAGATATTCACTTTCAATTCATGGTTTAGATTTATAATACAAAAGTTCTCCTGTAATATGATTTTTTGCATAATAGAAGCAGACATGTGGATTAGTAATATTTATAATTTAAATTTTCTTTAAAATATTTTAAATTAGAAAAGTAAGATTGATTTTACCTCAAATCAGGGCATTCATAGAGAACACGTGTCACTTCTCTTTACAGTCTGTATACGCTAATATTTAAAAACTTAGCTATAGCTGTAAAAAGGTTAAGTACCAATAGATGCATACACATATCTTCGAAGGCCACGACTCACGAGGGGATCTCCGATCGTCCATGTACTGGAAGTGGAGTGCATGGGATCCGGTTCTTGGTTCAGCTATCTACTACAGTCCTACTCCTTCTCTCACTTTTACTTTGGCAGGCATTTTGCTTTAATTTCGTGCCTTTAACACGTGTCGGGGGTCCATTCCAGAGATGATAGTGGTCTGAGATTTGTGTCCTTCTCCCCCGCTTCAAAGGAGGTGGCTTGACGCAAGCTAGTTAGCTTGCGTGGTGGTGTCAGCGTCCAGAAAAAGTCGTTAGTGTCTCTCTGTAAATCACCACCACATGCGTCTATTATTCCATGTATGGACTATGGAGTCATCCACGTTGGATGGGAGCAGACATGCAGCAAATGTTCTCAAGACATTTGGAGACCACTTTTAAAATCAAAAGCGGGTAACACTGGCATTTTGCATATCCACCTGTTGACAAAATATGTTGATTATGTAATATCATGCAAGTTGGTATAATTATGTAAATTGTATAAACTCTTTACATATATATATATAGTGGATAATGGCAACCCTAAAAGATAAGAAAGTAAAAAGGTTGCCGTCGTGGAGTAGGAGAGTTCCGAACCACGTAAATCTATGTGTGTTTGAACAGTAATTTCAACATGGTATCAGAGCCAGGTTACGTTCGGATCACCCAATGAGAAAATAGATCTCAGGCAGCAGGCGTTCGGATCTTCTGATTCTTCTCCAGATTGATCTCCGACAGCAGGCGGTCGGATCACCCAAAAGCTGCCATCGCCATCCGTTTCCGGCAGCTCCACAGCAGATCGCCGGAACCGTTGCAGCCTGTGTTCTCCGGCAGCGTTTGCCGTCTAGCAGATTGCCGCACGCTTCTGTTTCCAACAGCAATCCAGCCGCCCCGGCCGCGGCTCCTTCTCCGGCAACGGCAGCGACAGAAGCAGCTGCACAAACGCTGCCCGCACGATCTGCGCTGCCCGCACGATCTGCCACTGCCGTTCGGCACGGCTGCTTCATCTGCTGCCGTCCGCTGTCTTCTCCGGATCGATCCCCGGCACACCGCCGTTCGGCACGGCTGCTTCATCTGCCGCCGTCCGCTGTCTTCTCCGGATCGATCCCCGGCACCGAGTCCAGCCGCAGACAGCATTCTTCCAGCAGCAGGCATCCAGCGACTGGACCGGACGCAACGAGCCCCAGCGAACAGCTGGACGTCTTTGGGCATGATGGTGACCCTCTTGGCATGGATGGCGCAGAGGTTGGTGTCCTCGAAGAGCCCCACCAGATAGGCCTCCGCCGCCTCCTGCAGCGCCGCCACGGCGCTGCTCTGGAACCTCAGATCCGTCTTGAAGTCCTGCGTTCGCCGATCTTCCCACTTCCCACTTGCACCTGAAATTCGATCCCCCCTTTCAAACCACGAGCAACAAAGAACCAAAACGTCAGCGTCCAGGTTCAGCTCCGAAACTAGAGGGATCGAAAATTCGAAATCAAGCTCGAATGTCGAAGTTGGGAATCTGAGTAGAAGGAAGAAGAATCGAGAGGCGCTTTCTAACAGACCGAAGGTGCTTTCATGCTTGAACGAACTGCCTTGTCATCTCTCTCACTCTCATCGTCTCGGCTTCCGCTGCTGATTTTGAGCAGAGCAGGAGCGGAACAGATCTGACTTTTTAGATCTAGTTTCTTGAGCAGAGCAAACTCTCATCAGCCAGGTATTTCTGGTCTTCATGGCTTCTTCTTTGGGCAATAATGATACCAACATAAAGTTAACCACCAATTTGCTAAATGGAAACAATTATCTGTCATGGGCAAGAGCAGTTACTGTGGCTCTGAGTGGAAAATCCAAACTCGGATATATTAACGGTAAAATTTCTACTCCAAAGCCCGAAGACCTTAATTTTGAAGAATGGTTAACTATGGATAACTTAGTCATGACATGGCTATTTAATTCAATGGAACCACAAATATATGAGATTTTTGCTTATTCGGAAAATGCAAAAATTTTGTGGGATTCTCTCAAAGAAGTGTATGGTCAAGAGAACAATGCTTCTAGGATTTTTGAATTGCAACAAGAAATTGCTCGTGCAGAACAAAATTTAGATCAATCGTTTGTTGACTACTTAGGTTTTTTGAAAAAGCGTTGGGATGAACTAAGACAATATCGTTCTCCAGTTGACACCATAGAAAATTTTTTAAAAAGAGAAGAGCAAGACCGAATTTTTCAGTTACTGGCCGGCCTAAAACCAGATTATGAAGATCTTAAGAGACAGATATTAATGAGTCCTTCACTTCCTTCATTCTCCAATGTTTGTGCCATTATCCAACAAGAAGAAACACGAAGACGGGCAATGAAATCAGATAATAAAATAGGAACTGAAAGTCATGCTCTTGCTATTAAATCCAACCTGAAAGGAACAACCACATTTCGAGGCAGAGGACGAGGCAGAGGCCATCGCCCATATTGTGATCATTGTAACAAAGCCGGACATAGTAAAGATCGTTGCTGGGTCTTATATCCCTATTTAAGAATCTCTAAAGGAAAGGAGTCTGATAACCAAATAGCAGCCCAAGTCAGTGCAAGTGTTCCTTCTTCTCAATCTGCAATAGAAAGTCTAGCAAAGCAACTTCAACTTCTTATTCAGCAAAACACTTCCCAAGGCTCTTCCACATCATTTGCTCAGCCTTCTGGTATGGCTTTATTCTCTTCTTCTCATGAAAATGGTTGGGTAATAGATTCTGGTGCAACTGATCATATGAGTGGCAATGTCCATTGTCTATCTAAACTTCACTCTAAAGTAGCAATACCTTCAGTCACAGTTGCCAATGGACAAATAGTTCCAATTCAAGGAGTTGGACAAACTCAATTGCTCTCCAACACCTCTGAAGTTTTATATGTTCCATCGTTAACCACTAATTTATTGTCTGTCAGCAAGATTACTAATGATTTGAATTGCAATGTGGTTTTTTCTCCAAACTCGGTGATTTTTCAGGACAGGGCCACGGGGATGAAGATTGGTGAAGGAAAAATCAATCAGGGTCTCTATGTCTTAGATACGTCACAAAAGGCTTTTATTGGGGAGAAAGACACAGCTTCTTCTTTACTATGACATCGAAGATTAGGACATCCTTCTAATCCAATACTGCACTTTTTTAATTCTTCCATGTCAGTTGCTGAATGTGAAGCTTGTCATTTTTCTAAACAGCATAGACTGTCTTTTCCAAGACATTCTAGTTTCTCACATAAACCTTTTGATTTAGTTCATTCAGATGTTTGGGGACCTGCCCCAATAGATTCTCGTGAGGGTTACAAATATTTTGTTACATTCATTGATGACATGTCTCGTTCCACTTGGATCTATTTGCTAAAAGCCAAAACTGATGTCCTGCAAGTTTTTCAGAAGTTCCATAATATGATTATCACTCAATTTGGTGCTGCATTAAAAATACTGAGAACTGATAATGGTACTGAATATGTCAATCATTCTTTTTCGTCTTACCTCACATCTCATGACATTATTCATCAAACTTCCTGTGTAGGGACTCCTCAACAGAATGGGATTGCTGAACGGAAAAATAGACACATCCTAGAAACAACTAGAGCCTTGCTATTTCAAATGCATGTTCCAAAACAATACTGATCTGATGCTGTTCTTACCAGTTGTTATCTTATCAATCGTCTACCAAGCCGCTTGTTAAAATTCCAAACTCCTCTAGAAATTTTACGAGGAAGAAAACCTGATATTAGTCATCTCCGTGTCTTTGGTTGTCTCTGCTATGTGCATGTTCAAAATCATAGTAAATTTGCTTCCCGTGCTCATCGATGTGTCTTTCTTGGTTATTCCTCTACTCAAAAAGGATACAAATGTTATGTTCCTGATCTACACAGGCTGTTTATTTCCCGAGATGTTTCCTTTGTTGAAAATCAACCTTTCTTTTCAACTCAGGTTCAAAGTCAGGGGGAGTATATTCACAATGACTTTGCACCTAGGCCATTACCATTATCCTCAACTACTAATGAAGAGTCAGCCATGAGAGAAGATGAAATTTCTATTTCTCCTCCTCCTGAAGACCCCGTGGCCCTTCATGAAGACCTTGTGGCTCCTTCTCATGAAGACCTTGTGGCTCCTTCTCATGAAGACCTTGTGGCTCCTTCTCGTAGATCTTCACGAGTTCCAAGACCTTCTTCTAGACTACAAGATTTCTATACTTATCATGCAGCAGTTTTTCCTATTCAGGATTATATAGGCTATGATAAAATTTCCATGGAGCATTCTGTTTTTTTAACCAGTATCGATTCTCATAATGAGCCTACAAATTTTCATGAAGCCATTAGCCTGCCACGGTGGAAAATTGCTATGGAAGACGAACTCAAAGCTCTTGATAAAAATCAAACATGGGATATTGTCCAACTACCAAAAGGAAAAAGACCAGTAGGGTGCAAATGGGTATATAGAATTAAATACAAGGAAGACGGATCTATAGAAAGATATAAGGCCAGACTCGTTGCAAAAGGATTTACTCAAACCTATGGTATTGACTATAAAGATACATTTGCACCTGTTATTAAGATGAACACGGTCAGAATTTTAATGTCTGTAGCTGTTAATTTTGGATGGTCATTGTTCCAGATGGATGTCAAAAATGCTTTTTTGCAGGGGGATCTAGAAGAAGAAGTATATATGAGACTTCCGCCTGGACACATGTTAGAAGAACAAAAGCATTTGGTATGTAAATTGAATAAAGCGATCTATGACTTGAAACAGTCTCCCAGAGCATGGTATAGTAAACTCAGTACTGCACTTATTAGGTTTGGCTTTGTCAAATGTACCTCAGATTCCTCAATGTTTGTCAAAAGGAATAATCTCAAAATGGTGGTTGTCTTGATTTATGTTGATGATATAATCATCACTGGAAATGACAACGTTGGAATTTCAGATCTCAAAAAGTATTTCAGCAAAACATTTGACATGAAGGATCTCGGTAAGTTGAAATATTTTCTAGGAATGGAAATTGCTTACTCTAAGAAAGGATTATTTTTGTGTCAAAGAAAATACACTCTAGATCTGTTAAAGGAAACTGGAAAACTGGGAGCAAAACCAGTTGATACTCCAATGGATTATACAGCCAAATTTATTAAAACAAGTGAGTCACTAGAGAATCCTGGAAGGTTTCAAAGGCTTGTGGGAAAATTAATATATCTTACTGTCACAAGGCCCGATATTTCTTATGCTGTGAGCTTTATTAGTCAGTTTATGCATTCCCCTACTATTGAGCATATGAAAATGGCAGATCACATTCTCAGATATTTGAAATCTTGTCCAGGTAAAGGAATATGGATGAAACCTCATGGCCATATTAGTGCTTCTCTTCATATGGAAATCCTTGGATATACAGATGCAGATTGGGCAGGAAATCCAGAAGATAGAAAATCAACAACAGGATACTGTACTTTTGTTGGTGGAAATCTTGTAACATGGAAAAGTAAAAAACAAAACGTTGTGGCAAGATCAAGTGCTGAAGCAGAATATAGGGCTATGGCTTCTACTGCAAGTGAACTGATTTGGTTGAAATCTGTTTTACAGGAACTAGGCTTCCATATTCAAAAGCCAATGAAATTGTTTTGCGATAATCAAGCAGCTATTCACATAGCGTCAAATCCAGTTTTTCATGAAAGAACTAAACATATTGAAGTCGATTGTCATTATGTTCGAGACAAAGTTCAAGCGAAGATTATTGAAACTCCATATATTAGAAGCCATGATCAACTTGCGGACATATTCACAAAAGCATTGCCAAGAAGACATTTCGAGGAAATACTGGAAAAAATGAATTTCACAAATATTTATTCACCAACTTGAGGAGGAGTGTTGACAAAATATGTTGATTATGTAATATCATGCAAGTTGGTATAATTATGTAAATTGTATAAACTCTTTACATATATATATAGTGGATAATGGCAACCCTAAAAGATAAGAAAGTAAAAAGGTTGCCGTCGTGGAGTAGGAGAGTTCCGAACCACGTAAATCTATGTGTGTTTGAACAGTAATTTCAACACCACCTCTCTCTCATCTAACCAATACATAATTGTATCGGCAGCTAAATCAAGTCTGAGCCATTGGGCACCTCTATCTATTCATTTTCCCCCTTCAAAACTCCCCTCTTTGCTCATTGTATTGTAGCGCAATTTTAGGATTCTGCTGCCAACGGTCCAACACTAAAGACTACAAAGCCTAGAGGAAATGACTAAGCTATACGATTGCGGAAACTCATACCCAATCACAAATATATGGTTGGCACTGCTATCCATGCAGTCGTGTTTAGGAAAACCCAATTGCCTATTTTTAGGCCAATCGTGGTTCAATCCCACAGTCTTAAGATGCTAGAATTTTATTTTTCCATAATCATATAAGATCATATTTGAGAACTATTGAGAGTATGTTTGAAAAGTGATAAAAAAAATTTTGAAGAGTGATAAAATTTTTAAATGAAAAGTTTTTGAATTGGAAGAAAATGATATAATATGATAAGAGTAATGATGAAGAATAAAAAAAATTAAGTTAAAATAGATAGGTTAGTTGTGTAGAAATAATTAAAAAGTAGAATAACTGTATAGGAAAATGCGAAGAAATAATTAAAAAATATATTAGTTTTGAATAATGAAAAATTTTAAATTGAAAAGTTTTAGCTTGACATTTCTTTGTTATTGCCAAATGCACTCTAAAAAGAAAGTTTTCCATCCAAATTTTTTTCCCTTCTAATTTGTATTCTGTTTTTTAATATTTTTCCACATTTCTAAAAAAAACAAACATACCCGCCCCTAATATATAACCATACCAAGAGTTAATTACCACCACATGAAATGGTGAGACTGGGCCGGTTCATTATGTGTAACCCTAATCTAATATGTATAAGTATGGAGACATTTTTATCTGGGTGAAGTAATTAGAAAATAGCTTAATTCCAATATTCTTATCCTAATGATGGTGATGATTTTCTTTGATTTGTTGTAAATTCTTTGTTCAAGCTGATGGAGACACATGGGCCGCCACGTCATGTCGCCCACGTAAGGTCCAAATTCATGGAGTCGTATTAGCCAAATGTAGCATGAATACCCCACTCTGATTCCATGAAAGACTGGCAAGGAAATTATACTCGAGCTTAATTAGTGGACGGATTCTTTAAACTTTGTTTAATTAGTACCGTTTAAGATTGTTGCATGCCAGCATAATATGCAACCCCAATCATAGGCTAGCTAGGACATCCCACCCGTTGATTGAATTTCAGCAAACGGTCTCCTGAAAAGGTGTGATTAGGAGGCATGCAGCCGGTTAATTAATTATGATTTACAAAATCCAAGATATGCATGCATGTGTACACGTACATTCGGACCCTTTTTACGTGTACAAATCAATCAGAATATCAAGCACATTCCAAATAGAGTAGGTAATATAGCAGATATGATATGATATGATGCCATTGGGTGGCGAGTTGATGACAGGTAAGGAAGATATATAACAGTTGATCAAGGACATGCACGCATGATTAACAGTTAAAATATTAAAGCCTTGAGGAAATCAAGCCTTTGGCAACCTGGAAGCATATAGCACTTTTTTTTTTTTCAGTGGCCGGAAAAGGTAAGGTTACTGGTTACTGGCCCGGCGGCTGGATGTCTGCACGTGAGCACGTGTGATGTACGTGCTAGCATGAGTGGTAGATGATTATGAAAATTTAATTATTATAAAAAAAAAAAAATTATGGCGCTATGGCGCCGGCGCGCAATGGGTGGTGGATGTTGACATCATATGAATCCATGAATGACAAGCCCCAGATCAGAATTTATTTTGCAGGTCTACCCATTTTTTTTTTTTTTTTTTTTGAAAGTACAGGTGGACCTAGGGGTGTTAACGGATCGGGTTGAACGGGTTGGAACCTAATCCTAAACCTAACCCATTTAATATATCTCAACCCTAATCCGTTTATTAACCCATTTAAAAAACTTCAACCCTAACCCATTTACAACCCATTTAATAAACGGGCTAACGGGTTGTTAACAGTTTGTGTTTGTTACTAATTTTCATGCTAAAAATCTTTAATAAAGTATGTAAATTTAAATAAATTAAATAATTCGAAACTAACATATCTAAATTTAATTTATTTTGGCTTGAAAACATCAACTCCAATCTCAAGTCATCTCTTTAATGCCAATTCCTGTTATAAATATTACATATATTTTATAATATATTATATTAAATGAGTTATACGGGTTGAACGGGTTGACGGGTTGCGAAGTCTCAACCCTAATCGGTTTATTTAATTAAATGGTTGAACGGGTTGGCGGATCATAACCCGTTTATTCAAAAATCCTAACCCAAACCCATTTATTAACGGGTTGAACGAGCGGGTTAACGGGTTGACCATGACCATTAACACCCCTAGGTGGACCTATGTTAATTACGAGTGGAATCTGTTTATGTTCCATGCATGTTATGTTTAAGCTGCATGTCGCTATATCAAATGTGATAATCAATCAATCATGAGTGTGAGTAACCACAAGTTGAGATATAAATGCTTTCCCATTGCAGTAAGTTTGTATCATCCTAAACATATATAAACTTACTCAACATTTATAAGAAAAAGTACCTTGATGTATACTATTTGTTGATAATATATTTCTAATAGTTAAAATTAGAGAAGAAGTAAATTTAAAATTGAACAAATACGAAGATATATTATTAGATGTGGATTTGATATATTGTTAGAAGAAGTAATTTCCTAACACCGACTGCTGACACTACAAGAGAACTTACATTCTGTGACATACTTTTTGTGATACTTAATATTTTTTTTACAAAAATTTTTATTTAGCAACTTAAATAATTATTGTCACTAAAAACTAGCTTTTAGTAACAGCAACATAATAGATGTTACAAAAAGTAAAATTTTAATCACGAAAATTTTCATTGATAAATTCAAAAAAAATGTCACAAAAGCCTTTTTGTGACGGGCTTATAGCGACATAGTTATAGTGGTAGTACTAGTACAGTGAAAATTAATAGAAAGTTTTGAGTTGTTAAAAGTTCGTTTTATTGTAGTGCGGGATGTTCTGTTTTGATATGTTGTGAGGAGATTTTTTTCCATTTTGAGGAGTAACGTCTCCTGTCCTATAGATACATTGTTGATATGAATTTAATAACTCGTTAGTGTATTGAGAAAATGTGTACTTAGGATGATTTGAATTGTAATATAAGAGATAAAATTGAAGAAATACAAAGATACTCTAGAATGTAATGGTTTTATAATTAGTATTATAAAAACTGAATATGTAAAATATAACTTTAATAATAATTAGCATCTAGATGAGATCAATTAAGCTTCATCGCAACTGGTGCAACAAAATTATCAATTTCAATATTTAGGATTAATAGTTTGAGAAAATAGAGAAATGAAGAAAGTTATTATAAATAAAATTTAAGCATGATGGAAGAAATGACAAAATATTTTAGAAATTTTATATGATTATTGAGTTCCAATTAAATTGAAATTTTTTTAAGACTATAATTAAACCAATTGTGCTTAATGTGACAAATGTTATGCCGTAAAGAATAATATACACATAAAATGAGCTCAATAGAAGTGAAAATTTAAGGTGGATAAATGGAAAAATAAAAAATAAAAATAAAAATGAAGTAACTTAATATGAAATTAAAATCTGTAGGTAATAAAATGAGAGAAAATAAACTAAAGTACTTTAGTCATGTTAAACAAAAGCTTGAAATGGTATCATTAAGAAAGTTAAGGGTGCATTTGACATTCCCATAAATTTGTTAATATAAACTTTTCATTTTAAAATTTTTTTTTATCCTTTAAAAGTATCTTGCTTTCTAATTATTTCTTTATATATTTCTATACAATTATTTTATTTTAATTTTTTTACAATTATCTCTATTTTAATTTTATTCTCTTAATTTCTTATTATTGCCTTTATCATTTCACGTTACTTCTCACATTTAATAAATTTTTATACTAAAAATTTTTATTTAAAAGTTTTGAAAAATTATCAAATACCAAATACACTATAAGTTTATTGAAATAGAAGATGGTAATAAAATGAAAGGAAACTCTAAAAACGTATGGATGCAAGTAATTAAACGAGATATAAATATATTAAAGATTACTCAAAACTTAGTTTTTAATCAACAAGAATGTTAATCTATGTAGCTAACTACATTTAAGTGGAAAATAACTTATGATAATGATGGGTCTATTTAAGGTAACTTATTTCTGCAACATATGCGATTTTATTCATTTGAAATGTAACAAATTTTCGTTAGCATTGTTGGGTGGCGAGTGTACCTACCCAAAATTTTGCCCACAAATTCTATGTCACTGATCTTTGCTAGGTCAAAAAATATAAATTTTTGATAGATATATGTATTCATATCTATTTTATTTATTTTCAAATTTTTATGAGCAAAATATACCATGTGATATCTAATATTATAAATCAAACTTTTTCACAACTCTCACTTTTCAGAAAAGCATCTTATAAATAACCAGACACTCACGGAACAAGTCAATATACCCTGATTACCAAGAAAATGCATGAAAATGTCGCCCACACCAACTCGAGCTTCGTCCACATTCGCGGCGGCGGAAACAGAAGTCACCAACGACACTAATGTCTCGTTGGCTATTTATTTTCAAATTTAAATAAAGAAAAATCCAAGTAAAACACACATGTACAGAAAATCAAAATCAAAAAATGGTTTTTGGGGCTCTCGTAAATCGCTAGATTTGCAGGCAACACCGGCGGCCATATAGAAAAACACGTCCCTAAATTTTTTTTATTACGACAAAGTAAGCCATATCCCTGTCTTTACATCTACCTTTGGTATGTTAATTAAGTTAAATTTCCATGGGCGTGTTTCATTAAAAAAAAAAATTCGATGGGCGTGAAAATTCAGCGATGAAAATACTGGCGTGGAAGAATGTATATGATTTTGAACAACATAAACCCCGGTGCCGTGGCATCATGATAAAGGATTCACTTTCTTTTGTTTACTGAATTAAAGGATGGGAAATAAAATAAGCAATATGCAATACAAAAAATAACAACTAAATAACAGAAAAAATTTAAAACGTAATATATACTAAAATGAAGGTAAATGCAATAAAAATGGCTTAATTAATTTATTAATGAATTTAGATTAATTTATTATTTTTTATTAATTTATTTAGTATTTAATTAATTTATTTATCCATTTGTTAATTGATTGTTTACTAGTTTATTTATTAGTTCATCAATTTATAATCTATTTGTTTGTTTATTAATTTATTTATTAGTCATTAGATTTATTATTTTATTAATGAATCTACGAATTTATATATAAATTATTAACTTATTCATTAATTTACTGATCGATTTATTTATTTATTAACTAAATAAATTAATTTTTGCTTCGTGTAAGAGAAGCATAAATGGTTGACGATTCGATTTTCATTTCGGAGAGGACTGATGCTTTTTCTGAAAAACATAGTGCGATAAAGTTCTTTATGCTCCACAACACATAAAAGCATTTCTTCTGAGATGCATTTACATTTTAAACGTTCCGTCCCCATTTTTGAATTCCTATAATATTTATATAATTTCTGTTCACAAGTTCCAATATGATAGCCTGCATGTCTCCAGCTCCTCAATTTCTCGTCTCATGCGTGATGAGGCCTTTGCAAAACGACATAACTGATTTACATTATCCTTTATGGAAAGAAACAACAATAATTTGGTCCACTGAATTAATCCTTACAGAAAAATCTGTCTGGATCGATCACCTTTGCTTGCTGCGGATGAACCACAATTCGAAAGGCCGACAGAATCTGAATTTGAGGAAGAAGGTAGACACCAGCTGGCTAGTCATCTGAGAGCCAGCAGGAAAGCTGGGTAGCTAGATTTTTCTAATGTAGCTGCACTTCGAGCACCGAAACCCAGTGAAACTTGCAGCTCCTTGTCTTCTGAATTTTAAGTCTGGCTTCTTTTGCGTGAGACAACAAAAATTATTTGTCAGAAGGAGAGCAGAGTGGGGCTTGTGGTTGATGCTTGTGTTCCATGAAATTTCAGCACTAAGGCGGCCAATGAGTGTGGAGTACTGGGCATGGTGGACCAATCCAACCTCTGTTTCGCGCCCCATTAATCCATGGAATGATGGTGGGCCAGCTTGTTTGAATTCAAAGCACGCACCCCACTCAGAGTCTCGGCTGCCGAACGCTACGCTCACCTGATTCTAATGCCCGAAATTCATGGCCTTTGCTACGCTAAAGCGAAGCACGAGGATCCACCGCCATCTTCTCATTTATGTATCTATGGTCTCGGATGCACCACGCACGTACGGCAGAGAGCTTTGCCCATAATCATATGCCTCACTACCGTCGCAAGTAGAGACGTATGGTAGGCCCAAGGGCTACCAAATAGCAGCAGCAGCAGCAGCTTTACTTTGACGTGAAAATGCAGTGATTTTGGGTTGGAAATTATTCGAAGGGTTATTTTAATACACATAAACTCAAAAATAAAATATTCATTTCCATCCTTTTCATCATTTGTTTGGTCATCTTAGATAAGCGACATAATAAAAAAATAAATTATTTTCATTTTCAATATTATTTTTTATCTTTGCATTTATATTAACTGTAATAACTTTTATTTCAATATATTTATATCATTATATATTTTTTTAAAAAGTTACGGATCCTGTGGAGTTAGCTCTCCAAAGAAGTATTTAACAAAAGTTAGACGAAGGCCAATAGCATTGACATAAATGCGAAATATTTTAAGAATCGTTGATATAAAAGGAAAAATAAAAAGCCAATTGGGGTAACTACAAATATTTCACTTTTAATTAAAATTAGGCTTAGTTGCATGTATGCCGATACAAAAGTGAAAAAAATAATTAAAATAACTGTCGATTAAGTTGGATTCAAAATTTCAGACTAGTTGTTTTCTTTTTCTTTTCTTTTTTTAAAAAATAAGAAAGTGTCGGACTAGTTTTAAAACTACAAATTTTGGTGATGCTTTGATCGGGTCCGGGCATGGGGTTGTAGGGGACCACAGTGGAAGCCAAAAACATCCAGCTAATTCGGCCCATACATAAAATTAACCAAGGAGATGGTCCATTTTTTTTATAGATGAGGCTAATGCCCCAGTCCGGTTTGGATTTCGGGACCCTTACGCGCACACATTCGCAAACATGATATGTTACCATACGTACGTACTTAAGTTGCCCGCAGCTGGCGATTGATTTGGCCCTTGACCTGCTGAGCCTTGGCATTCGATATATGTATATATATCGCTTGCCGTATGCGCACCGTAAAAAGGCGATTGACGTGCATGCACCCATTTGGACGTAAAGATATGGCGCACTGCGAAAGTTTGGATTGCGGTAGCATTGAATCGAGACTGATTTCCCATCTAGGAATGGTAAAGACGGATCTACATGCAGCATCAGCACGCATTTTGGTGGGATGGACGGGTACGATCTGACCTGCAGGTGTACTAGCGGATATTTATTCTATGGTGATTTTTATTCGGTGAGTTGCAGAGGGCAATTAAGGCGATGACTGTTGCAGCTTGGTGCTTAATCAACTCGTCGCTTCTTCCGTCTCTTTCAGTGGACAGCCAAAAGAAATGGTACCCCTAGCTAATCTCTCCTTTGCATATTCTAAATCTTTACCATGCACAGCAAGAAAAGTCAGTATATGCAACAACACATAATACAAGATTGTTGTTTATAGTTATAAGCATCTAGCGTTTTGCTATCATATGAATATATATAATTGTGTCATATGCTTAAATGTAATAAATAAGTACAAATGCAATAAAAAATAACTATATATAGTATTATTTGAAGCTAATGCTTACTTTTTGTTTATAAATAGGGCATGCAACCAAAGTGGTCCCGCTTCTATCAAACTTTCTTTTTACGTGATCCTTTTCATTTTTAAAATCTTGATGGTTGATAAAAAATTTGTTCCATTAATTGTATTTAACATCATTTATAGTATTCTAGAAATCCTTTTAATTTTTAAATTTCACTATATATGATTCTCATCTATTAATGTGTAAAATCAACATAATAAAATGATTTAATTCTGAAATATCAATTTTAAAGTAGTTTTTTAATATCTAAACCATCTGAAATATTAATAATATGTAAATAAATGATTTTATAAAATATCATTATATTCAAATACATGTGTGAATGTATCTAAGCATTTTTCATAATTTACATATGAATATATATATTTTTCAACAAATGTGGCCCAGAAGTATACTTGATCGGGATGAAATTTGGTCCCTTAGATAAATAAATGATGTTAAATATAATGAAGGGATTGGATTTCCATCCATCAAGGATTGAAATCTCAAAATGAAAGAAATTATATGGGACCGCTTCTAATAAAAGTTTGCTAAATATAATGTTTTTATTAGCTGTATTCTAACTGTTGCACAAAGTGTATTTTTAGTGTAGCGACCCTACCAGTAACTCTACAAGGATAATGTACTCCTCAAAGTATGACACTACTTGTCACGGCATTAAAAAATTTATTCATAGATATAAATTAAATAATATTTTTGTACGAAAGATGGCATTTTTACATTATTAAAAAAATGAAAATATGATCGTCGCTGTGGTCAAATTTTATATTAACTAAAGGCAATTTAAAAGATAAATTTCTGTCACTTTTGCCTTTTTGTATATGATCAAAGACAGGCATATTTATCAAACTGTTAGAGATTATGAAAAGTATAACGATACAAATAATGCTTTAGTGATGGCCAGAGGTACAGAGTACATAGTGTAGAATAAAATTAAGTAAATTAATAAATATAAAATACATAATAGATAATAAACACAAATATATTAACTAAGTTCAAAGTAATATTATAACTTAATTGGATAGATATATTTGCAGCCATTATTATTATTATTATTATTATTATTATTATTATTATTATTATTGAATATGTGAGTGCATTTTTTATCACCATTCTCCATGTTGCTAAACGCATGCATCGGCCTCGGGCAGTATATATTTATAGGGTGTTCTTGTTCTGATTCTTCGTCGTCAGCATTCCTAAAAGTCAGATACAAATCTTGCTCCCGTAAACAGCTTTAGCTTGATGGAGCTGGATTTGGGAATATGATCTTGCTCACACGGACAGCTTTAGCTTGATGGGGCTGGAGTTGGCACGGGAATTCGGCCGACCGGACTTAGCCTAATTACTAGGCCAACTGCATTAGACAGTGGTATTTGGATAACAGGGGCTCGTCATGATGTGAGATTTGTAATTTATCTTGCGTTTTAATTTGATCAAGGAATGCGCTGGTAATTTCCTAACTCACAAACGCCTGATTTATACAAACATCAACTGACCGCGCTAATAGAAATCAAATCTGATCCATTAGGAGGCTGCAGGCAACATATAGAGAATAGCATCGATCATGTGGGATCGTGGATCCATGGCCTCCCACAACTTGATGCTTGTGTGCATGCATGGTGGATTCCACTCTCTTTGAATATATATATATATATATATATATATATATATGAGAACCGATCGTGTGCAGTCGGACTGCACCGTAATTACGGTGCAGTCCGCTGTAAAATAGACCCCACACATATTAGATTGTAATGAAACTTTATACACTCGTTTATCCATATATAAATCATACTTTAGACGGTTTAGATGTTGAAAAAACCACTTTAAACTTGATATTTACATTAAACTATTTTATTACGTTGATTTTGCACCATTTTAAGATGGGGACTGCACACATGTTGGATTTGGATGAAAATTGGTATGCTATTAAAGTGAACAATTCTAAATACAATGGGTGGGGTGGATTTTCCATTTATGATCAGGTGGGGCCCACAGTGCATGGACTGCACCGTGCAGTCGCATGCACTGGAATAAATCCCTATATATATATATATATGGATTCTGTTCCGGTGCAGCGTCACTGCACCGGAACAGCCGTGCAGTGGCCCCAAAATGGGGCCCACATGATCATGAAATCATGATCTACTCCACCTATTGTATTTAGAATAATGTATTCTATAACCATACCAATTTTCATCCCAATCAGATACTTTAAAGTTGTTATTTACATTAAACTATTTTATTACGTTGGATTTGTACCATTTTCAGATGGGGCCCATATACATATCTGATTGGGATGAAAATTAGTATGGTAATAGAATACATTATTCTAAATACAATGGGTGGAGTAGATCATGATTTCATGATCATGTGGGCCCCGTTTTGGGGCCACTGCACGGCTGTTCCGGTGCAGTGACGCTGCACCGGAACAGGTCCCTATATATATATACACACACACATACACGCATATATATATAGGGAAATGATCCAGTGCATGAGATTGCACCGTGCAGTCCATGCACTGTGGGCCCCACCTGATCATTTCCCATAAATCCACCTCACCCATTGTATTTAGAATTGTTCACTTTATTACCATACCAATTTTCATCCAAATCCAACATGTGTGTAGTCTCCATATTAAAATGGTGTAAAATCAACGTAATAAAATAGTTTAATGTAAATATCAAGTTTAAAGTGGTTTTTTTCAACATCTAAACCGTCTAAAGTATGATTTATATATGGATAAATGAGTGTATAAAGTTTCATTACAATCTAATATGTGTGGGGTCCATTTTACAGCGGACTGCACAGGATCGGTTCCCATATATATATACATATATGAACCATTCATATGCAAACGAACTGCAACGTAATACTGTGCAGTCTGCTGTAAAATAGCTTCACACATATTAAAATGTAATGAAACTTTATACAATCAGTTATCCATATAAATATCATACTTTAGATAGTTTGGATGTTAAAAATATTATTTTAAACTTGATATTTATATTAAACTATTTTATTATATTGATTTTGCACCATTTTAAAATGGGGACCACGCACATGTTGGATTTGGATGAAAATTGGTATGCTAATAAAGTGAATAATTTTAAATACAATGAGTGAGGTTGATTTTCAATTCATGATCATGTGAGGCCCACAATGCATGGACTGCACAGTACAGTCACATGCATTGTAATATTATATATATATATATATACACACACATACACACAACATGCTATGCTATTAATAAATGCCATGTTACTAAAAAAGAATTTTTTTTTTTTTTTTTTTGATAAGTACGAGTTCGAGGTACTGCTCGTGCATGTCAAGCCCTCTATGACTTGCCTTCGATACGGAGACGCATCAGGCGGAATAAGTGTAGCAGGCAAGAACTTCATGTCTTAGGCCCTGGCTTGTAAGCTGCAGTTGCTTAGTGAATGTTAACCTGGTAAGGATACGATCAGGCGACCAAGTTAGCATGGATACGATGGAAGGCACGCGTACCTTCTTTCCTTGTTCTGTTTTATTCTCTCAGACGAATGGAATCTCCTTCGGATCGAATATGCTATATGCGTAAGAGCTCTCTTCTAACTGGGGCACGCGACGGAAGGTGTCATACATTGAAACAATCACAAGTACACTTACGTTCCTAGCACACCTATTTAAAGGGAGTTTATTCAAGGAATTGGACATGCACAGCAAACCCTGGGTTTTCTCTGTTCTGACAAATCCTGTCTTATAGGTGACTCTCTGCAGTTCATCCTTCACCATCTGGCGAGTCTCTGATGCAAGATCGACAGTAGGTTTAATTATTATGATTCGGACCATTATGCATGGCAATGAATCTGTGCGTTGTAAGGTGCTCCGTTCCAACTGAAATGAATATTGTACGAAAATGTTAATTTGGAGAGCATCCTAGCTTTGCAAGCACACATGTTTGTTTCTCATTGTACTGATCCGTCTAATTTGCTGCAATCAAACACACCCTTAATGGGATTAAAAAAATAGAACTACAAAAAGAAATCGTGATTTAAAAATATGTCATGGCATGGATTCTTAATTAGTAGTTTCACGCACATTGGTTTTGAGTTTTGCGTTCGTATAGGGACATCTCGGACCTGATGTAGTTACGAATATGAATAAAGGGTGCCAACTCGGGGTGCAATGCTGCCATTTGGAAAAAAATTTAAATTCATTTAAAAAAAATTAAAATACCAAATAAATTTAAAAATTTTAAATTTAACATAGAGGGAAGACATATTTATATTAAAAAAAAAAATCAAGCCCAGAGGATAGGTACCCATGCATGTATTTCAGTATTAAAAAATTGGACTCACTTTCTTTAACCTGACTCGAACGGTTACCTAATAAACGAATCGGGTGCAGGCAGAGGCTTAGCTCGTCCGAGGCCCCACTTAATTTCCCTATCTCCCCTCATCTCTCTCTACCTAATATTCTTGCATATGTAACCTTCGAATTAAGATGATTCCTAACTGTACGTCTAATATTTAATACTGTACCCGTCAAGTCGCTAATATATTCGTATGAGGTCATTTCCCTCTTTCCAGAGTAATGGCATTGATTTGGAATAATAATTCTACTCCATCTATTTATATATTACAACACCTGCAGTACATAATAAATAAAAGCAAGAAGATGTTAGCAATATTATTACATCCAAGCGTATGAGAATTGAACATGATCTCCAAAGCCCACAACACGAGCTTTCATGGAATTAATAGCACATGCTTTCATCAATCAAACCACTAAAAAAAATTCAATTCTTGATAAATCAATATTAGCAATAAAAGACCACCTATGGCTAGCACAAATGGGCAGAGCTCTGTCTTTGTTAGCAACCATCCAGGGTACGATTCTTGGTTTTGGTAATTTAGAGTTTTGTTTCTCTATTGATTTTTGGAAGCTTGTGAGTTTTTTTTTTTATTATTGATATTTGAGAGCTTGTGTTCAACTTTTAAAAAAGTGTAAGAATTATGTAGAGCTTTTTTAAAGTAAGAATTATCTAGAGCTTGATTGTAATACTAGTTGAGATGTGATGTAAATATACACCAGTTAAAAAATGTATTAGCAATAACAAGTGTAAAAGGGATGGCTCAATACAAATATACATCTTGACCTTGGTTCGAATATAGTCTTTCATTTTTAAGAGTGCAATTTCTTATCAATAATATTGGGTGAAAATCCGTTGTGTCAAATTGAAAAAACTATACTTTTGGATGTTTGAGTTGTAATATGTAACTTTCAAAATGGAACCATAAAAAATATTAACAATAAAAATGTAACTTCATTATATGCAATAAATATCTTATTGAATCTAATGATTATAAGCAGTAAATTTTATTTTTATATTAAATAGATCTGCAAATAATTTTTTTGACTAAAGCGCACAAAATATAAAGGATTTCAAATTTACATGCAAGCATAATTTTAACTTCTTGAAAAAATGATTATAAAAAATCATATTTCTTGTGGTAAACATACAAAGACGATCGTGAAGGTATAGTTGGGTACCTTTATTTATTTACTATCAAATAAACAATAATAAATACCTCGAAATTAATTACCAATAAAATTAATTTATCAAGCTAAGACTACGAGGCCAGCAGACGTAGAGAGCCTCAGCTGATTCCATGCACTACTATTGATCGCCCGTCGTAAGTAAAGCCAGACGCCAATTTGGAAACCACCGGAAATGAAGATTTGAGTCCTCGTGCAACAGCACGCATGCGATAATGGAATTAACTCGCGTGCATGGAGCCATGGACCCAGCTAGTTTCAGAAGGGCATGGATGAGGACAGTTTAGGACTGCCTTTACATGATCATCCATGAAACTTGCAAGGCCACGACAGTGTGCTTTTGCAAGGCTGTTAATGGATAGAGTTGGACAGGTTAGACTTTAATTTTAAACCTACTGCATTTAAAATATTCCAATCCTAATCTATTTATTAATTCATTTAAAAAATCTCAATCCTAATCCATTTACAATTCATTTAGTAAACGAGTTAATAATTATTAACGAGTTATATAACAGACAATATGAAAATCTAAATTTTGACTGATCTTGTATGGAGAAATGAGAGAATATTTTAGGCGTTGGAAAATAAAAATAAGACAGTAATGGAAAATGGAATTATGATAATAGTGAAAAATGAAAATTAACTGACAGGAAAAAGACTTAACGAAGAAAAATAACCAAGGGTTTACATTCATATAACTTTAATAGATTAAATGAGTTAAATGAGTTAAATGAGTTAAATGAATTACTAAATAGGTCAATGAATTATAAAATCTTAATCTTAATCTATTTATTTAATTGAATTGTTAAATAAATCGGTAAATCATAACTTATTTATTCAGAAATCTTAACCCAAAATCATTTCTAAACTGACTAGAGGAGCATATTTACTAGTTGACACCTCTGGTGTTGCCTGCCGATACAACTGCTGCTGAATGTCACGACGGTGACGCGGAGCTAATAGCACTTTCGTGAGGGTACAGTTCTTGACTGTTGTAATTAGCGTTGGTTTCAGAAAGTGGACACGTACATAATCTGATAATCACGTCTCGACAAACGGATTCCGTTGCGCCGATCAAAAATTGGGACTGCCGTCGATGTTCGCTGAACATTAGTAACGTATCTAAATAAACGGTCTGCGGTTTTGGACTAGCTGGCTTAATTTAGCACCATTGCCATTCATTTCTTGCATTGGCATGGCCTTGGGAGCGGGATAGATTGGCTGATTAAGCTGTTTCAGAAAGAATGCATGCATTGCCTGCACTAAAAAAATTTATTTCTAGCCACTAAATTTTCTTACAAAATATTAAAACTTAATGGCTAATAGTTGATGAAGTATGTTATACAACAACGATTAAAAAGAAGGCTATCAATAGTTCATATTTTTTGCACTTAAGCAATCAAATTTTGATATGATCGTAAAAATAATATCATAAGCAATCAAATTTTTTGCCTATAAAAACATCGTTATAAATTAGAAAAAGTTATTTATAAAAAGTTGTTTTTGAGAAAGAAATTTAGAGAGAAAAAAAATTAAAATAGATAAGATAATAACATAATATCAAGTAATGATTAAAGGGAAGTAAATAAAATTAAAAGAGATAAGTTATTAATATGAAAAGATATGGAGAAAAAATTGTAAAATATAATAATTATATGAAAAGATATGGAAAAAAAATTGTAAAATATAATAATTATATGAAAAGTGTGTGGAAAAGTATGAAAAATTTTGGCTTTACCTCTTTGCCAAAACTATCTTAACATTATCATCTTACAAATACATATATATATATAAACTTTTTAGTTGCTAATAAACATTGCTCCAAAGACCAGTTTTCTTGCCCAGGGTCTTTGCATTCATACCTAACGAATTTGGGAAATTTTGCAAGCATGTCATCATGTGTGCAAAATTTACATTTTACGCCTACAAGATTTGCTTAAAATTATAAGTATGTTTATAGATCTTAAATCTTTTTTAGAAATGATGAAAATACTCTTATAAATAATAAAATAGAAAAGGGAAGAAAATATCTTTAAAATACAAAAATTTTATTTTAAAAATATCCCTCACATTAGATAAATATATTTCAGGGGAATAGTATGTGGAAAAAAATAATATTTTTTAGTATTTTTATTTATTAAAAATATAAGAAAATTTTTCGAGAATTCTAAAGGAATTTTCTTTTATTATTTATAGAGATATTCTCGTTAATTTAAAAAGAGTTTAGTGTTTGTAGGTATGTCTTTAATTACATGTAGATGCGAACTTTTTAAAAGACATAACATATTTGTAATTTCACAAAGACCTAGTCAAATGTGAATGAAAAAAGCCATAGAAACTTCACCATCAGGCATCATGCAGGTGGGCGTGTGGAACACATGGACGGCCAGCAAGTGGCTGCCTTTGATCATCGTGTAGTTCGTGACAACTGGAGGCCGGAGGTGGATGTCACGTCAGAAACGCGCCCCCCACCACCCTTGGTCACTGTCGAGGTCATACCGCGTGGCATGCATATCTGGACGAGGAGATCGATGGAGACGAGGAGTTGCACCACTTTGTAATATATATCATTGCACTTGTGTGATTAAACTTAATCGAAGAGAGAGGTCAAAGGACTTTTATTTAGTTTTTCGTACTAATGTAATGAGCTGGCAATGGATCCTCAAGTCGTACTCAAAAGTTGGAATATTACAATTATTGAAGGTTGAATTAACAATGAAAATTACTAGCATATTAAAGCACTGCTAAAATAATCAAGAGTTGACTTAAGACGCAATACTGGGTATTACGGATAAATAAATGAGACACGAGTCAAATTAATGACTCCCGCTGGCTACGTGTAAAATGTAGACCCAGCCGTTCCATGGCAATGGTGTTGGAGGGGACTTAGTCACTTAGGACGCTGTCGTCGCTATCCCAAGGAGACAATGGCGCCTCCAGTCCCGTTGCGGGACTAGAATTTTTAAGGATGGAGGGCAATTTTCCATGAAGGTAAGCACAATCTTTTTCGAGGAGAGGAAATCATATAAAAATGAATTTTTTTAAATTTTTAAAAATATCAAGGGTGCACTTGATCAAAGTTTCTTAAATTTTCCAAAATTTCCATGTGGCTCCGCCTATGGCTGCGAAGAACAAAAATGCCTGCCAATATACTAAGCAGCCGGATAAGGTGGAAAATCTACCAAGTTACCAACACACCGGGCAGCCGGATTGCCGGATGAGGGAGGAAAATATGGCAATAGCAGAGGCAGCCACTGTCCCAAATGACTTCCAATATACGGCCCTGTCTTGGTGCGCTCAGACTACTACACGTTCGCATTTATTACGTGCCTTAAATTGCTGGAAAAGAAAAGGTAACCTATAAATGAAAAATATCCTTTTCCATCCGTGCATCTTTTGGTTACTCTAATCTATCTGTTTTATAACTTTTTATCTTCTCTACTATATGATATATCTATGAAGTCTATTTATTTTTCCTTGACTTTGTAGCTGATGTTAACCTTTTAAAAAGCATTTTCTCTCCAAATTTCCTTTCCAAACACCTAGATCTTATCTTGAACAGAGGATGCCTGCCAAGTGCCAGGTGCCTTCTAACCCACATCGTTGATTTCGTGGGATCTTTTTCATAGATGAACTTTACCCGAAAGAAATCTTCCCTGGATTGTTCGATCTGGGGGATTCTAAAGGTGTGGTACCAGTGCATGGGGTTTGTTGCGTAAACCGCCTTCCAAACTTTGTTGGGAATATGAATCGTCTTATATATATTTTTAATCAAATCATAAGATTAATCCAAATCCCAGAGATTCCCACTAATATTATTTGTCCCGGGAGGGTGGTTTTTTAAAAATGAATTATATTATTAAATAATTTAAAATTAAAATTTTTTCTGAATTTTCACGTCATATATACTTTTTACAAAGAAATGGAGAGAACAAACATGCATGTGCAAGTGAGTGATATCTATACGTTTCTCTCTCTCTCTCAAAAATAGCCATGTGCGCTTTGTCTATTATTTTTTTAAAAAAAAGTTTTGTTATTTTTTATGTATAAATAAGAGACATGATCTTCCTAGCTCATATAAAGTAAGTCACTATTTAGCCTACTCTAAAAAATATTTTTTAATAAACTTGTTAATTTAGGTAAATTTAATATATAAATTAAGTTTCATCATTTTTTAAATGTGTATAAATTTTCTTAAAATTTTAAATATAAGATTTTTAGTAATTTTTAACTATTAAAATGACTAAAATATCCTTATATTTAAAAATCTACAAAACAATATACATCCAAAAATGATAATTCTTGATTTATATGATAAATATATTTAAATTAATAAGTTTATAAAAAAATAAATAAATTTATTAGTGTGGGGTAAGTAAACCATTACGTAGTGTGCGTTAATAATATAATGCATCTATAAACTGATAGTGTTTGACACTTGACTAACATGACGCGCAGATAACCGTTGGCGATGAGTGGGCAAATTCGAAGAAATTTCGTTAATTTCAGAGTAGACATGTGGAAACACAGAAGCTCCAATGGCAGGCAGGCACAAGAAAAGTTGCATAAAAGAAGGATAAGATGCCCGCGATGTGACGCCAGTACGCCACCGCCTAACAAGTCCTTTCCTCCGATTTCAGTGCCTGCTCTAACCTACATAATAATAATAATAATAATAATAATAATAATAATAATAATAATAATAATAATAATAATAATAATAGTCTTGCTTGAATATTTGTGTCAGCATAATATCTATACTTGCATTTTCTTTTTTTACATAAATACGTGGGCCTAAGTCAGATCACAATCCATATGGAAACCATGAAAAATTCTTGGTTTTTTTAATTTTTTATAAAGTTATAAAAATATTTTACGATATAAAAAGATCTTCATTAGGTTCACTTTTTTGAGATATTTGGCCAACCTCATTTATTCAATCTGAATTACTTGAGTTAAAAGTTTCAAAAAGTGTGGAAATAATAAACCTTGAATCGGCAATCGGCATAATGCCGTAATTTTATTGGCCACCTCAAAAAGCTATAATGCATCGGTCAAATAATCAGGGCAGCATGTCTGTTTAGTAGGCTGAACCAAGCGCATCAAGTAGCCTTGCAATTATTAAGTTAGGTATGTATAATTCATAAACCAACTTTTAACATTTTTAAATGTATATATATATATATTTTTTTTTTTGAATATTGGGGTGTTGTGATCCTTTTAAACTTTTGAAAACGACCACAATATTCTTGTATTTAAAATTTTAAAATATATATCTAAAATGAGTAAATTTTAGTTTGTGAATTATATATGCCTAAAATAATAATTTTATAAAAAAAAATTAAAAATAACATTTCAAATCGATCAGAAATGGCATGGTTGGAAATGATCATTCATCACCGTGCAACCTAAGATGCTAAGATTACCAAATTAAACCTTTTTTACTTTTTTAACTAACAGGCACCATCTAAGTGATGAAGGTGTGGGCCCAAATGCCCCCATTTCCTTGGTTCGACTCCCTGTATGGGCATGGGAGAATTTGAACGAGCAAAATGTCTCCCTAAAAGTAATATAAAAATAGCCTGTTTTCATAGAAATAGATGGGACTCCTGAAAAATTTGTGAGACATTGGGACCCCTAAAATATATATAAGAATGTCTTAGAGCTCGAATGTAATAAAAATTAAGATAATTTATAAATATATACATAAAAAACCTTTTTCTTTTAAAGCTTATTCAAAAAATATATAAATTAAATGAAATAAAATTCTGTGATTTATATATCAATTTTAAAGTTAAATTTTCGACATCTATTTTTTCAAGATATTATTTCTATTAGACAAATAATTTATAAAGTATTGTTACATCTAAATGTATTAATGAATGAATTTAACCATTTTTGATAATTGACGTATAAATATACTTCTTTAAGTAAATAGTCTTGATCAAGATAATATAATTTTTGGTATCATGTTAAAACAAAAGACGAATTTTTTAATTCTATTATCAACAAGGTCACATCCATGGGATCGTACAAAAAACTTTAGTGTTATATCCAAAGTGTGACCCTAACCTTTCCCACTTTAGATGAAATTTGATCCCTTAGCTAAACAAATTATGTTAAAAATAATAAGTGGATTCTATTTTGTATTAGTTATTAACATTTTAAAAATAAAGGAGGTTACGGAAAATCATTTCTATATAACTCGATTACATAGAAGCGTGCCCTAAAATCTAAGATATAAAATAAATATATATACATATCCAAAATTAGTAAAATTTACTTTATAGATAAGTTTTATTAAAAAAATTTAACAAAATTAAAAAAATGGTTTTTTAAACTCAAACCAGCATGAGAAGATCACGGTTGGAGATATCATGGGATACAACAAGAGTGGTGCGGTGGGCATTGCTCCAAACCAACAGCATGGGCTCACTCCATTTCCAAATCGACGTACAACTCTGGTTGTGTAAAAAGTTAGGTGAATTTGCATCTTTTAAAACCAGTCCCGTTTTCGCCATAAGCCACTGTCAAGAACAAATGGAAGCAGAATTCGCGGCTGTCGTTGGCTGAGGTCGGACCCGTGTCTGGAGACACGATTGATGGGAACATCAATGGCTGTAGGGGAATTCAATTCCTCTTAATGATGTAGAGATAAACAAGAATAGAAAAGAAAGAGAACATCTTCTTAAGTGTATTGATGGATTTGCATTGGCTGCAGGTCCCACCACTATATATATGCTTAAAATCAATGAAATGTTCATTGCATATGATTCACACACACCTTCTGTGAATCAATTCAAATTAAACAGTTTTAGTTCACTCGTATATAAAAAAAAAAAAAAAAAAATTGTCTTCGGTGACGATCACCATAATCTGCTACATATGTTTATACATCAGGTGTTTATCTACTGTCCTACTTTGACCAGCCTAATAGCTGACTCGATCTATTCGCTTAAACAGGTCTTAGAAGGCAGTAAGGAAGGCCTACTAACTTCGCTTTGCCTAACAATATCTCGAACCCACATCACAGCTGGGTCGGGAGAATAATGGTGTGTTTGGGTGGGATCTGATATTGATTTTTCCACCACTGACAAGAAAATCCAGGCGAAGCAACAGCTGAAATGGGTTTGAATTGATGGCATTGTCCGACCAGCATGGTAATAAGTTTGCCGCAACTGGTTATGGATGGCCTGCACAGTGCTGGCTTTCTTGCCCTCTGGTTAGGTGATGGAAAAGCCGCCCATCACCGACTATTATTTTCAAGCTTCAATTTCTGATTCAGATGTGGCTGTGGTACCCAAAAGTAGCGACAACAGACCCACATGGATTGTTGCTCATATCTACGAAATTTAACATCCGAACCCAAAATATTTAATCTTGGACTTGTTTTGTAGCACAGCAAAACTCTCTAAAATTTTGTCATCGTCGAAATCTAGCCAAAGAAGCATTTTGACGTAGAATTAAGATTTGGGTCTTATAAACTGATCCGTTGAGAAATTGAACAAATGAATCCCTTTGAAATTTCAAAAGTAACCTGTTCCCTTTACTGCTAGCGTTAGTTCACGAAACTTTGATTTGCTCAGTCTTAGTCCTAGTTTTATTTGTAAAATCTAAAATTTAACTTTATTTGTAAAACTTAAATACTAATTTTATTTATATAAATGGGGTTTGAGTTGAAATTTAGGTTGAATTCAAGTTAAAAATTATAATTTGAGTTAAGAATGAAAAGTTTAAATTTTTAAATGAATGTATACAGTAACAAAAAATCAGGGAAGAAAAATAATTAATACACAGTATCACTAAATTTCGAAAAGTATAGTACTATATAACATATTTTTGAAATAAAAATAATATATATCTACCTGACAAACATATATTCTTTAGGCGGTTCTAAAAGAGTTGAGCTCCAACACCAATTTTTGTCAAGGGTCCAATGGACCAGGTTGGGATCAAACCAGCCCAAGTTACACCTATAATTATTTTTCCAGGGATGGACTCCCCTCAAATGTTGAAAAAAAAGGTAAAATTAAAATTTTAAGGGCTAAATTCAAAATATAAAAATTAAACGTGAAATCCAAGATAAATATCTGTAAACTTCTAATCCTCCATAAACAACATCTCATTAGCTAAATTCGTATTCCTCCAGCAATCACTAGACCCAATGAAAGCTGCTTAAAGGATCGTCTCTCTCCTAAAATCATGTTTGGCTTGATACTTTGGGCTTATCTAAAGAAAAAGAAATTAAAATATAAACCCAAGGATCAGCAAAATCCTAAAAAAAAAAAAAAATTACTTCAAGACTCAGAAGAAAATTACAAAAAATCTGGAGGTTTTTCCATTGAAGCATGGGGCTTTCAAGTTTCAACTAAGGTTGTGACGTTGTGGTTGGAAGAAGAAAGGACTGTTTGCGCAGTGAAAGTACGTTGTTATATTTTTAAAAGTAATAAATTATTGTTAGAAATGAGAGATTTTACTTCATCCCCATCCCATCGACAACCAACTAATTGTATGTTGGCAAAAAAAAAAAAAAAAAATTTATATCAAAATTTTTCATTCTTCATAATTGTCCTATTTTTAAATTATTCTTTCACATCTTCTTATCGAACTACTCATACAATTAACTTATCTGTTTTAACTTTATTTTTTTAAATTTCTTATTATTATCCCTGTCATATTACATTATTCGCTCTCATTAATTCGAAAATTTTTACACTCAAAACTTTTTAACTAAAAATTTTATTACTCTCGAACACATGGCAAGTATAATAAATTAGAGTTTAAAAACTTTTTTGAGTAGCAACGTTTAAATTAATTATGAGTGCGGAGATGGAAGATCAAAGGGAGGGAACCTAATCAATGAAAGAGATTCGAAGACATTTCTGGTTATACTCAAAAATTTTAATTGATGCACTAGGGCATGTTCCCATTCACGTCCCATTTTATTTCTTATGCTCTAGAACACCCTAATAAAAATTAAAAGCATCCATCATTTATATTGATTATTAAAATAGAAAATATGTTAAAATATATTATTTTAAAAATATAACTCAAGCGATCATGCTACAGCCATATTTTCTTTAAAGATTAAACTTCATATATATTATGCTTAATTTATAACTATAAATCTAAAAAGGATACCAATCTAGCGGAACCTCCTTATGCTAAACTAAAATCTAATTCAAATGTGCTTAATTTTGTTTATTTATTTATAGTACCGAAAATCATTTCAATCAAAAGTTGGTGTAAGTTGTATTCTCCTAATTTAGTATGACGAGGTTTGTAAAAATTATTAAAAAGCACGGATTATTGTAACAATCAGTACATTTAGTTACTTTGAATTACTAATGTATTTCATGTTAGTAATAATTAAAACAAAAGTTTCAATTTTTAATAACATTTAATAAGCTACCTCTATTAATTGATTCTTTTAGTAACACTTCACTAATTCCTTCACCATAAACTATAAAACAGTGATAGTCTCCAATAATCGCCACTACGTCCAACAACGCCAATGGTTTTAAAAAAAAAAAAAAACATAATGCGTATTAAGTTACAGAGACGGTTGCGAATGTAATAATATTTTATGGTATGGCTTTGCTTTCATGTAACAGTTATATAGAAGTGGAGCAGTTTCATGTAACACTTTACGTATAATACGTTGATGTTTGATGTGAAATTCACTTGTTAGTCAGGCCAATAAGTTTCTTTCAAATCAAATATGTGCATAGTCACATTTATCGAAAAGTATATAACGTGGAAATTATGAAAAATACTTAGATTCATTTATATATATACTAGAATGTAATAATATTTTATAGAACTATCTATCCATATAAAAATAATTTTAAATATTTTAGATTGAAAGTATAACTTTGAAATTAATATTTAGTATTAAAATATTTTATTATATTAATTTTACACATTTATAGATAATGTTATGTACCGTGATACTATTCAATCGAAAGAGTTTGAAAGATAAAAGAAATCATAAATATAATAATTAAATTGAATTTTCCATCAAACATCAAAATGTTAAAAATAAAATTTACAAAAAAAAGTCTTTTATGGTGAGAATTTTTTTTTTGACTAAACATGATGATAACTTTTAAACTCATTTTTTACCTAAGGGTCTATATCCTAAAATGGGTAAAGTATATTCTTGTTGCATATTCATAAGATAGGGTAAGTTCTAAATTTTTTTTAAAAAAAACTAGCTTAACTAGGATAAGGTATGTTCTACAGTCCGAATGCCCAAAATCAACTTGAATTAGTAATATATATTTAATGTATCTTTTATGTAATATATGTTAAATATAAAATATATCTTTTATAGATATAAAATATTTGTTTAACTTATTTATTATTCAATACATTAAATCAATGCATTTTAAAATTATACTATTAAAATATTTTTTATTATAAATTATACTATTAACATTTTGATTATAGGTATTAAGTTAGATTTATAACAGAATTATTTTTTTACGAAAGAATTAAGATTTTTTTATTTTTTAATTATATTTAATTCATATATCAAAAGTTAAAATTTAGATATATTTTTTATATCTTATTTAGATATATATTTTACTTTCAAAATTAGCATTTTTTGTACGACAAAATGACTTAAATGTCCCTCAAAATGTTACTTTTTAAAATAAGAATATACGCATACCAAAAAATTATAATATTTAATATATAAATTAAACATGAAAATATTTTTATTAGAATGAAGAAATAAGTGTATTAATTCAGGCTAACAAGATCATAATCTTTTTAACCATCTCACTACGTTTCTATTACTACTGCATTTCAATTATTTTTTGGGTTGCTGGCATGCATGGTATCGCAACTCCCATGCAATGTCTTTTTTGTTTTTCATAAACATGTTTTTTTATATTATTGAACTTAATTTGTATAGTTTTACGAATTTACTATACTTTTTATGTTTATTTTATTTTTAAAAAATTAAGATGTTTAAGAGGTGAAAATGACTAAAATACTTCTAAAATTAATGATTTTTAAAATTATAATAAATATATAAAAAAATATTACAAAATAATTAAACTTAGTATATGAGCTAAATTAATCCTATCGATTACCTTCCTCACATAAAATCATTTTGTGTTTCGCATAGACTTTAGCAAAACTTCTTCCCAAGCTCTCTCTCTCACTTTTCTTTCTTCAATTTTTTTTTTTCCTTTTGTTTTTGGTTACTTCATAAAATTGTAAACGTTCCGAAAGTCGTGCTAGTAGTTGCAAACCATGGAAAAAATCATAAATTCCCTGATGGCAGTTCTGTAATTTTAGCGCAAATCCCCCCTGCTCTGTTTCTGTCCGCTTCCTTAGAAACCCCCTGTCTCGATCTCTCTGCCATGAATTCGATCTTTCTCTACATATTTTTTTTTGTAAAAAGCTCAGATCGTGTTTGAGATTTTCCCTACAAAATCCGAAGATTGCTTTTTTGGATCGTTTGGAGCTTTTTCGGATTGAATTTTCCCCATCTGGGTAAAATTAGATGTCGTCTTGATGCAGATACCTAAGCTACAATCCATTGGCTTTTTCACCCAATCCTATTGAAGAGTGGAATCGATGGATATCATCGGGAAGTCAAAAGAGGATGTTTCGTTGCCAAAAGGTTAGATTTTCCCCCGTTTTGCCGCCCCCTGATTTGATTTTTTCTTGCTTTATTTTGATAAGTGTTGTTTATAAATTCGAAAAAATATTGTATTTGTGTGAGTCATAAACTTTCTTAACCGAAGTCTAATATTTGGTAATTTATTTGTTTCTTTAATTTATATGTTAAATATGGTAATTATGAAAATTTAGGCAAAATTGGGCTAGAAGTTGGAAATTTCTCTGGCAGTTTTGCGGAAAGGATTTTTTTTCTTGGCTTGTTAATATGACAATGGTGGATCATTTTGCATGATTTGGTTTGCTTGTTATTTGTAATTTGGGTTTCTTTCATTGAGTCGTTTGGGTTGGGATCTCGTTTTCGCCCAGTTTTGTGAATCTTTATGAATTTAGGTTTGTTTTTGTATGTTCTTCATGATCTTGTATGAGTCTCTTGATTGATTAGTTAGTCAGTAGCTTGTGGAATTTATGGATTGCAATGTTAAAATTGTGAACTGATTGAGAACTATGCAAATTTCCAATGACAAAGATATCCCACGCAACGTATCATCAACAGAACAGGTCATAATGGTGGCTGGACGCAATTGATTGTCGAAGTTCCAACGTGTCCACTAGGCTCTTCACAAATTTCTCTTCCTACTCGATAAACTCTTCCAACTTGATGATCCAAAGTTTCATACCTTCTGATGTTGGCAACAAGTCAATTTATATTTGAATGGCACATTTTGCAAGCTCCATTTCGGATGGCCTGTGACAAGGCCTGAATAAATTGATTCGCAATTTGTTTTTGAGGCATAATAAATGAGTATGCTACTGCATGAATATTCTACCAATAAATGACAATTATTAGTTTATTTTCTTTTATTCCGAAGGATGCATGCAATATATCGTTTTCATTTAAGCGATCGCATGCATGAATGCATATAGATCTAATCATAATTGCCATATAATGATAGCTAGGAGATCCTTTATTCAACACTTCTTTTGTCAATGACAATTTTGTGGACTTCCACTTCTTCACTTTCAGCTACTATGTTTAAGATTATTAAGGAGATGCTCCCACCAGATGTACGTGTTGCTAGAGATGCTCAAGATCTCCTAGTTGAGTGCTGTGTAGGTCAGAAATTGATCTATAATTTGTACATAGCTTCACTTCATATTGTTTTAAAAGGCCTTACTTTCTTCATTGCATTTGTTATGTTGCTTCTGATCTTATTATTGAGAGAAATTATGCTGCTATGGCATTGTGTTTTCTGAAACGATGTTATCATTATATTCTTGTTTATATCAGAGGGGAAAAAAAGGAAAATTTATATATTTGTATGTTCTTGCAGAATTTATCAACCTCATATCATCAGAGTCCAATGAAGTATGCAGCCGTGAAGAAAAAAGGACAATTGCCCCTGAACATGTTCTCAAAGCTTTAGAGGTTTGTCTCATCATATATATTTTTTTCTTCAAAAATTTGGTTTGTCACTACCCAGATCAATCTTGCATGCTCACAAATATTTGCATGGCTGTCATTTTCCTATCGTCCCATAAGGAAGTTCTCTCTATATGACAGTAAAAATGATCCAAATTAATCAGGCTGCACTGTTCTTTGCTTTTGTGATAAATTTCTTGCTGTTCGGGTTTGTTCAGAAGGATTCAAGAACTTTTACTGGGATAAAGGAATGCAATTAGAATGTAATGATGTATATTAGGAATGGAAAAAGTTGTATCGAAATTTGGAAATGTAAAAAATTGTATTGGAAAGTGAAAAAGCTATCTTGGAAATAGAAAATTCTATCTCATACGCATCACATTCAATTGTTTACTTGATAAGTTCAGCAGCTCAACAACCGGCAGGGCCTTTTGAACGATGGGGAAACCTAATGAAAAGTGGGGTCCTGTAGGAGGCAAGGGCCCCGCCTTGTGAGCATCTGCTTCCTCAGATATCCGATGGATTATAGTTACTCTTGTCAGGTACTTGGATTTGGTGAGTACATCGAAGAGGTATATGCGGCTTATGAGCAGCACAGGCTTGACACACTGGTATGTTCTGTTTCCAGGTTGCTTATATTTTGAATTTTTAGATCTCTGGTTAATTTTCATGTGATGCCTTCTCTTGCACAGGATTCTCCTAAATGTGGGAAGTGGGGAAGTAGAGCAGAGATGACAGAGGAAGAAGCTTTGGCAGAGCAGCAAAGAATGTTTGCGGAGGCCCGCGCAAGAATGAACGGCACAACCATACTCAAACCCCAAGACCCCGACCGGAGTAACGAGCAATCTCAACAGCAGGCACAGAGAACAATGAATGAGATGGCTATTCAAAAGCATGAAGATTATAGAGCAGCGGAGTGTTTTCACGGCGAAGCCAGAGGACTTGAACGTGACCTTGCATAGCTGATTTGGACACATGGACTATGGGCACAATTTGAACGCTCGGCCTGCGTATGCATCTCTGTTGGGAAAGTCCAGTTCTCAAAGAGAGGATGCCCCATCTGTGTATTTGCAATCCTGACCTGTATTTAAGTTTTAACCCATGTAAATGGCAGTCACTGGCAGATGGTTTCCATCCAATGTCTATCAACGAAAATCTTTATGAGCAATGTATTCTATATTCACTGGCAGCTGTCTTTTCTTTTTCCGGAAACCATACACGTGGTAGAAGATGGCTCCTTGTACTAAAACGTGGGGTTTTTGCATCCGTAGCTTACACGGTCCAAGTGAAATTGGAGATTTGGAGGTGCATCAAGGTTTTTTTTATATTCATAACTACAATGTTGCCTGAAATTATAGGCTCTTCTTGAAAATTGTAAAAATGCCCCTATGAACAATAAAATAAAAAATACAAGAAAATATCTTTAAAAATTCTTCGCACTAAATGAATCCATTTTATGTGAGGAACATTTGTAAATAAAAATATATATATATATATATATTTTCAAACAAAAAAAAAATTTCCTCACATTAATTGATCAGGAACATTCGTAAAATATAAAATCTTTTTAGTATTTCAAAGGTATAATAAATGAAAAATACCAAAAATTGTTTTTTTTACAAATTATGTTTAAAAATAAATTTTTTTTGGTATCCTAAAGCTAGGGGTGGGAATCAGGGCGGGTCGGGACGGGTCAGGGTGTGCCCAACCCTGACCCTAACTTTCAAAAATCTAATTTGACCCTTATTTTTTTCCGGGTCGAGACGAGATCGGTTTGACCCTTACTTTTTTTTACTAGGTCTCGGGACAAAATTCGGGTCGGGAACGGGTCGGTTTCGGAACAACGGGTTGGGTAAAAACTACGGGTCAAGTAAGAAATTTTTAAGAATTTATGAACCTATCAAGTATAAAAACAAATTTATATTAAATTTAACTACTATATGCTTCAATCTGTTATTAATTAGTCAAAGTAAAACATAAATCCTTAAATAAAACATGAATATTTATTCACCTATATAAGAACAAGTTAATAAAACATACCTTCGGGGTAGGTTTAGAAAATATATTATATAATGAACTTGAATGGGATGGATTTATACGAACGGGGTAAAAGTTGTGGGTTGTAGTGTGTCTTGTTGTCATGAGAGTGGTCAAAGTGGTTGGAAGAATATTTAATTATTTATCCAAAGTTAGTCTCATCAGTTGCGTAGAGGAGGAGCGACGCCGTGAAAAGTGGTCCAAGTGGTTGGACAAATATTTAATTATTTATCCAAAGTTAGTCTCATAAACTGCATAGTGGAGGAGCGACATCGTGAAAAAAATTGTCAATATAAAAAGTTTTCATGTCGTATAATACCAATAAAAAAAAGAACTTTTTTTAAAATGTGAAATATAAATGCAAAAGATGTATGTAGCTTTGATGTAATTTCAGACAACCATCTACTAATAATACAATTTAATATCCCGTTATCTTTGTTTCATTGTTTAGAAATAGAAAATATTATAATTATAAATGTCATCAATGAAAAGCAAAGGTTTGGGGGAGAGATGAAAATATGTATGAATAATGTTTAAAACAGTATGTTTTGGATGGCTTGATCCTAATTTTCCTTTGCAAGAAAAATAAAATAAATATATTCATAGCAATTCTGTATTGGTGGTGGTGGAAGTGGTATTGACGTGGTATTGAAAAACATTATATCAGAAAAGGCCAAAAATTCGAGCCATCAAATTCGAACCAGCGACCTCAGTGACCTAAGACTCATGTGCAGTCCGCTCAACCAACTGAGCTAAGTTCCGTATGTCTGTTATGGGATGACTTATTTAATATTTATGCAGTTGCTTCATATAAGCGGGTCGACATCCAACAGGTCCGCCCCGACCCGCACTTTGTAGAAATTTCTAACCCCTTGGCCCGCCCCGGTATAAAATAGGGTAGGGTCGGGGTGGGGCGGGTCACGGGTTGACCAGCCCCGATTCCCACCCCTACCTAAAGCAATGTTGTCATAACCGAACCGGTGATTGAATTGGTAAAATTACTGATCTTGTTCGAACCGGTTCGACCGGTTAAGCAAACCGGGTCGAACCGGTGACGTCAGCATGACATATTTATGATGTTATAAATATTAAATTATTTTTAAATTTTAAATAAATAATTAAATATATTAATAAAATTATATTTTCATAAATCCTAAATATATATGTTAGATTTTAAGAATCACAATATAAGTACAAAACATGCAGGAAAAAATTAATAGCAAGTTTTAAAAGGAAAAATATGAATGTTAAAAAAATTAACTACATTAACTAACCTGGTAGGCTTAAATTTGTAATAAGCCCTGACCATTGTTAATTAGTTGTTGGTTCTTGAATTTTTCCTGTTTATCTCGATACTTTTATGATAATTAGATAATCGTGTTTAAGTGAGCCAAAAAATATATTATTTTTGCAAATAGCGTGAGCATCTTAAACCACGTTGGATTATAGATTTTGGCGGTCTACTCCATGTGAGGCAGAAGGAGATGGTGGATGGCCCATGATTTTGATTTTTTTTAAAAAAAAATCGGAGGGCTAGGATGAAATGAAAGAGGCAGACGGGAATGATTTGTTATCAAGAAAACAAAACACTTCTGCTGCTCTCCACTAATGTCAGTATTGATGTTCTGCCGATCGCCGAAAAATGAGATGCACAGTGTCGTCGCGAACGTCGATTGGACGAGAGGAAGATGAGCTGAGCTACGACAGCAAGGGTCGCCGATTTGGGGGCTCTGCTGCTTTGCTGTTCGCCGGAAGCAGGAGCTGCACACTTTCGTCGCCGCCGAATGCCGATCGGATAAAGGGAAGACAATCTAACCTGCGGTGGCAGGGGGTCGCCTTTGGCAGCAGCTTTTATCGGAAGCTCCACCGCCGATTCTCTCCACCTGCCGCTGCCCTCGTCGAAACCCACCAGTGAGAATGGCTCCCGCGTGGCGAAATGCAGAGACCCATCGAAGAAGACGGCTTCCTGGAGGGAATTCTGGGTGGGAATCGGACTATCGGAGCGTAGCCGTCAAAGCGGGCCCATTTCTCCGTGGCAGAGTCGTAGACCAGGACCCAATTCTCCAGCTGCAAAGGAGAATAGAGCAGGAGGAGCTTGCGGAGAACGGCGACGAGGAGAGTGGAGGGGACGTTCGGATCAGAGAGGCAAACTCAAATAGGCATGTTGAGAATTCGATGGATTTGGCTGATCTGGTGAGTGCATACGAAGGAGTCGGGGAGGGAGAAGCAGTGCATGCTGGAGGGTGTGCCAGCGATCGTGGAAGATGGTGGAGGAGGAAGGCAGTCGGGGGTGGGAGAGGAGCAGGGTTCTCATTTTTCGAAAACCGTCTGAACCGGTCGAACACGGTTCGACGGTTCAGACGGTTTATTTCCATTGAACCGAACCGATGGTAATCGAACCAGGATTTGAACCGGTTCCCGGTCGGACCGGCAGGACCGGCCGGTCCGGTCATTACAACACTGTCCTAAAGGCGTTTTCTTGTATTATTTTTTTTTTTCATTTTCTTGTTTACAAGAGTATTTTCCTCATTTCTAAAGGTGTAGGGTTTGTTAGTGCGCCTGTAATTTTAAGCAAATCTTATAGTCATGGATGCAAATTTTCCAAATGTTATTATAACACACTGACAATTTCTAGGTATAGATGCAAACATCCCATAAAACATTTGTTGTTGATTTCCATGGCAAAGCCTAAAACTGGCCATACCAAAGTATGTAGCTGCATCTTCTAGAAAAACTTCGTGCAGTACTCTAAATAGCATACTCTTCGCGGATCAAAAAGGGCCTACGGACTCACTTTTACACACTGTAATGTTTTCTTCACAAACTTTGTTTTCGGCTAGTACACGACAATAATTCCTGTTTCTTGTTTTCAACTAGTACATAACATTAACCTGTGTTTCTCATGCCCGCTGCAATCCCATTGATAGTAATTAGCAATGCGTCCCGAACCTTACGGTTGTCGTCATCCCGCCTCAGCCTCCTCAGTATTTCCACCTGAAGCATGTTTATTGAATTAAGATACGGTAGCCTGCTGTCGATCAGCCGCCTCAAGCTCTTGTTGTTCTCCAACAGTTTTTCATGTCCACTTACCACCAATACATACTTTTCTGTTGTCGAAAGCTCGTCCCTCAGCTTCGCGCCAAGCTCCCTCCTGGATTCTGATACAAGCATTTCATCATAGTGCTTTGCTATGGGAATGTCAGCCTTCCCAAGAACCATCTCAATAAGGTCTATGGTGGATTGGAAGAACGGCCACTCTTTGTACATTGCTTGCAAGTCTTCTTTGTATCCTTTCTCACATGCCTCCTTGAGGCCCGCACCTACACCAAGCCATGAGGGGAGCACAAAGCGTGTTTGGGTCCAAGCAAACACCCAAGGTATGGCCCGGAGATGGTCAATGCCTGTTGAAGCTTTCCGTCTTGTGGGTCGGCTCCCAATGTTGAGGAAGCCTAGCTCTGCCTGTGGGGTTGCCTCATGGAAATAACTGATGAAGTCTGCATTGTCATAGACAGTACTCCTGTATTGGTGACGGCTGGTGTTGGAGATCTCTTCCATCATGTTCCGCCACTTCTCTTCTCTAGGGGGGAGAGGAGGGCGCAATGTTGCGAGTAAAACTGCTGTAGTATAGATCTCCAGTTGCCTTACTGCTGTTTGTGGCAGCCCAAACTTTGCCTGAACCATCTCACCTTGCTCAGTTGATCTGAGTGTCCCCTGAACAAACCAAACAAACAAACAAACAAAAAAAAAAGGGAAGAGAGTGATTAACAGAAATGAAGCTGTCAAAATGGCCTACACCTGAGTAGCAGTTGTGATTAAAAATTTCCTATGGAGTCTGGATAAAAAGAATGTCCGTTGAGTCATTGTTTTGCATTAGCTACTTACCATTTTTCCCTGCAATTCCATGATGCATCAAGCCATTAACTTCAGAGAACTGCGTGAATCCAATGAATTTTCACAAAACCTTCTGCTAAATTATGGTGGGTGCAGTGCTCTTGTGGGAACTCAGTAGGAAAAGTCATTTTGACATAATTTTTTCAGAAATTCTGCAGGTTAATTCAATTACTCAAGCCACTTGAGAACCAGATGGTGCATCACCTAGCAAATTTATTTAATGCAGGAAATTTTTCAGGCTTATTTGCATTCATGTCAATGCAAAATTAAAATATTTGCATTCATGCTAACGATCTAAAACTTGTTGCAGTCTTACCACACACTTATAAAAATTTTTGCAATCATGCCAACCACGTCACTTGCGTTAAATATTCGACATCTGGGTTATTTAATATATTCTACAAATTTGCAGCTTTGTTAAGAATTCTCCAAGGAGCATCTATCATGTTCTAAATTCTAAACAAAGGTGATACAAACTTACGGTGTGTTTGGAAAGTGGTAAAACTTTTAAAGAAAAGTTTTTTGTGTAAAAATTTTGAATTTGTAGCAAATGATATGATATGGTAGGGATAATAATAAAGAGTAAAGAAAATAAAGTTAAAATAGATAGGTTAGTTGTATGAGAAGTTATGTAGAAATGATTGAAAAGTAGGGTAATTGTATGGGAAGACGTAAAAAAATAATTAAAAAATATGGTAGTTGTAGAAATTGAAAAGTTTTGGTTGGAGAAGTTTTGTATTTGCCAAACACCCCCTTGAATTCATCTAGTAGAGATATTGAGGTGTGGAATCATACACCAGGATATTGTGATTGGTGACACTGAAGGCATGGAGGTCAAGGTGTACATTCCAATCAAGTTAGGCTTCCTGTTTTGTTGCCTCTACCCTAAGAATTATGAGATTAAAGTTAATTAATAGAATGATTGGGCAATAAATAATAGAAGGTTACTTTGAAATGCAAAAAAAGACCTAAATAAAATACTAAAGAAACGACACACTGGATCATGGAGTTTTTAGGCCTTTCATTTGTTGCTGTAGAAAAAGGGAAGAAGGGTTTGAGAGGGTACATGATTACAGATCTTTGGTAAAGACAACCAGTCTATCAAAGCCCTTACCTAGAGGCTCAAGTGGGATGACATCCGTTGCTAGAATCGATGTCAGAAGAGTATATAAAATAGGAAACAATAAATGAGCTTTTGGATTGGGTAGAAACAATTAGGTTTTACATCTAAGCAACAACACTTATTTTGCAGGTACCAATATCACTGAAGAAGCTGCTACATCTTCAAGTTCTTTGTACGTGGAGGTACAGATTTGTAGAATGGTGGGATTTTTCGCCACTCCAGCAACTGGAGTCCCTTGATTTGTTAGGCTACAAAATATTGGAGGAGCTGCTGCGAGTAAGTGGGGAACTAGCCAACCTGAGGAGCCTGGACCTGATGGGAACTCCATGTCAATCCTTCTTTGAGCAGAGTATCTTTCCAAGGTTGACTTGAATGGAAGAATTGAAGAAATTGAGCTTGGAGGGATGGCTAGGAAGAACAAGAAATAAGATTGTTTATTCTTCCCTGTGAGATGACTTCCTTTGCCAGGCTTGCATCACTCACGGATTCTGTCCATTTATTCAGAATCAATTAGCATGCCATTAAATGATTTTAGAGATTTTATATAGAAAAAGGCCATCCAGGTAACTACAACTATTCATCAACTACGTGAGTAAGCATTTGAAAGAATTCTTAGAGTAGAACAACTGCACCATCACCGTCAACTCTGCTCAATATGCTAGCTGCCCGAGACAAAGGAGACTGCCAGAGCAAAGGACATGGGAGGGAACTCTTTGTTGGCTGCGGAAGGAGATAGAGGGACTTGGCAGTGATTTTAAGGATGGGGCACTAATGTCAATTGGTACAAGAGCTAACGTTGGAAAAGCATGAGTCTAACGGTGTCTAGAGTGGTTGACGTAAATGCAAATTGTTCATTATTATCGTTGCTATAGATATAAATATTTTAATTTTGAGTTGGCATGGATGACAAAAAAAATTTCATTTTTTAACGACCTTTTTTCTTGTCATGAACTCGAACAAATTGTTGCCCTTCCAACCCATTATGAAGTGATTACCATGGTAAGGATGTCTCACAAATTTCAGTCATCGAAAAGCTCCATGGAAATTTCTAGTGTCACAAGTAGAATTTTGAAAAAACAGTAATTAGAATCCCAGATTCATACTTCTATCTGTTAAGGGACTGCACTTTGATTCAACTCTCTAACCACATCTAGCAAAGAAACCAGCATAAAACTACAACTATCAGTAACAAGTAATAGGCGACAAATAGATTCTATCATATGAACAAGGCACAAATGACAGCTATTATTTTTGGCAATGAAACAGGTAATTTGTAATCTTGTTGGGAACCATCCAATGGAATTGAATTTGGATGGGAAATTTGGATTAGGGTTATTTCTAGGGTTCTTGTAGTAAGTATACGTCAATTCATATATTGGAAAATGAGAAATATAATTAGCAATGAGGAAAAATAGGGTCATTATGTATTGGAAAATTGGAGCTGGTATTGGGAATAAGAAAAGAAATACAAATCTAATGGAAATTAATAACACCAAACAGTAATGTCTTTTGCAATCATTTTCATGAAAGCTGTAAATCGGTTGCTTCATAAGACAAAAGGCATTGGCAGAGACATTTCCTTACCATTACAGAGCCAGGAGGTTGGGACTGTATAGCAAGATAGGTGGGTCCACCACCACGACCAATGCTCCCCCCACGCCCATGAAATAGTGTAACCTTGATGTCAAACTCATTGCAGGCAGCAACAACATCCTCTTGGGCTTTATACAGCTCCCATGCTGCAGTAAAACGGCCAGCATCTTTACCAGAATCAGAGTACCCAACCATGACCTGTTTGTAGCAAACATTGGTTATGCATGAATAATGGGAACTCTAGGAAAAAAAAGTCATCAACACTCATGTCACTATACCTCTTGATGTCCATTATGATTTTTTATTATATGATCCCTGTACCAGTCAATAGATAACAACTTCCGGATGACCAAACCAGCTCCTCTCAAATCTTTCACTGTTTCAAATAAGGGAACCACCCGTAGCCTGTTTCAGAAGCATTGCGTCCTAGTCAAAGACCATTATAATGCACAAGAATTTGATACACAGAAATTTCCCATGAAAAATGTTAAAGGAAAAGAAAAGAGTTGACATATTCTCAAGGTTTATGCTCATAGAGGTGGATTCATGTAGCTTGGCTGAGCAGGTAAAATGAGTTCCACAGTTTCTTTTATTATCAATATTATCTGAACCAGAACAATAAAAAAAAATAAAAAAAAAATCATCTGCATGAGCAATTGCAACTGTACGGCCCTCCTCGAGCCCAAATCCATTTACCATTTTACGTACACTATAAGATGGACCATTTCATCTGTTCATAGGAACTCCATCAGAATGTTAAAATCTATTCTCTGCATAGTCAGTAGTTACCAGAGACTTGCTTGTGGTTCCATCCATATTTGGATCATATAAATGACTTAGTGGTGGGGCGGCTCAGCCACTGAACTTAGGCCAACAACATGTGAGCCAGCATGTTTGTTTTATTAGAATCCAACTAGAAAAAAAGATATTTTGTTTGTGTGAATCATCTCACGTTCCACCAGGGCATGGTCGGCCTAGCTCCCCACTGACAGAAAGTCGAGCATCTTTCTGTAACAACTCCACAGCAAGAACGTCACTTGCCTGCCAATTGCCAGTGAGCCAACACTATATTAGAGAATCAGAAATCTAGAAAGATAAGGGAAAGCTTTTTTAAAAAAAAATAAATAAGAAGAAGAAGAAAAAAAGAAAAGGAAACAAATGCACATGGTTGTGAATGAAAATTCATTGCTGCTACTCACATTAGAAGCCATGGATATAACATATGCTCCAAAAGAATCACTTCCTAGTTCAGCAGCAACATGAAAGGTGTCCAGGACCTCCTTCACATCTGCAGAAACCTGAAAAGGTTCAAATGAGATACAGATCAATCAGGCATGCCTCCAAAAACTACATGGATTTCAATTGTGACTGTGTAGTTTGTCTAGCTGAAGGACTCATTCAATGCGTGCTTATAAGTCACTGGGCAGTTATGATCTGATTTTTTCTTCCCTGATAACTCTTGTTTTTTCAAATGAGAATAAAGTTATCTAGCTGATATTAAGTCACTTCGCTGGTAACTCTCTTTGTTTCAAATGAAAATAAAGTAATCTATCTGATAGTAAGTCACTTATTACAATCTTTGCCTACTGCATAAAAGTATTTGGTTGAAGGAAGACTGTGAATTGCTAGTGCTGTGGGACTGCCAACTATGGTTTCTATGTTGGTTGAGATTTCAAACTCTGAGGCTAGTGTCTGTTTGCCTCAAAGCGCACCTGTAATTTATTTCTCCATCACCTCCAAAGAAGATAATAATTTGTAGTAAACTTCAAACGTTTCTTCTTAATAACCTTGGAAGAAATAGATGCAGAAGCCTGCCAAATGACTGGAAGGATCATGTCAACTAGTTCAGTGTAGCCTTCACTTCTTTCTTTGTTATTCTTCTCTCGAGGGTAAAAATGCTATATTACAACAAATTAAGCAAAGAATTCAAACTGGATAGCCATTAAGTCTCTAGCTGGCTTGTCACCCAAGGCATAGCCAAGTGGTTTGACATATGTATATGTATATGCGTAAGGTCCCGATTTCAAATCCTGACTAGAGAGAGAATCTCCATTCACATTTTACAAAAAAATATATATATATATATATATCTAGTTCGCTTGCGTTAGATGTCAGGTTGCTTGCTGTTTGATAAAAATTTTCTCAATCATATTGAATAGAAGTCAGCCTTCAGCATTGGAAGGGCCAAGGACACGATCATTGGTGATGCTTTTAAAAGCTAAAAATTAAAATTAAAATATAATTAGTCCTTTGAAAATTTGCAAAGTTTTTGTTAAAAAATAATGTTTTGTATTCATCCTACATAGTTATATAAGCTTGTTTTCATGTTATTTTCAAAACAGCACATACCTTATTTCAATTTACTTTCGAAACAGCACATTATTGTCCACCCAAACCATGAATTTCAATCTTGTTAACTTTTAATATCTCCATCTGGGACATTAAATGGGCACAAAGGTTGATTTTGTAGTCTTCCACTACTTGAGAATCCTCAATCAGTAATAGTATAACTAGTCCTATATCAATTATTCAATTTAGTAAAAGCAGTTCATAAACAAAATGGCAACAAATACTTTTCAAAGGAGACTAAGGCAACTCACCTCTATAGATGGAGGAACTAATGGCCTCTTCCCTTTCAGCTCTTTAGCCAGGAATTCCAGTTTTCTTTCTTCATTCCATTCACTATATACTCCAATATCCAAGAATGTGGTAATTGCATCCAGTGCTTCTGCATGTCTGCCAGATTCCTTTGGAGGAGAAGGAAAATAATCATAAAAAAGAACTGCAGGTCTACTTTTCCAATTAAACGATTGTCTCAAATATGAACCAACTCAAAACCGCGAACTACATGGCCAGAACCATGCAGAACAATAATGTGGGTCATTTGATTTCCAACATAATCTTTTGTCGTTCCACCAAATGCCTAGTGAGGCCCAGAGTAAATATGTTAACCAGATCTAAATCCTGCCAAGGTTGTTCCCACATTCTAATTCAAGCTATAACTAATGCTCACCTGACGCAAATCAAGCTTCATTAATACCATACCAAAAGTAGCCACCCTTCGGATCAGGTCTGCAAGCCGCCCATCAGCAAGGCTGCCAGAACCAGATGATTGCTGCAGAAATCACTGGCTCTAATCAATATGTTTTACTTCTATGTGGTTATATAAACATTAAAGGTTCTTACTTATACCAGGGACTGGTAGCATAAAAGCAGTGGTTCCAAAAGTTGATCTGCCGTCTCATAATAATCCAAAGTATCATGGTCACAAGGAAGATCCTCAAGGAGCAGTTCCAGCCGTCTTCGTGTCTTTAGTAGCTGAAGCCATAGATGGTAAGTCGTCACATATCAAAACAATGCACAAAGATATCATGTGGATAATGTGCAGAACAAATGCCTTATTATCCAGATATACGCCTTTGCGCTGTCTTGGTTTACCCACCACCCGCATCAACAAAAAAAATGATTGTGAAACGAAGTTGACCACTATTCTCACCAATCATATAGCAAGGCCATCCAAGTTGACAACACATGGACTAGTCCCGAGATAGACAGGATAGTTAAACGAAGTGTTTTAGAAAAGCGCAAGATTCCTACCGCACCAATTTCTATGGCACACTGGCAGAAGTGGCATATATTCAAAGCTCCATATTATTTTTGTGAAACACTGATTGCATGTGCTTCATGCTAAGTACAGTCTGTACTTGACATTTGCTGATTAGTAAAAGTATTGACGTTTTAAATAATTTGTCACATTGCTAATTCTTGTCGCTTATTGATTGAATATTTTCAATGACGTAGTTAACTAATATGATAGACAGCATAGATCAGTTCATTTGCAATACTTCTATACCACATTTGCTATTCAATTTTCCCCCTATTTCACCAATTATTTTCATAAAAAAAAAATCTAGGGGTGAGAAAGTTTATTGTGGTACATTCTGCATGGCTTATGTCTAGCTTTTCAAAGGAATTAAGATTTTGTCTTGGTCATAATCAAACTCTTCAGTGAATGTTGTGTTTGTTTTAATAGCATGTTCAAGAAAAACTGCCCAGAAACTAGGCCATGAAATGTTTTACTAAAATTTTAATTCCACAATGGATCTTTGTGCAAGCTCAGAGATCGACCAGCCAAATTTTCTGTCAATGCCCCAAGTATTTCACCTTGTCTTTCACATTGCCAAGAACAATTCTGTATGGAGCAATTCCAGGACGCTGAGGTAAGCTTGGCTCCAAAAGCTTCTCAAAGTTGGACCTTCCCATTTGATAATCACCAAATAGCTTCCTTTGTGCAATCAGCTGACTAGAAGTATAAGAACTGGACCTGGGAGTACTTGGTGCAGATGAGGAGCCTCCAGTTGCAGAATGAAGATTGTTTGTAGAGAAAGAATTGTTACCAGAGGCACTTCCATTTTCTAGTGTTTTATATGCAATGTCAGTAGAATCTTGGAATGGAGATTCGAAACTTGAAGAACTCTGAACATCCTATCATCATAAATTTAACAAAATATCAGAAAGGGAAATTTGAAATGACAAAATACCACAGTGCTCAGGGATAAGACAAGATCCCTGTGCTCATGACGGGCCATTATCCATAGTACCATCTATAAGTGCAAGTCATTCATCTGGTATCAATGATCCTGGAAATTGACAGTGATAATTGAAAAATAAGTGGCACTTGACTAAATCTGTTGTGTTTGTTTGGCACTTTTAGTGATGATTTGCATCTTGTACACTTAGAACATTGCCATACAATTAGGCATGTAAAAACTTCGTAAATCGCTACTACGTCAGATGTGGTAGTTTACCAAAGATCATAATAGTTACATAAATAAGTTGGGATTAGCATAAAGAATAAAAGCAACCAAAGTATATGCCCCACCGCAATTCATTTTACCTGACGGTTGTGTGCCATATAATCAGTGCCAGGGAACTGAAATATGGGATATTGAGATTCTGCCTCTTTGTATTCTACAATAAAAACAAAGATCAAATAAGTATTATCCAAGCATATTTTGAAACACAACTTAAATGCTAGATATGTCCCACCCAAGTGAAAACCAAGTTAATTTTTTAATGTGTATGCTGAGTTGTGACCAACCTGAGTTTTGATACAACAAAACAATTTTTCAGGTCCAAGGGAATTGAATGGATCGTTATCTCATAGACTACAAACAACTGTTAATCACAACAACAGCCAAAAGTCATGGTACCAGCATCATATGAGCATACACAAGTGGGAAAATCTTACTTGTTGGAATAGTGGAAAGAAATAGATGGTTAAAACTTGAAAACATAAATATAGAAAAGCTGTATGGGTTCAAACAATGAGATACAAACATCCACTCTCAGCCAGATTTTGAATATGGGAGATCTTTCTTGTTGAGATGTGCCATTTAGATAGCTAACAAAAGGCATTATGGGAAAAGTTTTGGCTTAAAAAATTTTTGATTTAAGTTGCAGATGCACAGTGGAGAATCCAATAAGGGTGTGTTTGTTTACGCCCAAAATTTTTTCAAACCAAAACTTTTACTCTTCATAACTACCCTATTTTTTAATTATTTGTTCACATCTTCCTACACAACTACCCTTTCTACACAACTACCCATACAACTAACCTATCTATTTTAACTTTAATCTCTTTACTCTTCTTCATTACCTCTATTATATCATATTGTTTTCTTTCATTTCAAAAACTTTTCATTCAAAAGTTTTATCACTTCCCAAACAAACCCAAAATTAAAATGTTTGATAAGGTGTCTTATATTTTACACACTCACTAGATGTGCAGGTAAGAAGGTCGGGTTGAAGCTGTCTGTATACTGTCTTATCACTGTGTGTGGATCACTGAATCATAGTTATCGATGATGCAAAAACATCAATTTTTCCCATCTAAAATTGAAGAATAAGCAAGAGAATACCTGTACATGAAGGCAAATCTGCACCTGCAGGAAGTTGTGTTGGTAGTGCTGAAGTTTGTTGGGTGTAATGGGTTCTGTTAAGTTGCTGGTTCCAATTCTCATGAAGCCGATCCTCTGATGTTTTTTTCTACAAAAAGTCCAATATTTATAGTCAATGCTGGAAAAATAGAAAGATTTATCGTTTAGTTTTGGATGCACAATCTTCTACCATCATCTAAACACACTCCCAAGCCAGCAAGAAGACTCACATTCTGCCATTCAAAATTATGATCTAAGCCATAACTTCGAACCATATTGAACTGTCTGCATGCACACACACTATTGCAGACTCTAAGCTACACGTGCTCTCAAACAAAGCTATATTGACAAGTTTTGCACTATATAGATATAGATATAAATACATGCCAACCCACACCCACACATGCAAGCGTGTGCATGCACTTGCATGCATATGGTACTCCAATGGAATCCGTTTCAACCCCATGCATATGCACAACTGACCCATCAATGAGAAGTTTGGCGAGTAGACAAGTCCTGCCGGAGGTGGGCCTGCAATCTTGGTCCTCACAAGAATTAAAGGTGATCAACTGATTGAATATTGACAATGAGGTCGGCGAGGTCCAAACTTTCTACAAGAGACAGGAGGGGGGGGGGGGGGGGGGGGGGGGGGGGGGGGGCCGGGAGCCGGGAGCGGGAAACCTTAAGTACTTATTAAAGTGACAGAGAGATGCCTAACATGCGTCCACCAAACCTTTTAGGAGAATTTCATGTGCAAGTCTTCCCAAATCCAGGCTGCACCTACTCATGGAGAGTTCAAACCTAAGGTTTTCAACTTCTCGAGTATAGAGATCGATTGCCATCCAGCATGATAAAAGAGAAACATCTCTTGTGACCTGCCGCAACAGCACAATTTAGGACATCAAAATTCAAAAGATTCAATGTTTCATCAACAAGAAATGAAATAAATAGAAATATGGGAATCCAAGCCCATTAAATCTTATAATCATAATTAGAAACCTCAAAATTTGCCTTCATTTTCAACGAGGCAAATAAGAATCACTAAGTTACAAATGACTTGTTGAATGAACATACATTCTGCTTCAATAGGTTAACCTATTGAATCTATTGGAAAGGATGAGTCAAATATGGTACAAGTAGAGCCATGTAAGAGACAAGAATAGTCAGCATGTCTAGACCATGTAGGACCAAATTTCATGAATTAAAGAACAATGAATCCTGTAAGGATATACAAGGTTCTAGAACGGATGAAATTCATCATACTTTGTTAGGAGATATGGCATAATAACTCTTCTAGCAGTGAACATTAAAATAGAATGGAGAGTAGTAGTTGTTAATCCTCATTTTCTCACCTTAACAAAACCAAGAAATGTGTAAAAATAATAAAGTTCGAAAAGCTCAAGCAATCTTTTCATTTACACGGAGGAAAATGAAACAAGAATGGGAGGTATTAGTAGCGTGAACTTACTTTTGCAGTCACATTAGGATTTCCATCTCTGTCACCTCCCATCCAAGAGCCAAACTTTATAGGTGTGGCGGTCAATGGAAGTGGCCTTCCAGTATGCTGAATAACAAATTTTTTAAAATTTTAAAAAAAGGAAGAAAGGAATGACCGAAAGAAAAAAGGAAGAAATCTAATGAGAATAAAAGAACTGGTGCCCCCCCCCTCTTTCTCATGCACACACACGCACAGAGCCACATATGGAACAATGCCAACCTTTTTCAGAGCATTGCTAACGCGACGTAAATAATGAGGTACAGCTTTCCAAAGGGACTGCTCCACGATGTGCAATCCTGAGGACAATAGAGAATCTTTGCCAGTCAAAATGAAGCATACAAATTTATAGCTCATCAAATTCTTCTTTCCACAGTAAATAGTTTAAACCACAGATAATTGATCAGGCCTTGTCTCTCAAGTTTCTTGGGAATTAGCATTGCAGAGAAGGAAGCACCACATGCTCAACTACATGAAGGATTCATGCAATCTCCAGGCTGTTAACCCAGGCCAGCATGCATTTTCAAAATAGCTGCAGCTTAAAATGATTCTAGACATCATTGGAGAATTTTGGCAATACATGCCAAATATGGTCAAATTTTTATTCTAATCATCCTATTCTAGACAGAGAAAGGATGGAAAGAAAAACGCTAAAAAGTGGCCAGTTTGCTGAGATCAATGCCTAACATGGGTAAAAATCACAAAGAGATCTCTACTTTTAGTTTATGGAACAAAGAGTTACCAGCCCTAGCTTCATCCACTGGAGTAGGTTTGTGACGTCTAAGTTCATCTGTTTGCCATATTGCTGTTATCTCTCTCACCTAAAAAACCAGAAATATAATCAGGATACCACAGCCCAAAGAAAGGGGTTTTCTGAATGACGAAATTACCAAATCTTCAATCAGCATCTCTCTATCTTCACGGCTAAGATCAGGTCGATCATTAAACTCTAGAAGATGCTGCACCAAAAGTGAAGTTAGCTGCAGAAAGAAACAAATGAACAAAACAACTGCAGCATGGTCCACTTATCCACGATATCTGATAGACTTCATCCTGGAAAATGATTGACCACTTTGTCTATGTTCCTTAGTCATATATTAGCCTTTTGATCTGTGACCATTAGACATAAGGTTTGCCTGGGCAAGGAAACTTTTTAGGAAAATAGCCCATCCACTATAATGTCTCCACACAAAATGATCTACATCATCAAAACATGCCCCACTTGTACAAAAATCACAATGGAGATTTCTGTAGTGCCTTCATGAAGGGAAAAGAAAAAGTAACTATGAAATCTCCTGGTTTGTTCCATATAAGAGTAATAAGGAGTAAAAAGACATCTTACAGAAATCCTGATATGCTTATATTGAAGGGTTCGCCTGTTTATTTGTGTAGGATGTGCAGTTAGGACAATCTCCACCTCCTATAGCAAGGACAAACATTGTAGACCATTTTTGCCAAGAACTGTATCATTATGCTCACAAGTAAAACCTGAAAGATGGATTATGAGAACAACCTGCTTACAGACAGTATTGTATAGATCATCTGGAGGAATTCCACTTTGAATCAGTTTACTGAATATGTCATCACAAGACTTTGATAGATGATCTACATTCCGTGACTTACAGACCCTGCAAGATGCATGGAATGCATTTAGACCAGTTCAGATTCGTGGAGGTAAACCATGAACTGTTTTCTGAGTATGTCCATACCAAAAGCAGCTCTAACCTAAGATTTATGTACAAGCAACTGGAAGTCTGGAATAATGGTGTGCTCATTCCGACATTGAACTCAATCTCCAATCAAGTTCTGATCAGCCAAATCAGGGTTGGTCCATCCTAGCAAGTTGGGCCAGGTCATTTCATTCCTGATGTTAAGCATGAATTGTTAACTTTGTCTCAAATGAATTGAGTTGGTTGAACCTAGACGGGTTGGCAATCCATGTTTCCAGCACACATGACGAGCATGCTACCTCACCTCTTCCTATTGGGTAATTTTGCTCCAGTTAGCAATTCAATAATATTAAAGAAATAGTAGATTGGAGCCTAAACTCCCAACATGAATACCAAGAAAGCCAACTGCCATTTTGTTGTTTCCAATTAATTACACTACTCAAATGATAATCATTTTAATTGCGTATCCAAAAAATTTTAGATGAAAATTTTTATAATTGGAAGTGAATGATTTACCATACTTACCTGGTACATACACCCATTGATCATGTAACTTTTTTTGAATCTAGTCAATATAGTGATTAACCAAAAGATGCCTTTTTTTTTTCACCATGTGATTTGGCAGAGAAGTGCAGGCTGCTGATGTAATCACACTTATACCAAAATATCATTTGGTTTGGCCAGCATTTTTTGTGTAATTTTAGCATGTCAAAAACCAACAAAAGCACTCTGTCAATAGCTTTCTAATTTGGCTTGTATGTAAACCCTACTTCACTGCACAGAAGTCTAACACCCAGCCATGCCAAAAAAAGCCAGAATCTATGATCTGCTATCATCAATCAATACCAAGATACTCAAGTGTCCATAAAACAAACAACAAAACATGAATAAATGGAAAAGGAATTAATGAATTCAACAAATTAAAAACGCAATTGTGTAAAACAAAAACCATTAAATAAAATTTAAAAATTGCTCAAATCACTAAGGTTTAGAACGCTCCAAAGTTAGAAATTACCTGTGATGGGTCTCTGCAATTCCCATGAGATTGAGATGATGACTGAATGCACGGGCCAATGTCAAGGCCTCCTCAAGTGTCATTTTTGATATATCCGATGCCAGCTGCTTGTCGAGTAACTCAGCCATATTTTCGATTCCCGCCATTCGCATGTTACAAGAACTCTACGATACCAAAGGAAATAATCCAGTGTGAAAAATGATGGGAAAAGAAAAGAGCAGGACATGTGCCGATACAAAAGAGTAGAATGATTATTAATAGTTGATTGAGATGCAAAATTTAATGCTACGTAGATTAATTTCTTCGAGAAGATTAAAATTCAATACCATCAAACAACTTAGTCATGATAACAACTAGGGGTGTTAATGGTCATAGTCAACCCGTTTATAAATGAGTTTGGGTTGGAATTTTTGAATAAATGGGGGTTATGATCCGCCAACCCGTTTAACCATTTAATTAAATAAATGGATTAGGGTTGAGATTTTATAACTTGTCAACCCGTTTAGTAACCCATTTAACCCATATAACCTATTCGACCCGTTTAATTCATTTAACTCATTTAACTCACTTAACTCATTAAAGTTTTATATATATATATATGTAAACCCCTTGGTTATTTTCCCTCTTTAAGTGTTCCTCCAATCACCTAATTTTTCATTTTTCTACTGCTGCCATAATTTCATTTTCCCGTTACTACCCTATTTTCATTTCCCCTACGCCAAAAACACCCTCTCGTCTCTCCCTGCAAGATCATTATCTACTAGAGTCTAGGCTTTTAGGTTATTTACTATACAACCCGTTAACAATCCACCAACCTGTTTATTAAATGGGTTAGGATTGAGGTTTTTTAAATGGGTTAATAAACGGATTAGGGTTGAGATATTTTAAATGGGTTAGGATTAGGCTCCAACCCGTCCAACCCAATTTGTTAACACCCCTAATAACAGCACAATGTTTTTCATAAAAATGTAATCACAAAGGAAAAATAAAGAATAGGTCCAATAGGATATGATTTATGGCAAAAACAAGGACAAGAATCAATGCGAGAGTAGAACAAGTATTAGCAATTGAGCAAGGATGAAAATTTAACACAGATGACATAGAGAGATTTCTTGTGGAATAGGATTGAATATCTTCAGACAAGGTAATCATGGAGTTTAACTCATTCTACTGAAGTTTCCAGAGCTTGCTTAATATAAAACCTAAAGAGTTTCAAAAGCAGAGAGTTGGACAATGTATACTCACTGTTAAGCTGTAAGCACTGAATTGTATCTGCCAAACCTCGAATTTGAGAATCATACTCGTTTTATATTTTATTCAATACCCCCCCCCCCCCCCCCCCCCCCAAAAAAAAAAAAAAAAAAAATCTCACGTTTGATTAAGCGATTTCAGATCTTATTCAGGACTTTCTACTATCATGTAGAAAATTTGTCAGTGTTTCAAACTGTTTTACATGGGCATTTTATAAAACCCACACAAAGCTGGATTTGACATGACCCTTTATAAGTTAGAGCATGTTTCTTTGACACAAAAAACGTGTTTGGAAAGTGATAAAACTTTTAGATAAAAAGTTTTTAATGTAAAAGTTATTAAATTAATAGAAAATAATGTAATATCCTAGGGGTAATGATGAGGTGTAAAGAGAATAAAGTTAAAATAGATAGGTTAGTTGTATGGATATTGTATAGAAATGAATGAAAAGTAAAATAGTTTGTATAGGAAGATGTGAAGAAGTAATAAAAAAATATATGATAGTTGGAGAGAGTAAAAAATTTTAGAATGAAAAATTTTTGTTGAAAAATCTTATTAGAAAACAAATAAATCAAACCAAAACTTTTCAATCTAAAACTTTTTACTCTCCACAACTACCATATTTTTTTAATTATTATTTTTCATATCTTCCTAGGTAGGAAATAACTTATGATGATGATGACGACGACGACATCTTCCTATATCACTTCTCTGTCTTTCAATCATTTCTACATAATTACTCATACAACTAACTTATCCATTTTAATTTTATTCTCTTTATTCTTTATCATTACTCCTATTATATCACATCATTTTTTCTAAATTCAAAAACATTTACACCAAAAACTTTTCATCTAAAAGTTTTATCAATTCCTAAAAACATCCTAAGCTTCTGAAACACACACTAAGCTTTAAAAAATTCCATATTTGAGCCCATGATGATGAGCACATCCATCCATTACAAGCATCCTGGAGTGCCTGGTTCTCTCCCGGCAACCAAAATTGGGTCAGTCTCAAAGATTGGGTTGGGAAACGCGCAGTTAGAATCCTGTCTAAAATGACAGAAGAGGTGCATCATCTGCAACGATCGAAGGCATCTGCAAAACGATACAGGCTCCACAGGGCACGCAAAGGTCTATGATAGTAGATATCCCATTCGAATACCTCCCAATGTCCAGCCCACTAGAGTTCAGCAATTCATCTGATTTTCAGGTATGCAGGAAAAAATCAGGAAGCGGACATGATGGCACGCTGAATACCATGAGCAAATCACTCTGATCTCCAAACAATGCATTAAAAGGCTAAGGAAAAAAGCACCTCCAGCCGCAGCAGCAAGAAGCTATGTTATAATTCCGGTTTCTTACCAACAAAAAAACCATGGTTCTACAGTTCTGCCGTAGCAATAATCGGACTTATTACCAAACAGAGAGCTTGGCCGAATCATAATAAGATAAAATTCCACGCGGAAACTTGTCGGACAGTGAAGTGTAGACGTTTCCGAAATCGACACCTCTACGATCGAAACAATAAAGAGCGATCCATAAAAAATCCAATAATCTGAACTGACTTCGAAAAAGAAGAAGAGCAGATAACAAAAGAACCCAATTCTAAAAGCTTCCAAAGACCAAACATAACATGCATCAGACAGACAGAGACACAGGCAGAGATAGACGAGAGAAACCGATAAATCAAAAGATGTACGGCCCAAGCTACACAGAGTAAGAAACGAGTTGCGATTCACGTATAAAAAGGCCGATGATGCCAGAAAGGTAACGTTGGAGATGCATCTACTAGAGCTCAGCAGCCTCAGCTCCATGGAACTCAGTCGAAGGAATCAACAGGGGAAAAAAAGGCGTCTACAGACAAAATAATTGGAAGTGAAGAGATCCAAGAGCTGAAAGACTACATGGAAAAATACAATACCTGCGCGAGGATGCGCTTCCGTTCGATTTTCTCCATGAACTGCGGGCCAACTTCCCGCTGCAGGACGTCATTGAGGAGGCTGCCAAGCAGTTTGCAGTCGTCGTCGAAGGACTGGAACGAGATCTCCTCCGCAATATCGTCCGTCGTGTCTGTCATAGTAGCAGTGGAAATGGAACCGAGGCAGGAAGCAGGAGCGAGTAGCGAGTAGCGAGCGACTGAATGCGCTGAGAGGGAAGTCTCTTGTTTGGAAGAAGACTCCCGAGCGCCAACGAGCAACGAGGAGTGCCTTGGCTGCCACGTGGAGCCCACTGAGTTGATGGCGGGTCCCACGTGGTTTGGAATTTTTATCCGAGAGGCACGTGACATCTGCACCGCAGCACGCAGGTGATCGTACGGCAGGTTTGCTGGTCCCGTCGGTGGAGATGCAGCATCCACCACCACCTCAGATGAGTGGACCGCACATGACGGACCGTATGATTCTGAGCGCAATGGATTAATGCGGGCCCAGCAATGTTATGACACGCAGGCGCCGGCTTGCCTTCTCGCCTTGGAAGCCGCACCCATGCCCATGAACTGCTCGCAGCGGCAGCTCAGGCCTTCTTATCGTCCGTTGTCGATTCCAACGGTTCCAACGGTACACTCTCCATTGAGGCCTTCCTTGCTAGCTATTGTTGGGGAACATTCTGACTTCTTGAAGACAGGCCTTCCTTTCATGAGAACTGCTCCTTTGTTTTTACTTGTGACGGCTGTTTAGGAAATAGACTGGAAGGTTCTGCAGCTTCTGCTAAGAGCAGGCAATATGACTTGAGAATTGAATGAGGGATGCTTTCCAATGGATTGATGAAGTGATGTTACCACAACCGGAAGCTAGTGGAATTAACGTAGCTCAATCTGAAATGCAAATGCGAGTTGACATAAAATTGTTGCTACAATGCGCTGTTAAGAATAATTTTGATTACTAAACTATCTTCGAGAACCTGTCTTCAAGATGCAATTAAAATGCAAGTATTTTCTACTTCAAAAGAAAAAAAAATGCAACAATTTTGACATATTTGCATGCTTGTGGTTAGAGGCAGCGGAAGTGTTGCCGTTGAATAGTTATAGGCAGGTATAATCGAAAAATTTTAAAACGACTTTGCTTCTATTAAACCACCTTTTCTATGTAACTTATTTTATTTTTAATATTTTAATGTTTGTAAATTTTATTTTATCTATTATATCTAGCGGCATTTATATCTATTTTATTTGTCTAATATCACGATACATAACCTCATTTACATATGTAAAACAATGTAAGAAAAGTAACTTAATGCTAAATATCGATTTTTAAATCATATTTTAAACATCTCAATCATTTAAAATATAAGTACGATGTTAATAAATGATTTTATAAAGTACTATTATATTCTAATATATATAAATAGATCTAAATATTTTCATAATTTACACAGGAAGATATATTTTTTCAACATGTGTGACACATACACATATTTGATTTAGATGAAATTCGATCCCATAACTAAACAAATGATATGAGTATAATAAACGAAGCAGATTTTCTATCAAGTTTATAAATACTAAGGGGGTGTTTGTTTATATATAAAACTTTTAAAACTTTTTACTATCTACAATTACCTTATTGTTTAATTATTTATTCATTTCTTTTTACATAACTACCTTACTTTTCAATCATTTTTATACGACTATATACACATCTAACGTATCTATTATAACTTTATTCTTTTTACTCTTTATCATTATCCGTATCATATCATTTTCTCACATTTCAAAAATTTTTATACAAAAAAATATCATCAAAAGTTTTATCATTTTTTAAACACACTTTAAAAATGAAAGAGATTGCTAGGAACTACTATATAATATGACTACATATAAGTAAAGCCCATTTTGAAAATAGGTGCATCCAAGTGTAAATTTTGTCAAAGTATGCAAGACTAACTAGTGTAAATCTCTCTTAAATATGTTTAAGAGAGTTCCCATCATGTGAATGGGCTCAATGAATTCAAATTCGCATAACCTCTTTGTTGGAACTTATCTTGATAATGAAATTTTAATTTAATTAAGGTGTGCTTGGTAACTTGTAAAAAAATTTAAAAAAATTGGTACAAAAAAAAAAGATTTTGAAACAAACAGCAAATAATGTAATATGGTATATGTAATAATTATTAGTAAATAAATAAATTTAAAATAAATAAGATGGCTTTTGAAAAATGTGAAAATGATTATAAAATACATTAGTTCGTATTACAAAATTATATGAAAGTTGTAGAGAAATTTTTTTGATAAAAGGGATTGTATATTTACTGTAAATATACTATATCATAGTACACAAATAATGATTTTATAAGAAAACTAAGTTGGCTTCCCCACCGTGATTTACAAATTTGAGTTTGATGCTGCAAACTCGGTGATGCAATGAGCACACAAATTTCTTATTCTAAGGACATGCGGCTAAAGATATATTATGGATCTCTTATATCATGATGTCCATAATGGCCAAAATTGGATAACCTTCATTTGTCATACTCACCAAAACTAAGGAATCTATTTTCACCTCCAAGTATTGCACATTCATTTCTTTGCCCCATGCAGCCCCAAGCAACATAGTCATGACTTTCATGTTTAAATAGTCTACCCTCTCATCGATTTTTTAGCTGTTAGCAATAAGGAAGGCCACATCTGAGTCCCGTACAATAGTTCCAGATCTCATGCAATTTCCTGTAGGTAGTTTCTGTCATCCATGTTAATTTTGAAGTGGCCAGTTGCTAGTTTCTCCCGTTGAGTTCTCTCCCCTATCCATGATATTCGATCCCCTCAGCAAGTTGCATTTTTGTATCTGTCCTAATAAGCATCACACCATCCTGCTATGTTTGTAAGCTTCGGTTGTTTCCTTGTTTCGTCATCTTGTTTATAAAATATTAGATTCTCCAACTTCCCCTCATTTGTAGGTACTAACTGGTTGTATGCTTCTTAGTGCTTCTCTATGTGTCCAGATGTTTCTATCACCCACAATGCTCCTCTTAGCTAGTCTAATCAAGCAACAAAACACGAGCATATGTGGTGCATCTCAAAACACGAGCATATGTGGTGTGTCTTCTTTCCCTTACTTGCAAAACAAGGATAAACTTTTGTAGGTAAGCCATTTCTTAGCAATCTCCGATCAAAAATTTTAACCTTGTTGGGAAGTTTGGCTATACAAATTCATTTGCAGATCTGTCTTTCTTGAGAAGGCATGCGATGTAGTTTCGATTCAGCCTATCCTAAAAAGGATGAGGGTTAGAGATTATCAGCCTATACGTTGATTTTACTCTGAATATGTCATTTGCTTCAAGAGTCCAAAACCATCTATTAATTGTTTCATCTATAATGAAGTGTGCTAGTTGTAGAGAAAATTTTATTATAAAGTAAAAAATAGTCATATTGTTCTGCAGATTTATTTATAATGCTATTGAAAATCATTTTAATCGGAGTTGCAGGTGGGTCATATATGTTTAAAAAAGCATACTCATGCGTAAATCACAAAAATATTCACTTCATTCGTATATGTATGGAAATATTGTGTTAATTTATAAAAAAAAATTCTTCTAATAGGAAGAATATTTTAAATGTTGATTTTAGATCAAGATGAAACTTGATTTCCTAATTAAACTAATTATTCTAAATGCAATGAGTGCAATGGACTTCAGATAATTATCAAGATGTTCTCAAATCAAGAGGTTTAGGGTGTGTTTGGCAATAATAAAAAGTTGTCAAGTTAAAACTTTTCAATCTAAAACTTTTCACTCTCCACAACTACCCTACTTTTTAATCATTTCTTCACATTTTTCTATACAACTACCCTACTTTTCAATCATTTCTACACAACTACCAACACAACTAACCTATCTATTTCAACTTTATTCTATTTATTCATCATCATTATCCCTATCATATCATATTATTTGACAACTTCTCATCTCTACAACTTTTCATTAAAAGTTTTATCTATTCTCAAACACACCCTTAGTAAAGTTGAATTCATGTAACCAGTTCTATCAGATTAGGACCCATTTAAATTATGCAAATAAAATGAATTTTTAATGTATATGCATCGCTGACTCCATAGCTATCTGACGGTGAGTTGATATAAGAATTATTTCTGGTCTGTTCCGTAGCTGGAGTTTGATGGGCTGATGGCTGTGTTCATGGATATTTTTTTTTTATGAAAGTATTGACGGATATTCATTTTGCATGAATTTCGTCCACGCGGTGATCCCCCGATCATTTGTAAATGCGGTGCTATGTAGCTTGGATCCGATCGAATTTAGGATTATAATACCTATCATCAGAAAACAGGCCAGCGAATTCAACACGTTATGTCACGGCTATTTCGTATAAGCCGCGGCTTAATCCCACGTTATTTCCCCTTATGTCAACAAACTCCGCAATTATAAACATCATGTTTCATGCCTGCGTTATAGCTCGAATTTGGAGTAGAGAGCATTCGCTGCATTGGACTCGTGGGGAAAAATCCAGGTGCACGTTGAGACATACGTAACAATATTGGAAAATGAGGAGCGAGAAGCAGCTACTTGTCACAGCCTTAATAAAAAGGCACATAGGGATAAGGGACAGATTTGAAATAGAATTCAAGGGCATTGAATGGGAGAAAGGGACAAGGATGTAATAATGTGTTTTAAAAATGTATAAAATTGAAAAAAAAATCCTATTGTGAACCAAAAATTCCATCCCATATCATCATATGTATCCCAGTCGAATACGGAGGATGATTTGAAATATTCCCATTATCTTTTTGTTTGAAATCAATATCCCATTTATCTTAGTCAAACAAGTTATTATAGTCATTTGCAGTAATCATTTCCCATCGCAATTCGCGACTTTGAAACAAAATGAAGTATGCACATGTTACATCAAAAAAAAAAAAAGTATGCACATGCAAAACGTTTTTTGAAAAATTAATTACCGGGAAATGGAATATCTTCCGTTCTGGACATGGGGCATTCCCAATATATTAATATATTATCTTCCTACCATCTGCGTAAAAGTCTACGTCCGGAAAATCAAAGACGCTCCATTAAGTGTAGCGTCTTATAGATGAGTTTTTTTTTTTTTTTTTTTTTAAATTGAATTTATGGATGAGAGTTGTATTCGAACATGTGAAAAATTTAATGCCGAAGAACAAAGCAAAATAATCATTTCAGGTTGGTGTCCAAAAACATTTTATTTTTAATTTTTTTTTGGCAAAACGGTAATCTAGTTATATTTAATATAAATCAATTTTTACCAAATATGAAGACATATATTTATTTATTTTCTATTTCTAATACAGAGATATTTTAGTCATGTTTCAACAATTTAAAATGATTAAAATACTTCTATATTTTAAAATCCAAAATAAATATATATGCATCTTTAAATTTGATACAAATTGATTTATAAATTTTTTTGAAGTGAAAGATGTATATTCCTATTCAAGATGAACAACTATAAAAAAAAATTCAAATGAATAGGATGGATAAGAAAATTTGTTAAATTTTCCCACCAAATCCATTGGATCTCCCCAGATTTTGCTACGTGATCTGCAATATTTCCCTTGATAACCTTATGCCTCCCGGCGCAGCCTGACTTCCATAACTGTTATATCTGACATGCCATCCACTTTCCAACCATGCATGACCATTTTGTAAAAATAAAAATATGTATTTTAGACCAATTTGAATTACCTCATTTACCGACCTGAAATAATCAGGCCTCGAGAACATAATACCACAACAATTTGTCATTGGCTTCTCGTTATTAATTTATTATTGTGGCTTCTGTTTCACCATACTCTGTTAAGGCATGCAATGGTGGTAAAAAGGTTACGAGGAAAAAATAAAATTAGATGACTTGTAAATTATAATTTAGTCTATGTTACACAGAGAAAGATAAATAAACACAATTAAAATTAATGATAGAGTTAAATGATCTATATAACTATATTTTATGTGGGTTAATTCCGATACGCAATTTGCTTGAAATCGAAAGTATAAATTATTGGGAGATACACATTCTTATTACACACCTTTGCGAACCGAAACTCCCTTAATTATCATGCACCAAAACATTTAGAAGTAAAAGAAGTGCATAGGCCAAAAAAAGCATAAATAAAATTTAGGATAAATTTCATATATATCCATGAATTTTAATCCTAATTTCACTTATATCCATGAATTTTTAAAAATTGCTCTCATATTTACGAATTTTCATCATAATTTGACTTATACCCACGCCGTCAAAGATCCATTAAATAGGTTGTTGGTCCTCTTGTAAAATAACGAATATGTCCAAAATTTAATATAATTTAAAGTTGTTTTTCTTAAAGTTAAAGATTTATACTCAAATAATATATTATAGTTATAGAATTATTAAAAATTTATTATAATATAAATTTTTAACTATAAAATCATAATTATAGATAAGCCTATTAGTCATTTTAAAAAAAATAACGGTCTATTTAATGGAGCCATGATGGCGTGGGTATAAGTGGAATTATGATAAAAATTTATAAATATGAGTAAAATTTTTAAAAATTTATGAGCATAAGTAAAATTAAGGATAGATTTTGTGGGTACGTAAAAGTTACTAGCCTTAAAATTTATGTTTGTGGCATAAAGTTGCACGTGAACTCAATAACGCGGTTGGCACTTGGGATACCTCAAAGGCCAAAGGCCATGTGGACATAATAATCAGGTAGGGCTCACGCATAGCATAAATCACTTGGGACCACTTTTTAGTTTCTGCCCGATCCATTTCGGCCTCCAAAAATTGCCCACACTAGCAAGAAAACTTGTTTTTACCCTGCTACTCCCAAAATGGACAAGATAAGACCCATGGTTCGGATCTCTCGATCAGCGGGTGAGGTGTACAGATCTCCGCTAGCCGTGAGTTGGGAGGATTGGTTGAATTGTCCTGCCATTCGTAGATGCTTTTTTGGCGTCGGCATATTCGCCCGGACGTGGTTCACTGGTTTGTATGAATGGTAAACCCTTCTCGTTGGCGCAATCAAACTCAGCCACGTCGCATGCATGTTCTCACGTAAAGGGCTTGAATGAGATCGAGAAATGAGTTTAAATTATAACTATGTGTATTCGTAATGATAAAAGTGGTATTGGGAATTTAAAAGTTATATTGTAAAATGAAAAATTACGGGTGTATTTGGTAAATTGGGAAAAATATGAAAAAATTGTCATGGGGAAATTTTTAGAAGATGTAGATATGACTAATTACCAGAGTAAAATGTGGTAACAATATGTATTGAAAAATATAATAGTCAAAAATCATTTGAAAATTGAAAGTTATATGAAAAAGTATGTGTAGAAGTTTTATAATTTTTTTCTTGTTGCGTTTACTAAACACAAAATATATTCGATATTAAAACAGCTATTTTAAAAGTGTAGAATACTATCTTATTCATATTCCGTTCAAAATTCTTCAATGCGTGCATGCTCATGAACAAGTGTGTTTCAAAATATCCAATATTTTAAAATCGACTGTGCATCCTCGTTTCCAATATCAATACAACTTGTATATTTTCAATATAATTATTCTTATTTTTAATACATATTATTACCGGAACTGACTGAATGCACCTAGGTGCATTCAACTTCAGTGCACTTGGGTACATTTTACTTTTTTTTAAAAATTTTTGAAATTTTTTATATAATTGTTAATTTATGTGTATTTAATGTGTGTATCAATTTTTATGATTTTTTGATACTTTTAGATATTTTTTTAAAATTTTAAAAATCAGTGATATTTTCGTAATTTATGACATAGATTAATAGTTATACAAAAATATTAAAAAATAAGTTTTTACACCTGAGTGCACAGAAGCTAAGTATACCCAATGCATTGTATTATAAGTCTATTACTACACTCTGCCTCATTTCCCCATCTCATCCGAGTCTCATAAATCTTTACGCAACATGCATCAACTTGAAAGCATGGACAGTTTTAGCACCAACCAAATATCATTTTCATTCCAACACGGTCATATTTATAAGTCATGAAAATTAGTTTTCCTTGCAACACAATTTTCGAATATTTTTGATTAAAAAAATATATCTCTAAAATATTGTCATATGTTTTTATAAGTTTATTATGTTCATTTTCAACCATTTAAGCTAGTTATATTAACTATAAACACATTTTTTTATTGCTATTATATATCATGACAACTCAATAAAATACTTTGATAATCTTCAGAGAATTTTCTTAAACGTCCTCATACTATCTTAAACGTCCTCATACTATGGGAAAATTATAAAACTACCCCACGTAATAGGGAGAATCGAACCTTGGTCACCAAAGTGATCATACCACTAGTATTACCATGAGGGCAACCCCTGATGGCAACAATAAACACATTGATAAAAAAAAATACACTGATCATTTGCATTATTTGAAACTCTAAATCATTTAATAGTTTTTGTGAACCCCTTGATGGCAACAACAAACACATTCATAAAAATAAAATACACCGATCATTTATATTATTCGAAACTCTAAATCATTTAATAGTTTTTGTGAACCCCTGTGTGGCAACAACAAACGCATTCATAAAAATAAAATACACCGATCATTTATGTTATTCGAAACTCTAAATCATTTAATAGTTTTTACGATCATATGATAAATAATTGAATTGATTTATTTTTTTAAAAGAAGAATGTGATAAAATATAACCAGCATATATACGAGATATTTCGAGCAAATTGCATAGTAATTTGACAAATTTAATTAACATAACCAATGAATTATTAAAATAAACAATATTAACGGTTAAGATATTACTTAATTGCTTTGAGTGAGTTCAAAGGGTCATGGCCAGGCACCACACTAGACCAAGGCAACATTTTAATCAAATCTAAAAATTAATTATAATACGTTACTACTTAAAGATATCTATAACGTATTTATGCAAATTACAAGTAAAGAGTAAAAACATATCTTATAGCAAATACTAATGATAAAATTTAATTGTTAGTAATATAAAATTGAATAAAATTCTAATAAATTACTAATTAAAAATAAATACATTTAGCAGCTTTGAACCCAAAATTCTTTTACTTTAAAGGTATTTTAACAAACAAAATTTTAAATAGATTTAGTGTAAAATAAAGATTATAATGATTTTCTTTTACTCACGTAACGTATACTATATAAGGGTATATTTAAGAAGTAATAAAATTGTTAGATGAAAAGCGTTGGTTTAAAGTTTTTGAATTTGAAGAGAATGATGTGATATAGTGGGTGTGATGATAAGGAGTAAAGATAATAAAGTTAAAATAAATATATTAGTTATATGGACAGTTGTGTAGAAATGATTAAAAAGTAAGGTAGTTGTATGAAAAATGTAAAAAAAAAAAGATTAAAAATAAAGCAGTGGTGGAAAATGAAAAGTTTTAAATTAAAAAGTTTTGCTTGACATTTTTTTTAATTGCCGAACACACCCTAAATTTGATAGATTTTTAACTTGAAAATTTTTAATGGTTAAAATGAAAAGTAAGATCTTATCCATTAATATGTTACATTTTATTATTTAATTTTTAATTAAATTTGTAAAATGACTGTGTAATTTATTTAAAACATATATTGGTATGAACACAAATATGGCAAATCAATGGCCAATCAAATTTGAAATAAATATAATTATATCCATACCCATATTGTTGATTTTCAAATATTAAATTAAAAAAACCAAGCGTAGCACCATGGCCGCAACTATAGATCAACAGGCGTTCAAGTTTCCTTTTCCACACGAGTTCTTACATATTAGTCCCCAAAATGAGAGTTTTACAATTTCTCTTCGGAGGATGGGATTTTTACAATTTTTTCCTTTAGTACGAGAGTTTATAGGAAAAAAATTTCCTCCATAGTGTGAGGGCATTCATGAAAAATAAATTTAGTTAGTTCACATAAATGCATAAGAAATAAAAAATAAACTTTTGACACCCATGACCATATAAAGTTGATATTGCTTCTCCAAATATGAAATTTAAGGGTCAATCAATCAATCCTAGCTTATCGGCTAAAGGTAGTGCCATTCATAGACATCCCATACGAAACAAGAGTATTCATCTCCCATAAAAAAAGGCAAAAGATTAGTCTTCGATGAGTATAAATGGTAGGTTGTTGTCCCTCACGTAAATGAACTTGATTTGTAATATTAAATATTATGTTATACAATATCAATAAAAATATGGAATTTAAGGATAAAAAATGCAAATTTTGCAAACTTGGAATACTTGCATGCAAATAAATTTTTTTAAATGAAAGGTATTCTGAGAAGTGCTAAAATTTTTAGATGAAAATTTTTTGATGTAATTGGATGAAATTTTTTTTAGAGCAAAAATTTTTTAATTAATAAAAAATGATATAATATGATAGGAGTAATGATGAAGATTGAGAAGAAAAGAAAATAAAGTTAAAATAGATATGTTAGTTATATAGAAATGGTTGAAAAGTATGATAATTGTATAAAAAGATGTTAAGAAATTATTAAAAAATAGTATAGAAATAAACAGTGAAATTTTTTATATTGAAAAGTTTCAGGTGCAAGAAAACATACCGTAAATATGCAAATCACTTTTTTAAGTGCGGTTGAATTCTGCTTTGATTTCACATAGTCACGAGTTTGCAACCAACTTTTTTCTAGGGAATAAAAAATACTAGACTCGAATTCAATAAAATTCAGGATCGACCAAGAGCTTGGAGTTTGATTTCACCCAGCCCAAACGTCTAGACTCGAATTCAATAAAATTCAGGATCGACCAAGAGCTTGGATTTTGATTTCAGCAAACGTTTAGACTCTGGAGTTTGCATGTCGGGCTTCAATGGACCTTAAGCCCATGTCCTTCAGCGAGATTCAGGATGGTTGTGTACACGCATCCTAGACCGACCTGCCCCGTATCGTGGAATCACCGAATCACTCGAGCCGCGGTTCTACGTCAAAGGTCGCCTTGGCCTCGGAGCATATCCTCCGAGAAGGGGAACGCCGGCGGTGAACTGCGCCCCGGCGTATGATAGAGATTCCCGACTTCTGCTCCTCCTCCGCTGAAGGTTCTTTTTTCCCAATCCCTACCGAAGGGAAGAGAGAGCTCCTGGCTTTTCGTTTAAGGTAATTATCGCACCCTAACTCGCCTTTTAGTTCAATCCATGTAATCGTCTTCTACTAGAAAGATTTTTTGTTCTTCGGATCTCTTCGTCCTTGCATTTGAATCGGGAAAGGTGCACTTTCTGGTCGTCCGTATTTTCCACTCGTGGTTTTTACTTTTTTTTTTTTTTTTTTTTGCCTTAGAATGTTTGATGAACATATTTGTTGGCTGGCAGATTGAATTCAGTGCTAGGGTCCAGCGTCCTGCTTTTTTTAAAAATTAGATGGCATTTTTTGTTCATCCTGTGAGAATGAGATGTCCGTTTTCGTTCTTTTAATGTCTTTTCACGAGGCGTTGGATTGATTTCTGGTATTTCGGAGTTGCCTCAGTGTTAGTTGGTTGAGCGGGCGGTGAATCTTAATATTCTTTAGCTGCGACAGCACAATGATGGCAGAATCCTAGTTCATTTTACTGCCGCTGTGGAATTTTATAAATTAGATGCGCCGGGTTGTCCAGCCTAGATTTGTATTCTCGTGTTACAAGCCTTCTGCTTTGAAGATCAGAAAAAATGTTGCATCAAGGACCATTGACCCAGTGGATGGCGACATGGTTAGGACATCTGCAGGAAATAAGTGAATGCACTGCTTTCTGCATCAGCTGGTTGATGAGTTGGCCAAACAGGCTTATGCAGTGGATGCGCCTGCATCAGCCCACTGACAAGGTAGAGTAAGAGGATAATGTTTTGAATCACCATTCCAGCTTTCAGAATTCGCTGGCCGTTGTAATTGTCTTTGCCACAATTTTGTAGCTTCCACGCACTACATTTGTCATGTGTCATTCACACCCTCATGTGGAAGCATGCATACCATTGTGCACAAATGTAAATACCACGCTGCAGAACTGTTCCTCAAACATTTCATTTTACTGGACAGGGAATGTATCCATTTCAACACTTTTCTAAAATAATTTCATTCATGTCAAGGCCATTTAATTTTCAAGTTAAATGGGCTGTAAATGGACAAAAATGCCCTAGAGACGTAAGTATAGTCATTCTAAGCAACCGGGATATTTTGTCAATTCACAAACAACGTTAGTGTTGGCATTGAATGAAATTAACTTCGAAAATTGTTGGCATGGAGGAAAGGGTTTTAAAGTCATTGACATGGATGAAAATAATTTAATTTTTTTGTTAGCTGGATGTTAATGCCCTATTGTTAATAGAAATCATGTCCTTTTGAAAATTTATGTTTCCTGTGTATGGTTGTTGGCAGATTTATTGCTGCAAAGTCCATCTAGTCTAGATGGGTTCTGATGATTTTATTGAGCTTGATCCACCTGGAGTCTCTAACGGAGTTGAAGAAGATGGGCCAAATGATGCAAACTCCTCTTTTGGTGAAGCTGTTTTGCAAGATGCTGCTCCAGAGATTCAAAGTGGTATTCCCAATACAGAGTTGGAGAAAGATGGCACTCCAAATGGAGAGTTGAAGCATTCTGAGGTTGGCTGCAGACGTGAAGATGAAGAGCAGCAGTCGGTGGATGATGATGGGAATGTCACCTCCAGCCAAAATCAAACAAATGTTCTAGAAAATGTTGAGTTAACCACAACAATTACAGTAATGAATGAGATAACTGAAGTCAAGTCTGGACCAATTAGTGAGAATGGCAACATTATTGAGCTCAATGAGAATGCTGTTAGCAGTGATAAAATTCATGGACACTGTATCCTATGCTGCTCATACCTTTTTCTGTGTTCCCTCCATTAGCCTTGTTTTTTCTTTGAACGGATTTGTTGACTGGTCAATTTGTGAATTATTTTCAAGTTGACTACAGCTTGGCATTGCTAAGATTGCAGATGGTATCAGTAAACAAAAGCAGTATGTTCTTGTCTATGATACTTGACCTTGATGAGACTGTTGCACAACAGTCGCCTCCTTGCATATGTCATGTTTTCTGTGACTTGCAATCCTAGATACCTCAGGCATTAAGAGAGCTCGAAGTACATGTGATGAGCAGCAACCATCTGTGCGTGTCATCTATAATTCCTTAACAAGGTCAGAAAGGAAGAGAATATTCATATTTGTCAAAAATCAAGCCAGTTTGGAGATCATTTCTGCAAAAGAAGAGATAACAATCTAGAGTGCAAAGTTACTAGGATCTTTCAGTATGGTAGTGATGTTAAATTATTGTGTGTTTGTCAATTTCTTTTCCAGAGATAGCAAAAGAAAGCTAGAGGAGCTTTTGCAGCAGTGGTCTGAGTGGCATGCTCAAAATGTTTCTTCATCCGATGTAATGTTGGACATCTGTTTTCTACTTCTTTACCGATTGTTTTGTCTTGTTATTCTAATATCTAAGTTCCTCTTTCCTTCCCTTGTCCATTAGTATCATCCTCATGATTCTGCTTCCCCTGCTTACCACAGCTATAAAAAAAAAAAGAGATTAGTCATTGCTACTTCCACTTGGATTATTCAACTGAACTGCTGGGAATGGTAGATTTGAACTAACATGAATTTCTACCTAATTAGGCAGTTGGCTTTCTTTTTTCAGAATTTTTTGGAATTTTTATCACCTTGGGAAGTAGCAATAATATTTTGGTTGTGAAGGCTATTCAATTTAATTTTAAACCATGTTATTGTGCAGTTCATTTATCATCCGGTTGATTTTGGTGGTCAATCCAAATCTTTTCTTCCCGTTGTGATCCTTGGCATGCTGACAATTCATCTAGGATTCATTAACAATTCATAATGGATGGTGATAAAATTCATGTGCTAGACAGATGCAAGATTTGCATTTTTTGAGTCATTTCAATACAACCTTCTTTGTTGTCATAATTTGGTTCTTAAGAATCACGTTTCAATACCATACAAACGTTTGTGTGTTTATTCATCTTTTCTTGGGGATTTCAGGAACCTGCAAAGGAAGGTTTAGAAACTGGTGAAGAGACATTTTTTCCAGCACTAAATATTGGCAAGGAGAAATCTTCCACAGTGGTACGCATCTATTTCTTTCTTTGCTTTCTTGTATGTTGCTATACAAATTTTCTGTATTAATATGCAGTTGTGCAGTTCTGCCTTAGCAGATATACATTTTGACACAGCATTGAGGAGTAGTTCGGATAAGCTTCTGCCTACACATAGCCCCACAGCCCCTCACAATAAAAGTATCTTATCTTTGGGATTACCTCAATATCATTTGCAACTTGGCACTCATATGCCTATCTAAACTACACTTGCAAGTTGTCTTCCGTCTTTGGGAAGGATAAGAAAATGCTGGGTAGAACTTGACAGTAAACACTTAGGATTATTGAGCATTGTTGGTCTTATTTTTTCTGAGGGAAAATGTCCATCATTGATTGCTTTGAATGGTGTCGGCATTGATATTCTGGAGGAGTGTATGATGTGATGCTTGCCTCCATCCTGGATCCATGGGAGCAGTTGTTAATAGATTTCTGCCAACAGGAGGAGTAATTCTGTGGAGATACCTTCTTTTATTGTTGTTATTGTCATTATTGGTCATCAAGTCCAGAAGGGAGGCTGCAGTTCATTGACTGTGACAGTGAGCCTGGAGATTCAAACTCATGGGAAGAGAAATTGTGGGGCGGAGCACGTTTAACTTTCTAGATACTTCCCGAAAGGAATCCATCCAATTGAATATGGTTACATGGATTTAGAACTAAGATGAGGAAAAACTTTGGAGTCGTGTGTTCTGGGCAGTGGTGGGGTGTGTGCACTTAACTTTAGGAGTGAGCCTTTAAGACAGCGGAGGCACAAAAATTTAAACTTGTCTTGATAATAAGGCTCAGAAGAATCAAACTTATTCTACTTATTTTTTTCCAATTTCTTGATAGTTCCAGTAACAAAGGTGATGGAGTGGATTTTTTCGGACTCATGCAATTGTTTAGCTATTCATGTTTCTATACACTTTCAGTTCCATATTCCATGCCACACTTCGTCAACTTGGCAGGAGAGCACATCACACGACTTTTTATACTCTTGGACACATGTTGTTTTCACTACCATTTAAGACAATGTATTCTTATATTTTATACTGTGTTTTTCTCACATTGTTTAGATTTTCATTGAAAAAAAGATTGTAATTTTGAGCCTCAGAGCTTGAAATAGATTTAGTTAGTTTCTTGACCCACTAAGCTTGGACTTGAATTCTACTTATACGCTGCTTTCAGTCTTATCTTGAGAGAGAGAATGGAATGTTGTTAATGCACAAGGTAGTTTTGTCGTCTTGTCTGTAAAAAATTTCATACAGAACAAAATGAAAGGCGCTGAATATCATGTTCAGAGTTGGAAAATAAACATGTTGCTGATTTTTTAGTCATCTTGTTTTTTAGTCAAGTTGCTCAGTATAATCCCTTCTGTTAAATGTGCTTGTGAAATTTCATTAAAATATTCATGACAATATCATGCTTGTTGGAAGATGGAAGGTTTATTTGGATGGTCATCCTGACAGAGTCGCATTTTTGTATCCAGTCATTTTGGATGGACTTTCAAGCTGGGGTAGATCAGAATAAGGATGGTGATTTAGTACCTCTTTATGACCGTGGTTATGCATATGGTTTGACTTCACTTGATGGTTCAGCAAACCTTGAGAGGTACATCACCTCCTTTTCCTCTATTGTTTGATACATGTACTTTTATGTTTTATTATTCATGGATTCAGTTAATGTCTTTCGTGTTGTTGGAGTTTGTTCTCAATAACATTTGCCATTCATGTTGTTGTGCAAATCGCTGGAGCTGTTTGATATAATCAAGAAGATATTTTAATTCTGAGCAAAATTATATATCTCTTTGTTGGGTTAATTCCAAATATATCCATTTTGTTTGACCCTAATTCCAACTATACTCATCAAATTTCAAAAATTCCATTCATACTCACTAGCTATACTTTTTTTGCTTTTTTTGGGGGGAGGGTTGCGTTGGCCACACTAATATACTCTCAATCTGTTACATTCTGTTGCTTTGGAGGCGTTAAAATTTTGTAAATACCAAAATTACCCCTCCTGCAGCCGATCTCTCCAGCTCTGATCGCAGCAGTCAAAGTCTAACCTGAAATCTAGCATCCCAAATCTTGCAGAATAGTTATCGTCAACAATCTTTGTTTGTCCAGCTAGGTTACTCTCTGCAACATCAGTGATCCGCAGGTCTTCCTGAGAAAATGGCAGCTTTGAAACCCCGTGTAGGCCAGCGTCTCCCTTCATCGTACCAGCAGCTTCTTTCAACTCCAGCCATGGCTGCTTCTCCCTCAGCGTCAGCTGGTGGTGATTCTCCATCCAGCCTCCCCAAAATCTGGTGGCGTCATCCTCACCATCGATTCCAGCAATTGTCAACATGGCAGCAGCATCTTGCAGTGAAACACCCTTAGTGGAAGAACAGATCTTCTCCCACCCCCCTTGTCAGTTCCGCCACTGGAATCAATCATTGGCAGCACTTTTTTTGGCAAGACGTTCCAACCCTCACACCCCTGCCAGTGTTTCCAGCAACAACCCAGTCATCTCCATGTATCCTTTTCATGCAATCTGTATCACCAGCTGTACACAGGATTGCTAGTGTTCAGATTCTGAATTTGGGCAGACAGCACCTCACGCGACATAAGCAGCTTCTTCAATCCAGTGACAAGACAATGCCACTTTTCCTAAACTGAAACATACGATCAACGGAAAACCGAAACTGATGGGCCTTCAAGCAAAGATGCTAAAATGTTGGAGCAAATGAATCCTAACATGCTTCTAGAAAAATCCAGAAACTCTTTTGAACCCTGATTTCCTTTTATTAGATGCAGCAGATTTCATTACATGGTCAATAAATCATCCATTTTGTGGGGATTTAATAAATCCACGTTTTCCACTCGTAAAAGTGGATCCAAACCACAGATATCACTGGTTGGTTGCCAGAAACGGATGAAGAAAATTGGGGAATGGTCCATACCTGTTGAAATAAAAATAGAATAAAGAAGGCATTAGAATGATGCTTCAAACTCCCAACTTTAAATGACTATCAGGGCATCTCTATCTACTGGCCCAACAGATTGAACTGCATGGCAGCTTGGTCAGCAGCCATGGCAAAAAGCAGCACAAACCACTATATGCGTGCCCCTGTTAACCTTGAAATTTGATACCTGCTGATCCAGCCATCAATTGCATGACCCAATCATCCTTCATGATGCAGCCTCTGTTCTGGTCAATTGCAAGCTTTTACTAAACTGCTGTCGGTTCACGAGAGGGGGAGTTACTGCTGACGTTGGGGTTGTAGGATGTGGGAGAAGAAATGGTCGAGCTGCCGATCATGAAACAAGCCATAAATTTCAAGGGTATTTTGGTCATTTTCAGTCAGATTAATATTATAGTTAACGGGTACATATGGAACTTTTGAAACTTAGCGAGTATAATTGGAATTAGGGGCAAACATAGTGGGTATATTTGGAATTTGCCCTTTTATTTTGATTTTGAGCTTAAGCATATGTTTCTCTCTTCATGAATTGAGACTTGAGATCTTGTGTTTGCATATCGTGTTACATGCTATTCCAATTAATTTGGATACTACATATGCAGCACTGGTGGATAGTTGATAGTTGCTACTGCTTTATTTGTGATAAATGCATTATTTAATATGTTTATACATTTTCCCTTATTTAATGTCCAATGTTATATCACTTAATGCATTTCTGCATGTTCTATCTGTACTTTAAACAGGGGGATTGAAGCATTTGGAGCCTCTCGCTGTTTCAATTGTGGTTCCTATAACCATTCACTGAAAGAGTGTCCAAAGCCTCGAGATAATGTTGCCGTCAACAATGCTCGTAAACTACACAACTCCAGACGTAATTCAGCAGTGGGTCCTCGACTGCCGACCCGGTACTATCAAAATTCTCCAGGTGGAAAATTTGAGGGTTTAAGACCAGGTATCCTCGGGGCAGAAGCAAGGCAATGCTTGGGCATTGGGGTAATTTTCCTTTTTTTATTTATATGAGTAACTCTTGTTTTCTTGATGTTTGATCATTTATACTTCCACTTTCGTGTTTGTGAAATGCAAATTACAAGGTATTAGGTGCTTTATTGAAGGTATCTGTTTAGAAAAAGTGAGTTATTAGTCATATTGCTTGAGCTATTTGAAATTTAGATGACCATTATTGTACTTTTTCTTTCTTCTGTTTAGACGCAATGCTATCTATTTAAGATGATGAGTCCTTTCCCCTAATAGCAAAGAAGTTAATTGGGCTCATCACCTGATTAATCCAGAGTCGAGTTCCAACTATCAGATTGCCACAGTTCACATATTTGTAGGCAGGATTTTGTATTTTTCATGACTTTTTAGCATGTTGCTGCCTTTTGTGACATCCAGATGCTGGTTAGAGTCATGGGAAGCTACCTCCTTGTAAGCAAGTGTAAGACTTTGTATATGGACGCCCCTCCCCAGATCCCACAATGTGTGGGAGCTCTGTGCCCCTAGTTGGCCTTTTTTTAAAATATATATATATATATATGTTGGTGTAATATCTTCTTACTTGATTCAGCTTGCCGGATATGGTTCTAAAGTCCAGTGTATAAAGTTCATCAAACTAAGCTCCTCACTGTAATGATGTGATTCCACTTGCATGTTTTCTTTCAGGAGTTTGACCCACCTCCTTGGCTTAACCGCATGCGTGAACTTGGATACCCACCAGGATATCTAGGTAAATGTATATGTTTTTGATTGAACTGAATAATGTATATCTCACCTCAATTTCCTATCATGCTATTATGCATTTCAGATCAGGTTTATTATTGGTGTTCTGTTTTAACTATACTGCATCAATTTGGATTTTATTGAAAGCAAAAAAAAAAAAAAAACTAATTTCATTATTTCAAAACTGAAAACTACTTTCAGATTGACTTTTTTTTTTTTTTTTTTCAATTGTGTCATCCACCTTGGATAACCAAGCAATTGACGGAGGACAACTCTAGGGGATCTCTTATACACACCCTTAAATCACTTGAGCATCAACTACTTAATCATCCAAGTGGACTTCTGATTAACATTTTAATTCTGACTTTTCATGGTGTGACAAGTGGCTCAGCCTTAAGTTTCTCTCAACGCCAACATAAAAAAAAGGTTGAGACTTTTCATGTAGGGGCAATTATGATGCTTTGGTGTTTGATGGGGTTTTAAGAAAATAAACAAAATGAGTATTTATATATGTAAAGTAGCGGCCAATTTGCTTACAAATCCAAGGGATGTTTCCTGATACCTTACGAAGGTATTTATTACATTCAGAATCCCAAGACGAGCCTTCAGGAATAACAATATTTGCTGATGAGGAAAAAAATGAAGAACATGAAGATGGTGAAATCCTTGAAGAATGTGAGGTGGAGCCATCGGAGAAGAAGATGACTGTGGAGTTTCCAGGCATAAATGCTCCGATTCCAGATAATGCAGACCAAAGACGTTGGGCACCTTCATCTGGTCCTTCTAGCTCAGATTCATATAGGAACAGGTCACATGGAAGGTCTCATCGTGCATCAGAAAGCAGTAGAGGGTACTACCATGAAGAAAGATGGTCAAGGGATTATAGAGAGCCTGCCCCTCCAGGCGTTGATGTTAGAGCTGATACCCCTGTTTCCAGTTACAGTCAGAGGTATGGCAATTACGATTCAAATTACCCATTTGAAGCCAAGAGTCCAAGAGGTGATAGTACAAAATCAAGTCCGAGTTTAGGAAGATCTTTCTCAGATAGAGGCCGCTGGGGTCATTCACGGCATGATTACAGCCCAACGAGATATGATGATCGGGTACAGGAGTGGAATGAGGACCGTCATCGTCCAAGGAAGTGAGGTGGTGATAAAAACAAATCCAATTCTCCTGGGGAAATCCTAGCACTCGGATTCGTGGTAAAGTTGAATTCTTCAAAATCAGAGTAGTTCTAAATGTCCAGCCTGCGAGATGGGCTGCTACTTATTTTTTCCTACTGGTGCTAGTTATTACTACTGTGGATGGAAGATTGTATGCTTGTATCATGTTCGGAGTTGGAAAATTAACATGGTTGATATTTTAACCATACAAAGCTGCTGTCATGTTTACATTTTATCGGCATGTGAAAACGGTTACCGATGCATTATGGAACATCGAGCTTCTGTCCTAGCATGATCTCATACGCTCCCTGGGAGAAGGGAGTGCCCTGTTTACTTGATGAACTCAACAGACGATGATCGTTCACCTTTTCCGTTTCGCGTCCTTCCAAGTCCCGAGTAACACGTGTGCCCCAGATAATAAGTTTCCGTAAGCTGACGCCCTAGTCCAATCAGTCGAGATAACTCGAGTGGTTGACCTGTGCTGGGAATCATCCGCAGCCCCGTAAGCCATTAACTGAAAAGCTACGCCTCATCCCACCAATGGGCACCACTTGGTAATTATTGTATATTCTTGGACTTTTAGCAGATGACTCCAATTATATACGATTTTATCATTTTTATTCCAATAACTATCAATTTGATAAATAGTCCCACACGTGAACTTTTCTTTTGTGATAGCTCTTTATGACCAGTGCCTATATTCCAATGACCATCAATTTCGTAAATAGTCCCAGACATGAACTTTTCTTTTGTAGATTGCCTTTTTTTGATTAAAAAAAAAAAAAATTACAAAGTAGATTGCCTTTTTAAGACTGATGCCCATTAAAAATTACTGTACCTTCGTCATTCCGAGATCGTTCTTCGAAAATAAAATAAGGCCAAACTATTTTTGAAGAAGGGCGCACGCGAGTGGAAGTTGGGAGGTACGTTATTATGCATTTGCATGCACTGTAACTTACAAAGCATTTGGTTCAAAATAAGTCTATATATTAATACTTTATATAATTATTTATCAATGTATAACTTATATTTTAAATGATTTACGTTTCGAAAAAATAATTTTAAAATTGACATATACATCAAACTATTTTATTACATTGATTTTATACCATTTTCATATACGACTTATAAACATATCCAATTTAGATAACAATTGGTATACTAATAAAAAATAATTCTAAATATAATAGGTTGAGTGGAGGTACATTTTATGATTATGTAAAGCCCATTTTAAGCTAAATGTACCATAAGTTATGGTGCATTTATATGCATTAGATAATTTTTCTCTATATATACATATACACGGGCCGACTTCTATGTAACTGAGTTATATAGAAGCGGTTCCATGTATCTATATTTATGTGTAAGTTGGGAAAAATGTTTAGATCCATTCACATATGTATTAAAATGTAATAATACTTTATACAATCATTTGTCTATATATAAATGATATTTTAGATTGTTTAGATGTTGAAAATATAATCTTAAAATTGATATTTAGTATTAAATTATTTTATTATGTTGATTTTATACATTTGAAGATGGGACCCATGTACAGTGATACTAGACAAGTGAAAGGGTTTGTAAGATATTATAAATAATGCTAAATACAATAGATAGAGTAGATTTTTCATTAGCTATCAAAATATTTTAAATAGAAGGGGTTACATAAAAGAGAGGTTTATATATAAAGAAAGAACTTATCCTGTGCATTTATATGCACCATAAGTTACAATACATTTGACTCAAAATAGATCATACATGCACTTAAATGTATTAATATTTTATACAATCATTTATTCACGCATAAATTATATCTTGATATTTTACATGATGGAAAAACAACTTTAAAATTTGTATTTACATCAAATTATTTTATTATGTTGATTTTGTACCAATTTCAGATGAGGCCCATACACATCCAATTTAGATGAAAATTGATATAGTAATAAAAGAAACAATGGGTAAAGGTACATTTTACAATCATGTGAGACCTATTTTGAACCAAATGTATCGTAAGCTACAATGTATTTACATGCACTAGAATATTTTCCATATATATTAAAAGTGGTGTTAGCTAGAGCTAAGCAAATGTCTCACCTAGCCCACTTCAAAACATCCATTTATAATATTTTTTGTTTTTTCTCCATACACTTATTTATCTAAGTGTATTTAACATATAAACTAAGTTTTACTATTTTTGGATATGCGTATATATTTTTTGAGATTTTTAAAGATATGAGTATTTTAGATACATATATACACATGGATGTTTAAAAATCTCAGAAAAATATATATACGATTCTAAAAATGGTAAAACTTGATTTATATGTTAAATATACTTAGATAAATAAGCATATGAAGAAAAAAGTATTGCAAATAGTTTTTTTAAGGTAGGCTACGTGAAACATTTGCTTAGCTTGGACTAACAGAATCGTTTCTTTGTATGTATATATATAGAGAGAGCTATTCCGGTGCAGCACAACTGTACTGGAAAACAGTATACTTGTCCAAAAATGGGCCCCATATATTTTAGAATGCAATAAAACTTTATACAATCATTTATTCATGTATAAATTTTATAGCAAATAGTTTACCTATTGAAAAAACACTTTAAAGTTGTTATTTACATCAAATTATTTTATTATATTGAATTTGTACCATTTTTAGATGGGGTAAATATACATATCCGATTGGGATAAAAATTGATATGGTAATAGAATACATCATTCTAAATACAATGGGTAGAGTAGATTATAATTTTATGATTATGTGGGACCGTAATACGGTGCAGTTGTGCTGCACCTGAATATTTCTCATATATATATATATATAGTTGCAGCTATACCGGAACAGCGGTACATTTGCCCAAAATGGGCCTCCCACATATTAGACTACAATAAAACTTTATAGAATCATTTATTCATATGTAAATTTTGTAGCAAATTGTTTACATGTTAAAAAAACTACTTTAAAATTGTTATTTACATCAAACTATTTTATTATATTGAATTTGTATCACTTTTAGATGAGGTCTATACATATATTCGATTGGGATAAAAATTGGTATGATAATATAATACATGATTCTAAATACAACAAGTTGAGTAAATTATAATTTTATAATCATGTATGGCCCATTTTGGCACATATGGTGCACTGCACTTGAATCATGTGGAGTAGATTATAATATATATAGCTCCACTTCTATGTAACTAGGTTATATAGAAGTGATCTCATGTAACCTCTTTAATTTTTAAGTTATTAATGATTGATTTAAAATTCAATCCATTCATTATATTTAACATTACTTGTTTATCTAGAAGATCAAGTTTCATCCAAATCAAATATATGCATGGACTACATTTGCTCAAATATATATATATATATATATATATATATATTCACGTGTAAATTACGCGAAATGCCTAGATCGATTCACAAATGTATTACAATGTAATAATACTTTATAGAATCATTTATCCACATAGTAGTAACGTTTTAGATGATTTAGATGTTAAAAAAACGATTTTAAAATTGATATTTTAGCAGTGAACCATTTTATTACGTTGATTTTACACATTTATTGATGAGACCTATATACAATGAAATTTAAAAAATAAAAAAAGTTTTCAAGATACTATAAATGATGTTAAATATAATTAATGGAGTAAATTTTCTATCAACTAAGATTTTATATATATTTATACCTACTACAATTGTCATTTTCGTCATTATTGTGAAGGTATATGGTTATTTTTGAATAGATGGGGTTTGCCGGGAGAGAATCTGTCAAGCAAGTTATAATACATTGTAACATTTTGGGAGTCATTTTGAAAAAGTCGTTTCTCGTTACTAATTTATTATCATATCATTTGCAAAGAGTTGGTGTGGTAGGTGTTTCTTTACCTGCCCTGTAACTGTGCTACGACGTAATTCTAACCGGGAATTCCATGGTCAAGACCTCAGCCCATTAGCCGGTCCCCACAATCCCCTCCTTGCCCTTTCTCTCTGGCTACCACAGATTGCATGCACGTCTACTTCAGTACTTTTTCCTTCTCTTTCTTCTTCTTCTTCTTCTTCAAACAGTTTGGTGGGGCTGCTCACCATCCTTCCGTCTGCATGTCAGCATTTGGCTTCGAATCTCTCTCCGGGTCGCTCTCTCTTTCTACTACTGTTGACGATTACAGGCGACAAAAGGACTAGAAAAAAAAACCATGAAATGAAGCGAGCGGCGTCCTTAAAGAGAATGGAATCTTCCTCTCTCTCCTTTTAAGTGCTAATCATTGAAACATAGACAAGACCCAAAATGAAGACAATCACTTACAAAACGCCCCACGACTCTTCCTTCTCCTCTTCGAAGAGGTACTTCCAGTGGAGGCGGAAGAAAGAGGAGGATGAGGAAGGCCTGGTGTTCAGATCCTTCTCAAACACGTACGTCGACGACGAAGAAGATGGCAGAGCTGCGACTGGGCGCATCGTGATAGGCCCCACGAGGAAGAAAACGACCATCGTCCGATCGGTCATGACTGTTTTCACAGGCAACAAGCGATGGCATGGGCACGGCGACCGAATGATGGGCACCCTCTTTGGGTCCAGACGGGGCCACGTCCACTTCGCATTCCAGGAGGATCCAAGGACGGCCCCGACTATCCTCATAGAGCTCGACGCACCCACAGAAGGTTTGGTGATGGAGATGGCGTCGGGAGTGGTGAGGATCGCTTTGGAGTGCGATAAGAGGATGGAGAAAAGGAAGGCCAAGCTGCTGGAGGAGACCCTTTGGAGGGCTTATTGCAACGGGAGGAAGTGTGGATCTGCGGCTAAGATCGAGTGTGGGCCTGCAGAGTGGAAGGTGTTAAAGGCAGTGGAGCCGGTGTCAATGGGTGCAGGCGTGCTTCCACTCCCAGGTAAGAATGGAGCTGGAGATGGGCCAGAGAATGAGATTCTATACATGAGGGCAAGGTTCGAGAGGGTGGTTGGATCCAAAGACTCTGAGGCCTTCTACATGATCAATCCTGATGGTTCTGGAGGTCCTGAGCTCAGTATCTTCTTCATTAGAGGTTAAGAGCATTATTTTGAAGTAAGCTCTTCAAGTTGTGGAAATCACATTTGGATTCTCGTGATTTCGATGAATGATCCAGTGTGTAATGGATCTTGGGCGGTCCACACTCCCCAATTGGATTACCGTGTTTTATATATTGTTTTATATGCACTGGATTGGATTACTCCTCTTGGTTTTCCCCTTTTTCTAATATAAATTTTGGGCATTTTCAGCAATAAAGGCTTGATGTTCGTTGTTGGTTTCAATTGCGTACGTAGTAAAGATTTTGTGCCTTACTTCTATTGCATTAATCAAGGAAGCTCATCTTGGATTGTAATGCATTCGCTGATGAAGAAATGTCCTTCTACATGATTGTTTACTGTTACAGAATAAGTATTACAGTTGGCTTGCCTTATTTACTTAAGCTACAGAATAAGCATTACAGTTAGCTTACCTTATTTGCTTATTACAGAATAAGCATTATAGTTGGCTTGCCTTGTTTACAAGATTCAGTATATGATGTAAATATAGACTTTACCTTAGATAGACTAGCAAAAATGTGTATAAATACAGATGTAATCTATGAAGAAAACACACAGAAAATTCTTTCTTCTCTACTGTTTTTACATGGTATCAGAGCCTCTCTTGTCTGAAGAAAAATTCTGTGCATTTTGGATTCTGTTCTTGGGAACAGTAATCTGGTATTTTGCTTTCCACGCACCGGCACGTGGGAGAGCGTAAGAGCTCCGTTTCTTCGCCAATCAAATCTCCGACACCTTTTGCATATTTCTGCCCATTCCCAAGTGGCATTCTGGCGCTTTGATCCATTAGAGAAAGGAAATTTTCCTTGACAGAAATTACCACAGGTTCTGTTTCTTTGGTTGTTTTGTAGAAATTATTTTTCAGACACTTATTGATTCTGGTTTGTGATTTATTGGTTGTGGGATAATCATCTCTGTTTTGGGTGATTGAATATCATTGAACATGACTGATAACAAGGCTTCTATACCTGAAATAGTTCCAGCATTGTCCAAAATAACTGATCATAAATTAAATGGCACCAATTACTTAGAGTGGAGCAAGACAATTCGGGTTTACTTGCGTAGTGTTGAGAAAGATGATCACTTGCTCATGGAACCACCTGATGATGGAACTAGACAGACTTGGCTAAGAGATGATGCACGTTTATTTCTACAAATTAGAAATTCTATTGATAGTGAAATCGTTGGCTTGCTCAATCATTGTGAGTTTGTTAAAGAGTTAATGGATTATCTGGAGTTCTTATATTCTGGTAAAGGAAATTTATCTCGAATGTATGATGTGTGCAAAGCCTTCTATCGTGCTGAAAAGGAGGCCAAATCTCTCACAGCTTATTTTATGGATTTTAAGAAAACTTATGAGGAGCTGAATGTACTTTTACCTTTTAGTACTGATGTTAAGATACAACAAATTCAGAGAGAAAAAATGGCGATAATGAGCTTTCTAGCTGGACTTCCATCTGAATTTGAGACTGCTAAATCTCAAATTCTTTCTAGTACTGAGATTGGTTCGCTTCAAGAAGTATTCAGTCGAGTTTTGCGTACTGAAGGAACTTCTTTCCCAACCAATAATATTCTTGTTGCTAAAGGAGGAAATGCTGATACTGGGAAGAAATCAACCTATAAGGGAGGAAACAGGACTTTTGATAGTCATAACAGTGATCTGAGTAATATTGTTTGCTACTATTGCCGTGAGCCGGGTCATACAAAAAAATACTGCAAGAAGTTACAAAATCGTAATCAAAGAAATTCGATTGCTAATATTGCTACGGGCTTGAGCACTTCTTCCAGTTCTTCTGATAAGACAATCACGATCTCAGCAGATGAGTTTGCTAAATTTTCTCAGTATCAAGAATCATTGAAGACATCCATTCCGGTTACTACTCTGGCTGAGACAGGTAAAACATGTCTTGTCTCCTCCTCAAACAAATGGGTAATTGATTCAGGTGCTACTGATCACATGACAGGTAATTCTAAAATTTTTTCTAGCTTTCAATCACATTTAGCCTCTTCTCCTGTTACCATTGCTGATGGGTCGACCTACAATGTTGTGGGTTTTGGTACTGTTAAACCAACATCTTCCATCACTTTGTCCTCTGTTTTAAGTTTACCTAATCTTGCCTTTAACTTGATATCTGTTAGTAAACTTACTAAAAATCTGAACTGTTGTATCTCATTTTTTCCTGATCATTGCCTTTTTCAGGATCTTATGACGAAGCAGATTATTGGTAAAGGACATGTATCTGATGGTCTCTATATTCTTGATGCATGGGTACCTCGGCCAATTGCTTGTCCTAGTACCACTTCTCCAGTTGAAGCTCATTGTCGTTTGGGACATCCCTCTTTGCCAGTGTTAAAGAAGTTGTGTCCTCAGTTTCATAGTTTACCTTCATTTAATTGTGACTCATGTCATTTTGCAAAATATCATCGTAGTTCATTCAGTCCAAGAGTTAATAAGAGGGCAGAATCTCTTTGTGAGTTAGTACATTCTGATGTTTGGGGACCTTGTCCTGTTACGTCTAAAACTGGATTCCGATATTTTGTTACATTTGTGGATGATTTTTCTCGGATGACTTGGATTTATTTTATGAAGAATCGTTCTGAAGTTTTCTCTCATTTTTGTGCTTTTTGTGCTGAGATTAAAACACAGTTTAATGTTTCAGTACGAATCTTGAGAAGTGATAATGGTACGGAATATATGTCTAACTCATTTCAGACTTACATGACTCAACATGGGATTCTTCATCAGTCCTCTTGTGTAGATACTCCCTCTCAAAATGGAGTTGCTGAGAGAAAGAACAGACATTTACTGGAAACTGCCAGGGCACTTTTGTTTCAAATGAAGGTTCCTAAACACTTTTGGGCTGATGCGGTGTCCACTGCTTGCTTTCTGATTAATCGCATGTCATCTAAGGTACTTAATGATGATATCCCATACAATATACTGTTTCCGAAAAAGTCTCGCTTCCCACTTGAACCACGAATTTTTGGATGCACTTGCTATGTACGAGATGTAAGGCCGTCTGTGACTAAACTTGACCCCAAAGCCCTGAAATGTGTATTTTTAGGGTATTCTCGTCTTCAAAAAGGCTATCGCTGTTTCTCTTATGATCTCAATAGATATGTAGTATCAACTGATCTTGTATTTGTGGAGGATATACCTTTTTATTCCTTACCATCAAATTCTGAAAGTGAGGGGGAGGAGGAACACTGGCTCATTTATCAAGACACAATCCCAAGTACCTCCAATCATTCTTCTGAACAACATGATGTTGCTGATTTACCTCCTCCTCCTACAAAGCCGCCAATTGTTCAGGTGTACTCCAGGCGTCAGGAGATAAAAGATACATGTCCTGTACCAGCTTCTTCGCCATCTGATCCTTCTAGTGACCTTGACCTTCCCATCAGTCTTCGTAAAGGTAAACGTCAGTGTAAATCAGTTTATTCCATTGCTAATTTCGTTTCTTATGCCTCTTTGTCTCCTTCTTCGAGTGCTTTTGTTGCTTCTTTAGATTCTATTTCTATTCCCAAAACTGTCAAAGAAGCCCTGAATCACCCTGGTTGGTATACTGCAATGCTTGAGGAGATACAAGCATTAGAAGTCAATCACACCTGGCATCTAGTTGATTTACCAAAAGGAAAGAAAGCTGTGGGATGCAAGTGGGTCTTTGCCGTGAAAGTTAATCCTGATGGTTCGGTAGCGCGCCTAAAAGCTAGACTTGTAGCTAAGGGCTATGCTCAAACCTATGGAGTGGACTATTCTGATACTTTCTCCCCAGTAGCTAAACTTGCCTCAGTCCGCCTAGTTATATCCATAGCTGCGTCTCAGAACTGGCTCCTGCACCAACTGGATATAAAAAATGCATTTCTTCATGGCGATCTCCACGAAGAAGTGTATATGGAGCAACCACCTGGGTTTGTTGCTCAGGGGGAGTATAGAAAAGTATGTTATCTAAGAAAATCTCTTTATGGATTAAAGCAGAGTCCTCGAGCTTGGTTTGGCAAGTTTAGTGAGGTGATTCAAGAGTTTGGGATGACCAAAAGCAAAGTAGACCATTCAGTCTTCTATAGACAGTCAACATCTGGTATTATTCTTCTCGTTGTTTATGTTGATGACATTGTCATTACAGGAAATGATTGTGCAGGAATTTTTTCTCTGAAACTGTTTATGCATTCCAAGTTTCACACAAAGGACTTGGGAGAGCTAAAATATTTTTTGGGAATAGAAGTATCAAGAAGCAAAAAGGGAATTTTATTGTCACAAAGAAAATATGTTCTTGATTTGCTTGCAGAAACTGGAAAGATGGAAGCCAAGCCATGTAACACACCAATAATCCCAAACATACATCTGACAAATGATGATGGTGATCCCTTTGATAATCCAGAAAGATATAGAAGATTGGTTGGGAAATTAAACTACCTTACAGTGACTCGTCCAGATATTGCTTATGCAGTAAGTATAGTCAGTCAGTTTATGTCTGCACCTACAGTGAAGCATTGGGCAACCTTGGAGCAGATTTTATGCTATTTAAAAAGGGCTCCTGGCCTTGGCATATTCTATAGCAATCATGGACATGCTCAAATTGAGTGTTTTACAGATGCTGACTGGGCTGGATCTAAAATTGATAGACGATCTACTACAGGATTTTGTGTCTTTGTTGGTGGAAACCTTATATCTTGGAAGAGCAAGAAACAGAGTGTGGTATCTCGGTCTAGTGCAGAGTCAGAATACAGAGCCATGGCACAAGCCACATGTGAAATTATGTGGTTGTATCATCTCTTAAATGAGATCGGAATAAAGACATCCATGCCAGTAAAACTTTGGTGCGACAATCAAGCAGCTATTCATATCGCCTCAAATCCAGTATATCATGAAAGAACTAAACATATAGAAGTAGATTGTCACTTTATCAGAGAGAAGATCCAAGAAAATCTAATTTCCACAGGATATGTGAAGACTGGAGAACAACTGGGAGATATTTTCACAAAGGCATTAAATGGGACTCGGATTGAATATCTTTGTAACAAGCTGGGCATGATTAACATTTATGCTCCAGCTTGAGGGGGAGTGTTACAGAATAAGTATTACAGTTGGCTTGTCTTATTTACTTAAGCTACAGAATAAGCATTACAGTTAGCTTACCTTATTTGCTTATTACAGAATAAGCATTATAGTTGGCTTGCCTTGTTTACAAGATTCAGTATATGATGTAAATATAGACTTTACCTTAGATAGACTAGCAAAAATGTGTATAAATACAGATGTAATCTATGAAGAAAACACACAGAAAATTCTTTCTTCTCTACTGTTTTTACATTTACAAAGTGTCATGGTGAAAGGAAACAGAAGACAAATGGAAACAACAGGAGAAATAGGTTAAGGGCCTGTTTGGCCGTGCATTCTGTATAACATTAAGTGCTCTTTACCTCAAAATGCATGCAAGAGGTGTTTGGGTTGATTCTACGAAAGCTCGTTTGAAGCATACTTTACACCTAGAATCCAGAATATGGCTCATGCGAGAAGCTAGAATTGCTAACTTTTTTCAAATGGTTGCGTGTTAAGTTTTCGCTTCCAAAAAGAAGCTAGGCCAAGCAGGCCCTAAGACTGACCTCTTGAAATCTCTCTAGATGGAATAGTTACCATCATAGGATGAGTATGTTCACTGACAGAAGAATTGGATCTTAAGATTGGAGGTTCCCTCAACCATCATCCAACACAAAAGTTCGAATCAATGGGACGGCTTATCAGATCCATGTGTCTGATGTTGTTTGCAATGAATGCCAAATCTGATGAGAGGGCATGATTTGTGGATAGTTTGGGTTTGCACAGTAGGGCTTGTCGCACTATCTCTTTTATTCTCTCTAGATGGAAGAATTACCATGGCAGGATGAATATGTTTTCTGATAGAAGAATTGAATCTTAAGATTGCAAATTCCCTCAACCATCATCCAACATAAAAGTTCCAATCAACAGTTTGGGTTTGCCAAACAGATCCTAAGACTGCCTCTTTAAATCTATCTAGAATTACCATTTTAGGGCGAAGTATGTTCACGGATAGAAGAATTGCATCTTAAGATGGAGGTTCCCTCAATACATCCAACATAAAAGTTCCAATCAACAGGATAGCAAATCAGATCTCTGTGTCTGATATTGTTTACACAGAGAGGATCAGACATCAGATCTCTGTATCTGAATTCTGATGTCTGATGGCTGACTAGATCTCCCTATGTCTGTGTCTGATGGTAATGCGTATGATTTGTGGATTGCTTGGGTTTGCACAGTAGGGTTAATGGTTGAAAAATGTACCACACATCGATCCAAATAAACAGGGATTTTGTCTTAAAACTGTCAAGTGCATCAAGCTCAGCACATAAAATTACAAATGTTTTGAATTGTGAAAGGGCAAACATCCAAAAGCAGCCCATGATAGCAACTATAAAAGAATAATAACAAATACAAACAATCTGGATTAGCTGAAGCACAGAACAAGAAACAAGAGTTAATGTAGATCCTCCAAACTAATATTTTACTTCTTTTACTGAGCTTGAATCTCGTCTGAAGCTGGAGGATCATCTTTTGCTTCTTTCGCTAAAACCAAACTATTTTTTACTTCTTCCACCAAGCTCAAGTTGAGAATTTGGCAATCAGGGGTCCATGACAATCCGTACTATTTTCTTCTGCTTTCTTCGCTCTTTCTCTATTGATTTCTTTTCAGTGATTTGGAGGATCTTATCTTTGGCGAGAAAACCCTGGCTAAAGGATGTAATTGATGAGACAATCCAACCCCTATACTATTTTCTTCTGCTTTCTTCTCTCTTTAACTATTGATTCCCTTTCAGTGATTTGGAGGATCTTATCTTTGGCGAGCAAACCCTGGCTGAAGGATGTAATTGATGACGTGGGGCCCCAACATGAACACAAACCAGAAACATGGATATGCAAGCTGCATCAGTAGCAGAACAACTCATACCAAAAAGGAAATGTGCAAAATGAGTTCATTCTAAGCAAAACCTACATCACTAAAACTGTATTTTGTTGTATACAACAATCACAACTTGGAAATTATGCAATTATGCATGGATTCCCATAATTCAAGAGGGCTGGATACATTATTATCATTCACTAAGTCGAGCAATTATGCATGGATTCCCATAACCAGGATTATACAAAAAATTTCCATGTGATGCATAAACATTTAATATTTACGTCCCCATTTTTTAAATAACAAGAAAAGAGGAATACTTTCCACTCCAAAGGGGCAGTTTGTCCATCATTTGAAAAGAATTGAAAACTGGAACATGCTGCTTGCTTGTCTCTAACCTATCTCAGATTCTCAAATTTTCAAAAAGCAGGAATATCCACAGAACTACAGTAAGCATGGGGTGATCGCTCTACCTGAAGAAGCATTGAAGGAGCTTTATCTACAGCAACATGGCTTCTTGTTTTCCTGCAACTGAGATTTGTAACAGAGGGGCTGTTAGCAGTTGTTATATCCCAGAAACTCCTTTTCTTGGCTGTCGGCGCCGGGGATAGAAATCGCGAGCTTGGGCTCTTCAATTCTCCTGCTGCTGTCATTTTGTCTCCCTTCACTCTTGTCCTCCCCTCTGGTTTTTTAAACCCTGGAGCATTCGGCTTCAAGCTCGCTCTTGTTACAACCCTTGCTGTCGTACCTTCTTGCAATGGCTTTGGGTTGTTCCGAGATAGTTCACGAATAAAAGCATCTTTCTGCCTGATTTGCAAAGCATGGTCAATCCTCATTCTCTCCATCTCTGTCTCTAATGATTTCACTGTTTGCCTCAACTCTTTGATTGTCTCTTCATCACCTTTCCGTCTGGGGTCTGGTGTGAAGCAATTCCTTGATAACAGGGAGGATTTTTTCCGTTTCTCGGTAGGTTGGGTTGGTGGAGTCAAGATAGAAGTAACTGAGGTAGGGGTTGGGGAAGGATTGGCTACTAATGACTGTGCTTGTGCAGTAAGCAGTTTTTGTTGAAGACCTGCCAGCTGCATTCGCAGTTCATGGTTCTCCTGTTGAAGTTCCAGCAGCAGTTTCGTCTGGTCTGTTTCAGATGCTGTTGCCAAAGTGGTTTCCTCATTTGGCATGCATGCCTGACATAGAAATTCAAAAGGCCATCAGTTCTGCCATGTGAATTTGATATTGGACTTTATTGACTAATAGAAAATCAAGATTAGCAGTAAACTTGATCAGTAGAAAACCAATATGGCTGCTTCGTCTGGTAGGATGTTAAATCGACTGCAGGCACATACAATGTAATTGAGAATCTTTGTCATTTGTTAAATGTAGTATTTTGTTTTGGCTACAAAAAGAATGCAAACTGATGCAAACACGAGCACATAATTGAATGTAAATTGATTAGGGATGAATTTTAGACTTGAAAGTGCACACGATTGCTACTTGTTAGTATCTGAAACAGAGAGGATTGTGAGAGATTTCGAACCTTAGTTCGGATTTCCTTGGCACGGTCAGCCCAGTGAAGCGTGTTTTGAGTTTCACCAAGTGACAGATTGCACGGGCTGATGTTCGCGATCATCACAGTGTTACATGATCCTCCAAGAGAGTCCTTAAGCAATTGGGTCAACTTAGAATTCCTGTAAGGAATATGCTTCTTGCCTTCTACAAGCGCGTTGATGCAGCTGCTTAGTGCGAGGAGGGAGCGGTTAATGTTAGCTCCTTCAAGAGATCTTAGTGTTCTCTGGTCTGTTGCGAGAGCTCTCTCTGATCCAGCTAAATCAATGAGGGAGAGCTTGCCTACCTTGCTCACAATGTTGGCACCATTTTTCATTCGGTATTCTGCTATTACCTGCAGTAATTTTTTTCACAGCAAATGAATCATTAGGAAGCTAGATGGCACAAAACTTTCGTGATCTTAAAAATCCAACGCTGGGTCATCAGGAGGGGATCAGGCATGCTCCATTTTCTCCCTTGGATTTCAGGTTTCTATCGTGCAAATAGAATACCCATATACCCATATGAATATATAATGTAATGAAGATTGTTTGCTGTTCTAAGTGACCACTTCCACTGGGGATTCTATTAATGTTATAAACTGGAGTTGATGACAAAATAAATTTCGAATGTGAAAATACCTGCAAAATGGCGTGAGAACGTGAAGAAGTCTCATTGACACGCGTGGGCTCCGTGGTCCGGTTGAGGTTGCCTTGCTGAAGTAGAGCCATCACCTGCGAAAAACAAACCAAACACCAGATATTATCTCTCTTGCCTGCCTTTCGCCCAACTTATCTGATCAGTGACCATTTACAGAAACCTTCAGAACAAAAATCAATCCTTACTTCATCAGTCGAATACGCTCTATATTGGGTAAGCCCAGCAGCAACAATTCCCTGAAACATTCATAGATGTCAATCAATCATCAGCCAAGTTTGAAAAGGCCAAGAAAAAACAGCTGTTGACCAATTCTTTGGGGAGTGTTTGATGTTTCAGACCTGTTTGTCTTCCCGGAGAACAAGAGGTCGACCAGGCGAGAGCAGGTCTCGAACGGTTTCGTTGTAGACTTCGAGGTAGGAAAGGTGGACCACATGGTTCCCATCACAACTTCTCTGTCTAATCTTCGAAAATAAGTCTTTGATTGCCAACACCATCACTCCCGGATTCTCTATTGTTCCCAGCATCGTGTATGTCTTCCCTGCTCCCGTCGCACCATAGCAGAACACTGTCCCATTCCTCCCTTGGAGAACTGCTTCAACAAGATCAGACGTCCTGAAAATCCAAATGGGCAGTCTGTCTGTTTTAGTCTCCTTTACTACACCATCATTCAAAAGCAGAAATTTTCCTCAAAGATAAGAAAAAAAAAAAAGAAAAAAAAGAGAGAGGGATTAGTACTCACGTCGTTGCATAAACTTCTTGCTGTGTAGTCGATTCCGGAAATGAAGCATCGAAAGTGAAATGCCGGCCTCGGACCCTCTTCAGCCTCAGATAATCGTTCTCATTCGCAAATTCCGTCAGGTAGATGTCTCGCCGGTTGACAATCCGGACACAGGACCTTGACCCGGCTTCTTTCTCCTTCTTCGACATGGGTCTAAGCCTCACAAATACGAGAATCCGACTCCCCATTTCGGAGTTCTCTGAAATCGCATCCATTTCTCCCTCGGTTTTCGTCCCTCTAGAGATTTTCCCTTCGGATTGCTGCGGCGCCAAACTTCCCATTGAAAGCTTCCTTGCGACGGTCGACGCTGGTGGCATCTTTGGGCAGGAGAATCCAGGAAAGCGATCAAACGCCATCACGTTCTCCTTCACATCTTCAGCTGCCGCGTCGGCAGTTGCCAAGAAAACAGGCTTCACGCCATTCGGCAATTGATGATTCTCTTTCATCACTGCATCCGTTTCCGACTCTTTGTTGTCTTTTGTATGCGACCCAAGAAGATCGACGCTCGGATGGGTCGAGAACCGTGGGTCCTCTGCCTGTCCGGGCCGGTTTCTGAGAGCCGCCGTCTGCTGCTTTTGCTGTTCGTAAAGCTGGGTGAGAGCTTTCATCTTCTCCTTCAGGCGGTGGTGCGGATTTCGCATCAGTGAAGGAGTCATCTGGGATTCTTCTTGATCAGGCCTCAACCGTGAGCGGTGGTTTGGATTCGGGTCATCTTGGCTGCCGAAGATCTGAGACCGGGTGGAGACGGGCATCCTAAAAACTCTAGAAAAGAAGGCCTGCGAGGAGTCAATCAGGGCATCAGCTGCAGTTGAATGTTCTCCGAGGAGTTGCCAAGAATGCAATTTTCTGCTTAATGCCCAAGACTGAAATTTTTTAAAAGAGCTAGTTGCAGGAACAGTGTAAATCAGTTTATCTTCCAAAACTCCCTCAACGACTGCCAAAAAAAGAGAAAATCCTGTACTATTTCAATGACCCAGCTGCCAGAACTCCGCCTTCTGTCGAATCGTAAAAACTATTGCAACGCAGTTCCCAAAATCTCGTCAGCAGCTAGAATATAAAGTCCCGCAGTGCTCTAGCACTCACTCCCAGTTGATGAAACTTGACCAGCTGCCCGAAATCGAGCTATCTTGCTTCAAACACATGTTACCATCTGAAGCAGAGAGGAATGTCTTATGAAAATGGGGATTTTGCTGCTGCTGAATGAACTTGCTTCAAACACATGTTACCATCTGAAGCACAGAGGAATGTCTTACGAAAATGGGGTTTTGCTGCTGCTGAAGGAAAAGCCAAGAAGAGAGAGAGAGAGAGAGAGAGAGAGAGAGAGAGAGAGAGAGAGAGAGAGAGAGAGAGAGAGAGAGAGAGAGGATGAGGTGATCTGAACCGTGGGTTAGGGAAGGAATGAACGGCGGATGACCAACTTAATGGGTATTTTTAATGTCTCCCTTCTTTTTTTAAAATTTTGAAAAAGAGGCCTTAACGGGCAAAATCATGTCGGAACGCCAACGGTCGGGCAGTGTAGCCTGTGGGACCATTTTTTTCCCCTTCTTCGAAGTTCAAACTGCCCCCATGTCGTCTTGAGCAAAAAAAAGCTAACCGTGAAAAGTAGTTGGTTTGGTGGATCGGAACCTCCTCGTTCCAATGTGTTGTTTTTACCTTTTATTTTAAAAAGGGAAGGACAATTCTCTTCTCAACATTTGCCCATTTTGGTGCAAGTGCGATACTCGTTTTTTAATTTTTTGAAAATTTGTAATAATATTGTTACCAGGTATATTTAACTTATATATTAATTTTTTTTAATTTTTTTTTTGATAACATTTAATTTTTAAAATGTGTATATATTTTTTATTTTTAAAACTAAGGTGTTTTAATCCTTCTAGATTACTAATTTTATAAAAAAATTCAAAATAATAGAAAAAAGTTTTGCACCTGAGTATGTTGAAATTTCAACATACCTTGGTGCATTGAGTCCGAACTCTTGTTCAATTGAATATATATATCGATATATATATATATATCGATTCATGTTTTTTCATTGCTAATTTTTTAAAAATTAAGATTTAGCATCAATTTATTTCATTACATTAGTTTTGCACATTTTTAGATAAGGTTATGTACAATAATGCTAGACAATTCATTATACTTTTATGATAATATAAATGATGTTAAATAAAATGTAAGGTGTGGATTTTTTTATCAATCACCAAGTGAGAAAAATGGATAAGAACATATGGAAATGAGATTTCACAAAATCCAAACTCATCTTTATTTGATCAAACTCAACAATTTATATTATTATAACTACTTTTTAAATCTTTATCAATTACTTTGATTACAAATTTTTTATCTTTTGATTTTATTGGAGTACATTTGGGAAATGTGTTTGAAAGAGAGTTTGATAGAAAGATGAGTAATAAAAAAAAGTATAAGAGAGATAACAATAATAAAACAGGTTTTTAAAACAAGAAGTAAGAAAAAAGAATTCAAGAAATAAATGAGGATAAGAAAAGGCAACATTAGTAGCAATCATTTTAGGACATGTTTTAAGTCATATAAGATTCTTGAATTGAATTTATATTCTCATTTTCAAAATAATTTTTCAATTTTCAAAACAGTTTTTCAATTTTTAATATAACTTTTCTTATTCCCGATAACTATCATTACATTCTCAATCCTCTGTAGCTTGAAACATTCAATATTCCTCGAATAATAATTTTTTTTATCATTCCAAGTGGAGTTTTATTTGTGACATTACATTTTCCCATCTCATATTATAAATCAAGCTCATGAAAACTTATAATTTTTTTATAGTCAACTTACACTACTAAGAAAGAGACCAAAACTCCTCAAATAGAAGACAATTCCCACCTGAGAGATGCAGCTCTACTTGGGAGACAATGCTCCCACTAGGCTTTGAACCTAAACTAACGTGAAGTCTTTCTAGGTCTGATGTTAACCGAACTACACGCAGTTGGTCCAAAATAAAAAAAGTTGAACATTAATTTTCTTACCCTTTCGTATTATATAACTTGCTTAACTATTATATTCAATTAAATAAAAGATAATATCTTTACATAAATGTTTTCATTCATTATAGGCCTAAAAAATGTTTCAAAGTTCTCTCCTTTTGTAATCTACTTAAGTATCTAGTGCATATCGCATCAAAAAAAAAAAGTATCTAGTGCATGACTAGTATACTTACAAAAAGAATTAAAAATTGTTTGCATAATTGAAAAATTAAATTGGAAATCAAATTAGTATAATAAGGAATATTATATATTAATGGCTTGTTTCAAGTCATAAAAAATTCTTGTATCAAATTAGTGCACTAACTTTTTTTAGAACACCGGAACAGCGGTGCATTTGCCCAAAAATGGGTCACACACATATTAGAATATAATGAAACTTTATACAATCATTTATCCATATATAAATTTTATAGCAAATGGTTTACATGTTGAAAAAACTACTTTAAAATTGTTATTTACATTAAACTATTTTATTACGTTGAATTTGTACCATTTTCAGATGAGGTCCATACACATATCCGATTAATATGAAAATTGGTATGGTAATAGAATACATGATTCTAAATACAATGGGTGGAGTAGATTATAATTTGATCATCATGTGGGGCCCATTTCAGCGGTGTTGCACCTGAATATTCCTCTATATATATAGGAGCTGTTCCGGTGCAGCGGTACATTTGATCAAAAATGGGTCCCACACATATTAGAATGCAATGAAACTTTATACAATCATTTATCCATATATAAATTTTATAGCAAATGGTTTACATGTTGAAAAAAACCGCTTTAAAGTTGTTATTTACATCAAACTATTTTATTATGTTGAATTTGTACCATTTTCAGATGAAGGTCATATACATATCTAATTGAGATGAAAATTGGTATGATAATAGAATATATTATTCTAAATACAATGGGTGGAGTAGATTATGATTTGATGATCATGTGGGGCCCATTTTAGCATCGCTGCACTGAAAATTCCGATGCAGCAATGCTGCACCTGAATATTTTTGTATATATATGCACCGGAACAGCAGTAGATTTACCTAAAAATGGGCCCCACACATATTAGAATGCAATAAAATTTTATACAATCATTTATCCATATATAAATTTTATAGCAAATGGTTTACATGTCGAAAAAACTACTTTAAAATTGTTATTTACATTAAAATATTTTATTACGTTGAATTTGTACCATTTTCAGATGAGGTCCATACACATATCCGATTGATATGAAAATTGGTATGGTAATAGAATACATGATTCTAAATACAATGGGTGAAGTAGATTATAATTTGATCATCATGTGGGGCCCATTTCAGCAGTGTTGCACCTGAATATTCCTCTATATATATAGGAGTTGTTCCGGTACAGCGGTATATTTGATAAAAAATGGGCCCCACACATATTAAAATGTAATGAAACTTTATACAATCATTTATCCATATATAAATTTTATAACAAATGGCTTACATGTTGAAAAAATCACTTTAAAGTTGTTTTTTATATTAAACTATTTTATTATGTTGAATTTGTACTATTTTCAGATGAGGTTCATACACATATCTGATTGATATGAAAATTTGTATGGTAATAGAATACATGATTCTAAATACAATGAGTGGAGTATATTATAATTTGATCATCATGTGGGGCCCATTTCAGTGGTGTTGCACCTGAATATTCCTCTCTCTATATATATAGGAGTTGTTCCGGTGCAGCGGTACATTTGATAAAAAATGGACCCCTCACATATTAAAATGCAATGAAACTTTATACAATCATTTATCCATATATAAATTTTATAGTAAATGGTTTATATGTTGAAAAAACTACTTTAAAGTTGTTATTTACATTAAACTATTTTATTACGTTGAATTCGTACCATTTTCAAATGAGGTCCATACACATATCCGATTGATATGAAAATTTTATGGTAATAGAATACATGATTATAAATACAATGGGTAGAGTAAATTATAATTTGATCATCATGTGGGGCCCATTTCAGTGGTGTTGCACCTGATTATTCCTCTATATATATAGGAGTTGTTCCGGTGTAGCGGTACATTTGATCAAAAATGGGCCCCACACATATTAGAACGCAATGAAACTTTATATAATCATTTATCCATATATAAATTTTATAGCAAATGGTTTACATGTTGAAAAAACTGCTTTAAAATTGTTATTTATATTAAACTATTTTATTACGTTGAATTTGTACCATTTTCAGATGAGGTCCATACACATATCCGATTGATATGAAAATTGTATGGTAATAGAATACATGATTCTAAATACAATGGGTGGAGTATATTATAATTTGATCATCATGTGGGGCCCATTTCAGCGGTGTCGCACCTGAATATTCCTCTATATATATAGGAGCTGTTCCAGTGCAGCGGTACATTTGATCAAAAATGGGTCCCACACATATTAGAATGCTATGAAACTTTATACAATCATTTATCTATATATAAATTTTATAGAAAATTGTTTACATGTTGAAAAAACCACTTTAAAGTTGTTATTTACGTTAAACTATTTTATTACGTTGAATTTGTACCATTTTCAGATGAGGTCCATACACATATCCGATTGATATAAAAATTGGTATGGTAATAGAATACATGATTCTAAATACAATGGGTGAAGTAGATTATAATTTGATCATCATGTGGGGCCCATTTTAGCGGTGTTGCACCTGAATATTCCTCTATATATATATAGGAGTTGTTCCGGTACAGCGGTATATTTGATAAAAAATGGGCCCCACACATATTAAAATGTAATGGAACTTTATACAATCATTTATCCATATATAAATTTTATAACAAATGGTTTACATGTTGAAAAAATCACTTTAAAGTTGTTTTTTACATTAAACTATTTTATTATGTTGAATTTGTACCATTTTCAGATGAGGTCCATATACATATCCGATTGGGATGAAAATTAGTATGGTAATAAAATACATGATTCTAAATACAATTGGTGGAGTATATTATAATTTGATTATCATGTGGGGCCAATGCGCCGCTGCACCTAAATATTCATCTTATATATATATATAACCAGAGTACAACGAAGTTTTTATCTATTTCGGCTTACTCGGATGAAGATGTGAAATTCACTTAAATTTTTTTAATTAGTAAATTAAGTTTCATCAAATTTAACGATCTACATGGCCTTATTTGAAAAATGTGTAAATTTTAATTTGTATATCAAATTTTAAACTGTATTTTCAACACATAAACGTTCTTATTGTCTAAATAATTCTAGAGGGTATTATTATACTCTAATGCATCTTGAATTGGATACGAGTATTTTTTATAATTTACAATACATCTTTAATCAAAATGATTTTTGGTCTCGGGTCGATTTTTTATTTTATTCCATCACCAAAATAGGCTCCAATCCACGGATTACATGAAAACCTTAGCTGTAACCTGGGTTACACAAAAGCGTAATCATATATAAATAATGACAATTAAGGATTGAATTTTTTTGGTATCGTGAGTATCTATGGTGGGAGGTCCATTTGGGAAACCAAATCATGGTCTTTTATTTGTAGATTACGGCCTTGAAGATCCACGTGGATGGGTTTGGTTTTGCGTGTGTTATTTTGGAATTGCTTTCAATGAGCAATGAGAGAGTGCTGCTCTGTTCGAGACTTTCGAGTAAAGCTAGTGCCATTGTGCAGGCAGTCAAATCATTCAAAATCTAGAAGTATCCGTTGGGTTGGTGGTAATGGGCAAACTTACAGGTTAGGCCCAAAAGTGCGGGCTTCACTTGCACGAGTATTCGAATTAGCTTTTCACATTAAAGAATGCAGTTGTTGTCTTGTTGAAACTCAGAGTCTCAGACAGTATTGTATATGTTTAAAAATGAGAAATGAAATTTTCTGTAAGAAACTGACGAATATAATTATGAAGAAGAATATGATGCATGCCTCGGATTTTAAATAAAAAGATATGTACAAAAAAAAAAAAAAAAGCCGGCGCATAAGTTACACATCGGGTGCAGAGCAAAACCCCGAATAGTTTTTTTTTTATTATTATTTTAAAAAAAAGGAACTCTTTTTAACTGTTTGTACGGAGCTTCTTACCAAAATTTAATTAATCGTAAATATGCGGCGTGGCAAGTCAACATGAAAATGTAAAACATCACCTTTTCTGGGCAGTTGAGTGTTGACTAGCTGGAGACGGATATCTCCAATAACTAAGTAGAAATTTTTTAAAAGAAAAAAGGGGCCAAAATGGAATTAAAAAGTATATAAAATAATAATATACCCCAGCTACAAAGCAAATTGGAGGATTGGCTGGCTCGACCCTCCGCGTTTTCTAACCCAAGCCCAACAGTCCAAGTGCATATATCTATTGGTCCGAAGCCGCCGCTGCTAGTTTCAGCGACAAATTATCCAGCACAGCGGTCGACGGTCAGGATCAGCTGATGCAGTTGAGTGGACCTACGGAGTAATGGAGACTGGGGACAAAGGGCAGACAGTTGGACTGTTCGTCAACACCGTGGTGGACACGGTTGACAGCTGTTACAACGCATCCGCGTTTGCTGGATTCAATTGTGCATGAATGGGTATCATGGCCAAGAAGGGAGCAGGTGCGATTACATCCTAAACCGTAGGATCTCGAGTTTCGAACTCGATTGATCATTCCACTCGCAGATTATTGATTTATTAGGCTCCCGAGTGGCATGTGTTTGTTGGAAATTGAAATCCATGTCTTGGATCCGGCGCGCGTTGCTATCTTTCATCGTCGTAGTCTCTATATAACTATTACGGGGAGGCATGAGACGTCAGTTTCAGGTTGGCGTAGTTAGGCTGCTGAGATAAAGATGCAGATGGCGAGGGAGGCCCATCCGGTCTCTTTTTAAGTCCTAATTTGAACTGATCAGTTAACATTGCTGAAAGATACGTAAGGTAAGGTGGGCCCCGCTTTTCTTTTCTATGGTAAGGATCATTTCCATGCCTTGACAACTACTGATTGATCAGCAGCCGACGGGCCCAGCCATCCCATGACACTGCGTTTGGCAAGAGGTGATAAAAGTAGGAAAAAAAATTTTAAATGTGAGACGTTGACATAATCTAATAAAGATAAAAATTAGGAGTAAAGAAATTAAACATGAAATAATTATATTAAAACATATAGAAAATGGTTGAAATATAAAGATAATGATAAAAAATAGGATACTCGGGCAGTTAAAATATAAAATTATATTAAAAGTGAGCTGGATGAGTTGGGAAAATCTTTTTTTTTTTTTTTCCTTTTACTAAAATGTGGATCGGATATGAATTACAGCACAAGTACATGTACAAAATTGTTTTCTAGCAGCTTGACTGAGAAAAGCTGATCATCATGATATATTATTACATGGTGTGTATTTGAATGAAAAAATCGACTGTGTAATTTACAAATTAAGAGGAGTATTAGAGTACCCACATGCATGCAGATGCAGGGAGAGAGAGAGAGAGATTTGAGTTGAACCAAGGGAATGGTAGGGTGGGTTGCCGCTGCTAGCTGCGCTCGATCGATAGAAATCAAAATTGAGGTTCTGAATTCTCAATCACCATCATCGTCAAGGAGAGTCGACACGGTCGGGTGTAACGGAGTCCACAACCGAATTGTGGCGCTTGGATGGTCCGGAAGGAGGTATTGAGAGGCCTCTGGGAAAGAAATTGAACATCCGTGCCTTCCCTTCGAAACCTGTCGACAGTTCCAACGCAATTCGATCAGAGGTGGCCTGGGGCAGTCTGATGCCGGCGGTGGAGCCAGGAAGGACGCAAAGCAAAAGAAGGAAAACGCAGCATAAAAGACCGCGACGCATGGCCGACGAAGACGGAAGAATATTGGTTGATGGTGGAGAAGGAGAAGAAGCCATGTGAAGATTTTTGTTTGGGGAGCGTTCTTCAAGAGAGTGGATTTGGAGATTTGCTCCTCTGTTTATGTAACCGCGGGGACGAGGAGATCATGCGCGCATGCATATATGTAGGAAATGAGAGGGCGAAGCCCGCTAAACACTTGTTAAGAGTGCTACCGACCAGCTGCAAATAGGCCCCACATTGATCTTAAAATCAACATCTAACTCGCACATTATACTTAAAATTATTTATTTTAGCAGTATATAAAGTTTCATTAAAATCAGGTACGTGCACGTGTTCCATTTAAAAATAGTACAAAATTAATATAATAAAATAGTTAGTTACATATCAATTTCAAAATTAAATTTTAATATCCGAATCATCTAAACCATTATTCTCATATGGATAAATGATTATACAAAGCATTAGAATCTTCTAATTATTTTTCATAATTCGAAGACAAGTATATACAGTTTAAATCAAATGTGGTTCATCCAAAGCTCTGATCAAGATGATTTTCTGTAACATAGTAAATCAAATTATGTTATGTTATATGAACGGTAGAATTTTAAAATTTACAATCGACGTTGATCCAATTTGCGGTAGTCAGCATCCTAACTAAGGTGCAGCCGAGTGCAGCTAGCGTTCCTCTGCGTATGCCTACGGCCGGCTGAACACTTGCATTCCTCGTATGTAAATCTACGCGAGGAAAAGGAAAAGAAGGGTGCGTGGGAGAGAGTAGAAGAGTTACGCGCACGCCAACGACTATTGGGAAAATTCAACGGAGGAGAATGGGTGCCGCACACGCATGTTGACTGCACCTCCTATAGATTAAAATTGCCAATTTCTCGTTTTCTTCTCCAGAAATTATCACGATATCAAGAGAGCATTTGGAGGCCGGTCCGGGAAATGCCTTAATTAAGATCGAGCACTGGTGTGATGCCGGCCAAGTGATGTTTCAAGAAAGTGATGATGAAAAAATAAATAAAGATTAACATTGAAGGATTAAATTAATCCGCCCAAATGGAATAATTAACAGAGGCCAAAGTTGAATGTCATTTTGATATATGAAATTGATATTGTTATTATTATTAGATGTTCTCCCAAATGAATGGAGTTAAATTTTATCTGGATTTTTTGTATTTAAAAGATTTTAAATTATGTTCATTCTATGGCCCTTTAATTTTATTTGTTTGGATATTAACAAACAAGACGTAAGAAATATATGTATATAATAGGATCAAAATGATGACACAATATCATCTTTTCACTTTAAAATAAAACAACCGCAAAGTGATTGAAAATATAAATACTAATGAAAAAATTACTACTGTATCCATCTTTTTAGATTGGATATTTCATACCAGTCCAAAAACATATTTTTTGTTTTTTAAATTTTTTTACGAATATGTTAATCTAATTATATTTAATCCATAACTAAATTTTATTATTTTTGGATATATGTATGTATTTGTTTTAGATTTTTAAATACAGTCGTATTTAAGTCATTTTAAATTATTTAAAATAACAGAAATATCCATGTATTTAAAAATCCAAAATAATTATATATATACCTATCCAAAAATGTTAAAACTTGGTTTATAGATTAAATATAACTAGATTAACATGTTTATAAAAAAATTTCAAAAAAATAAAAATATATTTTTGGACCATTTCAGATCAGCAAATTATTAATGGTAATAAATAGGATGTTACATCAATATGATATTATAAAAAGCACGAGTAATTAAGAGGAAATGTCTTTTCCGCATCATTCTTCTATGGCGTTAACCAACTAATGTAACTGAATATATTAAAATTTTAATGTATTCGGCTAGAAATGTTATTTTTTAAATATTTTTTTCAAATAATCTAAGTGTATTTAACTTATATATATTAAGTTTTATCATTTTTGAAAATTTATATATATATTTTTTGAAAATAGGAGTATTTTAGTCATCTAAAAAGTACTAAAACTCCCCTATTTTTTAAAATAAAAAATATATACACATTTTCAAAAATTATAAAATTTAGTTTATAGATTAAATACATCTAGCTTAAGAGTTTTATTTTAAAAAAATAAAAATAAATAAAAAAGTAAAAATTCTAGCCGAATGCATTGAAATATTCTCCAATGAAAACATGATAACAAGTGCAGCATATGGTGCATGTAATTAACATCAAAACAGCTAGCTTAATGAGCCCCCAGAATAAGAAAACGATATTAGATTATTGATGAGCAAGTTTTCCTGTGCACATGGGTTGCTTACTTGCTTTGGACATCGAAAGTCATGCACGGAAATATATATAACTTATTTCCAATGACTTCTTGGGCCAATAAGGAAAAGAAAATCCATTAAAGGTAGCAGTTCGTTGCCGAAATTAGGCGGCGATAGACTTTCATACGTGGTTTATCTATACACAGACACAAGTATACAAGCGGAAGATCTTCAACCTGAAAAAGAAAACTTCGTAGATTTGGGACCGCTACTCTTTAATTGCATATCTCATGCATTTAACGGCATTTATTAACAAAAAAAAAAATTCAATCCGTTTCGATGTCATTAATTCTACAACATATATGATATATCCCATGCACCGGTACCAACATATATATATTATATAAGACCCGATCCGGTGCAGCGTAACTGCACCGGAACAGCAGTGCAGTTACCCAAAAAAACGAGCCTCGCACATATTAAAACGTAATGAAACTTTATATAATCATTTATCCATATATAAATCATATTTTAGATGGTTTAGATGTTGAAAAAATCACTTTAAAGTTGTTATTTACATCAAATTATTTTATTACGTTGAATTTGTACTATTTTCGAATGATGACCATATACATATCTGATTGGGATGAAAATTGATATGGTAATAGAATGCATTATTCTAAATACAATGGGTGGAGTAGATTATGATTTGATGATCATATGAGGCCTATTTCAGCGATGCTGCACCTGAATATTCTTTTCTCTCTATATATATATAAGAATATATCCAGTGCATATGATTGCACTTTGCAGTCTATGCACTGTGGACCCCATGGTCATGAATGAAAAATTCACCTCATCCATTGTATTTAGAATTGTCGACTTTATTAGCATACCAATTTTCAACTAAATTCAACATGTGTGTGATCCCCATCTTAAAATGGTACAAAATCAACGTAATAAAATAGTTTAATATAAATATTAAGTTTAAAGTAGTATTTTCAACATCTAAACTGTCTAAAGTATGATTTTTACATGGATAAATGATTGAATAAAGTTTCATTGTAATCTAATATGTGTGGGGCCCATTGTACAGCAGACTACGGCATCTACACCGAAATGGGTCCCATATATATGTAGGAGTTGCTACTACATCGGAACAGCAGTACATTTGCCCAAAAAGGGCCCCACACATATTAAAACGTAATGAAATTTATACAATCATTTATTCATATATAAATTTTATACAAAATAGTTTACTTATTGAAAAAATTACTTTAAAGTTGTTATTTATATCAAACTATTTTATTACATTGAATTTGTACTATTTTCAGATGGGGTCCATACACATATCTGATTGGGATGAAAATTGATATAATAATAGAATACGTTATTCTAAATACAATAAGTGAAGTATATTATGATTTTATCATCATGTGGGGCCCATTTCAGCACCACTGTACCGTAATTATGGTGCAGTGGCGCTGCCCCTGAATATTTTCCTATATATATAAAGAGGGAGTTGTTCCGGTCAGCACAATTACACCGGAACAGAAGTACATTTGATCAAAAATGGGTCCCACACATATTAGAATGCAATGAAATTTTATACAATCATTTATCCATATATAAATTTTACAGCAAATGGTTTACATGTTGAAAAAATCAATTTAAAGTTGTTATTTACATCAAAATATTTTATTACGTTGAATTTGTACCATTTTCAGTTGGGGTCCATATGCATATCTAATTGGGATGAAAATTGGTATTGTAATAGAATATATTATTCTAAATACAATTGGTGGAGTAGATTATGATTTGATGATCATGTGGGGCCATTTCAGCAATGTAGCACCTGAATATTTCTGGTATATATGTATAGGGATATGATCCAGTGCAGTCCGCTGTAAAATGGGCCCCACACATATTAGATCGCAATGAAACTTTATACAATCATTTATCCATATAAAATCATACTTTAGACGGTTTAGATGTTGAAAATATCACTTTAAACTTAATATTTACATTAAACTATTTTATTACGTTGATTTTGCACCATTTTAAGATGAGAATCACACACATGTTGGATTTAGATGAAAATTAATATGCTAATAAAGTGAAAAATTCTAAATACAACGAGTGGGGAGGATTTTCCATTCATGATCATGTGGGGCCCACAGTGCAGTCACATGCACCGGAACTAGGGGTGCAACTCGGGTCGGGTTATACCGGGTTGGAGTGAACCCAAACCATAAGCCAACCGGGTTGGAGTAAACCCAAACCCAAACCCTAAGAATTTAATCCGGGTTCGGACCGGGTTAGGACCGGGTTCGCATTGGTTTTCGTTTGGTTTCGGGTTAGAATTCGGGTTACCAAAAAACTGTTTTTTTTTTCCAAATTTAATTGTAATCTAAGGGTGTGTTTGGTTACATACAAAACATGTCAATGGAAACTTTTCAATAAAAAACTTTTCACTCCCCATAACTACTTTATTTTTTAATTATTTTTTCACATTTTTCTATATAAACAACCCTACTTTTCAATCATTTCCACACAAATATCCATACAACTACCCTATCTATTTTAACTTTATTCTCTTTACACCTCATTATTACCCCTATCATATCACATTATTTTCTATCAACTTGACAACTTTTACTCTGAAAAATTTTCATAAAAAAGTTTTACCTCCGACCAAACGCACCCTAAAAGAAAATTATTGGAATATACATACCTGTGTTTATGAGGTCAAGTCTCACGCTAAATTCTGCAACATCTTTTCAAAGAATTCTACAACAACATGCTGAATTCTGCAATATTCTTTGAATGAACTCTGCAAGTAATTTTTCAACACCCTATAGACACAAATAAATCGCAAATTAGTTAGTTTTATGACTAGTTAGTAATTTCTATTTAATAGCTAATGGAAATGACTCAAGTTTAGTAAATAGAAAATGAACATATCATACAAACTATTGTAGTTGAAACTAAACATTATCATACAAATTGCTAAAATAGAAATTGACCACTTGTCATACCAATAAACTTAAAATATGAATCAAATTTATACTACAATCTGAAATTCAAACTAACAGATTTCTCATACTAACAGAAAGTATGATATAAAATAGATTTATCATGCCAACTTAAATTCAAACATAATTCACATAACAGTTATTCAAAGCAACTAAATCTAAATACACTAAGTATAATGGTTCAACATTCAAATCTATTGATACACTGGCCACCTATATATTAATATTATAAAAAATACATGTATAATTTATGAAAAAATTATATAAATTACATCGGGTTAGGACCGGGTCGGGTTTTGGTACCGGGTTAGTGCAAACCCAGGTTTGGTTTCGGGTTTCTACGGGTCGGGTTGAAACCAGGTCTATTTGGGAAAAAATCTAAAAAATAAAACCCATTTTTGGTTTTGGTACCGGGTCGGGTCGGGCGGGTTCGGACCGACCCGGTACCAAGTTGCACCCCTAACCGGAACAAATCCTATATATATATATATAGGAAAATAATCAAGTGCAGCGTCGCTGAAATGGGCCCCACATGATCATGAAATCATGATCTACTCCACCCATTGTATTTAGAATAATGTATTTTATAATCATACCAATTTTCATCCCAATCGGATACTTTAAAGTTGTTATGGTACATTAAACTATTTTATTACGTTGGATTTGTATCATTTTCAGATGGAGCCCATATACATATCTGATTGGGATGAAAATTGGTATGGTAATAGAATACATTATTCTAAATACAATGGGTGGAGTAGATCATGATTTCATGATCATGTGGGCCCCATTTGGGGCCACTGCACGGCTGTTCCGGTGCAGTGACGCTGCACCGGAACAGCTCCATATATATATATATATAGGGATATGATCCTGTGCAGTCCGCTGTAAAATGGACCCCACACATATTAGATTATAATGAAACTTTATACACTCATTTATCCATATATAAATCATACTTTAGACGGTTTAGATGTTGAAAAAATCACTTTAAACTTGATATTTACATTAAACTATTTTATTACGTTGATTTTGCACTATTTTAAGATGGAGACTACACACATGTTGGATTTGGATGAAAATTGGTATAATAATAAAGTGAACCATTATAAATACAATGGGTGGGGTGGATTTTCTATTTATGATCAGGTGGGGCCCACAGTGCATGGACTGCACGGTGCAGTCGCATGCACCGGATCATTTTCCATATATATATATATACCTTAGCTGCGTCACTGTGGGTCAAATTCAGGGCAATTAAATTAATAAACAGGTCCGCCAGTTCATGCAAATCAAAAACCGAGGAAATTAGCCGATTTTATGGATCTCTTTCCTGCCATAAGTCTCCACAGCAATCATGATTTTAGGGAAGTTAATGTCGACGCAGAGTGTTGCGTGCATGGCGTGTATATAGTAATACATAGCCGGAGAAATTAATATGTACAGTAATAACAATTATATCACAATAAAAAGTAGTTAGTCAGTCGAGTAATTGCACAAGCATATTTAATTAATTCACGGATCGTGTCAGATGCTCAGAACATCGGAACGGCGTAATTTCCGCGGATGTTGGGTGGGTGAGAATGACATGTTTGGATGCTCCGATGGTGATTTTAGCAGTTGCAGTTTGTTGGGTGGGAGGGGAGAAAAGATGGATCTAAGCCGACGGATGTGTTGAGGACTGATAACGTGTCCTCGCTAGAATGTGAAGATATGATGCTGTCAAAAGACAATAGAAAACTGGCGGGTGCACGTCCCCTGTCCCCCTCATTTCCACGACCCTGTGAGTCATGCACACGCCACTTTCAAAAGTCAATGCCGTAGTCGGGGATGAAATGGCATCTGATCAACAGAAGAGCAGAAGGGGGGAACATAAAGCCGTCTTTTGGCTGTGGGGACTGCCACCTGGAACTTAATATAAAATTTCTCAAATCCCAACCTTAGGAAAGGGTTCGATCAAACCACCCACCGATACCACCGATATACTTCTTTTATACGTAAAACTAAAATGTGAGTTTAGTTAATAAAGAAAAAAAATTGAGATATTTGCTCTCCTGCCTATGACCTTTTCATAAATTGCGATTATGCCTATAATTTAAAAACTATTCCTAATATGTCTTTGGATATTTAAATGACAAGTGCCAACCTCTTTTATTTTTATAGACGTTATCACTTGTTTGACAAATCTACAATCCATTATATTTATTAATATGAATTTAGTTAATATTCTACGAACTACATTATTCGATACCTTAGTGGTATTAACATATTCAATCAAGGTAATTTTTGGTATACTAATTAAATTTACATCAGTAAACATAATGGATGATTTTTATTTATTAACAACGTGATAACATTTAATAATGACGAGTTTGACACAGCCAAATTGCAGGTGCATCATAACCTTTGTAAAATTTTGCATTATACCTACAAGATTTACATGAAATTATAGATGTATCTACAATTCTTAGAATTTTTCAAAATAATAAAACTACCTTAATAAATAATCAAATAAAAAATATAAGAAAATATCATTTAAATACCAAAATTATTCTTTTCCAAAAATATTCTTAACATGAAGTAAATCTATTGAAAATAAGGAATATTTGTAAAAAGTAAAATCAATGCTTGTATTTTTATTAATTAAAAATAACCAAAAAAAATTTTTTTTTACAAAGATTACTCAAATTAAACAAATTCATTTAATGTGAGGAATATTTATAAAAATTAAAATTTTGTAATATTTTAAAGCCAGCGGTGGTAACATTAGAGGTTCAAAAGTTTCGTCCTCATTTGTGAGGTAACTTTACAGTATTCCTCTTGAGTTGTGGGAGTTTTACGATTTCTCCTTTTATGGGAGTTTTATGAAAAATTTTCCCTAAGTGTGAGGGTGTGTAGAAAAATTCCCTCCATGTTGTGAGAGTTGTGAATATATTTAATTGTAATATCAGTGGTTACCTTATATAAATTTTAATAAAAAAATCCATTAGCATATTTGTAAGTTCAGAATCGCATACATAAACATAATGTATGTAAAAAAAATCATAAATGTGATCGCAAATAATCTTTGTAATCCAAAGAAAAAAAAGTAGCGTAGACCATTTGTAAAAAAATCAAAATGATGAAATGATCCTACTTGTTTGTGCTAAATAATATAGTGGGCGGCTTGCGTTTGTGCCCGTTGATAAGCATCCAACGAAATTAGATTTTTTTTTTAATGGAACAGCAAAATTAGATTTAAATGAGGAGATTTGATGAAGAGAAACAATCGTGTATTAAGAAATAGTTTTTTTAGAATGATTCTCTCCACTGTGTGAAAGTTGTAAAAGGGTCTGTTACACAAGTTATGAAAGGGTCCGATTGCAATATAAGTTGTCACAATGTATAAAAATACTAATAAAAATAAGTAACTATTAAAACAATGCCTGTACAAAAGAGAATTTGAACAAAGAGTTTTTTTTTATTGCCCACCGTAAGATTTTTTAACGTCTCGACCATTTCTTGCTTTCTCTATACATATTTTGTTACAAAGCCAAAAATTAAAATTTAAAAAAAAAATTATATATTATACATTTATTTTCAGATTTTAACAATTGCATTTGTCATTTGGGAAAATTTGGAAAAAAGTTTTTGAAGTAAAAGATTGAAAAAAAGAGTAATATAATACAGTAAAGGTAAGGATTAGAAGTCAAGTCAACAAATTTTAATAAATAAGACAGTTGCATGGAAAGAAATAAAGAAATGACTAAAAAATGGGATAATTATGAAAATAATACCATATAGAAAAGTATGTGAAAAAAGAGAAAAACTATCCTTAATGCGTGGAAAAATGTGTGGAAAAGCAAGTAAGAAAGTACCCTAAAATGACATTAAATTCTTGTTACATACAAATTTTAATAAAAGTGATTTTTGAAATTATAAATTATACTTAAAAAATTTGTTTTAAATTATTGAGAGAATTACTATTACACCTACAACATTTTTCTCTAATTCCTTATATACACATAATGTTTCAAAACTTTCTTTTATCCCTCATAACATCTCACCTAAATTCCTATAATACTTATTCGGTAAAACAATCATTAATTACTTTGTTTAAAAGATAATTTTGTCCCTTCAATTTTTTTCCTAACTGAAACTATTTCACCCAACATGATATTTTAGTGCAAGCATGGCGGTAACTTTGCATGCCTAGTTACGGGCCAGATAGGGTTCAAGTCCAGCATTCTACAAGAGCAGTAGGTGACGTTTCACAGTTTAGTCCTCTTAACTTTGGTTTTACATTTTTTCCTTTGTGTGAGTTTTACAATTTTCTCCCTAGAGTGGGAGTGAATTTTTACATTATAATATCATAATGTCATAATGCATATAAAATATCAAAAAAAAAATTTGAATACCCTGATATCATAAAGTAATGGGTTATCAAAATTAATTGAGTCGTGTTAAAGTTAAATGGTTTCAAAAGAAGCAAGATTATGTTTTTAATGAGTTATTTAATGGTTTTTTAATTACATAAACATAATAGAAATTTATAATCTGAAAAAGGAATTTTCGAGACGTCACGACTCACGAGTGCAATAGAAATTACGAATAAATACTGCAGCTGCGATAGGAATTTGGCCGAAATGATTAGCAGGGGAACGAACGCCGGGCGGGCGGAGGGACGGAAAGGTCAGAAATGAGACGAAGTCAACCGATTGCGTATGAAGCCGGTGTACTCGCGAGGTATACGCCACCAACCCATGACTTTATCATTTATGGGGCTGGTGCCCAAAAATCTCCGGGTAGCATGTGAAAACTTTTCAGTTGGCTGGCTTTAAAATTTTCCCCAAAAATCTGCGAACCCTTACACACGTGATTGACCAGTGCATGTGCATGGTGTTTGCTTGCCCAAAATGAAGCTACTCATGTCAGAAGAATTCCTCTCATCAGAATACGGATTGAAACCGTCATGAACTATCTCGTGACAACAACCATTACACAAAGGTAGTAACGCTATCTTGACAACGTTGAGGACTAGCATGCTAATCAATATTAAAAATTATTACCATATAATAGCTTTTAAACTGTTTTAATCTGCATCGAACTTCACGCTTAGGTTGGACACATTGAAAGAACAGGTGCCCGCAGCTATTAATTAGAAGAAAAGACTAATAACTCGCAACAAATATTCGTTCCGTGTATTAATGACCGGAATTAATTTTGGGCAACATAAATTTCAACGGTGGAAGGCTAGGAGGAGACAGGCCTAGGGTCTGTAATTATTTTATGAATATTTTAACGGCAAATTGACTTTCGTATGGCCTTGGTACGTAATCCGGCTGCCGAAAAAATGATGCGCCGTAGTCTGTGTCACTTACGTATTCTTCGCTACTTTCTCTTTGTGTTTTAATATTATCAGAAATGAAAATAAGGGTGGTGGGTTTTGGCTGCGACGGTGAGACTTGACCAATTCAATTCCTAGCCTGATGAGGATGGTTCACATATTCAACCGCATGAACCGGCTGGAGTTTCTAAATAGGACGAATTATCCAAGAAAATTCCTTCAATCAAATACGGTTTTTTCTAATCCCATATTTGGATGCATTAGAAAATTTGTGCATTTGACAAGCACCTTTCCTACTTTTCTTTTTCAAAATAATTTTGCGTCTTCACATCCTTTTTTTTTTTTTTTTCTCGTCGATAGTAACTATATATTTTCAATGACTTCCTCTTTTCACTAACAAATCGAACACATTTTATTAATTTAATTTTCTATTTTATCCGCATTGCATATATTCCAATTACACATTATTTCAACATAACACACCTAAACTATGTAAACACGTTGGTCGTAATCATTTCTTAAATTTAACTAATTTTACCAAGGTTCTTGCATTCGTGACCTATATTATTATTGGAGACAACCATTGTGTCGATCTCTCATTTTACCTCACCTATTATTAAGAGATGGTCCTTATGTCAACAATCATTACATGAGAGCCAAACTTCATGTCTACTCGATCGGGTGGCTAAGTTGACAAATTGCCCCTAAAGCCACAATCTAAGATCTCCAATAGTTGTTCATGTGAGAAATGGTAAAACAAGCCTTAAATGCCTTTGATACTAAGCAAAATGTAGTATGTTGCAATTACAACTTTTATATATAATTAGTATGTTACATTTATGAATCTTCGAAAAAAAAAAGTATGTTACAATTACGTATTTTATTTATAACTTGATTCTCATTCTTGTTACACTTTCGTCTACATAAAGGTCTTATCAAAAAAACAAATACATAAAGGTATGTTGCATGCTACTAAAACAAGAATATCAAAAGTCTCATATCTTTTAGCAATAGAGATTCCAAGTGTGTAAATACTTTTATGTAAAGAAAAATTATTCTCGATACTAGCTAGATGATACGCTTATTTGAGTTCTAATTCTTTCTTATTTGATATATCGTCATCTTCCCTACCGACTTGAGTGTCGGATTGCATATACTGCAGAAAAATTTTAGGCATAGTTTTTTGCATTTTTATATCTTTCGAATTAATATCACACCCTAATCAATCACTAGAATCTAATATACTCACAAGGCACCCCAACGATTAAAAATAAGTTGGCACTAAGTTGATATATGAACCAAGCACTAGACTAATGTCAAACTAGTAATGTCATCAACATGATGTTAGATTAGCTAAGTGTGGGCATGTGCCAGAGTATCTAATAATTAGACAGAATAAAAAAACAAACAAGATGAGATTACCTATTTCAAAAAAAAAAAAAATTAATTTTTAGAGCAATTTTTATTTTTAAATACGTAATACATTTTCAATACTAATTTTTAATTCCCAAAAGGCACACAAGAAGCCCTTACGTTCCAATCTTCATTTCATTCATTTTCTATTCCATACAATGATATCCACACGCACTGGCAAAATCTCGTGATTGACGCGCGAGAAGTGAAACGTGAAAAATAAGGTGAAAATAGCGGATTGCTCGGGCCAATGGGATCGACAAAATCACCGACATTCAGGTTGGCGGAAATCGGTGAAAGAAAAAGAAAGGATAGTTCATTGCTGACGGAAGAAAGGGCTGGAGTATTTGAAATATAAGCCTCTGCCAGCTTATTTTGCACCATTAATTCATGCACGAAATACTCGTTTAAAATATAAAATAACCATCCGCCAACTAACCAAGCCCAACAAGTCTTAATAACTGCACAACATCACATCCCTTTTACTATCTTTTTGGAATTTTGCAATTTTACGCTTAATTATTGATATTGATAAAAGACCCAAATTATATATATATATATAATTTTTATTTGAAAATGTTTTCAACTTGACCAGATTTTGCGGCCCACCCTATGCAACATGCCAAGGCCATTTAGTAATTTCCTTAATTTATTAATACCTCACTTTTTTTTTATTCATATATACATATCAAGTCATCTAATATTACAAATCAATACATGCATAATCCATGTAACAAAGAGGAACCTAATAATACCACAACAAAACTGAAAAGACTAAATAATATCCTCACAATAAGAAGGAATCAAATAATACCCAACAACTGGAGGGACTAAATAATACCCTCACTTACCGTAAGGACATGCTTACAATAACTACACAGTAGGGAGACCGTTCTTCTTTTTGCTGCCATTGTCCAATTCACAGGAGAGATGTCGTTGCTGCCATTCAAAACGATGTCACCCATATAACGGGTGGACAATCATACCACGACACCACCAGCATCGTGGCTATTAATACCTCACTTGATCTTAATGAAAAGTTGTCCAAATTTGATTCAACTCAGGCTTTCGCAAGAAACCTTAAAGTTGTTGTTTACCAAGATACTTCTATAAACAAAATTTATTAATAAAAGCATTTTTGAGGTAAAAGTTGGAGGTAAATGCAAGTAACATCTACGTTAATTAATTAATACGTTGTCACTATTTTTTATTATCATTATTTCAACTGGTACTTATTTTTATTTTAACATTAAACACCTTGAGCAGTGTTTCAATGATGTCCAAAACACTAAGATATATTGATATTGCCTTCCATTTTGGCCCTCATTGTTAAATTAATATTTGATCCACTCATTGCATACAAATTATTTATTTAACCAGTAAATTAAATTTTATATAGGTATAAAATCTCTGTAACATCACTGCTATATAAATAAATAATTATATAGTTTATTTTAGCATTAATCTAATGCATATATGAAGGGAGATAAATGTTGTTTATAATTTATACATGATTATATATTTTTTATAATAAGTATTTTTCACTTGAGACTTTGATTGAAGTGATTTTCTATAATATAATCATTGTTAGACAAAGTAAATGGACACCAACAAGGCATTACCTTGTCGGTAACCTCGGTTTCAGCCACAGCATTGATCAAGGTTTGAATAGGAGTTGTGACATTTATTCTCCTTAGATTTGTACGAAAGTCTACCGATGCAGAGAAGTTAGTAAATATTGTTAGGAAAAGATATAATATTGTTAAGACGTTTGTAGAATCCTACAGGAAAAATTATAAGAATGGCCGGAGGCCCAATTGCAATACAAATTGAGATTATTGTAATATAAATACCCATAAACAACAAAATGAGTGGACTGGAAATTGATATCTACCTTATGTGAGCATTTATATCTTCTAGGTCTCTCAATCATTTTTCAAAAATTCTTTTGAGTATTAAATTTGAGCGATTGATGGAAGCCCTAAGATGGATGGGGTTAGTGGTAAATTTGAGGATGATAGTTGTTGGAGTTCGGGGTTGTGGGCTGCATTGAAAAGGATCTCAATATTAAATATTGCTCATTCCGTACGTTGACATCATTCTCAACAATTAGTTATTGTTACTGCTATATATTAATATGATGTATATCTAGCACGATTACTGAGTTTAACACTGGTCCGGACAAGTAGCTCAGGTCAAGCTGTTTCAGATAATAAAGGATATTTGAATGGAATTTGTATGTCAGTTCACACGACATTTTTTAAATTTTCAATAAATTTTTTTATATTTTCAATGCAACTTTTCACATTTTCGATCGACATTATTATATTTTCATCCAAATGTAGATTACATTCAAGAATCTTATATCCCTTGTATAAATTACTTTTAGAGTTTCGTCTTTTTAATTTGACTCATCTTCCTTCACAGTTCGCGTATGAGTTGAACGTAAGCCTATTTATCTTATAAAGAAAAGAGAAAGAAGCAAGTAATTGAATATGAGAAATTTAAAACTAATATATAATAAGTATTAAATAATAAATAAAGAATAAAAATGAATGATAAATGTTAATAATGTTAAAGAATATCAAACATAAAAATTATATGGTAAACCAACATATGTGACATGACCAACTACGTAGCAACTTGCTTGGTCAAGACATTAGCATAGTTATCTAGACATCTCGTATTCAACTCATGTCAATTGTTTGTATAGTGCATGTGTCCTCCTGTAACGAAGATAATTATATTGTCGTCCCCCTAAGCGTGTGAAGGTATTGATAGGATGTCTCTTCATGATAAGAGTTGTGCATGGGCTTGATTTGTAATATCAAATGTCAAGTATATATAATATCAATAAAAAACATTATGTGATATGTAAACATGCATACAAAGTGTGAACATTTACATGGATAAACCATATTAACGACGTAACTCACCTAAGAATTCCATTTTTCATAATACCATATTTTATTAAAAATCTAAAAAATAAACAACAAATAGAAAGTAGGACATGTGTGCAACTTAATTTGAATAAAACTTACTACAAGGAGAATATATGAAAGTTGTTTCTCAATCAAAATATTTAATTTAAATCTTATAAATCAATAAAGGAGTTAGTTTCCTTTTCATCCTCTATTTTAAGACTTCGTTTGGTACGAGGGGTAGAGGAAAAGCAAACTTTTCAACTCTTCCTATACATTTTTCAAGAACTAACTTCATATTTTAACTATTTTACTTTTTTCATTTTATCTCTATATTTCGGTGATTGTATCATGCAATGCAATTACTTTATTTATTTTTACTTTATCTTTATTAATTTTACTTTATCTTTATCATATTATATCACTCTTAAACTTTTTAAAAACTCAATTTTTTATTTTCTCACTGTCCATTATTACCAAACAATCTCTAAATTTATAAATCAATCAAAGGGTTAAGCATCGATGCATTTAGACCTCGGACCTTGTTGAACAAGTTCAGTGAAACTTATGCCACATGAAGTTGGTACGACGCAAACAAGGAGAGCTTCCGGGTGCATTGATGTAATAATAAACGTTGGTGGCCACAATACATAAGGTGCTATGTGTTGCATGGGTTTGTAGGGCTTAAATCAAATACTAGATGACTAAGTCATTACTATTAAGAAGGATAGAATTTAATCATCCCTCTCGTCTTGATATGAATAGTAAGGACGTGTCCTAAGAAGATTAGGAGCATGTGCCTTAGATGTGAAATTAATATGTGTCTTCGCATAACTAAAATTAAGAAAATGTAACTTGAACTGGCTTGACATGTGTCTATATGATTAGCAATTAGCTTTCATTTGTAAGGCACTCTCTAGATTAAACTTAAGAATGAGTCTTTTTTTTTTATGGGAACTTAAGAAGGAGTATTAATATTGTGATAAAGCACCATTAGCAAGCTGTGTGTAAAAAATAATAATAAAAAATAAAAAATATTTCCCTTAGTAAAGATCACGATTGCGTTACTTTTTGTAAATTGCTCTCTTTTGGTTGTTTCTATTTGGTTAACTCAACTGTGGCTTCAAAAAGAAAAAATATATTGTAAATAGAAAAATTAGTATGAAAAATAAAAAGATATGTTTGTGAATGGATAAAAAGTTTTAAAAAAAGTTTTGAAGAGTAAAAGTTGTCAAATGGTGTGATACGATAGGAGTAATGATGATGAATAAAGAGGATAAAGTTAAAATAGATAAGTTAGTTATTTGGATAGTTATGTAGAAATGATTGAAAAGTATGATAGTTGTATAGGAAAATGTGAAAATTGATTAAAAAATATAATAATTATGGATGGTGGAAAGTTTTAAATTGACATTTTTTACTCATTGCCAAACACACCTAAAATTTAAAAAAAAAAAAAAAAAGTTGTTGTGTCGTGACCGAGAGAGCAAAAATTCACACGCTTCCGAACCGGTGACAGCGTATGACGTGTCGTACCAGCTCACATCCTGCACATGCAAATCTCAAGCTTTTTTTATTATTATTTATTTTTTATTGATGTCTGTAGTGGCAGAAATATTCCAAGCCATCCTACGATGCATTATTGGGAAAGAAATTTGCAATCTCCCCGGCTGCCAAGTACATGATAGTTTCGGGCCCCAAGGATTAATGAGATTACAAACTTGAAAACAGGTATGTTAAACTCTGCGCTCTCACACATTGTAGTGTTTGGATTCAAACAGTGAAGCCGTCCTCTCCTGAAATCACAATTGTTCCTTACATAGACCTCCTGTTGAAAAGTTGGATTGGATAAGGATGAGATGAGATTGTAGGATGGAAAAATTGTTGTCATGGGTAAAAAAAGTTTTACAGAAATTGAGAAAATTTATATGAAAATTAGAAAAAAGTCAACTGTTATTATTTATTATTTTTTTTGTATTTGCAACTCAATTCAAGTACATATTGTAGTCATTGTTTCAAATGTGTAAATTTAACAATATTTCTAATAAAGTAACTATGGAAAGACAATGCTTAAGAAAATGAGAGATAAACTTCTCCTACTAGAACTTAAAGCCGAGATCCGTCACACCCTAGGCAGGAGTCTTTACACTAGTCATGCTGACAATGATTTGTTATTTTTCTATAAAATGAGAAAAACGTCATTAAAAAATATGAGATTTTATCCTATACTGTTCCATTCCAAGTTATGGGTCTCACAGAAGATAATTCTCTGTGGGTAAAAGTTTAGCCAAATTGGCCCTTAATTATAATATCCCACAAAACCAAACATCATTCTTTCCTCTTAAGATACTATTCAACAATATATATATATATATATATATATATATATTTTATGGGATACTATTCAACAATATTAAATACGCTTTATGTGGCTAGTCTCGTGACTCTCCTCTCAGCTACTTCGCAACAAACAGTGAGTAACGTTGAGCACTTGGAATAATTACCAGGCCAGCAGCAAGTACGAAGCATCCAAGTGGAATGTTCATCTGCTGGCGCTCCATCTTCCATAAAACTATTATTGGTCATGGATACGTGTGACTGAAGTGGAATGTATAGTGAGTGGAGAAGCCAACTGCAGCAGTTTCCTGATTATCCCAACTTCTAATTTTATTTTTATATTTTAATTATTTTTTCATAATTTTCTATCCGATTATCCTATTGATTCCCATTGTATTTCTACTTTATTCCAACTTTAACAGTCATATTTATTCCATTCCACTTCATTCACACTCACCCAAACAGTTTCATCATTTGATCAGAGCACTAAATCTCAGTTTACCCCGTCTTTTGCATTTGGGTGGTTGCAAAAGTCTGATTTGAAGTGGAGCTTTTATAAAGTACTTCTTGTAATATTTTATGTGTTTAGCTTAAATACTAGAGTACTTTTATGTGCAAAATTACTAAAAAAGGACAAAATATTTTTAAAATTTTCTCTAATTATTGTATCAATAAAATACCAAGGCTTGAACTAATTAAAATCATGATTTTATGTTTTCAAATTATTTTTAATTAAATAAACTTTTCTTTCCTTTTCAAAAAAAAAAAAGATCATGAAAAAGTTTGGAATGTTAAGATCAATCAAAATATAAATTACTATAATGATAAAGTATAAATTTTCAAGCACTATAGAAATTTTTAAAAATATTATTTTTAAATGGTCCACGAATATGTGATTTTTACCCCACACTTAAACCCAACCCAAGTCCTATGTCCATTCTTTTTATAATTTTAAAATATTTTGTTTCTTTTTATAATAATTTTAAAAATTTCCAGCTAGATATCTAGAGTCTGTCCTTACCATTTTAAAATATCAACACTATTTTTGAAATTTCACCTCACTGTTTTGCCCAAAATGCCAAATATGTAGTTTCTGCAATTGCGATTTGAAATTGTAAATTCAGGTTTTGGCCAAACAGCTAAGAAACTTCCTACACGTACATTTCTTCCTAAAAAAGCTTGATTCGCCTGTTGAAAGCTCGGATCCTTAATCATCTTTTACTAAATGGCCCTTCAAAAGTTCAAACACGAGCTCATTCATTTGATCCAACTCAACAAAATCATTCATTTCAACTGTCATTTGTTAGAGGCGATAGGTTGCATGTCATTCAAGAGCACCAATCACAGAACTGTTACAGACGATTGCTCGGTTCATTGGCATCGGAGACCAGGCCATCCACGTTAGTACTAGAATCTACTCTCCAAACTGCTACCACAGCCAAATTAAAAGAAACTTGGCAACTTCAGTTTGACAGCTGATCAAGCCGCTGCTGGATCAGATCGCCAACTAGAAAGCTGTCCACACTTCACTAGTCACTACCAAATTTTATACACCCAAATTCATTCTCAAAATTATCATTAAATGGCCTCTGATTGCTTGCAAATGTATGCATTGAACCTCAATATACACACTCGCAAGGCCCTTCTATAAAATTTTTATATTTTGCCATTGATATATACGCGTACTTAAGCATAAACTTTTGGTGAATGATTAAATGCACCCAAATGCATTTAACTCTTTTTTTATTTTTTGAAATGTTATTATAAAACTATTAATCTGGTATATTTAATATATGTATTAAGTTTTATAATTTTGGAGATTTGTAGATATCTTTAAATTTTTAAAAATAGGGCACCTTAGTCATTTTAAAGTGATAAAATGCCCGTATTTTTAAAAAATCTAAAAAAATATCTACAAATCTCCAAAAACGAAAATTTGTCTTTATACCCACAACATTTCAGAAATTTTCTCGACATTTACAACATTTTATTCTTAATTTCTCTTATGTCAATGTCATTACTCTGTATTGCCAAAAAATTGTCTGTACAAATATTTACTCTCAGCCCTCCCCTCCTATGGGGTCAGGGGTTCGGGATAGTGTTTTTCCTTTTCATCCAAAAAAAAAATGTCATTACTCTCCGCCTAAACAAACATCAACTACATCCAAAAATATCGATTTTGCCCTCATACCATTTGTAAACAAAGATTTCAAATGAAATTCCTTCCTCTTTTTTTTAAAAAAAATATATCTAATGTATTTTTTATTTAAATTATAATAAAAATAAAGAAAGAATTTATTTTATCTTTATTTACGTAATGCGTAGTAGCATGTAGTTGACATCTGTTTGGACTGAAAATGACAACATAAGTGTCTTAAAAATTAAAGATGAAATGTTGTGTATCAAAAAAATTTCTCGAATGTTATGCATATGAAAATAATAACAACCAAATATTATAAATATGCGTTAAATACACTTAGATTGATAATTTATAAAAAAAAATTTCAAAAATGAATTTTTATACTCAAGTGCATAGTATCGGAATCCTAAACTTTTTATATACACAATTTTATATTTTTAAAAAATTTTAAAACATTACATTTGAAATTTAAAAAAAAAAATCAAAATTTTAAAAATGCAAAATTACATAAGAAGTTCATGTTTAAACCACGTGAACGCTGACACGTGCATGGAGCCTCAACACACGTTTGCATGCAATGGGAGCCCTAATTAAATTTGTCAATGGGCACACAAAAATTGAACAGAATCCCTGCAACAATAAGCTTTCGTCTTAGGAAAACCATTCACTGCAACTGCCGTTAATCAAGTGCCATACATTGAATCCGAGAATCATGCTACATTCAATCAAGTGGCTACGAGACTCAGAAAGAAGAAGAGGGGGCGGGGGAAGTTCTAATGGTACATCCGTACACTACATGATAAGGTAAAGAGTACACGATGATTTTTTTTTTTTCGAAAAAAAAAAAAAGCAAAAAATCCGAAAGGAAGAATTACATGCACCTTTCTGTTCTATGCTAAGCACAATTTTCCAACACTACTAGAGATACGGAAATACACACACCATCATGCCATGGCTCCTAGCAGACCCTAAAATAGGAAACAAAAAAAAATAAAAGAAACACATGCAAGTGGGAGGCTCAGCCCATCAATTAAAAGGCAAGAGTCCTAATTCATGTTGTGAAGAATTTCCACAGTTTCTTTCCTATGGAAGCATTGTGTTTCTCATCGTCATCAAGGTTGTCTTCTTCATCTTCACCATCTTCGCCACTTCCAGTCTGATAACCATCAGTCTCATCGGATGCTACATCGTTCATTCTATCAGTTTCTCTCTCCTCAACGACCAAAACTGCATTTCCGTTGGCCCCTGAGACATGCTCCATCGTTCCAAGCTGTAACAAACACAGCCCGTCACAATTGTCAGACGAATTGCAAAAAATAAGACCATCTGGGTGGAGGCACTACAAGAAATTTTAGACAATAACGCAGGAAAATAAATTGGAACTATCAAATTAGGTTTACACAGCATATCCATCAATAATCACACAATTTCTCCTTCAAACTCCATAATCAACATCTTTTCAGATATAACTAGAAAGAAATTTGGCTGCAACTTAAATAAAGAGAAAAAACAAGCTCAAGTCTCAAAGGATGCTCTGTAGTGTTCCTGGATCAAGAGAAAATTTCAGGACATTTGACCATTGAAATGATCATAAAAAGGTACAAATTAAAACAAGAAGAAATTAGAGTTTTACTCTAGCAGGCTCTTCTGATGAATATTCCTGAGCTTCCACAACACATTTCAATGCTGTTGTCTGCAACAAGTGCATGCTATTCCCGGTGTCACCAGCGGCACCAGTAGGTCTGGCAGCAGCACCATCATTTAGACCGACTTCTGCCGAATTTGCAAAACCCTGCCCATTTTCTGGCACAGCAGAAGATGGAGGAGGATCCTCTTTATCAATATTTGCAGTCTGAGAAGAGGAAACTCGAGCTGCAGCCGCGCTGTTTGACATCAGGGAGACATTAGAAATAGAGTAGATAGAGATAGTAGACATCCAGTCGACAACATCAAAATCACTACTTACACTGTTGATCTTCTGAAGTTGTACCGTTTCATGCCAGGACCCTGCTCTGCAGCAAGCGTCTGGCGCCTCTTGCGCCGCCCTCCTGTTGTGATGCTGTCTGAATGGGCTTCATTGTCATCAGCATCTTGCTCACTCACAGTGGTTCTAGAGGTATGGGCATATTGGCGCTTGCGTCCACCATTTCTACCCCTTCCATCTGTGGCATGAAGAGAATCCCCCTGACTTTCCTCAACAGTCTGATTCTCATTCACATTGCCATTTAACTGGCTATCCTCATTGGGTTCTGAACCTTCTCCAAACAAAGCCTTTGCATCTTCAACCACTTGTTTCACAGAGCGTGTTGCTCTAAGCCTACCTGCTTTCTTGCCATGCTTGCGCCTGCTATACTTTTGCGCTTCAGGTTGTGAGTCCACAATCTCAGGTGATTCAGATAGAGCTTCCGATACTCCTGGCGCTTTAGCAAAATCACTCTGATCATCAATTGAAAGAGCAAATTCTCCCTCTCTCTGTTTCATGCTCTCAGTATTTACAGAATCACTTGCCATACCAAAGGAAGGTTCGGGCTCGTCTCCAACTTCACCCAATCTCTCCAAGAATTCCTCTTTATTGACTGGCATTGCAAATGAAGGAGACCCTTCAGCAGCTTGACTATCAGTAGCATCCTCAGGTTTCTTTCCTGGGGAGAGGTTAAATATCCTTGTAGCACACTTTCGAAGCCACGACATGTGGCCACCAGTAGCAGCACTATTTGAAGCAGGACCACCTGGTGAAATATCTTGGTTGAAGTCTTCACCAGCAGCAAGTCCACTTTTTGTGCTCTCCTTCAGGTAGCCTTCAGCAATCCTAGGAAGGATGGCAGGTGCAATATCCTCAAGTTCAGGCAAAGATTGAAACTCAGTCAGCACCAACTCTCCACAGCTGGGACAATTTTTATGCTGCTCAACAACGGAAAGGAAGTGCCCTCTCTCCCTAAGAAGCTCTTCACGTTGATCATTCAGTTTCCTGCTTAGGAGTTGGAGCTCTTCAATGTCATTCCTTATCTCAACCTGGTCTTGTTCAAGCTGCTGTCGGCTATTGGCAATTGCCTGCTTTTCTCTCTCACTCCTTTGCCGTTCCAACATCATTTCTTCCATTTCCCTTTGAGCTTGCTCCCTGAGTGAAATAATACGAGTCTGTTCTCTTTCCTTTTCCTCCTCAAACACCCTCTCCTTCTCTCGCAAACGTCTCTCCACCTCCTCCTGCCTATTCAACATAGTGGATTCCAGTTCTTGTCTACGGCTCTCAAAATCATTAAGCATGTCATCTCGCTCCGCCTGAGCTTTTTCAATTAACTCAGATCGCTCATGCTTCATGTTGTCCTCAAATGCTTCTCTCTCCAATCTGAGAATTTCACGTTCCCTCTGAATGTGTTCTGTCAACTCTATCCTCTCACTCCTCAATCTTTCCTCTTCTTCATGTTTCCATTTGTCCAGTTTTTCCTTCTCATAATTAATCTGATTTAACACCTTGGTTGTTTCAGCCCGTTTCTCATCCAGAGCCTCCCACTCTTTTTCAAAATTTTCCCTTTCCTGTTTCAGATTTTCTCTTTCCTTTGCAATAAATGTCCTCTCGCTGTTGTAGTGATCAATTTCCAGTTTCAGCTTCGATTGCAATGACAGAAATTGGGTCCTCTCTTCTTCAGTAACACGAAGATTTTCCTGTTCGGCAATTATTTGTTGTTTACCCTCCTCGACAATAGTTCTAGCTTTGTCGAGTTCAGCCCTCAGATTCAATACAGTTTGCTTTTCGTCCTCTACCAGTTTCTTATCCTTCTCCAAATTCTTCTCTTCAGCTTTGACAGATTTCTCCCTTTCCTTCAATGTCTTCAACTTCAAATCATAGTCTGTCTCTCTCTCCTTCAATTTTTCCAATTTCTTTTCTAAATTCTGCTCTCTTTTCACCAGATTTTCCTCTTTGCGAGCGACTTCATCTTGCTTCTGCTCCAAAGCAACTCGCTGGTTTTGCAACTCTTCATCAACAGATTTTCTCTTCCGATCCATTTCAAGCTCGAACTCCCGTTTTTCAGAATCCATAGCAGCAACATGCTCATCAATCAGGTGCTGAATCTCCATCTGCCAGAAATTAATGCAAGAGAGATATGGATAGAAAGGAAATTACTATATTGAAAGAATGATGACATAAAACTACCTCAGCACACACAAAATGACATTTTGGTAGGAATACTGGCATTTAAAGCAATATTTGACAGAAAGTAACAGTCCCACGAACAAGCAAATCTCACTAGGGAAGAAGAAGCATAGATTTAGTGATGATAGAGGTATTGCAGTTTGGCTTCCCACCTTCAAAGTGCACCCCCTTATGATTAATGTTCCCAAAGTGACCAAGTGAGTGAAAGCAGTGAAAGGGTATGAGGTAGGCAACAGAAAATGAGAACATCATATGTGCAATTACAGAATCAGGCACAAGTTGAAAGCCGGCCACAAACAGAAAAGAGATAAACCACAGCAGATATCTGCGTCAGTTTGGAAATTATTCTGAGGACACAAACCATAAAGGAGCCGAACTCTCTTCAAACAGGTACCAATGTCCATACCAACCAAATGAAAGACAATATCAGACTAGATAAATGATTAACTTCATCTACAGACTGGCACTGCAAATGTTGATGGGTTTTAGGCTCTCACAAATTGATACTTTCATTAGCTCAACATCAATCTGTATGGGGCTTCCTGAATGGTGAAGTACCGACTATATAAAAAGTGTCTAGCCAAGATTAATGGGCCAACGGCCAACAAATATATGGGAGAAGAAAATTGGAATTGGAAATAGGTGCCAAGATGGCAGTTAGGGACTTCCAAAAAGCTACCTTTTATGTGTTATCTGGATTAGCCAATCAGATCAATGGTGCTCAGTGCAGATAGATTCATGAAGACAATGTAAACCAATGCTTACAATAATAAACGTCAGCAGGTTATAGGTAAGGCCCCAGTAGGTATTCCCAGTATAAATCTGGAATTTGCCCATAACACCCAATCAATTTAGGTCCCCATTCTTCCATCTATGCCATGTAAGCAGTAGCGTGACAATAAACACAAAACAGTAAAAATTGCATCCAGAAGGCACTCACCTTTTCTCTTGTGAGAAGCTTCTGTTCCAATGCGTCCAGCTGCTCCTCTTTCTCTTCTAGCCTCTTTTTCTGAACAATAGCTTCCTGCATCCAAAACAACGAACTCGGTTGGACAAGATCCTCGTTAAATGATGCGTGTAAACAAGTTTATGATTAAAGAAATCCTACCTCTTCTTTAAGAGTTACAGCTGATAATCTTGTCCTGATATCAGCGTCTTTTTCTTTCAAATCTGCATGAGCTTTCTCAATCTTCTTTTGGGCCTCTTCAAGATCCTCTTCTTTCTGAATAATAGCCTTATCTTTCTCGTTCGCCTTCTCCTCTCTCTGATTAAGAAGCCTCTGGCCCTCATAGAGCCTTGTTTGACCTTCCCTAAGTTTTCCCTCCCATTCTCGCAGTTCTTCCCTTTGTTTGGACAAAGCACCTTCGTGTGCTTCTCTCCTAAATGATATCAAGTTCTAAAGTCAAAATCATTGATGTGAAAAAAATAAAACACAAGCATGCCCAATGCATTAGATACACATGGAACCATGTAAAGAAAGTGCCTTGAATATGAAAATTGGAGATAGAGGAAGCTGTAAAGCATACTCTGCTTTTATAGACAACCGTTCCCTGCAGACCAAACTTTCACGACCCTCCAACTCTTGGATCTTCCTTTCTATCTCAGCACTCCTTCGATTTGCTTCTGCAAGTCTTGCATCAGCAGAATGCAATTTTGAATTCACCTCTAAAGATTTCTCTTCAACACCAGCAATCAAAGCATGAGCTTCAGACAATTTCTTGTCAGCAGTGAACTTGATTTCCGCATATTGCGCACGCATCTCATGTAATGCTTTCTCAAGCTGCAGCAGTTATCATTTGAAGTGAAGACATAGTTTCTAATGATGTGCAAAGACTAAGGAAAATGTTAGAAAAAGGCACCATCATGTTATAATGGAAGAAATAAAAATTGGTACGAACCCCACAGGGAAAGCACGACTTACATCCATTACACATTGTTTTTCAACCCCCAAGGCCTCTTTCAAATTTTCTTCTCGCTTCTCTACTTCAGATAGGGAAATAAAATGTGCAGATTTTTCTCGTTTTAGAGATTCCTCTGTTTCTGCCACCATCTGCTTGAGATCTTCATACTTTGATGTCCACTCATTCTTCTCAATCAGCAGAAGGCCCATGTTGTATTGGTACTCGTAAAGCTATAAGAGAAGGGAACAATTAGCTATATGAGAAGGGCACCATCCATCAAATCAAAGTCTTCAACTTCGGATTAAAAATATCCACACTATACCAAACAAATTTAGTTAATGAATGTGTTCTGCATCAAATGATAATAATATATGACTGTACGAGCATGACAAGTATTTTAGGCAAGCTGTAACCCACTAGAAATGGTGACAAAACATTTTATCCTAAAATCTACGGTGATTTTAGAATAAAAGAAATTACCTAAACAAGTAAAATGTCTAGAAATTGCCATTTAGAGTAAAGAGAAGGGGCAAATTTTTGATTGGCCCACTCCTGGCATGTAGTTTGACCAGTTTGAGCAGATCATTTTGGCAACTAGGCTCAAAGCAAGGAAACGGTTTATGTGTTACAAAAACAGATATGAGAATTGAATATGCTGAATCCTTTAATACATTACATGAAATTTTTGAGGAAGGATAAATATTAATTATTGACTTTTCTCAAATATTTCCAGAACTGAACGGTCGGTAGAGCCAGTTTGTTCAGCAGCTTGGTTTGAGCCAGTTCCACTAGTCATGTGGACCGGGTCGAACCTGGCAAAATATACTTTCACAAAAAAAAAAAAAAAAAAAAAAATTAACATCAGAAATTCACTAAAGGTGTCCAAAAAGTACTAAAGGTCATGATTGCATCCTTGATAATTTTTTCTAAAGGATAATCACACATCTAGCTATTTAATGAATTATTATTTAAATACATATTACTGTTTATTCTAAAATATATCCACTAAGCAAACCATCAACCAACAAGACCAGACCGGCCAACAAGTGGCTGGTCCGGCCAGCACAGTTTTTAAAACATCACCTTCATCCATGGTGGGTGACCTGTGAAGTGTTCGGGCAGGCATAATAGGAACATGATGGGTCCACTGTATGCTTAGGTTTCCCTATGCTATTTTAACATCAAATGTGCCACTCATGGGCATCCAGTATTTTCATGAAATGCTTAATATTAAAAAACATAAAAAATAGTAAAAGAAAAACATAAAAAATTAAGGGTCTGTTTGGCCACTTCTTCACATCTTTTTTATATAAATATCATAATTTTCAATTATTTCTTCACATCTTTGCATACAACTACCATATCTATTTTAACTCTATTCTCATCACTCATCATCGATGCCCCTATCCTATCACATCACTCTGTTCTATTTTAAAAAACTTCTAGAGCAAAACCTTTTTCCCCCATTTTTTTCTTACTTCCCAAACACACCTTAAAATCTGAATCCTAAATCATTTTTTCACAGGGAAGTGTCTCCATCAAATTGGATCTAATAATTCAAAAAGAAGAAATTGTCACAAAAATTAGTATTTACGCAAGTATGGCGAACATCAACAAACCAGATCAAACCAGCCAGCAACCACGTTGAAGTGGCAAGCCTAGCCCAGAACAGCTTGGTTGAAGGGGCAGGTCTAGCCCAGAACAGTTTTCAAAATAGCTTTTTCACTCATCTGGGTGTCCTATAACAACATTCGGCCTACATGTTAGCATCGGGATAGGGGAGCAATATATATCCTCTTTTCACATCAGAGGTGTCACTTGGAATATGCAATCCAATGGACTGAAGTCCAATAAATATAGAAGTGCAAAAAACTACTACATTAAGTGAACGGTGAAGTTTTGTTGTTATTCATGTTGCCCTTCTACTTTTCTACACGAGTTTAATGGATTTTACATTGAACTCGCACATGAAAAAGTTGCAGTGGACGATACCATGTAATTAACATTAAAATAAATAAATAGAAATAATAAAGAAGACAACATAAACTTTGATAAAGAACAACAGAAGAAACAATTAGACATTGAGAGGCCACATTTAAAACAGTTCAAATTAATGCAGGTCTTGAATATTCTGTATCGGCTCATTCATGCAGACTGGGCTAAGGTAATCATACATATTTTCTGACTTATGTCATGTTTCGATGTTCAATACTACAAGGCTACTGAAAGTGGTAAACAAATTCTGGAAAATAATCAACCTTTAAAACTTAAATAAGATGACACATAAATACAGGCTCTGATGAAAGACACCGAAGCTTCAAGAAATCTAGCTGAATCTCTTTGTCAATTATCACTAACATAAACACAAGAATCGGGCAGTAGTGAAATGCATCAACAAACTATTGAAATTTATACCAAGATGGACAACTACTAAGGTTATGCAGCTTATACTCTTGCTAAGAACTAATAGAGATATGCAAGGGAAAAGGAAAAGTCAAGACATGGTTTTACAGATTTGGATATCCAAGGTTCTCATAATAAATATGGAAATATTTGAAGTATGTAATAAGGTCTGATATTGTCCATACATCTCTTTTTCTTATGGATAAACTACTAAAATGTTTGCAAAATGTGATACCTTGGTGCATGATGTTGGAAAAGGGTGTAATTTAAATTAATGAGAATAGGGAAGGCATAAACATTAAGTTGGAGAACAGAGAGATATATTAGAATCTAGAGGCTTCTGAATTAAGTGGATCAAAGTTAAGCATATATTATGAGCATTTAACAACAGAAAGACTGTATGCAAATTATTGGTCACAGATTACTTCAACAGTGTTATTTCCTGCATCCTGCATTGAAGTTCATGAACATGAGTTATTGGTACAGAAGCCGCACTCAATACATAAAATTCATGTGGGTCGAAGAAATAGAAATGTGTCCAAAGAGTTTACATAACTATTAGACAACGAAAAATGGCATGCCTATGTATGATGATTATTAACACATTTTACGTAACACAAAAGGTACAATGCATGAGGCACCCACTACTGCAAGGTTGGGAGAAGGGGAGATGCACACAGCATTAACCCCATTCCAGAAGAATATATTTCATAAGTTGAACCTACACAACCAAGGAAGCAGGTGGAAATCATTCCTTCGAAGCAAGGACCGCTTGTCAGGTAACAGCTAACCAAAAGTGGAATTAGGTAGCATAACTATCTAATGCGCTTTACGACGCGGGATATTGGGTAGTCAAGAAATAACATCGGCATACCACAAGGTGGGTCCAAGTAGCAAACCGTAGAGAATAAAATCAATAGATTTTGAAAACTTCTAAAGACCACAGAAAATGATGGTACTATGAAAGAATAGGCATAAAGAAGATAGACATTCAAGTGGTTTGGTCGTGGACAGCAACCGAAAATGGCAGTGGCTAGAAGTTAGTTCAAAGTAGAATAACAAAAAAATATAAGGCGAAAGCAAAAAAGAGTATCCAGAAATTGTGAGAAAATACACGGGCACGCATGGGTTAATCCATGACATGATTCTATAGCTGACCAAACTTAATTCCAAAACCACCTACAACGTGGTGATGATGAAAATAATTTCGTGAGAAGTTCAATCACAGACGCCAGAGCAACCTTACACGATCAATCAATCCTATATTTTCTTTTCTTAGAAAAAATTAAGCAGAATAAAAGCCAGTAACGTAAAGCATAGGGTGGTAAAGAACGATAAAACAAAATAATTCGCAACATTCAATCTTCAATTAAATGAAAACATGCGAAAATCACTGGGAGAATCACAATAGTTTTAGCCAATGAAACAGTGACAATAATTCAGACATTACCACATCAGAAATACAGGAAATTATTCAAGCCACGGTATTCAAGGAAATTCGAGCAAGCCAACCAATCGCAAACGAAATTATTTCGAGGGGAAGGGGAAAACCAAAGAATTGAGCTTTCTCTCTAACCTCCTTTTCAAGCCTTGCCAACTTCTCGAGCAGGGCCTCCCTATCCTTCTTCTCCAAGGAATCCTTATCCAAAAACCCGGCCTCACGAAAATGCTGCCAGACTTCCCTGTCGCCACCGCTGTCAACCGCAACGTCGCCACCATTCTCGGCTAAAGAATCTAACGGTGGAGGCGGCAGAGCCGACCCCTCGACGCCCTTCTCCTTCCCACTGCCGCCCTTCGAATTCGAAGAAACCAGCCCCTTCCTCTGCCGGTCCGCCCGCGGCGACAGCAGCCATCCCGACCACCCTTTCTGCTGCGGCGTAAACATCACTGATCCTTCCGCAACAAATCCAGAACAAAGATGTCAACCTCCTCCGTCATAAGCGGCAAGGCACGCAGTCCCAGCCGATGAAAACGCACCCTCCTTCCTCAATTAAGGCTCCAAGCCTCGGAAACCCTAGCCTGTGACTTTTCCGGAGATCTTCCCAGCAACAGAAACCCTAATTCCGACCGGATGTAATTGGTGATTTTGCGAACCCTGGCGGACGTAGCCGGAGACTTAGAAGTAGCGAAGAAAAAGCTTTGAAGTCCGGAGGAGGAGCCGGACGAGAAACGAAAATGGTTTTGCTTTACCCTCGCTGCCCGACCGCAGCCTTTGCTTTTTTGTTATCTTTTCCGTGCCGAGGTCTCCCGTCGCGTGCTTTTCGGTTTCTGCCTGACGAAAATGCCCCTGAGTCGGTTGGGTGGGCCACTTTGCGCGCCACCCCTTCATCCTCAGATGTGGACCGTTAGATGAACAGTTATAACCGGCGATAGATTTTTAGGGAGTGGATTAAAATGGACAAAAATAAGCAATTTTAATTTACTTTAATCTATCCCCATAAGCAGATGATTCCGAGTTCTACCGCTTTGCATGATCTTCCATCGTACTTCCCACATGTTCGACGGTGACATTTCGATGTTTTAAGATGTGTTTCTGCCAATCGGATCCATGGGATCGAGCAGGCCTGCCGGCGATGCTCGTGTCGGCACTCAATTCTCTCGGAAGAACTGCCCATCGCTGCACGCGACATGCTGCTTGCCAAGAAGAATATTCGGTTCGAACTGGGGCGTTTTGGTAATTTCGGAGCCACATGGGAGTCGGTGGGGACAAGCGACGGGTTTGGATCCGGAATGTTGCCGAAATGAAAATATGAAATGCCAGTGCGTTCGAGCTGCCAGTTCGGAATTTCGGATATGTAACGATCGGGGAAAACCATATCACTGTGTCTTGCGCGCATGCACCTTGCACGAATGATAATCATCGTATGCTGTATATGCAATCCGTTCAAAAGATCCGCCTCATTTATCCTACGTGTTATTGCCACCTCAAAACTCTATAGTTTTGTGGGGAATGGATGTAGTCCGACTTGTCTTTCGCGTGTGTCTTCTTAGTTGCCATTTTTCAACTGGCCTTTTGATCGACGGAGCGGATATTCCATAAATTGATCTGAATATCTCGTAAAACGCGTCGCCTCTGCTCCATTTCACAGCCGCGACTGAATTCTATATTTCCCCGGACGCAGGCGGGCTACAAGATAAGAATATCGAGCTGGTTTTATTCTCCATCGGCAATCATAATCCGTAGTAGATCCAGCATCTCCCTCTCGCAATCCGGTGCATTTTATAGTACTTTTCTGTACAGAAGCACTATGTTCTGCGTGAAAACCATTCCAAAAGTAGGTTAACGGATGATTGTTTTATGGGCTATTGATGCGGTGACCTTATGCTATTTTTGCCGGTCGAAGCAATCTCGCGTCCATTTGCTCCTTTGGACAAATGTTCCAACGGTGAGGATATGGCCTACCATTTTATCCTGTTAACGGCCGTTGCATGAGTAAATGCATGTCGCCGACTCGCTGCTACGGGCGAACAATTACTCTCTCGATTTGACGGCACATCGCTACGGGACCTGCGGAATGCTATTGGCAGCAAACACAATACACTGTAGACACTCAACGGTCAGAATTCAGAAAATCTTCTCTCTGCGCAGTGTCGTATCGTAGACATCGCTACCGCTCGAATCTTTCGGCCCCGCAGTCGATATTACTGATAAGTGTTTGACTATGGTCGATGGAAATCGAAAGTCAAATGGAAATAAGTACTTAGGAGGTGGTTGGCAACATCGGAAAGTTTTCGCCTACAATTTTTCAATCTAAAATTTTTCATTCTCTATAACTCTTCTATTTATTAATTATTTTTTTACATCTTCCTATACAAACCACCTTACTTTTCAATCATTTTTACACAATTACCTATACAACTAACCTATCTATTTTAACTTTATCCTCTTTACTCCACATCATCTCCCCTATCATATCACATCATCTGACAACTTTTATTCTTCAAAACTTTTCACCAAAAGTTTTATCAATTTCCAAACACACCCTTAAAATGTGTGCTTGAGGTGGATATGGACTTGATTCGGAGTCTTTTAAGCACTTAGGTTGTTTCCCATGGAGACTTCTTCATTTTGTAAGGTAAAGAAAAATACGACCTCCTTATGTCAGACTTCCTTTTTTAACTTCCTTTGTTTTTATATTTTAATAGTTAATAAAAATTTTAATTCATCTGTTGTATTTAACATTGTTTATATTGTTATAAAAAATTCTTTCATTTGCTTAGTATCACCGTAAATAAGTATCGTTTATAAATATGTAAAATTAGCATAGTAAAATAATTTAATATTAAAAATTAATTGATTTTTTGAAAATATATCTACAACATTTGACCAATATTACATCTATGTCCCTAAGTATGCGAATATTACAAATGTGTCTATAAAGTTTGTATAAATTTGCAAGTGTATTTCTTTCATTATGACACTATTGAATTTTTTTATAAAATGACAAGATGCCCTTTAAGTCAATTAATATACTTACAGTTTTTGCAAATATTATAAGCATATTTATAAAAAATCTAAAATAATGATATATGTAAAAATATATAAAATAATAGAATAATAAATATATCTACAATATTCAAATAAGTGCAAGTGTATCGCTTTGCTTAAAAGACATTATTATCATTTTGTATAAAATTCTAACAGCGTCCTCAATGCAGGGACACACTTGCAACTTCATGAAAATTTTGTAGACGTGTTTGCAATATCAAAAACTTAGAGACATCAACGCAATATTGGTCAAGTTTTAAAGCATATTTGCAAAAATTCCAAATTAATTTGTATGTAATGTTTTTAATATCTAAATTATTTAAAATATCACATTATGGATAAAATAATGCTATAAAATATTATTATATTATAATACATGTGTGAATAAATATAAGATTTTTTCTTAAATTATACATCAATATATCTATTTGTAGCAAATGCAACTCATGTGCATACTTGATTTGAATAAAACTTAATCAATTGTCTAAACAAATGATATAAAATACCATAAAATAAATATATTTTGTATCAATTATCACCATCTTTAAAATGAATGGGGTTGCATAATATTATATAGAAGCAAAGCCAATAACTTCGAGGCGGAGTTTTTTTCATGGGAAAAAAGTTTATGAGAAAAATCCTTAAGATGCATGAGATGTGATATGATGCATGAAAAAATTAATAAATATGATAATGATAAAATAAAAATAAATAATGTAATTATATAACATTATGGCAGATAATTAAAATGTACGAAGTAATCATTATAAGATGAGTAATCCCCTTAGGCCAATTTGAGTGGCTGGCTACTTAGGTTAGTTGTATTTTTTTATTTTCATGGACATATTAAATTAAGAGTGTGCTTGAGAAGTGATACAACTTTTAGATCAAAAGCTTTTAGCATAAAAATTATTTAATTGATAGAAAATGATATAGTATAATAAGGGTAATGATGTGGAATAAATAAAATAAAGTTAAAATAGATAGATTAGTTGTATAAGTACTCATGTATGAATGGTTGAAAAGTAAAGTAGTTTATATAGAAAAATATGAAAAATAATTAAAAAATAAAGTAGTTATAGAGAGAAATGTCTTAGATTGAAAAAGTTTATGTGAAAAGTTTTACTTGTTGCCAACACTCCCTAAGTGTATTTAATCTATATACTAAGTTTTACCATTTTTTAATGTATTTATGTATTTTTATTTTTAAACGCATGGGCTTTTTGGTACGATTTTTTAAAACATTTGTCCAGGTTGGATTCATACATGCCAAGTAATGACATTTTTTTTACAAGTATGTACATTGTAATCATCTTAACTTATATTATAATCAGACTCTAAGACCGAGCACTAATGAGAAACTACTGCTGCCACCACTTGAAACCAAGTTTGTCTATTAGTGGCAACTGCAATTACCATCATGCCTTGTGTGCTGTAACCAACTAATGGCATCTTAGATTATGCTTTTTAATGAAAATTTTTGGAGTTAACCTGACAAATCTTAAAATTTTGAAATATAATTCATGGATCGTGGGTATATATTAACTTGTTGGTCATCATCATGTATCAAATGAAGCATGCACAATAATCTAAAATAATCATAGCATAGGGTTTTTCAAACATTGGCATAGGTTGGATTCACACAATGCAGGTTATTGTTTAAAGTTTGACTTTTAAAATCTTAGGTGAGGATTGTTATTTTCAATATGTTGTTTAAGTAGAAACTCATATGTTGGTTGCACCTCATAAGATTGAGGGTCTGAAAAAAATACTTATGCATGACTTAATATCACACACCCCATGTCACTTCATTGACAATTATGTAGTTTTATTGGGTTATGTAATTCAATTCCTCATGAATATAGCTTGTAAACCACCCTCTCACGTGTAACATAAAGGGTGTGTTTGGCAATGAGGAAAAACTGTCAACTTAAAACTTTTTAATCTAAAACTTTTTACTCTCTATAATTATCATATATTTTAATCATTTTTTCACATTTTCCCATACAACTACTCTACGTTTCAATCATTTCTACACAACTACCTATACAATTAACCAATCTATTTTAACTTTATTATCTTTACTCCTCATCATTACCCCTATCATATCACATCATTTGACAACTTTTACTCTTCAAAATTTTTCATCAAAAGTTTTATCCATTCCCAAACACACTCTAAGAGTTTGACAAGGTGTATGATTTCTCAAATCTCCGTTGTAGATCAATTTGTATGATTTATTTTTTCAAATAATTTTTTACGAGGTGTGTTGAGTTCAAGGAGTTTACTTTTGAGAATTCTGCATCTATAGTTTAGTTTGGAGAAATTTTCATCTACTGCAGCCTATTTATTACAGTGAATTTTATTCCTTTTCACCCCTACTTTTTCATTCACACGAAAAGTTTTTCATGTAGATTTATGTTTGCTTTATTTTTCTTTCAAGTTTCCTGCATTACTTTATTGTCTGTAATATTATTTCTTAATAATAATAGATAATTTGAATTTTTAATATATACTTTAAAATAGAAAAGACATGGAAAGCACAAATCTTTTATGCTTACTTAAGTATTAAATCATTATTTTAAGATGTATTCAAGTCATTTGACATGGTAACTACGCGTAGGGTTGATTTGCAATAATTGGAAAAAATATACATATTTTATAATATATTGTGAGTACATGGACACCATTTAAAATAATATAAACTATTAAATTGGAAATATTCCAATGCCATGCAGAATTTCCAAGCTAAAAATAACACTTGATTAGTGATAAACCGATATATCGCGGAGAGGCCATGGAAAGTTATAACCGTCCAAATTTTCAAGAAATAAAAGGAGGAAAAAAAATTATTATGTACGTTCTAATTTGACATTTCTACCTCTTAATTATCAAAATACCATATTTTTTATACTAACACATGTATTTTAATTATTTTTTATATATTTTATACAATACTGTATTTATTTTATTTATTTTTATTTGCTTCTAATTATTACCCTATAAAGTTAAAAGAGCTTGTACACCAGCCATGGGTTCAGCAGTTGAGATTAGCCCTAATATTTTTTGATAGGGTAAATTTATATAAGCCTATGAATTTTATTTATATTTTCACTTATTCCATGAATTTTTAAAAATTCTACATATTTTGACTAACATGTCATTTATAATCATGTTGTCAAGGTTCTTTCAAATGGACTATTAACACCTATATAAAATAGTAAAAATGCTCATTTCGAATGATGATTTTATTTCTAAAACATTTTTACAGTCATAAAATCATATATTATTTAAATGAAAATTTTTAGATTTAAGTAAACTAATCTCAAAGTATATTAGGAATTGAGTATATTTGTCATTTTATAGGGCTGCTAATGGTCCCTTTAATAGATTTCTGATGGTATACATATATATAATGACATTTTTGGCAAAATACATAGATATAAATGAAAATTCATAAGTATAAGTAGAATTAGGAGTAAAATTCAAGGTAAATGTAGAATCTGCCATTTTTATTATTTATTTTTATAATTTTGTGCTTGGCTTAGATAGATTTATATAAAATTTTGAAAACATATTTAGACATTTTTATATTCGAGAATAAAGGATGGAAAGGTCCATGGACCCAAGTGGAGCCCAGATAATACGGATTAGGGCGGCATATCTCACGCTCGCACAATGGCGGCACGTGCGAAATCAACCTCTCATCAGCCTCTCCTGGTCACCTGGTCACGGCAAGCAACCTTCACCGCAGCGTCTCAACATTTCCGCGTCGGAAGGACGATGACCGTCGGGGAAAGGGTTTAAGAGAAGCAGAGAAATAGCTGCCGCTGTCGGTCGAGCAATAGCAACATCTGCTTATCCATGGAGTCGACCAACGACGGGTCGGATTCCCCGGAGAAGAGATTCCACGCGATCATGGACAAGCTCTTCCACGCCCCAGGATCCAAACGTCCGGTCTCCTCCGCCCCGTCCACGTCAGAACTTATCCCTTCCTCAATCTTCCCTTTGTCAATCAGATGGTCTAGATAACTGCTGGCAAGCCCTTTTTCTTCACGTGTTCTTATCTCTGTTTTGATTTTAGTTGCAGTTCTCTGGGAATCGAATCGCTAGAAAGTAGGAAGCGTGTGAGGATGAATGCATCATCGTCCATTTCGTTGCCGAATTCGGGGCGGGATTTTTGCAACGGTGACCGTGCCGGGCTTTCGTTGGTTGAGGCTGGGACGTCGCAAGCGACCCAGCCACCGGTCTGCAGGCCGTGGGATCGAGCGGATTGGATGAGAAGACTCGCAACATTCAAGTCGATGACATGGTTCGGGAAACCAGAGGTTTTAGTCGAATTTTTGCTTCGCTACCGTAGTCATGTTGTTCCTTAATTCGGTCACTATTCCTTAACCTGCATTCATATTTATTTTACTGTGTTTCATTTCCGATGAAATACAGTCCTGATGTTATTATACATCTATCTCGAAGCTGCATTTTCCAGATGTGCATGAGCTTGGCCAGTTCGAGAAGACTTAGTATGTTTATCGAACGGAGTCCTTTCAATACATTCCGAAGCTTAATCCAATATTTCATATTTTTTCCTTAGTCTCTTTCTTCGAAGAAATATTTTCCCCTATTATGGTTATATGTCCGTGGCCAGATTGAAGATATCTGGATAATTTCGTGTCTTTTGTGATTTTTGGAGTGTGTTTATGGGTATGAAAAAGTCCCCTCATAATTTGAATATATAAACAGTGGCACTAGGATTAAGTGATGTAGAAGTATTCTCCTCGAGATTCCTTAGAAATCAGCTGAATATTTACTATACACGATCAGAATATTGAAGGGAGATGATTAATGGACATTCTGAAGCTACTGGATTTGGCAACTTGAATGAGGACGCTAAATGGTGTTATGGAATATGGATATTAATTAGAATCGTTTGTTGCCCCTCAGCCATGAAGCGTACTGCATAATCTGTGCACCGTGGAGATCTTCCTCTTATATATATAATGTATAGCTATGATGGTGGAAGCTGGAACACTCCTTTTATCTAACAGTGTCAACATCTGCAATTCATGTATCTCTTGCAGGTGGTGAGTCCAGTAAACTGTGCTCGCAGAGGTTGGATAAATGTTGAGGCAGATGTTATTGCTTGTGAAGCATGTGGATCACGTCTGCTTTTTTCTACCCCTTCATCCTGGACAAAACAGCAAGGTATGCTATATTCACTTGGTACAAGACTCATTACTTGATGCAGACTGGAATTAGGAAGTCGTTTGTTGTCAAGTGGGATAAGGAACAGAGATTGCTTCTCCTCCTACTTGTCCGTCTGAATTTTCCACCATCTGCAATTGATCATGCTGCAATATTTTGATATGTTAGAATTAGGTTCGATGAAAATCATTCTGTGATCTCATTTATTCATGAACACACATTGTGCAGTCGAAAAGGCTGCAGCAGTATTCAGCCTAAAGCTAGATAGTGGACATAAGGCCCTTTGCCCGTGGATTGATAATGCCTGTGATGAAGCATTGGCACTCTTTCCTCCAACTCCTTCTCCAGCATTAATCCAGAATTACAGAGAACGGGCTTCTGCACTTCTGAGACTTTCAGCTCTTCCTGTAATTTCGTCAGCAGCCATTGACTTCATGAGAAACCCACAGCTGGAGCATTTCCTTACGGGGTCTCCTCTACCCATAGACAGCTTAGGTGATGGAATTCATCCTGTTGGATTTGTCAGAGATTCAGATTGGAACAGTGAAGCCGGAGGCAGGTCTTCTAGCTTATACTGTCAGGTATAGTGTTTGTTTGCTTGTTAGAATGTATGTTTCTTTGTTTGATGCATGCATGGTTAAGTGTGTGTGTGTGTGTGTGTGAGAGAGAGAGAGAGAGAGAGAGAGAGAGAGAGAGAGAGCATGCATGCTGAACACATTGGGATGGAATGCGGCAAATCATGACCATGCTTCACACATTGGGATGGTACGCTAGATATCTAGTTGAGTTGCCACTTTTTTTTTTTATTTTTAACCTGCTCGTGATAGTATGTCAAATCAAATTTTGCATTTTATTTCTGGAAAGATTAAGTTAGGTCTCATGCTAATTGTCCATCCATTGCTGGTTCTGCAATTTTAAGTTTCCACTTTCATCTAATTATGTAAATCATGACATGTTACAAATGGGCATCACCTAAAACTTTAAGCTATTGCAGGCTCATAAGCTCATAAGTCTGTGTGGATGGGAACCTCGTTTTCTTCCTTATGTGGTTGACTGTAAGGACCAAACCACTAAATCTTCAAAAGACTCGAATCTGACCAAGACTTCTCCTCATTTTATTGGCGGAGAGAATCAGAGTGTTATTATCTATCCATCAACTGACTCTGAGGAGGTTGAAAGTCTGACGCAAGACAGCCAAGCTGTTAGTAGAGACCTCATTGATCCAACATCCGTGGTTTTGGACTGCAAGCTTTGTGGGGCTAGTGTTGGTCTTTGGGCTTTCTCATGTGTTCCCCGCCCCTTAGAGTTTTTCAGAATAGTTGAATCTGTAGAAATTAACAGCCAGAAGGATTCTTCTAACAGTGATGCAAATGCTGGTGGTTCCAACAGTTCATTGGCACTGAAGGATAAGGGATCAAGCTTAAATCTTTCAATTGCAGGTGGTCCGCCACCAACAAAACAGAATTTCAAGGCAACTGTCACTCTGCCTATCATCAGCCGACACTTTAGGGCTGGATTATGCTCTACTTCTATTGCTAAAGATGGTAAACATTCTGATATTTTGTCTATTGACCAACGAAATAAGACAGACAACGTGCGTACAGCAGATGTCATTTGTTTGGATAATCCAGGAACATTGAAGCACAAGAGAAATGAAGACGAACTTCACATTATGGGAGTTACCAATTCTGATGTTCAATCCCATTTTTACAAGGAATCTGACAGAGATGAAAGTAGTTTAAGAAATGAGGATACAATTGCTAATGTGCCTAATAAAGGAAGGCATTCAAGTGATGGAGAACATCCTGTTATGCATGCAGTTGTTACCAGCCATGATAGCACCGGAGAGCATAATTTACAGCAAAATTCAGATAGAGATAGTGCATTGGTTGAGGATGCCAAAATTGCTGGATGGGAAGGCCCTATTTCTCAAGCCACAAATCTTTCTACAACTCCAATTGACAATGGAACAAACGTAAGAACCAGCAGTGAAAACTCGGCCACATTAGCAACTCATAATGGCAACAGAGACGATTCTGATTTTTGTGTAGCTGGATTGCAAAAGCAGATAGAAGGTACTCAAGATAACCTTTTGGGTTCTTCGAGCATGGTAACTCGTATAGAAAATGATGCGTCTGTAGTTGACACACATAAATTAGATTTGAGGAACAGCAATGAAGATTCCATTTCCCAGTCATGTGGAGTTGGACAACCCCTGCCTCAAAGGGACCGCGAAGCGAAGGGCATATTACCATTTGTTAGAAGTGAAGCCCTTGCAATCCGTGGAAAAGGTAAAAAATCTCAGTCGTTTCTTCCAACCTAAAATAAATGTATGGTGTTTTCTAATCAACATGTTCATTGTTATTACTATTTCTTAATTTTTTTCTTCTCTCTCTCTCTCTCTCTTTTTTTTTTTTCCCATCCTCTTTTGCACTGGTAACTGTATGATCCTTGTAGAGGGGGAGGAGGAAGGTATGCCATCTTCATCTCTGCAAGCTGTACAAGTTTCTTGGTCATGGCTATTAATATGGGCATGCCAACTAGCCCTTGCATTATTGTCTTGTGTTTATAGTCACCATCTCTTCATTTTTATCTAGAACGGCAGGCAGACAATTTGTTTTCTTATGAAAGCACAAACTATTTAAATGCCTTGGGACATATCAGTGACTAAAGCTGTCTATTGCTTTAGGTTGTGTGCAACCTTGACAACTTCGATATGATTTTAACAAGTGAAAATCAAATATGTAGATATGATTGCGTGTGCGTGTATGGTAGTGTTTGTACCACTTGATCATTTTCCATGTTATATATAAATAGATACAGTTTTTTTTATGATTTAATGATGTTATACCAGTTGTTCGTAAAGAAAAAAAAAAGGAAGAAATTATTGGCGATATACAGTATCTATAGCATCTTTGATAATATCGATAACATTTCCACTGTAATCAATGCAATCTGGAGTAAATAAAAAAACCAGTTTCTCAAACAACAGTTTATCAGTCACCTCCTAAAAAATTTACTGTAGATTATTCACTATAGTGAAATTATGAATGCCGATATTATGCTACGAAATTGTGGATCTGTTATCTTTATCTGCAACTTTGTTATGATACATCTTCCAAACTTCTTCACATGCTTAAGAAACTTCATGACAGTTTTGTGAATTTGTAATCAAAACAAAGAGGCTTAATGGAAGTTTTGTCTTACTTTCTTTTTTCCTTGCAAGTCTAGGCAATAAATCCTTCATGAGGTGGATTGAGTCTAGTGTGCTAGTCAATTCTTTATGGATTTTGATTCAGTGAGGGGCCCGAGGGTGCTTCCATTGAGATCTTAGTGGAGCCTTTTTATTTGGGTTCACTATGATAGTTCAATGATAAGTATGCCGATTATAATATTTAGCATCATTCATATAGTTCATCATCATCATCGTCATAAATAATTTCCTATGTAGGTAGGGTCAGTTGCATGGATTCTATTGTGCGATTCTTGACGATTTGAGACTAAATTTTCAGTAATATTTAATATTTTAAAATCTTATTTAATTAGTTCCATCCATTTTTTTGGGAGTCTTCGTCTCATTCTCATACCATCTTTCACTTAAATAAACTCTGCTTTCCTAACTGGTTCTATTTCAAACATCTATTTAACATGAACGAACCATGTTAATCTGTTTTCCCTTATTTTAGCACTTATTGGCCTCGCTTTGAAATTTTCTTGGATTATTTCATTTGTAATTTTATCTTTTCTTGTTTTATTGCTCATCTACCTTAACATTCTCATTTCCGCTACGTTTATTTTATGTATATCTTGTTATTTAACTACCTAATGTTCTGCCCCATAAAGTATAACAAATCTAATCGTAGTCTTAAAAAATTTTCTTTTTTAATTTAATTGGGACTTGACGATCACATAAAATTCCTGCCACACTACCATTTCTTCTATCCTGTTTGAATTCCGGGTATTATGTCTTTCTTCATTTCCCCGTTCTTTTGAACTTTTGATCTAAAATGCTGGAGGTGATTAGTTTTTGTTATTATTTGATCTGAAATCTTAATTGGTTCCTCATTTAGGTTCTATCTATTATTAATTGGTTTTTTGTATCTACTTATTCAATTTGTATAGTTAAGAATAAAAATGTCATCCTATATTCCCTTTTTAAATGTAAAGGTCCAAGCCACTTCCATTTCATTGCGTTTTTTAATTTATTCTTGCTTGTGCAAACCATTTTTTGTAAGTAAAGCAGTGCAGGATAGCATTGTCAAAGTACGCAACTTGCGGTTTAGACTTTGTGGACCATTTGCTTTTTATTTTCTAATTGAAAAAAGCTGCCTCTAGGGAATGAAAAGTTGGAGTTCGATCCCATACTGCAGCATCGGCATTTTTGCCCCTGGATTGCTTCTCCACATGATGCCAGCATGCCCGGATGGAAGCAAGTGCTTTCTGCCTTAGATCGTGTTAAAGAGGTTCCTGGTGCGGCACCTTCAGGTTCTCCATCTACTTCGTCCATACGCGAGGTAAGACATAAACATTTAAAAGAGTAATTATTGGATCCCAATCTATTTGATGTTAAGAACATCATGTGGTCTCCCATAGTCTGTTGAGGGGCTTTATTTTATTATTTGGCTGTGGGTGATGCTTAATACTGATATACTCTAGGCTGAAAGCCTGAAATGCATTGCATGCTTCAATCCTAATATGGTAAATTGCAAGACCTACCAGTACTTCGTATCCTCATGTGAGTTTAGTTGCACAATGATAGGTGGTATACGAACTCTTGTCAAAAGAAGATCTTAATGTGTTTCATAACAATTTGATGCCTCCTACGTAATGATGTTTGATGCCTCCCATAAGATGAAATTTTCTTATAACCTGGAAATGATGTTCTGGATAGTTTATCCTTGTTTCTTTTGCAATTTTTAGAGCAAAAACCAAAGGTTTTTCTCCTTCTCCTCCGCCCGACTCCGCCCCCCCCCCTCCCCAACCCTCTTCCCCCCTTCTCTCTTTTGTGGCATCCCAAGTCTGGACCACGAGCCGAGATGATTTCAGAGCTTGATAATTCCTGAATGTGAAAACCAAAATCTTTTTTCTTTTCTTGTTCCTTTTCTTTTTCTTTTTCGTGGCATCCCAATTCTGGATTATGACATGTGCTGATTTCATAGAGATGGACAATTCCTGCTCCATAAAATCTAGTGGATCTGAAAGTAGGGGGTTTTGGCCTAAAATTTTGCAGGTGGATGATCCTATTATTTCAGTTCGGAGGCTTTTCATGTCTCCATCCGAAAAAAAGAAGCGACAATCTAGCCAAAAATGAAAGAAGGGGAAAGCCAAACGCAATATTCGGGATGTGTTGAGCTGCAGAATCTTATAGGCAATAAGCATATCTTGTATGAAAGGCCCAAGTCCCTCTGACATCCAGCTCTTTCCTCCTAAAACTATATTGTGCAGCCTTAAGGTTGGCAAAAAACCTTGCCTGGCTATTTGGAAACTTTTGAGGATCAAATATGGGAGCATTCACTACTGAGGTGAGATGTAGTCAGCAAATTGTTCTCTTTTCAGCCATTTCATCCAGAATAGACATGATAGCCCTTGTACCAGATTTTCTGAGTTGGTTTGCATTTCCATCAGTATGTTTTGGGATTGAATCAGATCAAACAGAGTCTGAATCGATGTGGTTAGATATTTCGTGAAATGAGGCCATTGATTTGCAATCTGCATCCTAATTTTGGCGAGGAATGATCCCGTTAGTTCGGGCTAAGCAAATGTCTCGTTTAACCCATTTCAAAAAATCCATTTACAGTATTTTTTTTGCTTTTTTCTTTCATACACTTGTTTATCCAAGTGTATTTAGGGCACGGTTGGTAATCAGCTATGTGAAAAGTGGGTGGGAAATGGTGGAATTGTTGATTTCAAGGTTTCTCATTAATTAACTAATTATTACATTTTTTCACTTTTACCCCAATATTTTAATCATTTTCCTATCAACTACCATCCAATAAATCTATTTATTTCAACTTTATTCCTATTATTTCATTTCAATAACACAATTTTCAAAATATTCTATTTTCTAATCCCACTCAATACCACATTTCCCATACTTTCCACTTTCCCAAATGTCTCATTAGCATATAAATCAAGTTTTACCATTTTTGGATATGCGTATTTATTTTTTTGAAAATTTAAAGTGTTGTAGATGAATTTTTTGAGGTAGACTAAATGAGACATTTGCTTAGCTTGAGTTGCCAGGATCATTTCTCAATTTAGGTAGGTTCCATGATTCGCAATTAGTACTAGGCAAACTCATCAAACAGCTGCTAACTTCAGTCTTTTCCTGCAATAATTTAGAATGTTCCAAAATAAATCCCAGACGGGTTTCATGATTAGCAATGAATAATGGCGTGCGTATCAAAGAGCTCCTTTTTTCGGGTCTCTGTTTGCAAAATGGACCCTGAACTTTGTGTAGATACGTGGGACTTGCAAAATAGGCCTAAGATCGAGGAATCCTATTTCAATTCATCTGCTGTGCAAAACTCATTAATTTTTTTTTTTTTGAATTTTATAGGATTGTTAATCTAAGTGTATTTAACTTATATATATGCATTAAGTTTTACTATTTTTAGAGATATATATATATATATATATATATTTGATTTTTAAAAAGAGGGGGTTCTAAAAATTGAAAAAATATATGTAGACCTCTCTAGTAGTAAAACTTTATTTATAGATTAAGTATGCCTAAATTAACAGTTTTATAAAAAAAAAATTTCAAGAAAAATTAAAAGACGAGTTTTGCACCCAAATATATTAAAACTGTGCTTAAGATCCAGTGTGTTGCAAAATAAATCTCAACATTGCAGTATTTCAAGGAATTTGAGATATAGATTTGGATGAATTGGTTCCAAATATATTCCAAAATATAAGCTAATTATCTTATGTAATGTTTTAATGCACCCGAGTGTAAAACTCATTTTTTAATAGGACCATTGATCTATGTATATCTAATCTATAAATCAAAATTTACATTTTTGGAGGTGCGTACAGATTTTTTATTTTTAAAAATAAAGAAGTTTTAGTCCATTTAAAATGGCAAAACTTAATACATAAATTAAATATACTTAGATAACATTTTTATAAAAAGTTTAAAAAAAATTAAAAAAAGAGCTTTGTCCGCAAGTGTCAATGCAGACTCAATTATCTTTGGCTCATTTCTTATCTAAAATTGTCTCACAAGCCCTGAGCCAAGGCTTTTTTTTTTTTTTTAATTTTTTTAATTTTTTTTAATAATACCCGAGTCAAGGCCTATTTCGCAACATTCTGAAACTTGAAAGGTCTTTTTTCCAAATTTCAAAACCAAAAGCATTAATTTAAGTAATTTTGAAGACTAAGGGCACGCCACAAGCGACTACTGAGTACCTGACTGACTAGGGGTTCTTGGGTAGTAATGCCACTTGCGATGGAAATTAGAAATATCATGTACTGGTGAGTTAACGGTGTGAGTGAAAATAATTGGGAGGAGCCGTTACATTCGAGAGATTTCCCATTCCAATTGAAAAATGGACTGGAAGGAAGCTACTTCGCAAAAAAAAAAAAAAAAAAAAAAAAAGAAAAAGAAAAAGAAAAAGAAAAAAAGAACGTTTCATTAAAAAAATGCAGTAAAAAATGCAGTAAAAAATTACAGTAAATGCAATGAACTTTTGACTTAGAGAAAAAAAATCCCAATATTGTTGAACATCTGCTCAATTGCATACATATGCAACAGCATCAACGTAAAATAAAACTAACGTGATATCCGACTTCAGGTCAACACAGACAAAATGGGTAAGGCAAAGTTCAATAATAGCCAACGCCTTTTAAGTCTTGTGCGACGGGTTGCCTGCTATCACTCTCGTTCCCAAGAAATACAAGGCGACCTGCAGTTGATCAAGCCAATGAACTCAGTTGAAAACCAAAGCGACATCGACATTCAAACAAATATCCGCTCCCACAAACGGGGTTAACTAATATGTGTGAAGATACGAAACAGTAAACTTGGCTTTCAAGTCGTGCATGACATGATTGGTCTGCAGATTGCAGACAATTGCTATGTTGGCAGCCCAACCTAAAATCAAGGCCTCTTGCAAGCTCTTATCACCATGTTTATATTGATTCATATAAAAAATAACTAAAAGCTTCAGTCACCATGTTTATCTTGAGTCATGCAATCCCAATATGCACTTATGCAGTAGAATACGATTTGGGCTTGAAATTTAGTTGTTACAAAAATGCAGCAGCAAGATTTTTGCAAAAAGTCACACCGAATCTGGTGGAATTTACCAAGATGGCTAGTATCAAGTCAACTCAACTAAAATAACACCTAAAGCAAGGACACTCAACAGCAAGACCCATTGTCTCATTGGTGCAAATATATGGATCCAAAGGGCTTCCTTTGCACTCATGGCTGGACTTCATCAATGTGGAGATCTTTTTTTGATGCACTTAATACACCTTGTAGGCAATGCAGGCCAAGGCGTAAGGCAGCTCCAATCTGAAGCCAAGGCTGCAAATGTAATTTATGACCAAAGCTATCTGAAAGCTTCAGGCAACATTATACACTACTCGTTTTTGGGGCAAAACCATAGAGAAATATGTTGTCACAAAGGGATTGTCTTATGATCTAAGACGTGCTAGGAATCTTCTTATTCATGTGATGATTCAAAGGAATAATTTGCTTTCACATACAAACGACTAAGCACAAGAACACTAGCTGTCAATTTAATATTCACTGGTGACTACGAGCCTCCTTCAAATGACTGAAGCAACATTGAAATTTGTGTCGCTAATCCACTGTCTATGAAAGATCTACACACTGGACTAGTATAAACCACATACCGTCTCGTCGTACAGCTACTTCTCTTACACGCCTAACAAGGCCAGTCACTGGATCAGTAAAAATTTTGGTCTCCAAATTTCCTTCCACATACAACATGGACCTAGAGAGATAGAATACCTGAATGTCAATCAACAGGCACAAAGGAATCTTAATTCAATCAACAGAATGGAATGTTTCAAATGATAACATCAGTTTGGAAGCACGAAGCATGAAAATTTTGATCTCCTAAAGAGTCATATGGGGCTGTATCCTATACATTCCCATAGCATACAAACCACAAATGCATGTCATTATGAGAGAGAGAGAGAGAGAGAGAGAGAGCCAAATGAAGACTTTAAGAATTTACATTGAAGGATTTTAATACTACATCACAAACTTCCACCAAATCATGTTTTCTTTCAAATATCTCAAATGAAATGGACCTTGCAAGGGAGACGATCTTCCGAGGCAACCAATACTACCATTATGTACATTTTCCAGTCCTTTCAGAAGAGGAAAAAAATAAATTTGTCACGTGTCTTTGTTCAAATTTCCAGAAGCTGTTCAATGAAGCCATCTTCTATTGCCCCAAAACAGAATAAGTTCTTCACCCTTATTCCTAATTTCTGCTAAGGGAACAAGATCAATGCATTACTGGTCATCTCTCATTCCCCAGGTCAAACCTTTTCTAAAACGTGCTTCTTGTAAACCACCTCATTTTATTTATTTATTTTATTTTTGTTTTGGATATCATTGGAGCCCATAAAATGCCAAATACCAGTGGAGATATGATGCTGCACTTGATCCATTGACTCCTCAGAAGTAATTGTAAGCACCAAGCAGCACTCTCTCCGGGTAGCTTGCACTAGTAAAAATCAGCATACCCAAGGTCCCAACTTATTCAGAAATACACAAACCATTCGCCAACTACAACCACTGAATCATATGCCAACAATTGAACACAGGGCATAAAGAAAATAAATAAATAAATAAAAAAGACAGAGAGAGACACCGAAAGAATCGATCTTTACCCAGGTTTCACGTGATTCATTGCAAGACTACCCAGTCTCTCCGGGTAGATTGAGACCCGATGCCATTGCACAGAGCAACGCTCCGCATACTCTCTTGGTTCTTCATTGTCTAGAGGCCGGCGGTTGTTTCTTATTCCACCCGTCCCCACAGAGAAAAGTGTCACCGTCCGGCCGTTCTTCAGCTGCTTCTGTATCGGGACCTGGCCCACCAAGCCCACCAAGATCGCCTGCCAAATAACCCGGAAAAAAAAGAGTAGAAACCAAAATTTCCTAATTGCAGCAGGGGAAAGATGCGAAGAACCAGAAAAATAAAAAAGGGCCCTCTTTTCAACGAAAAGCTTACCTTAAATACACCTTGGTCCAAATTGTTTTCGAGGGGTCTTTCGAAGGAGAGAGGGCGTTGGTGGGCATCGCCAGTGTCGGGCTTCTGATCCTCTGAAACTTCAGAGTCAGATGCTGCGCAGAAAGAAGATCGACAGAGACGGAAGAGGTGCTCTGGGGAGGGAAATAGGGAGCGACGAAAAAGGAGGCGTCTTACTGAAAGAGCAGAAGACGCCATTAGAGGAAGAGGAAGGAAAGGACTTGTTTACCGCTCGCTCGCTTTTCAGTAGGGCTTAAACCCTCGTAAAACCCTCTCCCATCTGTCAGCCCAGCTGACGCGAACTGTGGCCCACCCCCGCTGTCACATTACTCGTGAATCCTGACCCGTGAGCCTAGCCCACCTCTATGGTTTACATATTCATTAAATCTTCGCCATTGAAATTTCTGCAAGCAATCTCTAATCATCCAAAAGTGGACCAGCAATATCTTCTTTATGCGATCATGACATATTCCATCTAGCCATTCACGTCAGATGAATGGTTTGGATCATCGGGAAAAAGAGGAAAATTGGATGGAGTGCAAGGGACACGGTGCACGTGTCGAGCGGCGGTAAAGACATGCTCGCGCGAGTGAATCATGAATACGAAACCCCACGAAACGGAAAACACATAAAGAATCAGAAGTCAGGCAGACGGCCGAATACCAAAAGAACGCAAGGGTTAGCTTCTGTCTTCCTTTTTGCAGCTTCTGACATTGGAGAGAGTTCTTGTATTCCATCTCTCTCTTTGCCCGACAATCATGGCCGTCGAAACATCTAGATCCGCTGGCGGACAAGCCGATTCTTACATAGGAAGCTTGATCAGCTTGACTTCGAAGTGCGAAATCAGATATGAGGGCGTTCTGTACAACATAAACACCGAAGAATCCAGCATCGGATTGAGAAATGGTGCGTATGTTTCTTTTGCCTGCTTTGGGGGTTGAAAGGAATTTCGGGTTCTGGTTTTTGGGACGTGGGTTTGGGTTCTTAGGAAATCGATACGTAAGCTTCTGTTTTTCTTAGGTTTTTTATGCACGTTATTTATTTGATTTTTAAAATCTATGTTCCATTCTGTGTGTTTCATGAGGTGAATTGAGTCTCGTATCGTACGTTTCTAGGTTGAGAATTGCAGTCGTTTCTTCGATATTATGCTTGCCCTTTTTCTACCTAGATACGAAGAGAATATCATTTTATAACTATTTGCATTGAGAACGTAATTTATAATTGGAGCCATGTTTCCCTTCTTCATCCCCCTTGATGTTTAGGTTGCTTAGAATATTCCGACTGCGGTGGTTTGATGGTTTGTTGAGTAAACTTGCATTTCTCATCATGTGTTTGATTTAAGTCACATGAGGCTTCTTGTTAAGGAGGTTAGCGGCCTTTTAATGGCATATGGATGTAGGAAACGCAAACATCCTCCTCATGCTTAAGCTTATCAACTGTAACCATATGGTTAGCAGGTTTTATTTTTTTAATCCAATTTTCTATTAGGATCATATCCTGGAAGTACTTTGATTTAGTTCTTAGACTTAACTACACTTATTGGAGCTTGTGATTCTCAATTGATGGAGCTATTGGTTGATCCAAGAGCTTATTCAAGTTTTGGTGCAGCACATCTCTGTTTGCAGATTAATCTTGATAGATATTGGGAATTCTCTTCATTTGTTGTGATAATTCTGAGGTTGTTGTCTAGATTTTTTGAAATTCTGCTCCATGCCCGTTATACTAAAACTGGACAGGCCTTTCCATAAAATAAAAAAAATAAATAAATAAAAAACTGGACAGACCTGCTTGTTCTACCAGAACCTGCTCACACGATGATTTTATAACTATTATTCCCTATTCTTAAGTTTTGAATGCTGTGGGCTGCTCATTCATCATTGAACCTTATTGGCATTTTCCATCTTGGCAGTGAGATCATTTGGAACCGAAGGGAGAAAGAAAGATGGCGCACAAATTCCACCTAGTGACAAAGTATATGAGTACATACTCTTTCGTGGTAGTGACATCAAGGTACGTTGAGTCATTTAAACAACCATGAATCATGATGGCAGTCATCAATAAAGTGAATGGATAAATTGATAGGCTATCATGACCATAGGTTGGGCCTTTAAAAATAACTGAAGTTTATTCCATGGCCAATGGATAAGGGTCTAAGACCTCACATGAAATAACTGCTTATTTGTGTGTGGCATACCTCGACAAATCGTAAAATATTTAGTTTACGAAACCGCCAAGGTCAGTAAGAAATGTACCTGGTTGCCATAATTTCTTCTATCATTCGTCTGGTGGAGTTGAACGTTGAAGCACTAGGATCATGATCTTACCTAATTAATTAACCTTTTCTGTCGGATGCCTGCACTAAAAAGGTTATCATGCTTGTATTAACTAATTTTGTTGCCACTGCGAAGTATCATGTGTTAATTTACTGTTGAATGGTTACATCGCTAATCCCTTAGTACTGTTGAACTTGTTTTCAGGATTTACAGGTTAAATCCTCTCCACCAGTGCAAAGTGCACCGCCTTCAATACCACCTATTCATAGTGATCCTGCTATCATACAGGTACAGAGAACAAATTATGTATGGAAATTTTTGCATGATAAGTTTTTACATTATACTGGTTACTGAATTTAACTCTGAACTAATTTTCTTTATGCAGTCACACAATCCTCGGCCATCATCTACAACCTCAAGTTTGCCTTCTGCAGGGAGCGGGACAATAGCAGATCTCAGCTCTCATACAGCTCAGCTAGGGCTGCCTAGATCACCATTCCAAGGCGGCCTGCCTTTATATCAGCCGGGGGGAAGTTTAGGGTCATGGGGTGCATCACCTTCTCCTCAAAATGGTACTGGGATTCCCATGCCCATGTATTGGCAGGGATATTATGGACCTTTAGGTGCGCTCCCTCCTGTACAGCAGCAGCAACAGAATGCAATGCAGCCACCACCTGGCTTGCCAATCCCTCAGTCCATGCAACCGCAGCCAATGCAATATCCTAATATGAATTCTTCATTGCCAACTGGCGCTCTAAATCTCATGGATTATCCTTCTTCTTTGTTGCCACCTGTTAGTACCAGCAGTATAACATCGACTTCTTTGCCTTCAACCCTAGCCCCTGTCCAATCCACTGAATTGCATCCCGACATATCATCAAGCCTGTTGCCAGTTAAGGCTGTTATTTCCACTATTCCTTCAACAATGCAGAGCACTAACTTGCCACTGGTGTCTCCGCTAACCAGTACCACTCTTGATATCAATTCAACTGTGGCTCCTGGCAAGCCACGTACAGTTCCTGGTCCATCCCTGCCCTACCAGTCTGTGTCTCAATCTGTTTCTGCCATTGTCGGACCATCTACTTCAGGCCACCCAGAGACATCTGTGCCTCCATTGGTTACTCCAGGCCAGCTATTGCAGTCTGGGCCAACCACTCTTTCTCCCCCCCAACCATTACATACAGGGAAGGTAGAGCCTTTTCAAGCCAATTCATCAGAGCCATCAGCTCCATCACCAGCATCAGCTCCATCTTTGGTTGTAGCTGAAACTCAGTCACCGATATTGCCATTACCCACAGTATCAGAACATAAGGTACTTCTACTTTCCCTGACATCTGCATTGCATTATATTATGGCCCAAATGTTGAGAAGAGGAAGCTAATTTTTCACCAAAAGTATCACCGTGTCTGAACCATGGGTGACTTAGCATAGCATTTTGTATGCTTGGTAGTGGCGTAGTTATTCCCGTAGCATTTCGTGTCTGTGGTTGTTTCAAAATTGTGCAGTTGACATCACTCTGTATCAGAAAACCTGCTACCCCAATTTCAAAAATTTTTCTTTTCTTTTCAAGTTCATTGGCAGGTCCCGTCCCATCCCCCCAACCCAACACACATACACACAAAATTTAAGATATGGTTAATTAAGAAAATGATTTTTACAAATTTTTTAAATGTTTTTTCCCCAGATGAATGGACCAGCTGTACAAAATCATTATGGCGCTCGGGGGCGTGGAAGAGGAAATGGGGTAATGTATTTTGTTACTTCTTTTTCCCCTTCTTTTGAGATTCTTGAACATATCTATAACAAAACTACATGATTGCATAGCTCGAGATGATTGGGAAATTGTCAATATAGACTATTAAGTCGGAGACATGATTCTTATGATCTTGCTTATTGTGAGTTGAATTAGAAATCTTTGCCTGTAAACGAGATCCCTTTGCATAAGGGTGTGTTTAGGAATGCAGCGGGGAAGTGGAAATTTTTTTGAAAATTGTAAGAATAGTGTGATCTAATAAGGGTAAAGTAGAAGTAAATAGGGTATTCGTATGAGGAAATACTTAGAATATAGAGATAAAAATGGAAAAAGTAGGGTAGTCAAAGTGAATAAAATGATTGAAATGTATGAGGAAATGTGATTCCCACTTCCCCCCTCCCTCTTTAAGTTACCGAAGCAAACACTAACTCTATATAATTTTATATCTTTCTGCTCCTTGAGTGAATGGATTCAAGTGATTTCATATTTTGCACATGACTTTGTAAAAAGTTATGGCCGTGAATAGACTCCAATTGATATGATTCTTGACATGATAGCTATACAAATACTGTTCATTGTAATGATTGGATTGGATTGGATTGGATGTAATAACCAAAGTGGATCCAAATATAGAGGTTGTGGTTATCAAGGATAAATAAATAAATGAATAAAGAAGTTGTGTATTTAGTGAAGGTATTGATGGTGCTTGTTAGTTATCTATTTTATAGATGAAAGTATTCCAAAATATAATAGGTTCCAATTACTACAATAAAGATTGGCCTGTAATGCAGGCATGGCTAAATGTGGCACTATATAAAAAATGAGTCACTGCATTCTCAGCTCCAGTTATGAGATCTCGGTTGGAATAAGTAATTAGAGAATGCCTACCTTTCAATAGGTGTGCTTTACTTTTCATGCCTCTGAATTTGTTGGGGATTTGATTAGATGGCCTTAACTTGCAGATGGCACGCGGAGCAACAAAATTCACAGAAGATTTTGATTTCATGGCAATGAATGAGAAGTTCAAGAAGGATGAAGTGTGGGGCCATCTTGGAAAAAGTAAGGCCAGAGACAAAGAAGGGGAAGCTGGAGATGATGGTGTGGGTGATACCCTGGAGGATGATGATGATGCTGAGTCTTCAAGATTTCAAGGAAAGGTATAGGTTACTGATCCCACAAACATGTGTCACCTGGGACCTCACATAACCACATCAGTCAATATGGCCTTTGCGAGCATGATCTTCAGTGTTTTACCCTTTTTGAGAATTTAGATCCTGAAGCCCTGAAAATCCAGCCAACATGAGCATATTGCACAGGCTCCTTTTTTTTTTTTTTTTGCCCCTTTTCTACTTGATATCCTGTGAGTGTTTCAAACATTGACAAATGCATCTTTGGTTTGGGATCCTCTTTCCGCATCTTATTCAAGGAATATTCTGCGCCCACATCACTACTATTTTTTTATGGTCTTTGATAACATTACAATATTTGCTTACTATTTTGTAATTAAATTAGGTTTTTCCCCATGATGACTTGGTCATTTACTTGTTCAGGCTGTTTATGTCAAAGATGATTTCTTTGATACACTTTCCTGCAATGCACTTGATTGGGGATCAAGAAATGGAAGGATGAAATTCTCTGAGCAGATGAAAATCGACACAGAGGTAAGCCAGATTCCCAACTAGGCTGAGTCTTCATTATAACCACTAAAATGAAGTTATTCATTTATTCATAGTTATGCGTGCAGACATTTGGCGACTTCTCTAGACATCGTGGTCGAGGCGGCCGTGGGCCAGGTCGTGGCGGGGGTCGGTCAAGGGGTCCCTTCTATGGGAGGGGCTATGGTTACGTTGGGAGGGGGCGGTTTCAGTATCCATACCGTCCCTAATTAGCTGATTGGCGGGTGGGGTGTAAACTTTGGTTGCTTTGTGCGAGTTTGGACTGTTGGAAGCCTATTGGATGCCATGCCCCTCACCAGAGTAGAGGGTTGATGGGGGTTAGTCTAAATCTTTAGAATTAGCGTCTGAGCCTGCTTTTTTATGCCTGAAAAATAAGCCAGCTTCGGATCAAAGTTGTTTTTGCTTTGAAATCCTGAAATCGGCGCCCATCAGGGGACAGGTCGATTAGTATGTTGTGGGAATTGTAATGTGGAACTTTATGTAGTATAAATATAAAAGTATTAGATGGTGTTCTTAGTGATTAGGATATAATTGTAGTTCTCTGTTTAGAATACATACTAATTGACAGGCTTCCAACTTGTTTAGCCTTTTTGTTTGCTGATGGCTGCCAACTTGGGCCTCTGAGTTTACGAAATGCTGCGACCTTTGGAATTGTGCTCACTGCTCAGAGTGGATGCTGTATTGTAGTGGTAGATTTTTTCGAGTCTGAATCACTTGTAGGAAAAGAAAAATGGAAGGATTTCGTCCACGTATATTTGGATCGTTTCTGTTATTTAGAGGGATTTGCAACCTGATTTCATACTCCAAGCCCAGCGACGCTAAAGCAGCGGCTGTGATCAAGTTCACTTCACGGCTTTGAATCCGCTTCTATGGAACATTTCTTTAGACCCATTCATTTTTTTTTTTAAAAACCTTGATGAATGATGTGAAATCCACTATGGCATCTTGTGCATGGGTACGTTGTAAATGTGTATAATTAATGTATAAAATGATTAGATGCTGAATATCAATTAAAGTTATATTTACATTTAAATTGTCTAAAATACCAGTGTTACGTGGATGAATGATTCTACTTCTAAGTTTTTTTTTTTTTGATTGGATACTTCTAAGTTTTAATACATATGTGAATGAATTTAATCATTTTTTATAATTTATATATAAATATATATTTTAAATAAATAAGGTGTGTGCATCTTTGGATGAAATTTGATTTTTTAGCGAAACAAATAATGTTAAATAAAATAAATAATGTTAAATAAAATGAATAAAATGGATTTTTTTTTCGATAATCTAGAGGAGAAAAATGAATTCGGTTACGGGAAAACACTTACGCATCAAACGTGGGAGTGGCGCTTTATTTTTCATACCCGAATACACCCTAAAGTGTTACGGTGAATATTGATTGGTACAAAAATTTCTATTAATATTATAATAGGAATAACATAGTCGTGTTGGTATGTTGTTCATGTGGATCAAATCAACTTCTTGTAGAAGAAATCTCCCACGAGCTACCCTCCAAATCCTAATATAAAAATCATTAGGGCGGTTCCCAACTTTGGCGCTCCTCAATATTGTAGGCAACGTAAATTTCACCTAATATAAAAAGCATGGTCCTAAACCTTAATTGAGGAAATAGGATTAGAATAGCACGATCCACAACAAATGAGCGAGAGAGTCTAATTTATTTGATGCGGTTTACGATTGCGCTTTGGCAAAATGACCTTCACCTGCAAGAAATAATCAAGGGCTTTTTTCAAATATAAACATGGCCTTAGTTCTAAATATATTTATTATGTTTTCAAAATCTTAAATATACTCACTACGTTTGTAATTAATCTCAAAAATGCCTATTATGTTAAAAATTGTTAGCTAATTCTTTTTAAATGTTTAAAATACCATTATTATAAAATAATAAAAGATGAAATAAAATAAAAAGAAAACAAAATTAGGACTTTTTAAATTTAAAGCTCGTGTACAATTAGGATATTGGTGAGTTATGACATTCAAATTTTCAATTCTGCTTGAAATTCAATGTGCTTATTAGTAATTTTATATATTAACTAATGACAATAATTGAATATTTTTGAAATTAAATGCAAACATAGTAGGTATATTTATGATTTTGAAAACATTATGGATATAGATGATATTAGGGTTAAACATAGTAAGTATATTTAGAAAAAGCCCCTCTAAATCCTATTTTATACCCACAAAATCATGAGGGTGGTTCACAAGTTGGTCGTTCTTTAATATTGCAAACAAGATAAATTTCACCTAATATAAAATGCATGGTCCTAAACCTTAATTGAGGAAATAGGATTGGAATAGCACGATCGACCAACGAATGAACGGGGAGTCTAATTTATTTGATGAGGTTTATGATTGGGCCCTGGGCAAAACAACCTTCACCTACAAGAAATAATTAATTCAAATTCTCCATCTACACTACACTAACGTCGATAGGACATTGTTTCATGAGGTGTAACGAAGACAAGTGGCAAACCGCAGACGTGGGAGTGCAGCCACTTCAAGACAAATTTTAGTGGACCATGCTTCAGCAGACCATCCCCATTTTCATTTTAGTAGTGATAGGAACTAGGATTAACATAAACTACAAAACGGATTGGAAATTGTTCCCTATCCAATTATAACTTATGCTTCTTTGAAAAAATATTTGTGAGAAGTTTTCTAAAGATGTCACCGCATTTACGCGATTTGTTCCAGCATATTAATTTTGCTAGCGCGTGGATGGAAGTATGATTGGACGGAGAGCGAGTCGTAGTCACAAGGGCAGGTAGCAGTTAGAGCCTTCCGCTAGAAACGATTATCGAAGTACACGAAAAGATAAGCAAAAGCTAAAATCAATGTCTTGACTCTAAATTTAGTAGACGGCTGCTGCTCTCATTTTCAGCCTTCCTAGCCAATTACTCTTCCTCCGGGCCTTTTCCTTCAAAGTCCAAATGGTGGCTCAGCAGATCATTGCAGTTGTCGAAGATGAGGAAGCTGCTCGATCCGCAGTTCGATGGGCTGCTGGGAATCTCTTCAGAAGTGGTGATCTCATCACTCTCTTGCATGTCTTCCCATCTTCCCGGTCCAGAAATAAGCAAAAGCAGAGGAGTCGGAGGCTGAACGGATTCCAATTGGCTCTGTCCTTTAAAGAACTTTGCGTCGCAGTCCCTGAGGTGGGTTTTTTTTTTTTTTTTTTTTTTTACCTAATTTCTTATACTTGGCTTGAAATTCATAATTTTCAATACCGGTTGATCACCCAAACACTATCCAATTGTGGGTATGTGTAGAAATTCGGTTGATTCGCCCCAAATCAACTCTAGACTCGATCCCTTCATTGTTTCCATTAGACCATCTGATTCCGAGTCTCTGTCTAATGACTCATGGATGCTTTGGTGAGTTTTTAGTAGTCACCACATGGGCCGACGAAGTCGTTCTGTTTTGGTGTCGCAGGTGAAGGTGGAGATCATCGTCACCGAGGGCGACCAAGAAGAGGCAATCGCGTCATTGGTGAGGCAGACAGGAGCTTCGACCCTGCTTATTGGGCTCCACGAGAAGAGTTTCATTTACAGGTATCTCCTTCTTTCTGTTTTCATTTCTCAGAAGCTGTCCAGATGCAAACAGAAAATGCAAGGCCTACCCAAAACAAGCTAAGCAAACGATGCAAAGGCAGACTAAGGTTTGATATCGCCCCTGCCCATGATGCAAAACAAGCACATCCCTTTCAGCAGTAGACAGCATTTCCAATTTAAGCAGTCCCACCAACCCAACTACCAGAATTTAGGTTGTGTCGATTCAATCTATGTTCCGAATTGTCAATGGTACGAAGCAAGATGGTGGGCGTTTCAATCGATGATTTAGGACTTAAAATCATGCATAATTGCCACGGTCGAACACATGATGAACGTGAACCCCACGCTGTTGTTTGTTTTTTCAGATCAGAGGCAGCCCGCGGCTTCATCAGTGGACTCAATTGCCGGCTACTGGCTGTAAAGCAGCCATCGGTGGCGATTGATACCTCTGCAAGTGTAGAATTCTCACAGATTGAGACAGTAAATTTATGGTGGGTTCGCAAGCTTCATCACTTCCTATCTGATCGTAGTAAAAGATCTAGGCCGAATGCCGATGGGCCCCGCCTAACATGCATCTTTGCATTAGCAGCCCATCCCATATGAAAGTGGGGGATATTTGAATATTCAGGCGAAATTTCAAAAATTTTAACGTTAATTTCAAATTGAAAAACCAAGTTTTACTTCTATTTTTAAATATCACCACACATCTCACTGATCCCATGCGGCCCACCATTGGGATCAGCCCCCATGTTTTTTTTTTTTAAAATATAATTTTGTAGGCACAATCTTCATATAAATGTTTAATAAAAAGAGAGATTTTAGACCTGTTTAGATAATATTTCTTAATTTTTTAAATGAAAAGGAGCATTTCTCATGCGCTGCCCCCATGTGATTATGGGATCAGTGCCATTTATAAAATTGGCAAAATATACCTACACATTTTCATCCTATTCCCAAAAATAGTAATATCGCCAGCTTTGCTGACATATTTTGCCCAAAATACCTTGGGTTAAAAATCTAAATCTCTCCTTCCTTCAAAATAAAAAAAATCTAAATCCTTCCACCTTTTTCATGTAATTGCACATAGTTATAACTTCATAGTTTGATAATCATATAACACTAATATATATATATATATATATATATATATATATATATATAGGATTATGTTCCGGTGCAGCGTCACTGCACCGGAACAGCAGTGCAGTGGCCCCAAAATGGGGCCCACATGATCATGAAATCATGATCTACTCCACCCATTGTATTTAGAATAATGTATTCTATAACCATACCAATTTTCATCCCAATCAGATACTTTAAAGTTGTTATTTACATTAAACTATTTTATTACGTTGGATTTGTACCATTTTCAGATGGGGCCCATATACATATCTGATTGGGATGAAAATTGGTATGGTAATAGAATACATTATTCTAAATACAATGGGTGGAGTAGATCATGATTTTATGATCATGTGGGCCCTGTTTTGGGGCCACTGCACGGCTGTTCCGGTGCAGTGACGCTGCACCGGAACAGGTCCCATATATATATATATTTGGATCCTAACATAGTGGCAGCTATGCAGTTGTAACTTTTCATCAAATGTACTGCTGTTCCGTGTGTGTGTATATATATATATATACGGAACAGCAGTATATTTGATCAAAAGTGGGCTCCACACATATTAGAATGCAATGAAACTTTATACAATAATTTATCTATATATAAATTTTATAGCAAATGGTTTACATGTTGAAAAAACTACTTTAAAGTTGTTATTTACATCAAACTATTTTATTACGTTGAATTTATACCATTTTCAGATGGGGCCCATATGCATATCTGATTCGGATGAAAATTGGTATGGTAATAGAATATATTATTCTAAATACAATGGGTGGAGTAGATTATAATTTGATGATCATGTGGGTCCCATTTCAGCGATGCTGCACCTGAATATTTCTGTGTATATATACACACATCTTTTTAATATACTTATGGGCCCTACGTCGATAGCTTTCCATAAAAATTTTAAATTTTTTTACATATAAAGATAAGGTTTTTAGAATTTTTAAAATCAATCAATTTTTGCATTTCCATGCTCGCAAGGGCTGCTCCAGCAGCAACCGCACATCTACCTCCGTGTGGTATTTTGCATAGGATTAGATTCAGATTTTAGTCAAGGATATTTTGGTAAAAAACACATGGGTAAAATTGCTGGCCTTATTATATTTGAAAATATGGTGAAAATGTGTCCACAATTGCCATTTTTACATTGTGTGCTTATATCTGGAAATAAGGGCAAAACTTGTAGTAATATTCGGAATTTGGGTAAAAAATATCCGGAATTTGAGTTTTTGAACCGTAAATTTTAATCTGCACACTATTTTCTCAAGTTTAACACCAAATCGCACGGAGCTGCCTTCCCAAAAAAAAAAAAAAAAAACAGTAATAATCAAAATAGAGAACAAATAGTTTTTTCTTATATCCAAGATGTCTGTGTCCTTATTGAAAAATATATATGGGATATTATTAAATGCACACGTAGGTTTAATGTATTTAACATGTGCATCAATTTTTATTATTTTTTAAGTTTTTTTTGGAGATTTTTAAAAATTAATGATATTTTTAGAATTGTCTACACAAGGCAAGACTAGAACAACCGACCTCTTAGTTTTGTGTTATGAGATGTTTCCACCCGGCCTATGGCCTAGTAGTCAATTTCTAACTTGGGATAATAAGGGCGTGTTTGTTAATGAGTAAAAATTGTCAAGTTAAAAGTTTTCATTTTAAAACTTTTCACTCTTCACAACTACCATTTTTTTAATCATTTCTTCATATTTTTCTATACAACTATCATATTTTTTAATTATTTTTACATAACTACCCTCACAACTAACCTATCTATTTCAACTTTATCATATTTACTGTTCATCATTATCTCTATCATATTACATCGTTTGACAACTTCTTCTCTCTACAACTTTTCATCAAAAGTTTTATCCATTCCCAAACACACCCTAAATATAGTGCAAAACTGTAAATAAATTTGGGATATAAATATGCAACACATGTTAATTATGCTCAGCCATTCCATACACACCTACGTCAAGCCCACTAGAGCAATGGCCTAGAACTTATACTATGCAGACTGGTTCTTTGAATTCTAACTACGACATTCCGTCCATTTTTTCTAGTGCCTCCCAGCCAAAAAGCCCATGTCAGTTCTTTCCAATTTCTCTGTGCATGATTTGGAGATCGAGGAAAAGAAAATGAAGCACCCCAAAGTAGCTATGCACTCTGATTAATTTGGGAGGACTGCGACCATTTTCATGATCTTCTATTGCGACATGGGTCATATGGCCCACGAAGTAATAACCATCATGTCTATAAATCTTGAAGAATTCCCCGGACAGGGCCTACTTATAAGGATAATCTCTCAGTACATTGGTCCAAGGTGAGGGAATCTGGATGTAATTGATCACGGCCAGTTCAGGACGCAAGAAAAGAAGAGTTTTGAAAGTCTATGATGCGAGCATAGACGTCCTCATGCTTTTAATTTGAGCATGTATTCTTTTTATTTGGTATGTAGGATTTAATTAAGGGCCATCCGTGGCTAACTGCCCCAATTAAAATTTCACTGGCCTATGTCACCATCTGTTGTGTTGCGCTTGCATGTCAAGCGGCAAAGTTATGGGGTTGAGATTCTGAATTATATATTTGTAATAATGTAATGGGTCCGCAAGTCTGTTTGCATTCCTTGCCAATGAGTCGTGCGTGCATACGTGTAATTCACTGTATATGTTTAGAGGGGTGGACCAAAACATGAGGATCATCACGTGGGAATTCAATGGTTTTGGTGTCTATACAAGTTAAACTTTGCACCAGGCCTTGTTTCGGATAATGCATAGCCGTATGCCTTCTCGGGACGAAACTTGAGATGGGATTCAAAAAGTGATGCTATGCACACGGAATAATCTTCTTATTAGTTCGGGTTAAGTAAATATCATGTTTAGCTCACATCAAAAAATTCATTTACAATATTTTTTTTTTTGCTTTTTTCTTTACACACTTGTTTATTTAAGTGTATTTAACGTATAACTAAGTTTTACTATTTTTGGATACGTGTATATATTTTTAAACGTCTATTTGTATATATATATTTAAAATATTCTTTTTTTAAACAAATCTAAAAAAAATATGTACACATTTCTAAAAATGGTAATTTTGGTTTATATATTAAATACACTTAGATAAACAAGTGTACGGAGGAAAAAAGAAAAAAAAATTGTTGTATATGAATTTTTTGAGGTGGGCTAAGTAAGACATTTGTTTAGCCGGGCTAACAAGATCACTTCCCTTTATGCACTGAGAATAAGAAAAATTATGCAATAATTTTTTTAGAGAGAGAGATTATGGTGCTGCTTCACTAGGAAAGATTTTCATATATATATATATATATATATATATATGTATAATTGAAATCAAGCTCTTAGAACTTTTATTTTGCTGTAAAAGGGTAAAAAATGCTCCAAAACATGCGAATTGAAGAAGCTTTGTGTGTTATTGGTACTGCGTGGCCAAACTCCTCAAAAAACTAATTGCTCCAAAAAAATGAATTTAGGGCGTGTAATTCACGCATCATCTTTTCATATGAACGACACGAAATTTGACGCACTACCCATGTGAATAATGTGGAATGATGTATCCTAACTTGAATAATAACCCGTTCTCACAATGTGGTTTATTTGTATTCTAGTCCCATTTAAATTTTTTTAAGGATGTGAATCATGCATTGCGTTTAAAATATTTGTTTAACAAAAATATAAAAATATATTTGATTAAAAGTTTTTATAATCTATTTTGATGAAAAGTTTTGGAAAGTAAAAGTTGTCAAATGATGTGATATGATAGGGGTAATGATGAGTAGTAAAGAGGATAAAGTTAAAATAGATAGGTTAGTTATGTGGATAGTTGTATAGAAATGATTGAAAAGTAGGGTAGTTGTATAGGAAAATGTGAAAAAATGATTAAAAAATATGATAGTTGTGGAGAGTGAAAAATTTTAGATTGAAAAGTTTTAACTTGACATTTTTTGTGGATTGCTAAACACACCCTATATATTAAAGAAGTGCAATAATTTCATGTGGCCCACCACATGAGAGCTCCCAACCAGCAAATTCTATGTATTTTTACATTTTAATTTTTTCATAATATGCAAAATAATTACTCTAAATCATTTAATATATATAATTTTACCATTTTTGAAATGTGTCTATACACAGGAGTATTTTACTTTTTTTCAAGGTTAATTTTGGTATTTTGATTAAATACACTTGAGCTCACATAAAAGTAAATAAAGAATAAAAATATATAAAAATATAAAATATACGATGTTGTATAAAATACATGATCAATTACATAACCTACTAAATGTAGTTGAATCTAAATTTGGCTAAAAAATTAGTCATATATCTAAGCAGGAATTGATCTAGTGCATTTAGTTACATGGTGTAGTCTACTACAAATGGGCCATATTCGATTATAAAATCATGATCTATCCTGTGTATTATATTTAAAATTATTTATTTTAATAGTAAATCAATTCTCATCCAAATTGGATATGTGTATAATTCCCATATACATATTGTAAAAAATCAATGCGATGCTATAATTTAAGTTAAATAACAGTTTTAAAGTTTTATATTGATAAATGATTATATAAAGTATTGATATATTTAAATGGACATGGCCTACATTTGAAGTAGTGAATAGGATATTTCATCATATAAATTTAATAGAGAGCGTATAACGCTATTTGGCCGAAATGTTCTGCAGTAGTACTTAATTGAAGCTTAGAATCTAATTCGCAAGGAATGCCGATTCAATTCATATTTAAAATTTAAATGACATTGGATTCTCAATTTTTATTGTTGGATGTGCATAGATAGAGTCGGGAAGCAAATATACATAAAAAAAAAGAGAGTCGGGAAGCAAATCATTTAGAATTTAGATATGTATTAAAATAAATTTATATAAAAATTATAAATTCTTTAACAAAATAGATAAAATTTGTATTATCCATAATATTGTAAGATATTATTAGTAAAATAAGAAAGTATAAGTTTTTGTTTTCGGCTGTCGTTTATCGATCGCTAATGAAAAAGATAGTTGCTGGTACTCTCGTTCACATTATCGACAGGATAGCAACGTACTCCAGAGCACCGAAATCCCCCGTTTAAAATCTAGTTGAGGAGGGAAGAGTTCCCGGCAGCTAGCGAGGTGAGCCAGCGAGCCATGTGATTTGGTTGTTGGTTCGAGCAGGTTAGTCACTTAGTCTCAGCCGCGGGCAGGCGCGCGCTCGAGCTAAATGAGCTAGCAACGCTCGCTCGGATACTTGGCTCGCGTCCCATTGTTCTTGGCTCCAAGACCCTGGCTTTTCTGAAGTGTGCTACTGTGGACTACGGAGACAGTGGAGCAGTGTGACATTCCCTCGCTGAGCACCGTAAGTAATACACTTGCGCCTGACGGTGCAAACTTGTACCATGCTTGCATACTATGCCAGAGCATTATATATAATAGCTAGAGCACCAAAGCTTTGTCGCGGTAAAACTAGCACAAGGCGCCCAGGTAATGAGCGGACAGGATTTTCTTGGCTGATCAGATAGTTGCGCACCACACTCCCAGCTCAATCGGGGAAAGAACTGCAAATTTCTGTAGCTCACTCAACGCTGGAGTGCCATGTAAACTTCAAAGGTGAAAAAAAATAAATAATTTTGAGCCTTCTGTTAACCATTCATCAGATTAAAAACAGTGGATTTGGTTCTGTTTCAGGTGGAGATAGGCTATAAAGATGGGCGATATACCAAAGTCGAATGTGGAGCCTGTCTCTTTTCTGTTGTTGTAGCACAATAATGTACTGTAAACATTTGGCGAAGAGCTTAGAGCATGAACTATTATTGGGTCGTATTCTCCAGTTCAAGTTCCACGTGTCCGCGGGCTGATTTCGTGCACGTACGAAGAAGCCGATGGCATGTTTCGCTACTCTCGCGACTGATTGCTTGATGTCTAGATGACTTCTCCATCCTATCTGTTAGGAGCCAAATTTTGAAATAATCATAGGAATTAGACCGTCTATAAGAGAAATATACTCCAAAGTATAAGATTATATTTCTCAATTAATCAAAAGAATCTTTACATTTAACGGAAGTAATTTTTGATTATTCATCAAAAAGAGAATATCGTCAATAGATATGTATGGAAAATGTTTTAGATAAAATTAAATTAAATATATTGAAACTTTTTAGCAGTTTAGATTACTAGTGCTAAAATTATTTGAAGACCCAACCGTGCGACATATTATAGGTTTAGAAATCGCACCACGGGCGAAGAAGCGTCCCAGAAACAAAGCCGACGAAAAGGCGTCACAAGCACGCTTCTCAGGCGTCGGCTTCCAACAGCCTCTCTAAATTAAACGCCTCTTTCGGCCTTTCCTCTCCATTTCCTCTTCCGGCCTCGCTCGGCTCCGATCCAGCTCCGAATCGGCTCCAGCCTTCCACAATTCAGCTCTCCCCAAACCTCCCTCCCTCTCGCTCGCGCGCGCTCTCTCTTCCCCCCACCTCTCGCCTGCCCATTTCCCCTCGGATTCTTCAATTCCCTCTCTGAGTTTTTTTCGCTGCGGAATTCAGAGCACTTGTCATGTTTTGGCCTGATTGTGCTTCTGCAACGATGAGGAGAAGGCGAAGAATCCTTCTCCTGCATCTTTCGGTGAGCTGTCTCTCCACCTCAACCGAAAGCCCCCAACTTTGCCTTTCCACCATTTTTTTCCCTAGAGTTTGATTTCAAGCTTTCCAACTCTTCCTGTCTGGCACCTCAACTTTCTTTCATGCTCTCACTTCAATTCTTTGTCGTTCTCTTCAGATGTTGTTTTGAAGAACTTGACATCAAACGCCATTTCCTGCCGCAGCCTATCTCATCCGCATTTAGGTGAAGAGGAGTCCCTACCATTCTCTACTGTTTTGTTCCTCTGTATGAATTGTATCGCGGAAATTCTATACAGTCCCGAGGAAATCGACGGAGTATGCGTTGTGCACTACTTTCTGACATAATCCTCAATGCATAAAAAGGGACGAGTACAGATTTTTTGCTCAAATGCAGTCAGATTTGCAGTGGATTCAATTGCAGTTATTATCTTTCTTGGTTTTGGATTGCTGAAGAAAAGCTTTAATAGTGAACACAACTCAAATGCACCATTATACTGAATATTTGCATTCCTTCTCAATAATTTTCGATAAATTTTGATAATTAGCTTTGCCTTTGGGAACACCATAATTATTTGTAGCAACAAAGTTCATTGTGAATCCAAGGTTATTGATTGGGTATATGAGTATTGTGAGTGACTTGGATGCTTAACAGCGCTATGTATTGTGGTTCCCCAACAAACAGGATAGTGAAAAAAAGAAGAAGAAGCCAAACTTCATTCTTCATGTTCTTATATATGTTCCCATGACCTCATGCTACTCCATGTTGTTTATTTTCCTTTGGACCATATTGCGAGACCATTGAGGTAATTATCAAGAAATGTCGATGTCTGCGACACTTTATGAGTATATAATTACATTATGTTCTAACTTCTATGTTGCCAAGAAGACCCTTGACAAGACTGTAACTTAGGTCAATTCCATAAATGTGATGACTACATTCCTGCACTGAGTTTGGGCATAAGGAGATGTCTAACTTGAACAAAGTTTGTTTAATTATGCTATTTAATCCCTTTATAGAAGGTTAAGTGAAAATTCAGCTACTTAAAGCTTTTAGTTAAAAGATAGAGAAGTAAAAAATTAAAAATATAAAACTGCCAGTATTCTGTTCTATATAATTCAGAAGTTTATGCTACTAGGTAAAAGATAGTGTCCAAAACCTTTCAAAACTCTACATGACAGGGTATATAATGGAACATAGGTGATACTAGCATGACCTATTAGGTCTAACATATCCATTCTGAACTAGACCCATGTACTTCTTGTGGTGCTAATTGGACTACTGCAAACCCATACTTTTGGAGTTGGATTCAAGCTGCTTGGTGGATCATGCTGGGGATTATTAAGGATGTGATGGACTGGGCTAGGGATGATTATCATTTTATGGCATTTTCAGGAGTACGATGATGCAAAGTTAGGTTAGCATTTTCAATTTTAAGTTTCGTATCAATCTATTTTAAAAGTTCTTTGTGTTTCTGTGACAAGAAGAAGGGAGAACGATTGTTCTTAATTGCGAGACTCTTACATTGTTGTTTCAAAAAGAGCACTAGCAAAAGGAGATGGATGGTTTCTTAAGAGCTGTGGGTGAACATTGGAATCTGCCAAGGGTTTGCTGAAACTGGGGAAAGCAAGGGCACTGTGTTGATGACTTATGATAGCTATTTTGAATTGGCTGTGGATGTATGCCTCTGGCACCATCAAATGGTTCTCTGAATACCATAACATCAATTTATTTTTCTGATCGTTAAGAAATTCCTGATTTTTCTTTAGAACTGAAAATACATGCATGTTTCTCTCAAGGTTTCTGATATTCAACTTTAATGTCAGGGAGTTCCCTTGGGTGGTAAAGGTGGGAGCCAAATGGACTGGGGTGCTAGCAATCCTTTCAGAAGTGTAAAAGGTAACTGACAGCTTTGTTCAGATATGATTGTTTGAACTTGTAAAGATTTTTTGTGTTAAGAACTCAATAACATGATATTAACTTGCACAACAAATTTTTCAGCAAATGATTCCTGCCTAGCACTGGGCTTTTTAACTTGTTAGGTGAGGCAAACCTTGTGTGAAAATCATTTAGTCTTGATTGGACTGATTGCATGGGAGAAGTAAGTGCCAAGTTGGTTTTGTTCATCTTGTTTATTTAACTCACTCCTCTCTCTCTCTCTCTCTCTCTCTCTCTCTCTCTCGCGTGTGCGCGCGCACACTTTCACTCACTCATTCACTCAGTCACACATGTGCATTCTCGAAAGATGAAATATTCCTGAAAAAGACAAAAAAAAAAAAAACTCACTCACATGCATTCTTGAAAGATGAAGTATTCCTGAAAAAGATGAAAAAAAAGGAGGACATCTGTAGGACCATATGGAGAAGGAATGAAGCAGAGGCAAAACAAGTTAAAACCTAATGTTTACTAGGAAGAGACAGGTGTTTGATTGATTTATTTACTTCTGATTAGCTTGCCATACACAAACGATGCCATGGATAATCAATCAATTATCTACTCTTTGAAATCCTTTTTAATTTTTTTCCTAGTCTTGAAGTCCTTTCATTGTTTCTTCACAATGTTCATGTGCATTGTTGGGGGCTCTGCTTACCCAGCTTGGCTTAGGCCTCTTTTTATGTCTTGTTCCTATGTCATTGATGCTGACTGTTTTGAGACTGTAAGCACCACTATATATATATATAGGAACATCTCCTGTCAACGAGGTAATTAGACATGACTGGGAATAAAAGAGTTCAAAATAGTTTTCGTAAGGTAGGATGCATAGTGTGGACAATTTTGTCACACAATTGATTTTTTTTTTTTTCTTGTTTGACTGATGATGATTCTCATGTATAGAAATGAATTTTCTTTCTAAACTTCAACAAGAGATTTCATTTGATTTACTGTTTCTCTTGGCAGAATTGGAAAACAAAACCATGATGGACATGGCAATCATTCCTAACATTGATCCAATAGACATTGGATTGTGTTCTTCAGAGAAAGGGAATACTGTTCCAATTGCAAAGCCAAGAAAGAAGTCAATGACATCATTATATCTCAAGTTCTTTGAAACTGCTCCTGATGGGAAGAGTCGAAAATGCAAATTTTGCAAGCAAAACTACTCCATCTCCACTGCTACTGGTAATCCTATCCATCACTAATAGTTCATGGTTGAGAATCCTATGGACATGTCATGTTTGTTTTTAGAGTTCAAAATCCAGATGCAAGTGACTGGATGTGCAATTGATCATCTTGTATTTATTACCTAGAAGTTGTGAGGATGATGATATAAGGGGCATATGTATAGAACCAATCCTGAACTTTGAAATTGATATTTAAGTTAAACTATTTTATTACGTTGATTTTGTATCATTTTAAGATATGGCATATACATATGCTAGATTTGGATGAAAATTAATATACTATCAAAATAAATGATTTAAATGTAATGGGTGGGTAGATGTTAATTTTAATACATGTGGGACCCATTTTGGGGAGGTCTGTACCGTAATTACGGTGTAGTCCGTTTGCACTTGAATATTTTTCATATATATATATATATATAGGGCTCTGCTTCTGTGTAACTAGGTTACATAGAAGTGGTCCCATGTAACCCCTTCTATTTTTGAGAGTTTGATCTTTGATGGAAAATCCACTCAATTTATTATGTTTAATATTATCTATTTATCAAAGGGACTAAGTTTCATTCAGATCGAGTATGTTTATGGGTCACATTTGTTGAAAAATATATATATTCATGTGTTAATTATAAAAAACGCTTAGATCCATTCACACGTATATTAGAATGTAACAATATTTTATAGAATCATTTATCCACATATTATTGATATTTTAGTATTAAATCATTTTGTTACATTGATTTTACACATTAATAGATAGGACGCATACTCAGTGAAATTAAAAAAAATAAAAATAAAAGGGTTTCCAAGACATTATAAATGATGCTAAATACAATGGATGAAGTAAATTTTCTATCAACCATCAAGATTTTAAAAATGAAAGGGGGTTACATAGAAAGAGGGTTTCTTACAAGCGTGACCGATATATATATATATATATATATTATATGAGAGATGATTATGCACAATATGTTGTATATATGCTGAAGTTATAATATTCATTTTTTATTTCTTCATAAACATGCTTCCTTAAATGTATTTAATCTATATATCAAGTTTTGTCATTTTACAGTATTTTTACATGTTTATTTTTTATTTTTGAAAATCATCAATTTAAGGGGCATATTGGTCATTTTTACCCCTTAAAAAACTTAATTTTTAAAAATTAAAAATAAATATGCAAAAGTATTATGAAATGGCAAAACTTGGTATATAGATTAAATACACTTAAAGAAACATGTTTATGAAGAAAAATAAAAAACCAAAATAAAAATAAAATTAAAAAATAAATATTGTAACTTAAGCATACATACAGCAGGTAAAAAAGGTTAAGTTGCCTTATAGGACTCCGTCCCTTGTTCACCACTGGTGGGTGCGGATGTTAGGATCAGATCTTGCCACTGACCATTGGGGTATTAGGTGTTTTTGAAATATTTTATAATAAACTGTCCTGTGAACTACTCTCATTTATAAAAATAGTCTGTGCAAAAAGAAATTTAATGAAGACATTCCTTTCTCCTTATTTTATTCATATAAAAATATCACCTTGCTGATCAAGTGTTTCCAAAAAATTTCTTTGTAGAACCTCATTTGAAAGAAGTTGCTGCCTCAAAAAGTTCTAGAAGGAACGTTCAATGAAATAATTCTGGAAAAGCAATAGTCACATTAGTCTATGACCCATTAACATTTCTTTTATCACTGGATCATGAGCGCTACTTGCAAAACCAAAAAAGAATTTAGAAACACAATGGGCCTGGCCATAATTTATCACATAAGTTTTGCATCAAGCAAGTCTGATGGGCTGCCATGAGAAGGAGATGAGCTCTGTGTAAATCTCTTGACCTTCTCTTGATTGACTTGTTATGATCTATAACTTGTGAAGGGAATCTTGGAAGACATCTCAATAACCGCCATCCTGGATATGATCAGCAGCATGGTGATGCTATCATTCAAGTCCAGCAGCAGCAGCAGCAGCAGCCACCACCAGTTTCTGTAGCCAAGAAGCCTCAACCTCAGGTAAAACAAGTCCAAGCTGATTTTGACAATCTAAACTGGTTGCTGCTGAGGTGGGTTTTCGGAGGTTCTCTTTCCCTGTCCACCTTTGAAGATGAGGGTTTAGTGGACTGCTTCAAGTTTCTCAATCCTTCAGTTAAGCTCTGGTCTAGAGATAGGGTCCAGGCTGTTGTTCTTGAGGTCTATAGAAGCATGCGGGAGGATCTAAGGGCAACCTTGAATCAGGTGAAATCATCCAAGATCTCTATAACACTTGATTTTTGGACCAACTATGAGAAAATTTTCTATATGAGTACTACAGGCCATTGGATCGATGAGAACTGGTGCCAGCATAAACTTCTCCTTGATGTCTCTCAGATACCTTATCCTCATGGGGATCAAGAAATTCGTCATTCACTATTGAAGGTGTTCAAGATGTTTAATTTTGATGATATGAGAATCCTCTCCTGCACTCATGATAATAGTAAGAGCGCTATACATGCATGCCACACTTTGAAAGATGATTTTGATAGTCAGAAGCTTCATGGATCCCATGAATCCCACTTCTTTTATATCCCTTGTGCTGCTCGCACACTGAATCAGGTAATTGAGGATGGCTTGGGAGCCGCAAAATCAATAATATCAAAGGTCCGTCAGTTTGTGTTTGAGATGAATGCATCATCAGAGATTGCACAAGATTTCAGGCAGATGACAGCTGCTTATCAAGAGGGTTCTTGGAAGATCCCACTTGATGCATCAACCCGCTGGAGTGGTGAATATATGATGCTTGATATAGTTAGAAAGGTATTGCCTTGAAGTAGCCTTTTCCTCCTCTCCCTCTCTCAAAATCGTTCCAATGCTATGGAAAAGATCTTCCACACAGTAAAGCAGCCGTATGAAATGGAACCCCTTAAGTAAGTTTCTGTATGCTATCTTGTCTGTATGTGAACGTGCTGCATTGACAATTTTTTTGTAGGCCTATGGTGCCCTGGATGCTGCTTTCCAGAAGCACAGAGGGAGCATCCCAAATCGAGGCACATTCCTGACCACTGCAGAAGAGAGTGCATTGAATATACTGTACTCCTTCCTAGAGCCTTTCCACAAGACCACAACTAACCTCTGCACAAGCAAATCTCCCACATTAGGACTGGTCCTTTTCTTTATAGACCATGTGAGTGAAATGATTGGCAACTGCCGGGATTCCCGTGGCAGTCCTGAATGGCTTAAGGGTGCTGCCAACCAAATGTCTGAGAAAGCAAGAAGTTACAGCAGTCAGGTCCAGAACCTCTCTTGTTATGTGGCAGCAATCCTTGATCCAAGAATCAAAGGAGATCTCCTACCAGAGGGACTCAACATGGAGAGCTATCTCAAAGATGCCCGGAACCATTTCATGGGGCGGTACTCATTCCCTGCCATTCCTAATGGCTATAGTGCACAGGACCCTGAAGAAGGGAGCAGTGTCTCTTTTGCTGAGGAGATTGCCCGGAAGAGGCGCCGAGTGAGCATGAGCACCTCTGCAGATGAGTTAACACAGTACCTATCAGAACCTCCAGTGCCCATTGCAACTGATGTCCTGGATTGGTGGAAAGCCAACAGCACCCGCTACCCAAGGCTCTCTCTTATGGCCCGGGACTACTTGGCTGTCCAGCCAACATCAATAACCCCTGATGAGCTGTTCTCTGCAAAAGGTGATGACATAGACAAACAACGGATCTGCCTCCCGCATGGTTCTGCACAGCCCATCCTCTGCATCCGTGCATGGTCCCAAAGTGGTTACAGTTTCAAATTCCGGTCCACAGAGGTTGATTTTGACAAGTTAGTTGAGTCCGCTATGCCAACTGCTGATAGCGTTCCAGCTGCATATTGCAAAAAGTAGAACTTTGGGGCTGGGGGGAGAAGGGAATGAGCATGTGCAGTTCATGTAGATTGTAGGAAACTTGTAATATTACAACAGTTAGGAACTTAGGATTTTGGCATGCTCATTCAAACAGGTGGAGATAGCTGATTTCAGTACAGAATAGATGTATTTTGATGTTGATTGTGCTGTATCATTTCCTTGCCTTCTTTCACGGGCAGGAATCAGAAAATAGTCTTCCCCTCGTCTTTAGAAAGGAATATTGTGCGGTTTTCTCATTTCGTTGTTCCAATGACAGTTGTATGTATGTTCATTTATCTTGCTTGCTCACCTTTTCCTTCCTAAGACACTTTGAAAATCATGGATAGTGAGTCAGTAGTGGTAGTGAATTGAAAAGAGGGAGAGGAGGCTGTATTTTCCGCAGTCAAAAGTTTTGTCTATGTACGTTGCATATACCAAATACATACTAACCTACAAGATTTCAGCCATTACTTTAAAAGCACACAAAATTAGCTCCATGTCTTGACCATTTTCACCCAGCAGGATGAATGCCCCCGCCAACCGTGTCCCCACCAACAGTCTTTAACCCCCGTTTTAGTTGATGAGACTGTTGGAAGATACAGCATGTTTGCATTGGTGTAGATTCGAGTCCTGCTACGTTGTGGTTTTTGCAGCAACACAGACTGTGCTTGAAATTTCCGCAGTTCCGAGCGTTTGGTGGCAGTCGCATGAAACTCTCTACCAAATTGCCCCCACTTTATTTTTTTTTTTCACAGCAACGTATATAAAGTAGGCTATGGGGTCATTTCATAAGCAGGCATGCATGACCCGTTTCAGAAACTGTTTTATTCTCTCTTTTTCAGCTCCATAGTGTGAAATTTTGACTGCGTATCCGACCTGATCGAAGAAAGATGAAAACGTCTACTTATAAATTCTATTTTTTACTATTTCACAATTTAAAAGAACAAGAATTGTTCCCACAGAACTTATGGAGACGTTCACTGACTCAATAAAATCATATATTTATGACTACGACCGCTCGCTCTCAGTTTTAATCATAAAAAATCAGAAGATGGGTTGGTGGAACTTGAGAACTCACGACTCCTGATTTCTGGAGGAGGAGGACGACAAAATTACTTTGTTCTGCTTCTCAAATAAAAACAGACTGGCGTTTGATTGAATTGGTGGCCAGGCATTCTAAGAGATTTGACATGGAAGTAGAAATGGGCGGAATCAGAGAAGCAACGGAGACATTGGCGGAAAGAAACCGACGACATTGGAACTCGAAAGGATGAGTGTAGCAGAAAATTGGATATTCCACTGCCGCTGTCGGCAGAAAATAAACGAAGATGGGGAAATTTTGGAATTTGGATCGTTGCTATCAAAGGAAAGGAAAAAGAGAATATAATAACTAAATTATCTATTTTTATGGATATTTTACAATATAATATCGTATATTATAATCAAATTTATTTATACGGGTTATAACAAATTTACATCTATTTTCAGGACAAACAATAAGCTCCCATTTATATTTACGAAATACAGCCCTCACATATATACACGAGAGACCTAGCTCACACGGCCGAAGGGTGGGGGAGGGGTTACCGCATGCCGAGTTGGCCTATCTTGCTTATTTTTGTGTTCTTATTATTTTCTATATATTTTTATAAAATTATCTTATTTGTTTTATCTTTATTTTTTTAGTTAGAATCATTATTTATTTTTTAAAAAATTGTAAAAATAAGGGCCTATTTGAATTTAAAAACTTTTAAAGCTAAAATTTTTACTATTTATAATTATTTTATTTATAATTATTTTTCATATTTTCCTATGGGTGTGTTTGTTTAGGGTAAAAAAGTGTCAACTAAAACTTTTCAATCTAAAACTTTTCACTCTCCAAAATTATTTTATTTTTAATTATTTTTTCACATTTTTCTATACAAACTACCCTACTTTTCAATCATTTCTACACAACTACCCATACAACTAACCTATCTATTTTAACTTTATTCTCTTTACTCCTCATCATATCATATCATTTTCTATTGATTTGACAACTTCTACTCCAAAAATTTTTCATCAAAAGTTTTACCTCCAACGAAACACACCCTATATAACTAACTTATTTTTTAATCATGCTAACTAACTATTTATACAGGGCTATGTGGTCAGCGGCGAAACTTTTTACGTTTTCTAACTCGTTAAAATGGATGTATTAAATGCTGCGTTGGTATCCTTAATAAGTGTGCTGCCTTTCGAAAAATATTTTACCAAGATCGATAATTAACTTATCTTTTATTATTTTTACTCTTTATTATTATTCTTATTATTAGTTCATTTTTTTTATCAATTTAAAAACTTTTATGAAATATTTTATCAAAAAATATTATTATTTTCCAAACACACTAAATTTATTATTATTTTTTTCGTGTAACTTCCCGGTGGACAAGATTTTCAAGGTAGAATATAGGAATGTCATCTATTGACGATGCGTACGAGCAAACCATGTTAAAATGTGAAATATTCCAATATTGGGATCCCCGCAGAAACCATACACCTTTCATCCGTCATCTTGATTTGCGTTATCATTTCATGCGATTACAGGGCAGGCAGGCTGATTAAAATTAAAAAGTTGCATTATTGGTGATGACGACAGATTCCGTACACGAGGCGCACGCGACGTCACTGGTTCCCATCTGCAGAAAACGAAGGAATATGGAATGCGTCTCGAGCGGCCCGTACGCTCACATCCGACTCACTCTCCCGACGCCCCCTTTGCAGGTGTGTACCGAGTACCGACACCATGCGATGCCTGACAGTGGAACCCACTAATGTCGGCAGATGCCACTATGGCAGTTCGTGGCCAAAAAAAAAAAAAGTGGAGAATGTGTTTGTCAATTAATAAAAAATGTCAAGTTAAGTATTTTCATTCTAAAACTTTTCATTCTCCATAATTATCATACTATTTAATCATTTTTTCACATTTTCCTATACAACTACTCTACTTTTCAATCATTTCTACACAACTATCCACACAACTAACTTATCTATTTTAACTTTATCATTTTTACTACTCATCATTACGCCTATCATATCACATCGTTTGACAACTTTTACTCTCCAAAATTTTTTATCAAAAGTTTTATTCATTACCAAATACACCTAAAGAAAGTTACCTTATCCGCTTTGGGCGTTGTTTGGAAAACTGCCTGAGCGTCGGTGTGGGCTTAGATCCCAAAACTATCTATTTTTTAATTTTATCTTTATCTTTTAATTTTTTTTACTAATTACTTTTTAACATATCTGTTTATTTTAATTTTACTTATATTATTTTCTATCAATCAAGCAATTTTTGAAATATTCATTTTTCATATTCTATAAAATCCCATAATTTTTTGTTTTCAAACAAACCCTTAGTACTTTGGCAGATCGGGATTGTTGATATGCATGTTGTAGAACAACAACCAATAGTCTAAAATCGGATTGGCTAATTGCGTACGCAAGCTTCCATGAGCCTAAAGGAGAGGATTTGGAAAAAGTTTAAATTTTTATCTTAAGGAAAGAAGTTATAATCAAAGTTGTCATATGAGCTATTTTAAATATGTAATAACTCTTTTCCTCTGACAAAAAAAAAAAAAATCTATAGGGACATCAAAGTAAAGATAAATAAGTTTTTGTGGGGTGAAACAGAAAATAAAAGGAAATTAGTTGGGTTACTTGGCATAAAATGTGTAAGTCAAGAGACAATTGGGGAATAGGGTTAGGTGACTACAAGCTTTCAACATATCCCTACTAGCGAAATAAGCTTAGAGGCTAATAGTTAATCATGATTCTTTCTATTAAGTCCTTTAAGGCAGTGCTTGATTGGTACCTCTGAGAGTTGCCAAGTAACGCACCTAGTTTTGAATGGTAGTGAGAGCTTTTGTCTCCTAATTTATTTGATGGAGCTTTATCTTTCAGTTTGTCGAGTGAGGGCTTGTGTCTCCCAAGATGACTGGTGGGAGCATATTGTCTTCATATTAAAAGTTGTAAGAATATCTCAAGGCTTAATTATAATATAAATTGAGATATATATAAATATATACCGATAAAAAAAAGTCCAAGAGACCTCTAGCATTGAAATTCTAAACCCTCTAATTTATTCACACGAAAAAGTGTACTAAAAGCCAAATTTTTATTGAAGAAAAAATGTAGATGGCTGCTTGGGAATACTGAAAGATTTCATTTCTTTCAAGATTCATGGTCATCGTCCATCATTACGCTTACAAGACCTCTCCCATTTTTTTGAAGGAAATAAGGTGATACACCTAACCACTACCTGCCATCAGAGAGAGGATGGGAGGAGGGGAAAGATCAACACCCAATTCATTAGGATGGTCACAATGCTTATAGAGGAGTTCAGTAATACATGAAGGGGGTTGTAAGAACATTTAGACACTGTTGAACAAGGAGCACTCACAGCCAACTGATGCACCACCTGGTTTCCACTTCTCAACACTTGTGAAGGAGCACCATTCAAAAGTGGTCACAAGAGCTTTGATTTTTTCTAGCAGAACGCCAAGGTTTAACATGATTTTTCGGTAGGGGTGCAACTTGGGTCGGTTTGATTAGAGTAGTGGTCTACCCTACCCATACCCTATTTGTAAAAGGCATACCCTACCCTACCCATACCCTATTTGTAAAAGGCATACCCTACCCTACCCATACCCTATTTGTAAAAGGCATACCCTACCCTACCCATTTGTCTATTCGGTTCCTAGTATACTCTACCCTACTCATTACCCATAGGGTCGGTTTCGGTTTCGGTTCCAAATCGGTTCTTTAATATTCAAATACAATATTTTTAAAAAAAATTCTATGTTATTTTAAATAATGTAAAATAATATACATTTGTGTTTTAAAATCATATGTACATATATTATTGTTTATATTATCATATAAAAATATGAAGTATAGACCATAATGACCTAATCATTAAAACTATTAATATATTATAATCATAAGTCACAAGCGTATTTATAAGAGTCTTTCGAAAGTCAATGACGTATATATAAATTCATTTAAATTTATACTTCACAAAGTACAAAATTCATTTAAACTTTAATTTATTAAAATAAAAATGTTCACATAAGACGTTAAAGATAAAGCATAATGCATACTATATAATATATATTATATATGTATATAATTATGCATATATTAATTACCCATATGAGTACCTAAGCGGGTCGGTTCTGGGTACCCAACGTATTTACCCTACCCATACCCTATTTGATGAGACGGGTAATAATTTGTACCCTACCCATACCCATGGGTAATATTTTCTACCCTACCCTACTCAAATTAGGGTCGGATCGGTGGGTACCCATGGGTACCCTACCCAAGTTGCACCCCTATTTTTCGGTTGCTGTTAATAAAAGAAATGAGGATAAGAGCATTCGATTCAACTACGATCCTGTTGAGTTTCAAGCTGACCGCCCATTGAAATCCAAGCAGAAGGCGTGCGCTTCCATCAGTAGAGGGTTGGTCATTCCCTTCGAAGACCAGCTTTCCACATAAATCTCCATTGTGATTTCGCATCACCACCCCTAACCCCATGATTCAATCCTTTAGATTGAAGCCTGCGTCCACGTTGAGCTTTATCTCCTCCAGTCTGGGTCTGGTCCACCAAGCCAGACTAGTGGGTGTTAAAAAACCTCCTTGTTTCAGGGTCATAGCAGAGCTGATTTGCTGGATTAATTCAACTGTCCATTTGGGAGTCTCCATGAAGTCCGGTTGTTTACCTTCCCCATAGAACAGGTTCCTCATGTACCAGATTTGCTAGCATGTGCTTATGAATAGAACGAAAGGGAATCTGTTCGTCATGGCTGTACAGTGTCTAAATAGATCCTCAACCATATTAATGGAGTGATTCTGTATAAGCTTTCGCAGGTTGTCTTCCCATGCGGCAGATGAGGCCCTACTAGGGGTGTAAATAGGGTCGGGTTCAACCCGGACCGATTTATACCATGGTTGGGTTGATGTTTTGAAAATTCGGTTTTTGAAAATCGGGTTCAACCCGACCCGATTTTCAAAATCGATTTGAGCCGGGTTAGGGGTCGGTCAACCCGACCCGACCCGATTTCATAAAGATATGTATTTGGATATGTTTATGAGAGTGTATTTCATTCATGTTGTTTGGATATTTAAATAAAATTGTGTGGAGTTTGGAAATATGTTTGACAATTTGGCTGTGAAATGTTATTTGAATTTATTTGGTTTGGAAATATATTTAGTTAATTAGTTGTGAAATTATGTTTGGATTATTTGGTTATGAGTGTGTTTGGTAATGAATAAAACTTTTGATGAAAAGTTTTGAAGAGTAAAAGTTATCAACTAATGTGATATGATAGGGGTAGTGATGAGTAATAAAGAGAATAAAGTTAAAATAGATAGGTTAGTTGTGTGGATTAGTTGTATATAAATGATTGAAAAGTAGGGTAGTTGTATAGGAAAATGTGAAAAAATAATTTAAAAATATGATAGTTAAAAATATGATAATTGTAGAGAGTGAAAAGTTTTAGATTGAAAAGTTTTAATTGACTTTTTCTTTCAATTGCCAAACATACCCTATATTGCATTGTAAATAGGTTGTTTAGATGTTCGCTTGCATTGGTGATTTGAAATAACGAACAGGTCAATTGAGAATTTGAGATATTTGTAGCTTTGATTGGAAGCCAACTAAGAATGTAAGTAAGACTATGATATTCGTTTTTTCATTTTGCATAATTTCCTGCAATACTTTTACTTGACTTTCATTTTTTGACTTGCAGGGGATATTAATTGCTCAAAGAATACGAAAGTAAAAAAATAAATCAATTACAAAACTTATCCTCCACTTTTGAGTTACATAGAACTTTTTAGTACTTATTGTTTTTATAATTATCATTGCTTTTTTGTTATTTTAGAAATTTGGGTTAACAAAAGCTTAACTAACATTGATAATATGTGTAATCTATTAGCCCGATTTCTAACCCGAACCGAACCGATTTGAGGTGGGTTGAAATAGAGTTTGGTTAAGGTGTGAAAAGTAGGGTTGAAAGTAGGGTTGAGTTGAGATTTTACAAGGTGGGTTAGGGTTGTATTTGTCCCAACCCGAGTCAACCCGACCCGATTTACACCCCTAGGCCCTACACTCCCAGAAGAGATGCATTGTGTCTTCATCACCCCTGTTTCATAGAGCATAGGTTGATTGACATGGGACTCCACGTCAACTGCATTTATTGGCAAAAAGAATTTGACGGTTTTTTCAGGATTAAATCAGCTTATTGGGTAGTAACTAAAGACAGCATAGATCGGAGGAACACAAATGAAAACTCGGATTTGCAGGCTGAAATCAATGTTCTCAAATTTCTATGGAAACTCTGGCTTCTGATGAAAATCCTTAATTTTGGATGGACGCTTCTCATTGACTCCCTTCCCACCAAATCAAATTTGGCAAAGAGAGAAATCAACACCTCAACATTATGTTCAGTTTGTCATGATGTTGAGGGGTTCCTTATCTATTCTGGGTTTGTCCCACAATAGCTACGACCATTGATAGGGACTTCTTTTGGCCCTCTATAGGTAAGCAACTTTCCAACTTAGGGGCTCTTTTAAATAACTCACAAATATTAATCTCCCCCCACCTCCTTCACCCTCTTTATATGTATGTGCTTAAGAATTTGATCTAGGAGAAATAAAGTCTATATAAAGGAGATTAATCTACGATTCCAAGAGATACCATCCTAGACAATTGCATTTATCCACTAGATACAATTTGTGAGGTTGTTGAAAACCGTGGAACAAGATACCATTGCAAGTGAAGCACAATGGAGAAAACCACCCTAGGAGATCATCAAGGTAAATGTTGATGCTGGTTTGAACATGTGTCTAAAGAAAGGAGATATAGGGTCTGTTATTAGGGACTTGCTTGGTGGCTTCCTTGCAGCAAAAGACAAAAGTGTGGCATGTAAATGGTCTATTTGAGCAAAGCCTTTGCTGATGGAAGCCAAGGTCCTTTTCTCTGGACTGGAATGGTTAAGTACGCTCATAAATCAATAAATTCATGTTGAAAGTGATTCTTTTATCCTAATTATTTTCATTTTCAGCTGAGGAGCTATTCGATCAGACGTGGGTCATTGGGTGATGCAAATAAGGCAGTGTGCTACTAAGTTTCATTCTTATTCCTTCTCCCATATTCTTAGAGGAGACAATTCTGTAGCACATTCTCTCGTCAAATATGCTTTAACTTGTTTCCAGTCATCATCCATATGGTGGGGAGAACGACCCACATATGCATTCCGATGAAATCCCTCGTGATGCTAATCCCACTCCTTCACCCCCGTTGCATTGTAATTATAATGAAATCCCTCATGATGCTAATCCCACTACTACTCTTGTTGAGGAGGGAATTGGGCTTGAGGGCGGATAAGGTCTCTTTCAATCCAAAAAGAAAGGTGTTTGATCAGTATAGTTTTAGAATGTGCCCTTTTTTATTATTCCATTCTGGAATCGTCCTTTTACGATATCTCATTTTTCATCTAATTATCATAAATTAAGCTCATGAATCCTCACAATTTTCTAACAAATCAATCTAAATAAATCCCTATAATATCGAGAAGAATACGAAAGCTCTTAACACAAAAGACTACAGCTCCCACTCAGGGACTATTGCCCCACTCTACGAGAATGACTCATGAGAGCTGAACCCTCGTCGAGGTGTTATCAATCAACGGCCCTGAGTAAAACGTACCCTTTTTCCCATAATTAGAGTAGATTATTGAAGCTTGCAATTAATGTTTGGCTCTTATTGGGATTTTCAATATCAAAGTGTATAATATATGTTATATTATGTCACAAATGTACGAGATCTTTAATATTAAAATTTATAATATATATTATATTAATGTCACAAATGTAAAATATAAAAATTATAGACGAGATGGTAAAGGCTCTGGTGGTTTTCTGGGTTCGGTTATCAGTTATCACCGTCTGTAAGTTTGGCGTGAAAGGGCAAAAGCAGTGGGGCAGAGAGTGGCAGACAGAGTGTGCCAGCGTCCAAAAAGAGGTCAGCAGAGAGTGGCAGTGGTGCAGCACATCTGAATCTACTCGCTGCGACTCATTGCTCGTTTGGGGCATTTGAAAGAAAAAGGAACCCATGGTTTCTTCAATCTCTTCTGCATCTCTCCTCCTCATATTCGCGAGAATCTCAGCTCTCACAGTGGCTGTGCTTGTCCTCTTTTGGGCCCTTGCCTTCAAACCCAGCTTCCTCCCTCATTCCCATTCCCATGAGAATCCTATCTACTCTGTACTTTTTTTTCCCCTCTCCTCTCCTTCCCGGAATCTTCTTTCTAATTACATTTTTCAGAAAATCCCCTGGATTTTCGTTTTATTGTTTTTCTTTTCTGTTTCTTTCAGGTTCTGCATCCTCTTTTGATGGTGATTGGGTTCATCCTAGTCAGTGGGGAAGGTAGGACCTCAACCCCCAAGTCTCTTTTTTTGTACTTGTGTAGAAATTTGTAAATTTTATGGAAGATAGAACCTTGCATGTGATGAAAGAGGAGGAAATCCAAAGCTTCATGAATTTTTTTTGGGAGGAGTTGCTTTTAGTGAATGCATGGAAGAAAATCGGTGTTTTGTTTGCTAATTTTGACGAAATGAGACATGTTTCTCTGTTCTTTTGAGTACGGCGCGAAGGCAGTGATTTTAGTGTAGGAAGCGGTTTTCAGTTTGCTAATGATGGAAGGAAAATAGAAAATGCACCTTGTCTCCTCTTTCTTTCTGTTTTATGAAGAGGGAAGAGAAAGCTATGCTTGGTTATTTGCTGAAAAAATTAGAAGAACCAATCCAAGGTGATCGTAAGATTGTAGTGGCCATTTATCTTTCATGAAGCCATTGTTCTCATAGATTTTGCGAGTGCACCAGTTGGAGGTTCCTCTCAGTGCGGCACAACCAAATTTACAGTTATCAGAGAATTAGAACCATCCAAATACTTTGCATTTTCTAATTGAATTTGATTCATGAAATCTTTCCTCGGCACAATTTTTAGTGTGTATTTTTGAGTTCTGCTGTATTGCGGTTGTGTTTTGTAGTATGAATGGTCTTGATCTTCTCATGGTCCAGGGCAGATACACGCGGAAGAAGAGTTGAGCAGGAAATAATGTCTGAGGAATGATCTCGTTCTAATATTGACATTCCTTTCATGTGCTCAAAGGATAAGATTTATGCTTCTTCTGACTCCGCGTTGCCTGCAGCGAAAAACAAAAAAGTTGATGATTGACTTAGACTACCTGGATCACTGTGATGAAACTAGCAATTCACAGTCTAACTTTGAAAGGGATGAAACTTGAGTGCTTTTTATGGTAGCCTACAAATTGTCCCATATAGTTGCCTATAAATTGTATTTTATGGAAGACGAAGATTCCTATTCTCACTGCAGTAGTCAAAAATAGGAAGGAACGAAAGAATGGAAAGAAAAATAAAAAAGGGGAAGATTCTACTGGTTTTTCTTGTTTTTTCTAATAGGGAGAAAATGAATGATGATGACACAATTGCAGCTCGAATCTGATAAACAGATCAAAAAGGCTTATGTTCTACTTTATGCTCTGCGTTTTTGCATTATGTGTTTGAAAAAGAGGACTTGGTCATGTTCTTTTTGTTTCTTTGCTGCATGGTATGAAGATGATTTCCTTTTCTTTTTAGGGCTGGTTTGCTTCATATCTGTACTCTGTAAAATGCATGCCTAGCTTTGTCTGACCTTAATCCCCAACTTGGACCCAGTCCACTACGACCTTCTCAGTTCGCAGTAAGTAGGAAAGAAGAGGATCGACTTTGTAGTAAATGGCTGGAAAGAGAAACGACAAGAGCCTTTATCTGTATTTTTCTGTTTTGACAGTGGTTGGGTTGGTTCTATATGACAGCTATTCTAGTGCATAGATGGCTTCCAGGGTCGAGGAGCTTGAAGAAATCAGTGCATCTATGCCTTCAAGGGATGGCTCTAGCATTTGGGATTTCTGGCATTTGGATGAAGTTTCATGGGACTGAGGGGATTGTTGCCAATTTCTATAGCCTGCATTCATGGATGGGGTTGATCTGTGTCTTCATGTTTGGTACTCAGGTATGTTTTAGAAAGCAAGAAAATCAAAAACCTGGATTTGGAGCAATGATGTTGATAGGTTAAATTATTATAAAACAAAGTAACTGTGTGATATTGTTGAAATTTTTTTTTTTTTTTTGACTGGTGTGATATTGCTGATTTTATTGGTGTGAATATGAGGACAGTATCCATCCATAGTAGGCGGCATATGGTTGATAGAGCCTTGTGATTGTTGAGCCCACATAACTTGGAGAATCTGAATTGGGGCCAATGGCATACTGTCCTATGGATTCAGATGTTACAACTCTACTAATTAATTTTTTTGTGTTTATGATCTACTTATAATCTCTTATGTGTTCTCCTTATTGCTCTGTGCATGTAGTGGGTGATTGGGTTCTTGAACTTCTGGCACCGAGCCGAGGTGCGGACTGTAAGAGTTACTGTCCTGCCATGGCATATCTTTCTTGGCCTTTACACATACGGCTTGGCCGTGGCCACTGCAGAGACAGGTCTACTAGAGAAGCTGACCTTCTTACAGACAAGGCGCAATGTGTTGAAACACTCTCCAGAGTCAATGGTTGTAAATTGCTTAGGACTGAGCCTGGCTTTGCTCAGTGGTATTGTGATATTGGCCGCCATTTCTCCCAAGTATCAGAACCCTAAAGCAACAAATTTGGATGGTAAGTGGGTCTCATTGTAGATAAAATATCATTACCCCTCGATGTTCGGCAATGATGTGAAGTTGTTTCTGCTTATTTCATTTTTCAGTTTCCCTTTTAGTAATTAGGTTTGATCTCCCCTCGGTCTTGTTTTCGGTCTCCTGCCCAAATAAACAATGCTAAATACAATTAATGAAGTGAATTTTCACTCAACTATCAAAATAGAAAGATGAATAGGATTATTGAAATTACTTCTATATAACCTAACTCACAATGAAAATGATAAGCATATCATAAGAAAATAATCATTTTGGTTCCATATGTATTTATATAGTCGAATTTTATGTTTAAAATGTTGCTCTTTTCTTGTAAATAACTGAACTAAATATGTTATGTGTAGAAAGAAAAGAGAATTAATCGGGTTTGATAAAATAATAACCGATGCCAGTTCGAATTGGACCGTTCTGTGGTTATTGGGACATTCTTTTGATCCGTTGGTTTACCTTCCGCGCTGAATTGACAGCGATTAATTTGAACCTATCTGTAATTTATGTAAAAAGTTTATACAGATTATTTGTAAAATACTAAACAATGTAGATTTATTTAAAATGACGGATAAATTTGTTGGCATATATGCAAAATTTCCATTGCTGTTAGCGTCCTTGCCCATATGAAAAAGATAAATTTAAATATATTAAACTAAAATAGATAACTAAATTATCAATATATGTTGTTCATATTAGATAAACGTTTTGACCATTATCAAATTATAATAATTTATTATTTATTTTTTAATTGACTAAATATAATGTTAAATCGTAAAATAGCTCAAGTATAAAATTACTCATATCTTCAGAGTCACGTATCAATTCAGCATCATAATACTTAAATAGAAGTGTGCTATAAATTTCGTACACTTAAAATTTGATTTGTAAAAAATATACACTACTTTTTAATGTAAAAATATACGCTTCTTTTAACATAATAAATATTCAATTATTCATGAGTACATAAAGAACCAGATATATGAATAAAAATGTGAAATGACAAATAGCTACTATTTTAAGCATATTTCTATTTGAACAGATTTATTTCTTAAAAAAAAAAAAAAAATCATGTAAACAGTATTATATTTTTTTCATCGTTATGATTTTCACATTTTTAAAAAACTAAAGGTTAATTTAAGAAAAGTAGAATGGCACGTGTCCCATATCATAATAAAACATTCTCCGTTTATTATTAAATCTACATTTAAGAAATTAAATAATATATCTAATACAAAAATTCCAGGAAAATAGTAAATTATTATAACAGTAAAAATATTTGGCCCATTTGAGTCACAAATTATTACCATATAATTATTTAATTTTTATAATATCTAACTTTTATGAGTCACTTATGTTTACCATGTAATTCTTTAGCGTCTGGATACCAAATAATTATTTAACTTTCAAATATGTAAAATTATTTAAATTCTTATCAATAATTTTGATCTTAAAAGATTAATTTATTAAAACTTAAGAATTTTAATCATAAGAGCCTGCAATTTTATATCCATGATATTCTCACAATAATATTCCTATATCAAAACCACAATATTTTAAAATTTAAAAATAAATAAGTGCAACAACATCGAATTTTCTTATTTTATTATAAAGGGCTGTCTCGTGATATCTACGTTTCCGTTATCTCGTTCCATCCAACGATCCTGAACATGCCTCCCGCTTCCATTTTTGACGTAAATGATGTTCAAGATAGTGGCTTAATTACCGGGGTTGCATTTGCAAGCCACCGTCCCCACGAGCAGGCTCACATTTTAAACTCCCTAAATTTTTTTAACCAAACATGTAGTCTCAAGCATAAAGATGATAAAAAAGTGATCCTGTTATTCCAGGCTAAACAAATTACACACTTAGCTCATCTCAAAAAATTCATTTAAAATATTTTTTATTTTTCTTTATATACTTGTTTATCTATAATTTTAACGAGACATTTATTTAATCTGAACTAACAGGATTATTTTTCATTATATATATATACAAGATAAATGATTATATTAGCCCAAGCTAAGTAATGATTTATTTAGCCCATTTCAAAAAACTTATTAATTTTTTTAAAAAACTTTTTTCTTCATACACTAGTTTATTTAAGTGTATTAATATATAAATCAAATTTTACCATTTTTGGATATATGTATATATTTTTTAAAGATATTTAAACACGAATATTATTGTCATTTCTAACTATGTTAAATACATATATGTATTAATAAGTTTATAAGGAAAAAGTAAGAAAAGAAAATTTTAAATGAGTTTTTGAGGTGACTTACTTAACATCGGCTAACAGAATCACCTATTTATATCAATTTATATTTTTTGACTCTATTCAACATATAGTTTTGAATTTTAAAAATAAAAAAATCACTGTTCCCATGTGTGGGGTGCGTGGACAGTGATTTTCTCCATTTTTAAAATGCAAAAGTAACTTAGAATAAAAAAATGAAAAATAACTATTAAATAAAATTAAGAATTTGTAAATTTATATATTTAAGAAGTACATACTTTTTTTACTGGGATAAGATGTACATACCCTTTTTTTTTCTGAGAGATGTATAAGAAGTATATACTTAGGATGTGTTTGGGAAGTTGTAAAACTTTTGGGGTGTGTTTGGTTAGATGTAAAACTTTTGATGAAAAGTTTTTGGGTAGAAGTTGTCAAATTGATAGAAAATGATGTGATATAATAGGGATAATGATGAGGAGTAAAGAGAATAAAGTTAAAATAGATAGGTTAGTTGTATGGGTAGTTATGTAGAAATGATTGAAAAATACGGTAGTTTGTATAGAAAAATGTAAAAAAATAATTAAAAAATAGAGTAGTTATGGAGAGTGAAAAGTTTTAGAATGAAAAGTTTCAGTTGACAGTTTTTTACCCCAAACAAACACACCCTTGATGAAAAGTTTTTTATGTAAAAGTTGTTAAATCAGTAGAAAATGATGTGATATTGTAGGGGTAATAATGAGGAGTAAAGAGAATAAATTTAAAATAAATAGGTTAGTTGTATTGGTAGTTGTGTACAAATGATTGAAAAGTAGGATTGTTGCATAGAAAGATGTATAAAAAATAATTAAAAAAAGAAGTAGTTATGGAAAGTGAAAAGTTTTAGATTGAAAAGTTTTAACTTGACAAATTTTGCAAATTGCCAAACACACCCTTTTTTTTTTTTGATTGGAATGTATTTTTACATACATCTCAACACATATTACATTAAAGGCTTTTGAGACATTCTTACAAATTTGGAGACATTCTTACAAATTTAGAGACACTGCTCCACCAAATAATCAGGAAGATATAGTTTCCAACAACTAAACGGGAGACCACGACTCCCACAACCATCCAGACGGGAGACCAAAGCTCCCAAACACATTTTTTTAGCCGAAAGGGTATTCGAACCCTCGACCCGCTGCCAGTCGCAAATTTTCGGCAGCTGCGCAGAGGTTGGTCCCAAACACACCCTTAATCCTACACATTGGTGTCAAAAAATCAGAAAAGAAATTCTACTCACAGCGTGCATTGAAGATTCGGTAGGTGCGCCCGATTCATGGGGGTACGGTTCGGAAAAGCTCGTACCGGACAACTAGTATAGTACTGAATGTCTGGACACGGCGCGGATCCAAACGATCGCTGGGCTTGCCAGGAAGCTTTGCTTTCTTCTCTTTGCATCAAGCATACTGCTAATCATATATTAGAGAAGGATGAAAAACATCTTAATTATATTATATATACAATGATCCAAACATCATTAACGTACATACCATGCATATTTACAGCTTTAGAATATTTGTAACTAATAAATTTTTGAAGAAAAGTTAACTACATCATATTAAATATATCTAGATTAGCAATTTTATAAATAAATAAATAAATAGGGTTTTCAGCCCGCACTCTTTTAAAATTTTCTATTTTTAAAAATCTGCGCGGGTATGTTAATTATACCACCTGGCATCGTGATTTGAGTAACTACCAACTCCACACTTTTGTCACCGGACAGCTTAGGAACAGGTTTGATGAACGGAATCAAGCATGATTTTGGACGCGAATCAAAGGAATGCATGGAGATAGATAGCCACAAAGGAAATGCCTTCCCCTTTGATGGGTTATTGGGATGTATTACAGAAGCTCCGGAACTCGTCTAATCAAACACATACATGATACATGGGCATCAGAAGAATGAGCCCGGACGCAAGAAACAACACGAAAGAAAGCTTTTATTAGGCCCAAGTTCATCGTGAAGTTGATGGCCTCCTGTACTTGAAGTCAAAATTCAGCCACCAGAGCCTGTCCCTTCATCATCATCTCAATCACAATTTCTGCAGCCACGTTTCTTCTTTGCATTCATCAGTCATCTCAGTCTGTCCAATCAAGCCTCTGACAAGCACCACCAAAACATCAAGACCCAATAACCTCTGATTCCTTGACTGTGATGAAGCATGTGCAAGTGATCGAGTCGGAATCTGGAGCCGGGAAAGGACTGCTACGGTGCTACTAAAGTGAGCGAATCTTTCAAAGACACAAGTGTACATGGCCCGCGGGCAATCAAAGCACAAAGGCCAAGCACCCCAGGCCAACCCATCAGCCACAGCTAATCCCACTTCCTCACCGCTTAAAAGCCAACACAGCAGATACCCAGCCAGAAACAAGTCATGTTCCAATCAACCCAAACGCTTGCAGGCGTACGGGAGCGTTTTCAGCATCAGCCCAACTGCCCAAGTGGCCGAAACTCGGTTTTTAGTGGCACATGAACGGAGCAGATCTCTTGAAGGAATAGCAGCGCATCATGTGTTCGATCAGAATTTAGAACTATCTTACACGCGTGGCCCACATTTTCGGATTGTGGCATTTGATACAAATCCATGGCAAGACAGAAAAAGCCGTAAATGATTAGAAGTCCCCCCAACCCCCACTTACAAAGGGTTGGCCCCTGGCTTTTTCCACCCAATGCAATGTCAATGCAGCATGCAAAGGACAAGCACAAGCGTCTGGAAAGACGGGCCATGCCAGAGATCCTAAAATCAGCTATAGATACATTTGGGGACCATGCATTAGGTTTTGGATGGCTGGGCCTCACATCGGAGTGGGATGTCTACTCAGCAATTTGGTCACCTGCACAGCCCAAACAGCTGGTGGGGGTGGGGGTGGGGGTGGGGGTAGGGGTGGGAATTGGCGGCGGGTCGACCCGTGACCCGGCTTTGACCCGACTCGTTTTTGGCCGAGTAAAACCAATATATTTTTGACCCGATATAGGGATGAGTCAGAAATTTTGACTCGAATTCAAAAATAAGATTAGGGTGGGTCGACCATGTCCCGACCCGAAGAGTCCGACCTGCCCCGTATATATTGATTTATTAAAAATTATAAGCATATATTTAAATATTATTATTATTTTCTTTCAAAATTCTCACTTTTTTATAATCAACTCTATCAATAATGGAAGAATCAATTTATTCAGAAAGTAATATAAGAATCAATAAAAAGAATTTGTACATATATAACCTTTATGTGTAATTGTATATTAACCTATTTTAATAAATTTATACTATATTTTCGAATGTTTTGTTTTATGAATTATGTGTTTTTTAATAATTAGTGAAATATTGAAGTATATAATATTTAAATTTAGTATAGATGTATACTTTATGTTTGATATGTATATAAATTCTTAAAATTATCTTATTTGACCCGTATTGTTTACCCGACCCGCTATTCCGAAACCGGTCCGATACCAACCCGAAGTTTGTCCCGGAACCTATTAAAAAATAGTGAGGGTCAAACAAATCTTGTCTCGATCCGGTATAAAAAGAGGGTCCAACTTAATTTTTAATAAATAGGGTTAGGGTTGGGCAAACCTTGACCCGGTATGACCCGCCCCGATTCTCACCCGTAGGTGGAGGAGTAGACGCATAGCGGCATACCTGCATTGAGCTTTCGTCGTGCACCTGAAATCATGAGATGCACATTCATGACTCGGGTTCAATACAATGCAACCCACCCATGATGGGGCCCATCTTACGGCTGCATTACAGCCTTACGGAGGATATGGTACCTCCCGGCGGGTTTTCATGCAGTTCTGTGCACGCATTTTTAATTGGCCTTGTTAACGGTCCATTTACCGGTGAAAGCTTTTAATCTTCTAATTTTTCAGGCTTGGGTCAGTAACGAACCCAATCTCGAAATCGTGCAGGGGGATTAACAGAAGATCTCGACAATCCTTTATTTAGTTTTCCACCTGACCTGAGCTGTCTCTTAGAAATTGCAATATTGGCTTGTCCAATGTAGCCATTTTTTAAGGGAATGTTCTTCACATGGGTGGAACTTTCATTGGGAAAGACGAGGGGGAAAAAAGAAAGAAAGGATAAGCAGGAGCAGCGGGGCTTCTTTTACATGCACTTTAAATCAGTACATGCTAATGACTTAGGACCACTAATATTGGACCATTAATTTCGTCATCACAACTTCAAATAATGCCTTATCTTCATGAACCGCCCAGCTTAATTAGATGGAGCAACATTTATTGTCCCCTTCAAATGGACGTGTATGGATCAACATCGTCCGCTGGTGTAAGAAGAAGCACGAAATCAACGGTGATGGAAACGAAACAGGAGCTGTCCCCCCACTCCTAAATTCGGAGCCATTTATTTACTACTGTTTTAGTGTTCTCACCTTATCCTTGTCCGTCGCCCCACTCCATGGCTCGAAAATGGTCGAGCATCGTTGAATGAGCAATCCATCCCACGCGTCGACCCCTTACCCTTTCAACTTTCAAAGAGCCTCAGCCCGCACCGCGATGAGCCTGGAAAGTCGCTTCTTTGTTCGCGCCCGCCAGCTCCGCCCGCTTCTTCGCATGCATCTGTCAAATCCCGAAAAAAGAGCAACAAAAATCACTTTATGCTCACAATGGGCCGATCCAAACCGTTCATCTCCCTGACGTCCATTCTTCCACCATTCCTACTATGGCCGAACACAGCACAACAGCAGCAGCGCACAAGGAACCGATTAAGCTAATAAACTGAAACAAAAAGAATGTGGTGGGCTGTGGGCAACGTCGAAGCTGTCAATGTGTATCACATCAAATCCATGTGTGATTAAATATATGTTTTTAGAACTTCGCATTATATTGATTTGGGGGGTACATACATTGCATCTTGGACCTACCGGTGTGGAAATTATTGGCACTCACGCAAACAATGCATTGCTTAGACTTGAATTTAGCAAAAGATCCCATTTAAAACATCCAAAGATACAAGTGGGTCGTGTCCACGGCCTCCTGGAGGGGTAATAAGCACGGGCCACCACTCAACAACCGGTTGACTATATGGACCGCTGTCGCAACTAATCTGTGGGGATATACCTAGATGAATATCTGTCTATCAGCATTATTATATATGTATCATCTCTAATGCAAACTTGCAGACGGTGCATGAGCATGCCACGAGAGACGGAGGAGAGGAGATGAGACGGTTCGGTATCCTGTGGTGTGGTCCGGGCAATGATGGCAACATCGCGGATGGAAGTGCATATCCCAAAAAGCTAATGAACGGTCCACGTTGAACGTACGTACGCTTAGTGATTGATGGGCATGCTACCCCATTTTTTGCACGTGGCTGGGCGCCTAATGCCTTGCAAAGGGGCCAGTTGGCACGTGCTGTGAGTGGAGGGCAGGTCCCACATCCCAAACTTTTGACCCTTTAACAGTGACGTGGACGCCAAAAGGTTTACAAATGCGATGCGGAGCTGCTCAAGACGACTGATGGGACTGTTGAGATTATATAATAAATGGACCGTTCCAGAAGTGGGGCCCACCATCTGCGCACCGTCCTCATCCGTGACCGTATGCCTCGCTTTTTTAGCTACCCGCTAACGAGATGCGCCCAGAGGCCAGAGGCGCTTGGATAATACGTGACATTGCCTTAGCTTTGTCAAATCCGGAGTTTTGGAGTTTTCCGTAAGATGGAGGAGCAAATCGGCTTCGGTGCTCCCGAGAAACGGAAAGATAATTGAGCAAAGTACGGAGCCAATGAGATGTGTGAACGATTGTCCATTTGTACGTCGGAGACGGCGCTGGCGTGAAAAATCTTCGAGAGCCCACGTTGCTGCGCGCGCCGCGTAAAATAGTGAGGATGAAACCGAGAATCGCCGGTTCCGCTGATTAATTCGACAATCCATGTCATTAGAATTCGGAATGAGCTGTGCACCCCGGTGATTTTTATAAATCGTATTCTAATTGTATTTTTTCTCCATTCCAGTTGAAATCATCAGATTTCTTTTCTGTTTAATCATTCCAAGCTTAGTACTGCCTATGATATGGATGTTAGACTCAGATCTTGAGAATATGGAAATCTATCAAAGAAAAGGAAGAACTGCCTCGGGTTTGTGAGAAAGCCGATTGTAAGCTCTCCGATTGTAAGCTCTTGGGCACATACATCTATTTTTAAAATTTTTTTTTTACAATATTGTTAATCTATGTGTATTTAAGACATATATAAATTTTTATCATTTTTGGAGTATTTTGGATATTTATTTTTTATTTTTGAAAATTAGTGGTATTTTAGGTAATTTAAAAATACTAAAATGATACTGATTTTCAAAAATCAAAAATAAATATCTAAAATACTCCAAAAATGGTAAAAATTAATACATAGGTTAAATACACCTAGATTAACAATCTTATAAAAAAATTTGAAAAAAAATAAAAAAAAAAGTATATGTGCCCGGGAGCATAAGATCAGGAAATAAGCTTCTTTGTGCAGTGAAAGCTGTTGAAGCAGTTGGTCCGTGAGGCAGTGGGGAGTAAGCGCTAAAAGGCTGTTTGGCAACGCACGTACGTGGGATTTTATTGGATTTTATGAGAAACTTACGGCCTCTATATTTTACAATCAATTATTTAGTAATTTTATTTTTCCAACTTTATTAATCAATCATTTTTCTCTTCTAATCATCCTATTTCTTTCAAATTTACTCGTATCATTTCATTTCAATTACATAAATCTCAAAATACACCCTTTTTTATTTCTCACCCCATTTCAAAATCTTACAAAAATCAATGTTACCAAACATCCCCTATGGTAACCGGTAAGTGCTTGCAACTGTTTGCCGTGGCTAAGGTCTACACACAAAGTAGTTATTGACGAACTACGTTCATGCTCACTTGCTAGCTTTAATGGTTTGTGATTGGAGAAATATAAGAATCACATATAATCACTTAATTTCTCATGGCAAATAGATGGAGGATGATTTTGCTTTTGTGGATGTTTGGTAATTTGAATTTTGGTGGGATTTTTAGATGAGGCAGAGAATGGGAAAAATAATATTCTGAAAATTATGTGATTAATATGAAATAATAAAGATAAAGTTGTAATAAATATGATAGTTGAAAGTAAAATCTAATGAAATCTAGGGACAAAGTTGAAAAAATATGGTTGTTAAGTTGTTAATCATGGGAACGACCATACGTTCCCACATTTTTTACTGTTTTCGGCACATCCCCTCGGAGGTCAAGAAGACGTTTAGTAAAGTAAATGTCAGTCTGATTACAAGAAGAGGTATGAAGTAGAAAAAAAAATATTTTGAGAATTGTATAATTGATGTGAAATGATATGGATAAAGTTGAAATAAATAGGATTAAAAAAATAATCAGAATACGAGGACAAAGTTGGAAAAATAAGATTAATGGATGATAAATCATTTGTTAAAAAATGCGCATCTCATGATATCTCATCCCATTGCAGACGGTCAAGTTACCAAACATCACCCCATTGCTTGAATAATGGCTTTGATGGCTCAAAAGATGTTTGATTGTACAATCATTGGGTGGCTTGTTAGGTGTGAACCGATCATGCTAGCTAGTTAGATTACGGCCCAGTGACTGAGCAATGAGCGCTTGCTCAAATAGAAGTAGCAGACAAGAAAACCTACTGAAATGTGCCAACTTGACTAGAAGTATAGCTTGTACTCCAGTGAATTTCTAATTCGAATTTCTGCATTCATACTTATATAGTTTTGTTAAAATTGCTCATGAGTTACTATTTTCTAAAAAGTTACGTTCATACCTACATAGTCTCGGCATATCATTTTCCATTAACTGACGTTTGAGCAATTCTATGGACGCTGTTTTAAATTTTGTTATCCAAAATATACTCCATGTAGAAAATAAAAGCCAAAAAAGAATGAAGATGAACAATTAAAAAGAAAACATTCCTTAGAATCTCTCCGTTTAGCGTGTCGTTTAATTTTCGGTGATGGCATGTTAGAAATCACGTTAAACGTGTTAGACGATTGGTTACGTACTGTTAAATTAAATATTCTTCTTTTAAATTTAAACTCCAAATGTCGTTATGGCTCAGACATAAGTAGATATTTCAATTTATATAAAAAAGTAAACATTTTGATGAAGAAATTCTTAATTTTAGTTTTATCCTATATGATCGATTATTTGATTTTTATTCGCTATCCTATCCTTCATTTTAGATAAATAATAAGAAAAGTACTCATTTGAGGCATTTAATAAGGTAAACGATTTGTTAGATTTTTTTTTAAAAAAAATCAGTATATAAGATGTTTGGTTTTACATGCCTGTCACAAAAACTTCCACAGCCGAATCCAAATGAAAATGAAAATCGGAAGAGGATTTTGAATGTTTGTTGATGATTCAAGATGAAAATCAGTACTCAGTGGTTCTCACGACCAGCAATCTTGCATCTTCCTTTCATTGAATGTAGAATAGAGCAAAAATCGACTGCATCGATCACTGGATTGCGGATTTTCAGAAAACGTTTCGTAATTAGCTTCCAAAATCGCTAAATTGATGGCCTCTTAACCATATCGAGCAAAGGGGCAATTTGGTCTTTTCATGCCATGCTAGAGTGACGTTACTAGTGTCCATTAGGGCAACTGATCGAAATTGGTACGACCTCAATTTCATGGCAACTACCCAGGAATAGATGTAATTTCGATGAAATATGGAAGTACGGATGCACAAGCCCTTTTTAATTCAAGGAATCTAATTAAACTAAGTTAATTTTAGCTAGTGAGAAAGAATTCTTATCCCTTATATTGTTTGTATATCATATGTCTAGCAATCCAAAGTGAGTAATACGATTATAAAAAAATAGAAGAAAATTGGATAACACGTCACGTATGGAAAGAGTGCTGCACCAACTTTATGCCGATAAGGATTTTGAGTTTTTACGCCCGATAAGATGAAAAATATTAAAATAGTCATTTCGGGATAGTGCCATGACAAAAAAAAAAAAAAAAAGGCTTGATGGAGAAACAGTCAAGCATGCCTTACTGCGCTGGCATTGCTAAGTTCCTTTGGTGCTTTGGTGTGGTAGGAGGCCTCGTGAACAGTGTCTGGCTGGCCGAATTCATTTTGTTTTGCTGTGTGCACGTGGGAGATGGGATCCGCCTGTATTTTGCCAAGGGTAGCCGAGGAAATTAAAAAAGAAGAACAATGTACATGCCTACATCCAATCATCCATGTGAATGCTACTTGACATGCAGTGATTGCAGCAGAGCCTAGCTTGGTAGTGTGTCATTCGTTTTTTCTCATCTGTTCTTGGCATGGTTGGAGGGACCCACGATACGAAAATTGATTTTTGTGGCGTGTAATAAAACATACGAAGCGTTTAGTAGTTTCGTTTTTCATGTTAACATTACTATATGAGAAATTAAATATATCATATATTTGTATAACTAGTTTTTCAGAAAGTTCTTTGTAAAATTTTAATATATTCCATGGATAATCGTAACAAACTAACTTCTCTGTTATATATATATATATGTATAATTTCATTAATGAATTTAATTTGGATGAGGATGTTTTTATTCATTGTATGGATGGATTTCTATCAATTTAACACCTGAGCTCAAGAAAATAGATGATTGCCTTGATTTTAGGTTAGGATTGAGAATACAATAGTTAGGTTTTCTAGCTCTGAAAATGTAGGCAGCCTTGCTATCTGCCAATCCAGGAATTGTTGGCATACATTGGTCGAGGCCGAGACCTCCAGGCACACAAACTACCGACCTAGACAAAATAAAGACAAGCCATGTATCCATCCAAACCGAAAAATGTATAGCGTTGAAGTTTATGGTGATTGGGCGTCATGAGCTAGCAAAGATGGTGAATATACGCAATGCGATGAATAGTTCTCTTTATTACGTTGAATTACGATAGAGATTACACTTCTGCTGTCGCTCAAAGTTGAGATCAACTCATGCACGCATTTATAAGACCAGTGGATTATACCTTATGGGATGAATAGTTATTAATTGGATAGTCAAATAAAAAACATAGGCTAATCTATGATAGAATTATTACAAATAATACTTGTTAGGACAAAATAAAATTTCAAACATTTATGAGTATTTAGGAAGTGATAAATTTTTTTATGAAAGTTATGGGGATAAAAAATTTAGAAACGCAAGATAATCATTTGATAGGATGAGGATAATGATAAGAAATAAAGAAAATAAAGTTAAAATAGATAAATTAGATATATGAGTAGTTGTGTAGAAATGATTGAAACGTAAGATAGTTGTATAAGAATAAAGGAAAAAATAATTAAAAAAATAAGATAGTTATAGATAGTGAAAAATTTTAGATTGAAAAATTTCAATACGAAATTATTTCTACATAACTAGTCTATTTATTTTAATTTTATTCTCTATATTTTTTATTATTACTTCTATCATAACACATTATTTTCTTTCAATTTAACAATTTTTATATCAAAAATTTTTTATTTAAAAATTTTATTACTTCCCAGATACACCGTAAGTGTAGGATTTTGTGAATATATTTGAATTAGCCAAGTGCAGGATTTTGTGAATATATTTGAATTAGCCATGTGATATTACACTGCATACCGACCCTTTGTTCTCGAATAGCGTCGTACAAATTCGATTCTGTTGATGCCTTGAAAAATGCACGTGGTCATCTCCGCCCATGGTCGAACGAACCAGAGCCGGCCAGCATTCTGATTTTTTTTCCAGATCAGCTATGGATTCATGGCATGTCACATACGTGCCAGCTAAAACGGATGGAGGAGGATGCTTTCACGCAACATTCCTACAGGCATGCCGAAAGCGTCGGTACTTCGTACTCTGCCTGCCCAATCATTTCCCTAGGACCAGGTCGCGTTGCTAAAGAAAGATTTCCTCCTCAGTTCTACTTCAGTGATAAGCTATGCCGCTCTGGCTGATTGTGATGGATAATGCTCATGCACTAGCCGCCTTTAGGAATTTCAGAGATGTCTCTGACAGCAGAAAAACGTCAACATTTTTCCCTACCTTAAATGCCAAATATATGGCATGCAACGCCCTGTCGCATCTCTTATCAGTAATTAATTAATTAATTGACTCTTCAATTCCTTGCTGGCTTTGACAACTATAATGTACTTTCCTGTTTGTGGATAGGAATATTGTAAATTTGTAATGTTTATCCAAGCACGGGAAGGATATAAAAATTATAAGAGTTTAAGTAATGTAAACAAGAGCTTATTCCAAACATATAAGATATTTAGATTAAAGGAAAGAAAATGTAATGATATATTGGGAATAAATAAAATTATATTGAAAATGTGTAAAATTATGTTGGAAATTGAAAAAGTTATCTTGGAAATTAATAATTTATCTTAAAAATTGTGATATAAATTCAATTTAAGAATTTTATATACTTTGGAATAGGTCTTAAATTGATAGGCTATGCGCTTTAATTAACAACTATGTGTTAGCTTGCTCATAGATAAGAACTGTTCCAAATTTGTAAAGCTCATCCAAGCACCCGAAAGATATAAAATTTACGAGAGCCAAAGTAATATATATATAAATTGATAGCCCATGCTAGCTTTAACAGTTATGTACTGCCTCGTTCATAGATAGGAATATTGTGTATTTGTAATTTTTAACCAGCATTGAAAGACTATAAAATTTACAAAAGCCAAAATAATATACATAAAGCGGTAGATAAATAGAAAATAAACTCTTTATGGAATATATAAATTAACAATGAAAATGAATTTTTAATTATGGAAATATGTAATTAATCAAAATAGCAAATGGGTTGTCTTCTTGTTGGAATCCAATCAAATATCGCATACATTTCAGAACATGTAAATGACGTACTTTCCCCCTTTGATTAAGATGCGTTTTCACTTGCCTGTAGAAAGAGAAATTACTTGTTACTTAGCCGCTAAAATTCCAAGTTTAATGGTTTTCTTGGAATTGAATTCTATGAAAAATTCATTTTTCAATGATTGACTTGATATGTTTTTAAGAGAAATTGTGCTTATTTTTATTATCTATAATGTTAATTATTATCTTTTATTAGTATTCACTTCATTTATTGTTGACATTAATTTTCTACGCTACTCGACTGCCATTAAATTCAATTTCTTACAAATACCGATCAAGAAAAAGTATGCGTCTACATCTGTACCAAACCTACTCAGGAGATCTATCATTTAATGAAGAAGGCGTGATCAATTTAACGAGCTAGCTACGCAGGGCACTTAAGAATATTGTTGTCGATACATGCACGCAGTTAAGCGTGGTAAATATGAACCCTAATCTTCAGTTAGATAACAGTGAAATAATTATATGGACTTGGTAATTGAATGGCGGAAATAAGGCATGATAATAATTAATTATGATTACACGTGGTTTGTCTTGTTAGTTAAAATCATTAAGCTTTAAAAAAAAAAAAAAGAGCAATGATAGCGATAGCGAGATGAAATGAAAGTATTTGATCTTTTAGGGGTCGCCTCTCATAGATCACTGGTATCTTTCGGTCTTTTTGAAGGAAAAGATTCGTTGTTTGTCAAAAAGGCGAGGTAAAGTTATTAAAAAAAAAAATGAAGGCGAGCTCACATGGTACCTACACATCCACACGGTGCGGTGTTTTCAAGCAACTTGGGGCCCACACATGATATCTGCATCATAATTCAGATCTACGATTCACGTTGGTGTTGTCCGCCATCGATCAAAGTATGTTCCTATGTCAGAAAAGGCATGTAAGATCAATGAATTCGTCAGACATTAGAAGAACATCCAAAATGAACATAAAAAAAAAAAAAAAGAATGCTGAAGAAGAGAGGCTAAATTCATTAAATATCATAATACAAGAACTGATTGATTCTCATGGCACCAAAACTGCATGGCATCACCCACCCCTCACGGGTGTAATTACCTGCGGACGATGTCGTTATGGAATATTCTCAGAAGAAGCATTAAAAAATCACTCGGGTAGGTTGCAATGAACAATGAGGATACCCTTGGAAATTAAGAAATTAATATGAATGGGGTCATAGAAAGTTGTTGAAATATGGTGGGCGGATATGGTGTTGGGCAGAAATCTATGCTGTTGTTACCGATCGGAACATCGCATTCTTAGAAGTTTCTTAAACAGTCAAAGCTTCAAAACAACAACCATGCAATTCCCTTATTTCACGTAGGCAAATATCTGAGGATTCAAACACATCCTGTTTTAGAATGCGACTATTTAATGGAAGCAATTTCCTGAATCTGGACATTTTCACTGGCGTTAAGCAATTGCTCGCATATCATCCATAATGTCTGCCGTAGTGTTTCAAGCAAAAAGCCAAAAACTAGATGGAAAAAAAAAATTTCAAAATGTATATGCAAAAAATTTTGAAAAAAAAACTCACCTTACACTTGCCAAATCAAGAATCTTATGAGGCACACATCAGCGGCAGATCTTGCATCGGACGGTGATTAGTGGGATCCACAAAATCCCAATATCGATTCAAGCATCATGGGAATCAAGTGGGCCAGATGTTTCATCACATGCCCGAACAAGATTGGATGGTGATTAAGGACTTGCTCCCCTATCAGTTTGGTGCGTCCGACATGTAATCAGGTCATCCAAGAATATGTAGGGAGGAACGATGCTCCAATGTTTTACAGAACGCACTTTAGCAGGGTTTTCCTAACGGTTGTGGATCCCATCTTACGTGCGTCGAGATATTCCGTTCCGTTGCGCTGATCTGTCCGTCCGTCGTCGGCCCCAAACTTACTGTTTACAATTTCATAGGCTATTTTCTTCTTCACTCCTAGTTACTAATTAGTGGGTACATATCCACAAAGGCTTGGAATGGGCCCGATGTTGATATCTATGCTGTGACGAGCTGGGTTTCATTCACATATCAGAGTGGATCCTATTGACTACAGTTACATGCTGAAATAAGCTCTTTTTTTACAAGTTCCAGACAATCATATGCACAGAATCTACAGACAATACGATATACGACTGGATGATCCCAACCCTATGTACAATAATTTCTAGTCCCTATAGCAGTTGTGGAGCAGGATTTTATGTCCCATGGAGGAGATACATCGACACATAAATCATGAGTGCTAATTTAATTCGATACGATGCAAAAGATAGTGGTGGTGTGTTGACCATACGGAAGCCAAAGCCAGATAAGAGGGCAGATACCAAACGAGTCCTAGACCTTGATCAGGCTTTCCGTTTTGTCAAGATAAGCCTGCTGTCGGGTGGGCCACACACCAAAGAAAATGAAGGATTTCATCCAAGCACAAGAATACAATGGATAGTTAAGAGTTGGGAAATTGGTCTAAACTCGCTGACGTGTTCCAAACAGGCACACGCAATGGAATCCTGCGATACGGAGAGGGCATTTTCGTGCTAGAGTAGCAGTCTTTTTGCTGAATGCAGTCGCTGCCTCGCAGCAGTGGATCATAAAATGAGCGGAATTGAACCTTCTCGATTGCATGAGGAAGGCTATTGACCCGGGTGGAAAACTCCTCTTCACTTGAAGTGTTAATGGTCATGGTTAATTCGTCAACTTACTCGTCCAATCCGTTTGTAAATGAATTTGGGTTGAGATTTTTAAATAAATAGGTTATGATCTGCCAACCCGTTTAACTATTTAATTAAATAAATGGATTAGAATTAAAATTTTGTAATTCGTCAGCCCATCTAGTAATATAACCTATTCAACCCGTTTAATTCGTTCAACCCATTTAACTCGCTTAACTCATTAAAATTTTATATATATACACGTAAACCTCTAAGTTATTTTTCTACTCTAAGTCTTCCTCAAATCACTTAATTTTTATTTTTTTTACTGTTGTCTTAATTCAATTTTCCCGTTACTGCCTTATTTCTATTTTCCCTACGTCGAAAATACTCTCTCGTCTCTCCCTGCGAGATCATTATTTACTAGAATCTAACTTTTTAGGTTGTTTACTATATAACTCGTTAACAACTCACCAACCCGTTTATTAAATGAGTTGTAAATAGGTTATGGTTGAAATTTTTTAAATGAATTAATAAACAAATTAAGATTAAGATATTTTAAATAAATTAAGATTAAAATTACGCTTCAACTCATCCATCCCGTTCCGTGAACACCCCTGACTCTCACCCAAGCAACTACCGTCGGGACCAATCAGACCAGCAGCCGTGACTGACGGAATATGTTTCCCTGCTAACCCCAACCAGCAGTCGCATATGCAACGTGCAAATACGTGCCCTTGAGGTCCCCCATTCACGTGCGTGCGAGGGATCGAGAGAGAGCGCGCACTCGCGCTTCGCAGCAGCTTTCAGAGCGATCTACTAACAACTATTTTGCGAAGGTGGGGTTCCATCTCAACCTCAATCTCGCAGGCTTGCAGCCTGACCCAATCCTGGTTACTTTCCCAACCCAATCTGAACTACGTCCACCTCTTCCCCCAGACCCAGAGAGGTTTCGAATTTTACTGTGCTGTGGATTTTATCATTGTTACTTTCTTCCATCCTGCGATACCTGACCGTGTTGCAAGTTAAAAAATGTGATCCTTTCTCCACTCCCGTCCCCGCACGAGCTGTAACTCGACTAGTATATATATTCCGCCACTCCCATGCTCTCACCCTTTAAAGCGCAGCTTCGACTGAAAACCCGCACCTTTCAGATAATTAGCGAAAACCATCCCCAGCTCTGCTCTGCTCCGCTCCACCTGCAACTCTCTGCACGACCGCACCTACTGCCGCTGCGTCACTTACCAATCTCGACTCCCGATCCTTCCTCAGCTGCAGCAGACGACATCCCATCGCTAGTTAGTTACCAAACGGTTTTATCCCTTTCCCATTCTACCCCTTCTACTTCCCTTCATTTACTTCCGTTCCCATCCCTCCTGCTCTCCCATTTTTCCCACCGTACACGTCCAATTCCAGTGGTAGCTCCAGAAGCAAGAGATGATTACCTGGAAAGATCTTTACACGGTCCTCACAGCCGTCGTCCCTCTCTACGTGGCAATGATCCTCGCTTATGGCTCCGTCCGCTGGTGGAAGATCTTCACTCCGGATCAGTGCTCCGGCATCAACCGCTTCGTGGCCATCTTTGCCGTCCCGCTGCTCTCCTTCCACTTCATCTCCACAAACAATCCTTACGCCATGAATTTCAGGTTCATCGCAGCGGACACGCTCCAGAAGGTCATGATGCTCGTACTGCTGAGCCTCTGGGCTAATCTTTCTAGGAACGGGAGCCTGGAATGGCTGATCACTATCTTCTCCCTCTCCACCCTCCCCAACACGCTCGTCATGGGCATTCCGCTGCTCATCGCTATGTACGGCGACTATTCTGGCAGCTTGATGGTGCAGGTCGTCGTTCTGCAGTGCATCATCTGGTATACTCTGCTGCTGTTCTTGTTCGAGTACCGCGGAGCCAAGATGCTTATCATGGAGCAGTTCCCGGAAACGGCGGCATCGATTGTGTCCTTCAAGGTGGATTCCGACGTGATGTCTCTCGACGGCAGGGATTTCCTGGAGACGGACGCGGAGATCGGCGACGACGGAAAGCTCCACGTGACGGTGCGCAAGTCGACGTCGTCGCGCCTGTCGATCGGCGGAGGCGGGCCTTGCTCGATCTCGGGGCTGACTCCCCGGCCGTCGAACCTCACCGGTGCCGAGATCTACAGTTTGAGCTCGTCGAGGAATCCCACGCCGCGAGGTTCGAATTTCAACCCAGCCGATCTGTACGGGATGAGCTCGACTCTGGGGCCGCAGCGGCGGTCGAATTTCGGGCAGGCGGACCTCTACTCGCTGCAGTCGTCGAGGGGCCCGACACCGCGGCCGTCCAACTTCGAGGAGCAGATGGTGTCATCGCCACGTTTCGGGTTCTACTCGACTGCCCCGGGTGCGCAGGCCGCCTATCCAGCACCCAATCCGGAAATTTCCTCCGCCGTCGGTGCTCCGAAGCAAGCCAAGTCTCTTCCACCTCAGCAGCAGCAGCCGCCGCTGCACAAGACGAATCACGACGCTAAGGAGCTGCACATGTTCGTTTGGAGCTCCAGCGCGTCGCCAGTGTCGGAAGCCGGTGGGCTCCACGTCTTCGGCGGGACTGACTACAGCGGAAACGAGCAATCTGGACGGTCCGATCACGGCGCAAAGGAGATAAGAATGCTGGTGTCGGATCACCCTCAACCTGATGGGCACAAAGGTAACTTGCACAATCCTAATACGTACTTATTCTCAATGCAGACATTTATCCCTCATCCGGTGATCCTCGTGTTTTTTTTTTTTTTTTTTGGCAGCTGTCGTCGATGGAGAGGAATTTGTGGGGGAGGATTTCAGCTTCGTGGGAAGAGAGGGGCCTGGTGAGAAAGAAGGACCACCGGGGCTGGCGAAGCTGGGGTCCAGTTCGACAGCGGAGCTGCATCCTAAGACGGTCGGTGTCTCGGAAACTGGCGCTGGTAAACAGATGCCGCCTGCGAGTGTCATGACGCGGCTTATTTTAATCATGGTGTGGAGGAAGCTAATCCGCAACCCCAACACGTATTCTAGCCTGATTGGGCTGGTGTGGTCGCTGGTCGCATTCAGGTAATAGCAAACACGGAAATGAGGGGAAAAAAAAGGAAGAAAATTTAAAACCAGTATCTAAACGGAAGAAAAAACGCCTATCTTGGACACTTCTTGAAGAGCAAGGTGGCTATTTCACTAATTTTGTTTGTTGGTTTTTTCAATCTTTTGTATTTGCAGATGGCATGTTGCCATGCCGAAGATAATCCAGGAGTCCATCTCCATACTATCTGACGCAGGGCTCGGAATGGCTATGTTCAGCTTAGGTAAGTGCATGCTGATAACCTCTGTCATGGGACTTTGATTTGCTAGTACGACAAGAAAACCGGCCAATGCGGCGCATGATGGCGGGAGCTTTTTCCTTTCTCCAAAAATTACCGAAATATTAGAAATGCGCTACTTTCTAGCATAGGTTAGCCGGGGGTTGGGGGAGCAGCCGGACCCGTAAATGGTGGAAGTGGAACTACTGCTGCACTGCAAGTTGTCCTTGAAAATACCAGAAATACGCCTTACGGAAGGCCTTTGATTGCCTTTTACGCTACCATCTTTGCCTTCTAGGACGTCCATTCCATTCCCGGGGCACTCTCTGTCCAACTCCCGCAAATTCCCAACTGAAATAAGTGGCCCTGGCTCCACCTTCGGATATCATCGAATCCAAGGAGGCACTAGCCCCTGACGATACGTAGGTGGGACTTATGTACACGTGTGAGCGAGTATGATTTGAATTTCTGCGGGGATTCTCTGCTTTCCGTCGTCGTTTCTATGATTGGGCATGTGATGGCGTTGAGTGGTAATAATGGGGAGTATGTCTTTCTGGCAGGACTGTTTATGGCTCTCCAACCGAAGATAATTGCATGCGGCAATTCAGTAGCCGCACTAGCCATGGCCGTCCGATTCCTCACTGGTCCAGCAGTAATGGCTGCAGCTTCCATAGCAGTCGGCCTCCGCGGGACCCTCCTCCACGTTGCAATCGTACAGGTAACCTTCGATGCTCGGTTCTAGCCTATCCGTCTGGTGGGAGTAGGGAGCACCGGCCCTCTTTGAACTTTCCCATGAACGAAAGGCTTGGCTTCTTGCCTCTTGGGGCCACAACCCTGCCATGCCTGCGGGCACTTTATCATTGGGTGCAATACTACACGTGGGTATCATGTGACCTGATGCATTTCATGAGCGTGGAGGCAAAACTTGAGGACGGATGTGCCCCACCCAGCAGCCAATACTGAATGGCAAATATTTCGTTTCTAGACTTCATATTATTTATTTTTATGTTATTCTATATTCATGGATCAAAGATAACAAATGTACAGACTCGATAAAAGATCTAAGTAACCCATGAATTTTTTTATCTTTAATTTCACTTATATTCATGAATTTTTAAAAATTCTTAATGTACTCATATATTTTATTGAAAATTCCATTTATAACTACACCTTTAGATATCCGTTAAATGAGTCATTACCACCCTTGTGAAATGATGAAAATGCTCATTTTAATTATGATTTTATAACTAAAAATTCATATGCAAATGAATTTTTAGTATTTTTATATTTATAAAATCATATATTATTTAAATGTAATTTTTTAACTTTTAGCAAATCAACCTCAAGTTATATCAGGGCTTTGACATATTTGTTATTTTACAAGGGTTCTAATGACCTATTTAATAGATTTTTAATAATGTAGGTATAAGTGAGAGTATAATGTATATTAGAAATTTTTAAAAATTCGTAGGTATAAGTGAAAATAAAGGTAAATTAATGAGTTTATATGAAATTTGCTCTTAAAAAATATAATCTAAATTAAAGTTTATACATTTATGATTTGTTCATATACCTTAGTTTTGAAATAATTATAATTAAATACAGAATCACAAAATGCAGTTACTTTGTAATTTCTTTGTCGCCCTAATTTACCATCCAAATAGTAGATGCACTACTTATCCTTAGAACATTATGACATGTTAGTAAAATAATCATAATTCATCTTTTCTATTATTCTAAAACGGTTTATCTTTTTATACTCATCATGATGTTTACATATATTTTTTAAAATGTGCATAAGTATTATTTATTTTATTTACATGTATATTTTATTTTATATGTTTCTGTTGACCTACCTATCAATATGAGCAAATACTTCAAATATTGAACAAGAATTATTAAATCCTTTAAAGGATGGACTTGTGCCAATCTTTCTGATATGGATTCTTGTGACGTGCATTTCGCAATTCTTGTTATGTTTGTAAGTCCTAAAATCTATTTGAATTAAAACCTTTTAACTACAATTTTTAAAACTCTTTATTTGACTCTACAAAATTATGTTAATTCATATTTATTTTTGCATCGGTAGGCTGCCCTTCCGCAAGGCATCGTGCCGTTTGTCTTCGCAAAGGAGTACAATGTTCATCCCGCAATTCTCAGCACAGCGTAAGTTCCCTCCAACTAGTTCCTAATCAAAAGAAGTCAATCAAGTTTATACATTAAGGGTCTACATCTTTTATCTTTTACCACTAGGTAATATTAATTTCCCATCCCACATTGTAACTTCATTGATATAGGGTGTGTTTGTTAATGAGTAAAAATTGTTAAGTTAAAACTTTTCAATCTAAAGTTTTTCACTCTTCACAATTATCTTATTTTTAATTATTTCTTCATTTTTTCTATACAACTATTCTACTTTTTAATCATTTCTACACAACTACCTACACAATTAACCTATCTATTTCAATTTTATCCTATTTATTCTTTATCATTACCCCTATTATATCACATCATTTGACAACTTTTATTCTCTACACATTTTCATTAAAAATTTTATCCATTCCAAAAAATACCCATAAATAAAAAACAACTGTAACACTGATCCATGATTAGACAGATGGAAATGGCCAGCCGTCAATCCTCGATTGGCCAGATGTCACGTCCCCCCCCCCCCCCCCTCCCATACACCTGCCCTTCATGTATTTCGATGACACCTACGTGCATGAGCAGCGAGTACACTGTTCTGCTGGAAGAGTACATGTTCTGCTTCAAATCGGCCAACTCCGTGTTGACAACATTGCTATTATCTTATAAAAATAGTAGCTAGCTGCCAGGCAGCCAAACTCCTAGCACTGATGTGTTCTGGCGACAACTAAGCATTTGTAATTTCAAGGGAGTGATACAAGCATGACATGGAACGATTTGTGAACCACCTAATTTTATGTCTATATTCATAAAACGGTCAGCAATGAACTGAAATAATTGACTCTGGAGACACGGACTTGTGTTGCTAAACATGCGGACCACCAAATTCAGGGGTTCCCAGTTTCACAGGAATGGTCGAAAAAATTGGCACAAACTCAGAATGCTTTTACATATTTAGAATTTTTTCCCTATTTTGCTCAGTGCACAATGCAAAGCGAGAATTTTGATTATTCTATTAAGAAATCACTGGTGATCGTTATCAGTTTTTCAGATTCCAGTCTCTTCACATAGAAAATTTTTGCTTCCACAGGGTTATTTTTGGAATGCTGATCGCATTGCCTATCACTCTGGTTTACTACATCATTCTTGGATTGTGAATTACGCAGCAGATTGCTGAGAAGAAAATAGAAACAGTCTTGTTTCTGAAGTGATCACGACGGAAAACCATTTATGCGGACTGGGAGATCTGATAATGGGCAGTTTTCCGGCCGAAATATGGAACTATTGTGCCCACCTAAAACCAAAGGTGGGTGGCTTAGGATTGGCAAGCATATTATATTTGCATTCAACACAAGCATCGGCAGTAGGTTCAACTGAGGCACTGATTTTTTGGAGGGGCCGTCAGCAGACGGCTGTGAAGAAGATAAGATGAACGAATTTGATAGGATGAATGGGCAGAAAGCAGAAACAGAGAATGGTTGGTTCTTTTATATATATATATATATCTCCTCCTGTTTTCTCTTCTTTAATACACTGTTGCATTGAAAATTCTGTGCTTCATTTATTAGCACACAAGAGGGGCATGTCTTCCGCTATCCGATTAAAGGCCTTGGGAATCGACACCTTCACGAAAGTTGGTCTTCTTTTTCCTCTTTATTTTACCTTTTCTTTAGCATGGAAGTGGCGGATATTGTGCAATGGTTTCGGTTGCCTTTCCTTTTTTTTTTTTTTTTTTTGCCCCTGTGAAGAAAAGAAATTGATAATTTTCTTTAAAGAAAAATATTCCAATTACGATGGATTGTGTAGATTGCGAATATACGCATCCTATTCAAACAGTCCAGCGATAAACTAAAATAGACGCTTCTTACACGTGGATTGGGAATAACCGTTGTAACCCTGGCAAAGGATTGCCTACGGCTATGAACCGTCTGACCATTGAACGTGCGGCCTGGAGGCACTCGATGAGGATGAGGGCAGTGGTCGAGAGCGTGAAAAGACCGCATGAGTCGAGACTTTAACTAGTCATAAGCGCTGTCGCAATCGGCAACAGTGTCTGTATTCAATGATTTTTGTGTTTATTGCTCTAATGATTTTACGGCATGGTCACGCCAACACAAGGAAATTTTACTCCACTTAGGATATTTGACAATATTTATTTAGCTATAATGGGTAGCTTAATCTTAATTCTAAGCCATTAAAAATTTTTTTAACCTAACTAATTTACAACTCATTTAATAAATAAGTAGGTAGGTTGTTACCTGTTTATATAGCAAATGACTTGAGAGCCTGAATTCTAGCAGATGATGATCTCACAAAAAAAGACAAGAGTATTTTTAACGCGGTAAAAATGAAAATAGGACAACAATAAAAAATTCAATTATGATAGAGCAGAAAAATAGAAATTATGTGATGTAAAGAAGACTTAGTGGAGGAAATAACTAAAAAGTTTACATTTATATATAAAAGAATGATCCGGTCAGCCCAGACTAAGTAAATATCTCGCTTATCCTATCTCAAAAAAATGATTTACAATAATTTTTTAAAATTTTTTCTAGATACACTTGTTTATCTAATTATATTTAACATATAAATTAAGTTTTACCATTTTTGAATATGTATATATATTTTTTGAGATTTTTAAACATTTATATATATATATATATTTAAAATACACCTATCTTTAAAAATCTAAAATAATATATACACATATCTAAAAATCATAAAACTTAGTTTATATATTAAATACACTTTGATAAACAAGTGTATGAAGAAAAAGATAAATTTAAATGAGTTTTTTAAAGTGGGTTAAGTAGGACATTTGTTTAGCATAGGTTAATAAGATCATTCCTCTTATATATACCATATATTAGACTTGAATAGGTTAAACGAATTAAACATGTTGAATAGGTTAAATGGATTAAACAGATTACTAAACGGGTTGATGGATTATAAAATTTCAATCATATTTTGTTTATTTAATGAAACAGTTGAACGAGTTGGCGAATAATAAATTATTTATTCAAAAATCTTAACTCAAATCTATTTATAAACAGATTGGATGAGCGGGTTGACAAGTTGATCATTACTGTTAAAACCATAGTAATAATATATTGATACAAGATTATTTATTAGTCATTAAATAATTTTGATGGTAATATTTATGAGTCATTCTTCTATATAATTAAGCAGTTTCATGGCATGAAACCAACACGAGTATAGTCTAATTAGTAAAGTCTTTGTCTTGTATTTATGTTAAGGGTTCTAATTCTCACTAAGGAAGCTTTTATATCTCTTGATTTGCTCTTGTGTTGATGTATGATTTTTATTATCAAACAATGAGAATTATAAGGTGAATTGGGTATGAATTGTAACAAAAAATGAGATAATGTAAAAAAATTATAAAAAAAGTGGTTTCCTGTAACTCATCTATTTTAGCCCATCTTGACGATGACAAAAAAATTCACTTTATTAATTGTATTTATCATCAGTTATCTACCTAAATGACCAAATTTCATTCAAATCAAAATATATACAACTTGAGTTTATTTAAAAGCATATTTCATATATCAATTATGAGAAATATTTATATTCATTTACATGTGCATTAAAATGTAATAATATTTGTCCACATACAAATGATATTCTACATAATCTAGATATTCAACTATGAAGTGTGCAAAATAGGCATAATAAAATACTATTTAGATATTGAAAATATAGTTTTAAAATTGATATTTATTATCAAAATAATATTTTATTATGCTTATTTTGCTCATTTCATAGCTAAGAGCCCATGTGTAATGATACTATACGAAATATGGGGTTTTCCTTAAACAAATCATACTAAGTATAATGAACGAAGTTATTTTTCATCAATTATTAAAGTACGCTAAAATGGATAGGGTTTCAATAAAATGGATTTCATAGATGCAATACTTATTATATAGAATTTTGATCTCAGCCATCAAAATATTGCATGTAGCCCCCTCAGCCATATCTTTAAGCGGAATTTTTAAAAAATAAACCTCCCTTTGCTAATGCGCCCATTTCTCCCTTCTCATTAGCATGACTTCTCCCATTTCTCTTTGCTTTTGCCTCTCTTTCCCTCTTAGATCTTATCTTCTTTCTCATTGATGTCTCATCTCTCTCGCTTGATGCTTACTCCTCGTCAACACAACTTCTCCCATTTCTCTTTGCGTTTGCCCCTCTCCCTCTTAGATAAGGTTATTAATGGTCATAGTTGACCCTTCAGCTCGTCCAACTCGTTTATAAATGAGTTTGGGTTAGAATTTTTGAATAAATGAGTTATGATCCGCCAACTCATCCAACCATTTAATTAAATAAATGAATTAGGGTTGAGATTTTATAACTCGTCAACCCGTTTAACCCATTTAACCCGTTTGACCTATTTAAATCATTTAACCCATTAAAGTTATATATATAAATTCTTTAGTTATTTTTCCTTGCTACGTTTTCCTCCTGGTACTTAATTTTTATTTTTTCACTATTGTCATAATTCTATTTTTTCATTTTCCCTATGCCTAAAATACCCATTTGTCTTTCCCTACGAGATCATTGTTTGCCAAAGTTTAGGCCTTTTTGTCATTTATTATATAACCAGTTAACAATACATCAACCCGTTTATTAAATGAGTTGTAAATGAGTTAGGATTAAGACTTTTTAAATGAGTTAATAAATGGATTAGAGTCGGAATATTTTAAATGAGTTAAGATTAGGATTAAGCTCCAACCTGTGTAAGCCGATCTGTTAACACCCCTACTCTGAGATCATATCTTCTCTCTCTTATCTCATCTCTCATCTAGTCATGTTGATTTGTTTACATATTACAACAATTCATTCAATTCAATAAGTTTCCAACGCTGATCCATTTAATAATAATACACAAGATTCTCATTCATGCTTTTCTTTCTCTAAATATTGCTGAAAAAATGAAAAATTTTACAAACACCAATTTTTTTCAATTGTATTAGTCCATATCCATTTTTGCTGCCCATGTAACCCAATTCCAATATTCATAGGCGCCCATGACTTCACGTCCCTACTATGCATCTCATTTGAAGTCCTTGCTATGTTGGAAGCAACCCCACTACTATACAAACTTCCATCAGAAGAAAACTAACTTCATGGCTCCTGCAATAGACATTCAAAGTAAAAATTCAATAAAAACCAAACAACTCACTTGTTGAAATCAAAAAACTAAATTTGCAATCTGTACTATCGAACCGAGCACTGTTAAAACCAGAAGATATTCATATCATAACATAAAAAAAATAGAGATAAAACATGAACTGTGAAGTCCGAAGAGGTGTTTGCCACTTATTCACCGAACCATGAATTGTGAAGTCCAAAGAGGTGTTTGCCATTTGTTCATTGAACCATGTCATGGCACAGGAATTTGATAGGGCCTTGCAAAAGCTTCACACAAAAGTAGAAAGTTTTCATGAATCTACCCAGCAAATAGGACAATGCAGAGGTTGAGCTTCCATGAGCCACCAACGAGGTTCCGACGTGGATTTGAGATGCCTGCTACCTAGTGAGCCCAATGGGGATCAAGTGATGGAGACTGCTTTTTTGATAACGATGAGATGCATGCAATGGAGATCTTCTTTCAATCCTTCTTCTGGTTTTTTTTGCTATCAAGAGTAAGGAGAGAGGGAGAAATGATTATGTTTCAAAAGACGAGGAATTACTCAGATTTTAGAAGATGAGAGGAATCAGAGAAAGCTAGGGTGTTACCATGCAGCAGTGACATCTCCTAGCAGGGATAGCTCCCAGTAACGATGGAGAAAAGGTAGGGTGTTACCATGCAGCAGTGACGTCTCCTAGCAGCGATAGCTCCCAGCAACGATGGAGAAAAGGATGAGGGGAGAGAGAGAGAGAGAGAGAGAGAGAGAGAGAGAGAGAGAGAGAGAGAGAGAGAGAGAGAGAGAGAGAGAGAGAGAGAGAGAGAGAGAGAGAGAGAGAGAGAGAGAGAGAATATGGAATAAGATTTCACAGGAGAGAGGGTCAAAAGAAGCTGCAGGGTTGCTTTTGAAAATTTTAAACAACATGATCAGGAGAGATGGCATAGGGGGATGTGGGTAAATTTTCCTTACAATAACTGTTGCAATTGGAGTTTAAAATTTGAACAGATGAGATGCTAAGAACTATGAATGGATGACCAGATTATATGGTTGAAAAGCCCGAGCATTTACACTTGGGGTACATGATCAAAGCTCCTATATATATTACCATAACATGATCTTATTTTGTGGAGAACCTAATCCTTCGATCAATATAATTATTAAATTATAATTTAATATCTTAAAGTAAGTAGTTCACATCCTATTCAGACATTAAAGTTATTATTAAATTAAACATTGTTTACATGTTTTGAAGCATAACTCTCACTTGATATACTAGAGCATGTGTTTAAGCTGCAAAATCATGTTTGAAATAATTTATTTATTTAATCAGCATGTCAAAAGATTTTTTTTCTAGGGATTAAGTTCAATCATGGAAAAAAACTCAGATAAAAAAAATGTGATAAGAGTAACAGTCACTTTTCCAAATGGCATTCGCTTGCATTGAAGGTCTAAACTTACGGGCAGCACACTCGGACGTTAGGCTTTGTTTAAATTAAAATGAAGAGGCTTAAACAAAATAGAAAAACTCAACAAGTGTATTAGAACAGTGCTTTGACTGTTCCAAGAAAACAGGCTGTCATGGTTACACGTGGGATGGGCACAAATCCAAGAGGCCAAACCCATGAGAAGCCTTCCCCGTGAGAAAAAAAAAAAAAGGAAGTAGGGACATTGTGGTAATTTTATAGCCTAAGTATATTTGTTTAGAAACGTGAGTATATTTGGTTTTTTGATAAAATTTGTATTATATATATACAAAATCTCAATATATTCCATTCATTTGCTGGATCAACCGCTTAAATGTATGTAGACATAATTTTTCATTATTTGAAAATTTCTAAAAATATTTGTGTACAAAAAATTATTTTTTAATAAGATTTCATTATAATTGGTAAAGTTGGAAAATATAATTTTTATTAGGAGTTATGTTGTATTATTTAAAGTTAATGTAATTAAGGTACTCTCAAATATAACAATTTCTTTTATTTTTATTATTTTTTGAAAATTTATTAATATTTTTTTATTTTCCAAATATAATAGACTTTAACCACATTTAACCGCATCTAATTTTTGAAATTAATAAGATAATAATAATTTAACACCTATAATATGATCCTAGACCCGCTTATAACGTCATTTATACCTTAATTACGGAATTTGAAACCCAGATAAAACGATTTAATGACATCATTTTAATCTAACAACGTCTAACCGCGTCTAACCGCGTCTAACCGCATCTAATTGCATCTAACCGCATTTAACCGCATCTAATTTTTGAAATTAATAAGTTAATCTTAATTTAACATATGCAATATGATCCTAAGCCCCTTATAAGATCATTTACAAATTAATTACGGAATTTGAAACCCAGATAATACGATTTAATAAAATCTACCTTAATCTAACATCGTCTAACCGCATCTAACAACATCTAACCGCATCTACTTTTTGAAATTAATAAGTTAATTTTAATTTAACATCTGTAATATGATCCTAGACCCCTTATAAGGCCATTTACACCTTAATTACAGAATTTGAAACCCAGATAATACGATTTAATGAAATTCACCTTAATCTGACAGCGTCTAACAGCATCTAACCGCATCTAATTTTTGAAATTAATAAGTTAATCCTAATTTAACACTTGTAATATGATCCTAGGCCCCTTATAAGGTCATTTACACCTTAATTACCGAATTTGAAACCCAGATAATACGATTTAATGAAATTCACCTTAATCTAACAGCGTCTAACCGCATCTAATTTTTTAAATTAATAAGTTAATCCTAATTTAACACCTGTAATATGATCATAGGCCCCTTATAAGGTCATTTACACCTTAATTACAGAATTTGAAATCCAGATAATACGATTTAACGAAATCTACCTTAATCTAACAGCATCTAACCGCGTCTAACCGCATCTAACAACATCTAACAGCATTTAACCACGTCTAACCGCATCTAACAGCATTTAACCGCATCTAATTTTCGAAATTAATAAGTTAATCCTAATTTAATACCTGTAATATGATCCTAGGCCCCTTATAAGGTCATTTCCGCCTTAATTACGGAATTTGAAACCCAGATAATACGATTTAATGAAATCCACCTTAATCTAACAACATCTAACCGCAACTAACCACATCTAACAACATCTAATTTTTGATTTTTTATAAATATTTTATCTATTTTGTGTATTTTGCAAAAGATATATAATTAATAATTCATTTTAGAACTACGCAAACTTTTAAATAATTTTAAAACTACATAAATATATAAATTTATAATTAAAAAATTAACTAATTTAAATTAAATTAAATCAAAATTTACGTAAATATATAAAAATGTAAAAATTATTATATATATGACGCTGTAAAACTAAAATTGTAATAAATTATACATAACTGTAATTTAGATTTAAAATATAAATATATGTTACTTTTTGGGATTGGTTAAATAATCAATTTAGTAAATAACTACATTTAATAGAAATTTTATAATAAAAGTTATTAAAATTATATAATAATATTATTACAGTTTATATTACAAATTTAACATATTAATACACTAATTGTGATTTATTGTTACTAGAATTAATAAATTTAAAATAAAAATAAAAATTTATTTACTTCAAGTGAAATCAATGTAAAATTATCAGTCTAATAAATATTTACATTGAATTTAAAGTATTTAAAACACCTCTAAATAAAGTCCTATCAAATTTAAAGTCCAATGAATTTTTTTATATAAAACTATAATTTAGATTTAAATAAACTAAATATATATGATTTTTGGGATGGATTTAAACTTATGTATTTTGTATCTTTGACATTCATGTAGTTTATACAAAAAAATAGAAAATATCAATGATTGAATTTTATCTTAAAAATTAATTATAAGTTATTATTTTCTTTTTAATTGAAATAAATATATAAATATAAATACCTTATGCGAAGTTGATGAAAATAATTATTTTGATTAATTTAATGCTTTAAATTTTCAAAGATCCATGTCGTTCACACATTTCTCCCGTAGAATAAAAAATAATTTTTTGAATATTTTAATTTGAAAAGAAATAATTTTTGATGCCGTGTACCCTCATGCCTAAAATTTTTGATATGTAATCCTGACCATCCAAGAGATTTAAACTATAGTTTAGATTGAAATAAACTAAATGAATACATGATTTTTTTTGGACTAATTTAATCATCAAGTATTTTTGGATGTTTATTAATTATATGTTATAAAATTGTAATAAATTATATTACAACATTTAATTTTAAAAATTTTAAAAATATTTTACGTAAATTTATTTATTTTAAAAAGATATATATATATTTAATAATTCATTTTAGAACTATGCTAACTTGGATTTTGCATTAAACAATCCAAAAAATGAATAAATATAAAGCTATAATTAAAAATAAGGTTACTATATTCTCATCTGTCAAATTCCTACACATATTGAGAAATTAGAATTGGTGTGCTCATTTCATTGCTGATTTTGTGATTAAGAATAGCAATGCATAGGTGAATTAGGGAAACCATCTGATTTTTTTATAAATCTACTCTATATGGACTTTTTCTACTCTATGCAATCGGGTTTTTAAAAACCTTGATATTAATAATTTTTATAGTTCATAAAAAAATTTTAAAACATATCAACCATTGAATTTTAGTTTAAAAATTAATTATAAATTATTATTTCAATTAAATCTATAATTAATTTAAATTGAATGAAATAAAAATTTGAATAAATATATAAAACTATATTAATTATTATATATGAATTTTAAAAATAAAATTGTATAAATTATATTTATTTAAATTATATATAATATAATTAAGTTTTAATACGTTATCTAAGATAATTTTTTAATGACATTAATAATGTTCCCAATTAAGGTTACATGTGTAATACTGAGAATAGAAATTTTTTAAAACTTGAACAGATAAAATTTTCATAGCATAATAGTAGGAAACTAATGGATAGCAGAGTAGTATATGAATTAGAAAATGAATTTTCTAAACAGCCAAAATCAAGTAAACCATGGCTCAAACGATTGCAACTGTTTTCATCTTTTAAACCAAGCCAATTATAATTAGACCGGATGTAATTATAAAAAATAAGTAAACTAGCATCCTTATAGTTTATATACAAATTAAAAAAGTATTAACTCCTAAATTTTAATTTTAAAATAAATTATAAGTTTTATTTCAAAAGTAAAATAAATATAGATATAATCAATTGAATAGAAAATAGATAATAAAATTTTCATGATTTAAAGGTAAAATTCATACTCCAACTCACCTGCCTGCAATGCTCCAACATAAAAAAAAGGTAAAGTTTTTGTATTGAGCTAATTTGCGAAGTTAGTAAGTTAAGTCCACAAAAATCCATAAGTTTAACTCATCTTTTCTGTTGCTCTTTTTAATTTAAAATTCATAAAACAAAATCGAAATCTATAAACATTCTTAAAAAATAGGTCATTTTGCATAGATACGTAAAAAGAATTAAACGGGCTAGAAATGATTTAAAAATATTTGAAAAGAGTTTATTTAGGAAAATTGTATTTATAATATGAGAATCTTTAATAGGAAGTACATAATCAACTAGTTTGTCTTAATTTCAAAATTATAAAATACTATAATCTTACTATAAAAAGAAGACCACGTATATTAAATAAAACTATGTAAGCTTACATATATATAACTGAGAATATTTACCAACCGTCTAAATAATTTGGGGGTAAAACTACAAATGATTTAAACAACTTCAATTGATCCAACATGATTTAATAAATTATATAAATATAAGAAGAATTAATAGGCCTAAAAGAAATAAAAGTAATAAAATAATAATTGAAAATATTTACTAGACTATTAGATTAACTTGAGGAAAACTAATATCCTGAGGTGATCAAGAAATCACATCTGCGTATTTGGTAGGAGACAAAACGAACTATCATTCGAAATAAAATATAAAATGATTTCAATCCAAACAAAATTATGAGACATTTTAATGGCGTAGATGATCCAATAATTGGCTTGCATGTTCACAGTTTTGAATGCACCACCGGAGTACCCATTTAGTACTCCATCTTCCCCAAACGAAGGTATTCGAAGTTGCATCTTAATCTTGTCGGCCAATTGAGGAGCATCTCCGATAGATCTCTACGGAAGCAGGGATGCATTGCAAAACAACCTAAATCCGAGGACTCGTCTGACCATAACAACATCGCCCCAAACCTCTTCTCTCTAATCAACGACCATTTCAACCCCAAATTACAGCAGTTGATTTTTTAAACTAACAAAAAGAATGAAGTTATCCAAACATCTCTACCCAACTGCACCCGGCTACGATAATGAGCTAGAATCACTAACCTAGCCGATAAAAAAACAGCCACAGATCTCATTTTCCGGCTGCCCCAAATGTGAAACCTCGGCAATATACGCGTCATTTCGACATTGTAATCCTAGATTCTTTTGTAATTATTTTTATGATAAATGAAAATTCATGAATTATATTGATGGATATGTGTATTGGAGATTAAAATAATGCAATTGGGAATTTAATCCCGTGAATAGTAAACATAAATAGTAATTGGGGATTAAGACATGTGATTAAGAGTTAATCACTTGGATTAACCTAATCACAAAAAGACAAAATAGAGATTTAATTACTACAGGACAAAATAGCATTACTTTTGGATATTTTAAAACTATTTTGGATTTTTGTGGAAAAATAAAGAAAAATTCATAATTTGCATTCCGGGCGTCGGATTTCGATGAAATTTTATGGATGGTTAAAAATTCATGATGGACATGATGAATGAGTTAAGATGTGATGAAAATTATAAATCAAAGGTCAAGATGGAACGTCAAAATAAGATAAAAAAGTAGCTAACTTTTTAATAAATTCTACTTTTGACTTTTTAAATAAAATAAATAATTAGAAAATAAAAAATTAATTAAAAGGCAGCTGCTGCAGGGGCTGGAGCAGGCTAGGGTGGCTGGAGGCTTGACCAGGATCAATGGTCATTAATTATCATTATCTTTAATCAATGGCTAAGATTAATTTAGCTTAATTTAATTAATTTTAAAAATAAAAAAATAGGTAAAAAATAGGGCTGCATAGGGGGGGCTGGGGCAGGCCTAGGGTGGGCAGCTCTCGGCTCAAAGCAATTTTCAAAATTAAAAAGAAATACCAATTTATAAATAAATACCTCAAAGCTAGGGGGTAAATTCCAAATTCTTGAAAAATGCAACACTATAAATAGTGGAGCAGGGTGAACGTCCAAGGCCATCAAAACCCAGCTCCATTTGAGCCAATCCAAGTCCCTAAACCATCCCACACGTCCATGGAAAGAAAGGAGTAAGTTAGAGAGAGAAAGTGTGAGAAAAAGAGGCGTATCTCCACTTCGGGTAAGTGATTTCTACTCAAATTTCTTTTGGATGTTAAATAGGGTAAAACCATGCTTAGATAATGTCTAAGTATGAGAAAATAAGTATAGATATAATGCTTAATCGGAGTTATGCCAAAACATCAAAAATTTGGAGCGAAGATGGAGCATTCGGGAATATAGCATATGATATGTGTAAATTATGCTCCAAAAATGATAAATGATGATTTAGGATGAATTAATATGATAAATATGATGTTGGAATGATAATATGTTAATTTCATGATTTTTGGAATTAAGGATTATGCTTAAGTGAATTTATGTTGATTTTTAGTATATGGAGAAAGTGATTTTTTTTGTCAAGTAAATGATAATAAATTCAAAATATATGAAATTTCCCATGATATAATAAGCATAAGCTATGTCATGGTATTTTTTATTTTTGGAAAAAATGTCAATTTTTGAAATTCATGAACAGTAACCACGTCTCTGTGAACAGTAACCTCGGATGAACAGTAATTTGCTACAGTAAACAGCGTGATTTTGGAGAAAATTTGAGATTAATATTTAAATCTAAAGATGGAATTTTTGAAGAATTTATGGATGAAAATATCTGTATAAAGAAATAATGCTCGAATACTATAGAGCATGCATGGGAAGTAGCTTGAACGAAATGAGTCAAATATCCTTTTTCCTTGAATAGGAAAAGGAAAGGAAAAAGTCGAGGACACCAACTGAGAAGGTAAGCAAGTTATATATTTTTGCAAATTATTTTAAAAAATGCTTGAAATTATTTGTAAATTGCTTTATGAAATTTATTTAAGGTTGACCATACCTATAACTGCTTTACATGAACTGAAGTTCGTTTGTTAAATTGTTTATTAAATAATTTTTATGAAATTATTTATGATTTACAAATATCATGCCGGCATATGTATGTAAATGAGCATGTGCACAAGGAATAGCTTTAGTCGAGGTAGTAAGCGGACCGGATGTCTCCCTCGCTATTGCCAAGTCGCTTAATAGGCCCAGGCCGGCGGCAACCTCCCTGAGATGGGAGCATGTATGGGATGGGCGCCTAACTAGCGTCGCATCCAAAGGAATGTCATGAATGCTATGTATGCATTGCATTTGCATTTTATGAAATGCATGAAAATGATTGAAAAATTATGTATGGTTTGCTTACTGAGTATTATTACTCACCCATGTTTTTTCAACAACAAACAGAAAATGATAATGAAGGCAGCATGCAAAATGATATGTAGTTTTTGATATGAAAGTTGTATATGTAAATTTTATATAAAGACAAAGATGTTAATTTTGAGATGAAAATGAATATTTTTATTCCGATGGATATGTTTATGGAACAGATTTTGATTATAACTGTGATATGTGAAATATAATTCATGTTGGATGAACGAGGGAAAATTTTCATATACTGATGATAAAAAAAAATCCTACTGTGTGATCAGGGCAACAATCCTGAGTCACGTTTACCAATCAAAACGATCCCGGAGTAAGACTTCTAGGCACCTCGGTTCGAGGCGTCACACCAAAGTATAGGACAAAACCTATTAAAATTGCAGCATTTGCAAATTCATCAACTGAGATCGGCAACAAAGATTAGCAAACCACCCAAACCCATTCCAAGCAACCGATTTCCATAAAATCCAGTAGCAGCATCTTGCCATCTTCTCAACTGAAAAATCAACCGCCCCAATCCAGCCACTGATCTCACCTTCCATACCAAATCAAAGGGCGAAAAATCCATCATTTACAGTAGGTTCCAACAAATCGGCCAACTCCATTAATTCTGGTATCCTCTTAAAATCAGCAACTCCTAAGCAGCCTCAATCAGCCACCGCCCACCTCTCATGTCAGCAGCACCTTCACCCTTACTGACCTGTCGCAGAAAAATCTCTGTTCCAGCCACCATCTCCCTCATCGATCAAACAGTAGCTGGTCCGTGATCAATGCCCCTTTGAGTCCATTTGCTTCGATTAGAAATTGCCAGAGAAAGAATGGATAGGCAACAGAATGGGTGAGAAAGGGGAAAGTGATGCGAGTGATAGCTTACCAACATCGACGCTCCCGTCAAAATTTTCGGATGCCGAAAACGCCCATGGCAATCCAAGCCATCCATTGAAAATGAACGGTAGATGGCCAGCTTCCCACGAAAAAATTGTAGGAAGTGCTTCCTCTGGGTTGGCTCTCCAAATCCAAAGCATAAGTGGGTGTATAGAAGGGGCGACGCGAATGAGGATAGCCATGGACTGTTTCGTTGGAACAGTCGTGCCGTTCTAACACGCTTGCAAAAACTTACACCTTGTGCTGATATTGCAAGTAATTAAGCTAAATGTATGAAGTTTTTAAACAGAAATTTGACGAATGATAACTGAATCTAAGAATAATAAAAAAAAGAACGACAAGACTATCAGCTAATTTAACTATTAAATTAATTAAGCAACGATTGGGTAATTGAAATAGACGAATGATCTTTTCAGACCGACGGACGGTGATTTCCGACCGGTCAAAAAATATATTTTTTTATTTTTTTTTTGAAAAATAATTTTATAAACTTGTTAATCTAGTTATATTTAATTTATAAACCAAGTTTTATCATTTTTGGATATATCTATATATTTATTTTGGATTTTTAAATACAAGGGTATTTAAGTCATTTTAAGAATATTTAAAATGACTTAAATACCCCTGTATTTAAAAATCCAAAATAAATATATAGACATATCTAAAAATAATAAAACTTGGTTTATAAATTAAATATAACTAGATTAACAAGTTTATAAAATTATTTTCAAAAAAAAATAAAAAATATATATTTTTTGACCGGTCGGTGATTCAGATCGGTGCTCATTGAAATAGTATATATATATATATATATATTATCAAAAATTGAAATAGTATATTAATTACGATTACAGTCGGTTTGGCTCTCTGCCATTAAAGGCCATGCCGAGTCTTTTATAAATGGCGAAGAAGAGAAGAATCCTCTTTTCGTTCATCGATCAAATCAAGTTGGCTGATTAGGCACGAACCTATCAGGGTATCAGAGCACTCGTCGATCCTTGGTTAGCTATGAGCGGAAACAGGGCTCACGAAAAGCCTCCTCCGACCAGAACAGGACGTCGACCAAATCCTGCAGCAATCATCATCTAGCCATGCTCCGTTTGATGACAGACTAGCTGGGTTTAGAGCAAGATTTCTCGGAGAGATCAGTTTCTTGGGACAAGCGAATTGATGACCAACGTCGTCGTCTTGGAGACCCGTGGTGTCGACAATGGCGGGCGGCAAGATCGAACTAGATCTTTTGGAAAAAATTCCCAACTTCCCTACAATCGCCTGATCTAACAAGGGGTCATGACGAGCAGCCAGAGTGCATCCTAGAAAAATCAATTGAGCTGGAGAACCCAACGAAGAATGCAATTGTCTTCCCTAAGGGATTCACTTTCGAAAGGTCAAACAGCTCAAGAGGCCACGGAGACGGTGCTGTTGAGGATGGCGTCGACGTCATCTCGATCGATGGAAATGCAGCCGGGATTTTCCTCAACGCATTGTTCGACAGCAAAAAAATGGTGGTTACAAAAGTGAGAGAAGATATATAGCTTTCCTGCAGACGTCGTATCGGGAAACCGGAAGAGCTTCCATTGGGTAAGAGGTCACTGTAACTACGCTTAAGCAGATTATGTGCAAGGCTGTTTGCCAGTTAAAAGGCCATGTGTTCGGCCAAATATGGAGGAAGAGGAGAAAAGAAGGGGTCCAGAAGATTTCTTGCATTAGCTTAGTAGTTCAGTAGATCTCTCTCCCTCTCTCGTGTACAGATCCTTCTTCTGTGAATCCTCTTTCATCAATCAAATTAGGTTGTTTGACTAGGCCCAAACCTATCAAATAACAAAAAGAAAAGAGTTGTCATCTTAAACAACCGGTTGTAGTTTCTTTTATATTTTAAAATCAAAAATTATTGAATCTAAACTATTTAGAATTGTTGACTGTAAAAAATGTCAAGTATCGAATTTGCTAGAAGCTATCAAAAGCGAGAAGGTCAACAAGTCCTTCAATTCGCCATTGAGTGGTAGACATGTGCGGTTTTGATCCATGTGATATTTTGTGTGGCAATCGATAAAGTACACCTATTCAGTTGCACCCCCTCATGATCGATGTGGTTTGCTGAGACACATGCCTTACGGTGTTAGCAAATCAATAGGCATTGTGAGGTACTAGTATGGTATCCTTGTACTGCTAACTTCTAACACCAAACCAAACAAGACTCTAGGACCTAGGCTTGGCAGCAGGGTCGTTAAAATAGTCAAGGATATTAATTAATATGTTTTTAGTTATAATTTTAAACTTTACATATTTTCAAAATTTTAGTGGTTACATATTAACTTTCATATTTATTAAATAGAAACAATATATATTTCCAATTAAAGTAATGTTTTACATTTCATATACGTATTAATTTATATCTTAAATGATTTAGTTGCTAAATTTTTATTTTTAAATATAAAAAATAGTATATTGTAGTTTTAAAGAAAACCACAAACGGTTGCAGGAGATAAAAGCCCCAAGAGAAAAAAGGTGGCCGCAAGTTGACTGTCTGCGCGCACTTGCCATGGACTCTGTCTCTTTCAGCTAACAGGTTCATTTCACATTTTGTATAAAAAATATTTATTTTTAAAATATAACGATTAATTTACAATTATGAGCAATCATATGATTTATTTTGCAAATATCCCGCTAAATGTGATAAAAAAAAAAGGCACTCAATCTTTGAAATTATGGAACTTCAGCTGGTTGATTCCCTCCCTGCGGTTGGGCATCAAATCAAAGGGCGACTGAAGAAGAAGGAAATGGAACTTTGGTGGAGACTGGAGATCCTAGCTTCATCGGCATGGCTTTTAGGCTGCTTTTCATCCATTAGCTTTCGCGTTTGATCATAATTTTAAAAATTTTATATAATTTTTACATAGTTTGACTATAACTGCAAATATACCTACGTTGTTATGACGTCGTTACTGCACTGTTACGGTGTGAATATATTTGCAAACTATGTGAATATATTTGGAAAAACTAAATATACCGCCTTAATTTCTAAAATTGCAAATATGCCTATATAATTTGAATATTTTTGCAAATATATCCATTTCATAATAGTGCAATAATGGCTAAAGTGTATTTGAAATTATAGTCAAATTATGTGAGAACATTTGCAATTTTTAAAGTTATATAAGTATATTTACAATTATGATCAAACTATGTAGATATAGTTGCAAATTACCCTTTATAAATAGAAATGTTTTTCACAGGAAAATCCGAATACCGTGCAATTTTTTGATCAATTGATACACGAATCTTGTGCCTATTTATTGTAATCATTCCCATATACAATTTATCCCCTTTGCCATCATTATCTCTTTTTCTTCTTTTTTTTTTAAATCCTTTTCTTTCAGTCTATAGTAATAAGGTAGGGAATCAAAAAGATAAGACCCCTACTCTTAACCCGATTGCTTCTGTTGGGACTCAATTCCTTCCAATTCGGTGGGCCCTTCTTAAAATGCTCCCCTATTGACCATGGTATGAAATCAACATGGCCTTACCACTTTTTTTACGAGTATTCATATATTATAATCACCTCAATAGGTATTACAATGAAGCTCCTGAAATATTCTTACAATTCCTAACAACGATATATAAATATCTTAATAATATTGTGCAATTTTTCTAATTTTTCCAACCGATAAATGTTCCCACATAAAAGGGGAGAACAATGCCACCAGACAACTTATTGCGTTAAAATGAAAATAGTAGTTATGGATATATGAACGGAGAATGGCTAGCATCAAGGGCACATTCAGTGGCCGCGTCACCACCTTTTATTTGCAATAAAGCAACATGACATATTATTCCAAACTACTCTAAGTTATTTGGGATTTTGTAAAGCCTAGATAGAATGCACCATAACTGCGGTGCAGTCCACTACAAATGAACCTTATTTGATCATGAAATCAATAGCTATCTCATTCATTATATTTAGGATTATTTACTTTAGTAGCATATTAATTTTTATCCAAATCAAACATGTGTATGGGTCTCATTTTAAAATGGTACAAAATTAACATAATAAAATAAGTAAGCATAAATATCAATTTGAAAGTTATATTTTTAACATCTGAATAGTCAAAAGTATATTTTTATATAAATAAATAATTATATAAAGCATTATTATATTTTCATATATGTGGGGCATATTTTGCAGCGGACTTCATCGTAATTATAGTACAATCTGTCTGCATTGGATCACATCTTAGGTTATTTGCGTATACAAATACTTAATAGTTTAGGTTACGATTCGATGCTAGAGTCTCAATATATATAAGTATTTTATTTTTTATTTTTCAATTTTATGTGAGTTCATACGTAATTCTTAGATATCACAAAATTTGCTTCTTTGGCTTTCGTATATGAATCTTTATAATTTCAAAAATCAACCGTTTCACCCTTATTTAATGTTAAATAAGGGTGAAAATTTTCATCCAAAACACAGGGGTGAAAATTTTTATTTTTGAAATTATAAAATTTTTATATATGAAATAAATACATTTGTGTTCATATAAAAATGAAAAAAATAAAAAAAATGGTAAATCGGATAACTATAGGTTAGTCCGTTAGAAAATTTTAATTTAAATCAGTAAACGGCAAAAAATCCATGAAAAATACTTCCAGAACTCATAATTTTGACCGAAATAAAATTTTTAAAAATTGAAAGTTGAAAAAGAATTATAAAATGAAATTTCTATAATAAATGGGAAAACGTCTTTTATTTTTGAGTTTCTAGAATGCTTAAGTTAATTTTTTTTATTATAAATGCTTAGGCTAATTTATTCTGCTTTTAACTACGTCTAGTACCCCAAAAAATTGTTTTATCGAAGATATACCTGAAAGACGGAAAAAAAAATATAGAAATTTGGTTTGGTCAAAACTTGATAGTATTTGTAAGATTATTGCAAAAAAAAAAAAAAAAATCTCTAAAAATGTCTCAGGACTTATCACATAGGATGGTCAATACTGGCTATCAGTTACATCTCAGGGTGCAACCGGGTAGAATATCGGTGGATTTACTCACTGGATATTCTAAAATGATACGATAAGTTCTTATTTTTATATTTATAAGATAAGGTAAGTTTTAAGTAAAAAAATATCCAATTTAATTAAAATAGAATAAGTTTCATGGACTGGGTACTCGTAACCAACCTGAAATATTAATATATATTTAATATAATTTTATAAATTATTTTTTACAGTGAAAGATATAAATATGTTCTTTCAATATATAAAAAATTATTTAATCTATCAACTATTTAGTAAATTTAATTAATGTATTTCAAAAATTATATTACTATCATCTTGATTTTAAATTTTTAAGTAAGATTTGCAATAAAATTATAATTTTCAAGTATGATATGAATACTATTTTAAAAAACTGATTTAAAACTAAAACTTGAACCAACCCAGCTTAAAATAAAATAGAATAAGAGTTTTAAAAATAAGATAAGGGTGGGGTCAATTTTGAACCCAACCTATTTAACCCAGGTTGCACTTGCACCCCTATATGTATCCTTAACACGTCATGACAAGTTAACTTGCGTGTCATCATTGGGTCCTTTTTTTTAAAAAAAAGAAAAAAATTATTGTTTAATTCGAAAATTATGCTTCTACAAGAGCTCATCTTCCAGTCAAGATTAATTCATCGCTTCGATTAGCAAGTTCCAAGAAAATCGATGGCCTGCGTATCATCCATACTCCGCCAGAGTATCGAACTATCCCTAGTACTTTTTTTTTTTTTTTTACCGAGGTGGCCGCAGAAGATGGGATCATTGTATTTGGCATGGAGACCAGACAACGGAGCTTTTGCGCGGTTGAGAATTAAAAGGGGGAGTCAAAAGGTGGATGCTTTAACCATAAAAAAAAAAGGTGGATGCTTTCGGGCTCATCTCCCCGCTGACTCGACTCTCTTAATTTTGTGTGCTTTTTCTTAGCTGGGGCCCGTTCTCCGGTTTTAGGAGATGGAATGTGGTTTGCCAACGTTTAAAGCAACAGCAAATCCAGTCCATCAAAATCACTGACCAATCTGGGCCACTTTTCAATCGTCAGTTAAACGCTCACTCTTCTAGACAATGAGTGTGTTTGTTTAGGGCAAAAAAGTGTCAGCTAAAACTTTTCAATCTAAAATTTTCATTCTCCATAATTATTCTATTTTTAATTATTTTTTCACACTTTTCTATACAAACTACCCTACTTTTCAATCATTTCTACACAACTACCCATACAACTAACCTATCTATTTTAACTTTATTCTCTTTACTCTTCATCATTACTCCTATTATATCAAATCACTTTCTATTGATTTGACAACTTCTACTCCAAAAACTTTTCATCAAAAGTTTTACCTCCAACCAAACACACCCAATATTTCAATTTAAGATTGCAAATTGGAACGAGAACATCACGGAAAAATTAAGGAAAATCAATATACATTTCTTGGTATGTACGTATTAGGTGGCCTTGAATATGATTAGTTTCATTTTTGTGTCGCATATACACCTCACCGTACTTAATGTCTGTTAGGCCCTGCTTATCATAAGTAGGAAGTACTAAAGGATGAGGGGTGATCTCCTGCTTTCGGGTGCACAAGATTCTCTAAAAATATTTTTTAATTATTTTATAAATATGTAGAGCTGAGTATATTTAATTTATAAACTACTCATATAACATATGCTCGCTTACCCTTCCCTAGCTTGCCTAAATACGAGGCCATGCAGGCTAGCCCTTTCTTAGTGTATAACACTACATGATATTGTCTTGTTAAATCCACACTGCCCAAGTCATTAGACCTAACCGCTCTCTTGACACATTCTCTGGTGAATGGTGAGATCATTTTAGCAAACAACTCCATTAAAACTATGGTTTTATGGAAAAACTACTCACCTCATCGTTACGCTAGAATCTATGATAAAATCCTTATCAAACCTCATGTACAAGAAGGTTACACCCATTCAAGCAGAAGAAATCTATATATAAACAGGATGAAGCGACTTGGGTTCTAGCTATCCCCGTTGCAGCTAAATGAAATTAATCCTCTCAGTTTCTATCTCAAATTTCCATCTTTGTCTCTTATTTGTAAGGCCTCGGCCACATCCTTAAACATCATCTGAGGACACTTTTGTACTCATTTTTCTTTAATCAGTGGAATCTTTTTTTCCTTTGTTTTTCAATAATCGAAATCCTATTAAGTCTTTTCTTAGTCTACTTTTCCTTTAGTTACATAGCTTCTCGTGCTATTTAGACGCGCCCATCTTCACCTTCATTAATATTTAATTCCTTTCATCAGAATCGAACGACCGATACTTTATCGAACCATTACCATGTGCAAGTCGTCGAATTGGAATGATTCATTTCAGGTCACTCGGAAAGCAATAGTTAGAGATAGCCTACATTGTAGCGGTCAAACACTCGGATTCCTTTAACATCGAGATCCATGTTTTTTATTATTACTATTTTTTGTAGGGCGAAGTATGAGCTACACGTACGTTTCCACGGAGGTGCAAGAGCATGATGTCCCTTTCGGCTTTCAATGGGCACGCCTCGTTGGTTGAATAGGTATGCTTTTGGACTTTTGAGGGCCGCGTTCTCATCTCCTTAACAAATTGTCTTCTTGAGTGGACCGCACATCTTTTCCATACGCAAGTGTGTAGTATTAGGAGGGAACCAAATAGCGTAAGAAAAGATGGGTAACAAGCTCGTCCTTAAAAGGTTGTGTTTGGCTATTTAAGAAAAGATGGGAATCTAATCATCGATCCTAAACGAGAAATCTCCCGCTTAATAATCAAAGCTCAATCAATAAAATCTCCACTAAATTATGGTGCCATCATTTATTTTCTACCTACTTTTTGACCATAAATAGTGAATATGAAAGGAACTGAATCCGGAACATTGTATATGAATGCTTCTTCAAATGAGGAATTTCGGAGAGGGTTCTTTGCTTGCTGACAGCAACTACAATGCTTTTATTTTCCGTGCAATATTTATTTCGTCTAATGAAGGAAAATGCTCCTAGCACTTCACCATTCTTCCAATCTTAGATGGAGAGAGTAAATGAGACATTGTGTATTTTGGTTAATTGATTGGCATCAATTGTTGTAAAGAGTTAGTCAAAAGGCATTCTTGATCGTTTAAATTTTTAATATATCGATACAAAAAGATATAGTGCGACTACACAAAATTTATATTAAATAACCCATATTATTTGCTAAATTTTAAATGAAAGATTATAATTGTAATAATAATGAGATAATATACGCATATGAGTTATAAAGACATGATTCAGCGCGACATGATTCAGTGCGTTTAATTTCACCGTATTACGATGCAATTGGTTTACAATGGGCCCCGCATTCACCTAATGTATTAATGCTTTATACAACATTTATGTATATATAAATTATATTTTAGATAGCTTATATAATGAAAAATAATTTTAAAATTTTTATTTATATCAAATTATTTTATAATAATAATTTCACATCATTTTCAAATGGGGTCCATACATATATCGAATTTGGATAAAAATTAATTTGTCGATAAAATACATAATTATAAATACAATAGTAGAGTATATTATATTTTACGATTATATAAGACCCATTTTGACCTTACTACTCCATAGCTTACAGTGCATTTACGTGCACTGAATCATGTCTCTTTATTATAATTAATAACAATCACATAATATGGTCTTAGAAAAACTCATGGCTTGAAATTATTCTTAAATGTCTACAAATTTGTAGCCTAGATAAATCTTTGGCTAAGGTCCTTTTTATTCTTAACTAACAAGTGGTGTCAAGACGATAAATATATTGGATATATATGATGTATTTTATAGGTGACAAAATTTTTGGATGAAAAATTTTTGAATTAGAAGAAAATGATGTGATATAATAAGATAATGATGAGGATTAAAAAGAATAAAGTTAAAATAGAAAGGTTAGTTATATAGATAATTATGTAAAAATGATTGAAAAGTAGAATAGTTATATAGAAAGATATTAAAAATGATTAAAAATAGGATAGTTATGGAGAGTAAAAAGTTTTAAATTAGAATTTTTTTTTAAAAAAATTTTTTGGCATCCAAACATGCTCATAGTGATAAATAGAGCTTAATTTGACCTAAGATTAGTCTGAACCAAATTAAGTCTAGATTATGATGTGGTAGATTAATTAGGTTATTGTATATGAGTTTTATGTGAAAAAGAGCTAATTTAATAGTGAAATCAATCCAAAAAACTACGAAGGAGCCAAGGTTAAAGGATTTCATTGTGTAAGTTTTTTTTTTCCCTAACAATTATGGTGTGTGTTAGTTTAGTTTACCTTGACCATTCTCTTTTGGGAGGCTTCATCCTATATATGGTGAACACCTCTCATGGAGGGTCTAATGTTGGGAGATGAATGGATCAATAAGAGGATAATCGCAGACTTATATCTCTATTTCTTGCTCCTCTTTATTCTCTTACTCCATCCTCGAACCTCTTCCTTGTAAGGGGTTATTTATGCTTATATGAGGTTCAGCACTGATAAGACGTGCCTTTTATTAGATCAAATAGTCGGGATCATTTCCTAGAGATCTCTTTTCGAGCAAAATGTTTGTCTTTAATTGGTTAGAATAACAGGAAGTTGTCTTAGCATAATCATTTCAAGATGGCTAGGCTATCCTAAATAAAGGTGTAAATAGGGTCGGTCACAACCTGAGAGTACATTAACCCGAATTGATTTCCATAGTAGTTGGGTTGGGGATTTTAAAAATCAGATTTTTAAATTCGGGTTGAACTCCACCTGATTTAGGAAACCAGTTTGAGTCAGGTTGGGAGTTCGGTCAACCTGACCCAACCTACCCTCGATTATATTAAATAATATATAATATATAATATATAAACCTCTTCAGCTAGGGTTCTAGAATCCCCTACTGCTCCCATCAATCTCTCATCCTAATAACTCGTTCTTCTTAACCGCATGTTCTTCCATCCCTGTCATTGCCGACTGCAGGCCCTGCCACTCGTCTCTCCTCCCAGCGATTTTTCTCCTCTCTCCCTCTTGTAATGATCTCCTCTCCTAGTGCTTATACTTCTTCCTCCCTCCTGAGCCTTAAGAACTCGCAACCTCACAATCCATATTCCCCAAATCCAAATTCTTCTTCCACGGTTCCAACCAATCTCCCTCTCCTATTTTCCTCTTCCTCCCTCCTCCACTAGTTCTCCTTCTTCCTCTCTCCCTCCTTCTCCCCTCTTCCCTGTTTTGAGGTTCTTCCCTTTCAATTGTCGGCACCGGCACACTGCTCCCTAATTCCCTTGATCGCCAACTATCTGGCACCATTGCCTCCCTCTTCACTTTTCCGTTGTCCTTATTTTTGCCATTGTGCTCCTCTTCTCATCTCCCCATATTCCTTTCTCCCTTCCTCTTCCCTCTTTTGTCGTTGTTGCGCTGAGCCAAGTTATTGCTTTTGCTACTTGGTAATTTGTCCCGCCTCTTGAATGAGGTATATTTTTTTTACTGATTTCAAAATATACATTATTTCTATATGTTCGGATTGGATTATTGTTATATGTTTGGATTGGATTACTGCGATATAGTGTTGTTGTCTACTAATTATTTATGGTGATTTAACTGTCAAATTGATGTGTTAAAATAGGATAATTTGCATATATGCCCACATAGTTTCATAAAATGCATATTACCCCCATATAATTTTACTAAAATTGCATATTACCCTCACGCCGTTACCTATCGTTAATATCTGACATTATATTTTGAAAATTGACGAAAATATCCTCATCCAATTGCATATCACCCCACATAGTTTCACCAAAATTGCATATTACCCCCATGAAACTATGTATACCAGTGAGGGAATTTTTGTAATTTTTTAAAATATAACGTCAGTTATTAACAGCATGTAACAGCGAAAATATCCTCATCCAATTGCATATCACCTCATATAGTTTCACCAAAATTGCATATTACCCTCATGAAACTATGTATACCAGTGAGGGAATTTTTGTAATTTTTTAAAATATAACATCAGTTATTAACAGCATGTAACGGCGTGGGAGTAATATGCAATTTTAGTGAAACTATATGGAGGATAATATGCATTTCTTGAAACGACGTAGGTATATTTGCAATTAGCGTCAAACTATGTGAGTATATATGCAAATTACCCGTTAAAATATTCAATTTTTATGCATTACTTAGGATGGAAGATAATGATGTTTTGATAACTTGTACAATCTATTAACTCAATTCCCAACTCGAACCGAACCAATTTTTGTAGGGTTGAAATGCGATTGGGTTAAGGAATAAAAAAATAAGGTTGAAAGTAGAGTTGAGTTGAAATTTTACAAAATAGGTTAAAGTTGAGTTTACCTCAACCCAAGTCAACCCAACTCAATTTACACCTCTAATCCTAGATATGTGAAGATGTCTTTTTTTCATTACATGTGAGAAAATCTTTTTCAGCTCAAGGTTGAGCATGCTCACATCTCGAAGTGCCTTCATTAAGTGATTTATATATCTATATATATAAGAATCTTTCATGAACAATGAAGCTGTACCATAATTATCAGTGCATTTGGCCTAACATGGGCTCTACACGTACTTAAATGTATTGATACTTTATACAATTATTTATCCATATATAAATTTTATAGCAAATGGTTTACATGTTGAAAAAATAATTTTAAAGTTGTTATTTACATCAAACTATTTTATTACATTGAATTTGTACCATTTTTAGATAGGGTACATACACATATCCAATTGGGACGAAAATTTGTATGGTAATAAAATACATAATATTAAATATAATAGGTGGAGTAGATTATAATTTTACGATCATGTGGGATACATTTTGAGATAATTGCAGTGTAGTTGTGATGCAGTGAAGTTGCACCAGAATATTATTATTTTTTTCTCTATATATATATATGAGGGTTGTTCCGGAATAACGGTGTAGTTTTCCAAAACATGGACCTCACACATGTTAAAATGCAATGAAACTTTATATAATCATTTATCCATATCTAAATTATACTTTAGATGGTTTAGATATTGAAAAAATCACTTTAACGTTGTTGTTTATATCAAACTATTTTATTATATCAAATTTGTATCATTTTCAGATGGAGTCCATACACATGTCCGACTGGGATAAAAATTGATATGGTAATAGAATACATTATTCTAAATACAATGGGTAGTGTAAATTATAATTTGATCATCATTTGGAGCCTATTTCAGTGCCACTGTACTTGAAAATATCTCTATATATATCACGTGAGTACTAGGCTTTTAGTAAATAAGCAGTCCATTCGTGCTCCGGTGGGGACGATTATTTCACACGTACGACTACTTGCCTCACAAGCCCAATCCATCTCGTTCCACCATGTCATGAGATTGGGAAACTCTGTTGCTCATCTTTTTGTTGATTTTATTTCATGTAATATTTTGTCTGAACAAATATGGTGGGCTAACCCAACATACTTTCTTCAGTAAAAACTTTGTATAGATAATTTTTTGGCAATGATATATTGTGAATGTTTTATCCCTTCTACCTCTAATACCTCTCATCTTCAGAGGTCGGAGGGATTGAAGTTGTCCATTCCATCAAAAAAAAAAAAAATATTGTTGGTTAGATTTGATTTGGTCCGACTCTATCATATGCATTTTAAGGCCATGAGTAAATCAAGACGTGCTGTAGTAATTCACGACTCTTAACTAGTGAGATACAGTACACCATAACTAGGGGTGCAACTTGGGCCGGGTTCAGCCCGAACCCGGCCCGCCGAACCCGAAAAAATACAGTGTTGAAACTCTAAACTTTTCAACCCGAACCCGAACCCGAATTCAAATAGGGCTCGGTTTCGGGTTCAGGCCCGAACCCGAATTTGCATTTATATAAAATATATAATTTATTTAAAATATATAATTTATATTATAATAACATATTACTCATGGATGGATGATGGACAACAGGAGTACGGCATGGCAGGCATGGACAGCTCATCGCCGAGACAATCTAATATTTTAAGTGATTTCAATAAAATACCTATTCACAATTTACATTATGATACAGGTCCAACAGTTTTTTTTTAAAAAATTACTCTTCACGCCTTTTCTACTGAAGCCTTTTGACCAACAAAATCCTATGATATTAAATATTAAATTTTTTTGAGATTTTTTTTTCCAACAGGAAAATTTATGAGAACTTTAAAATTATAGTTGTAAAATAAGCTTAAAACAATAGATGAGTAAAAAAATACAATTAATGATTAATAATATAATTTTATTGACAACGTTTACACATAATCCATATTCTACTTGATACAAAGAGAATGCTCAAAACAAGTTTCTTTCTTTCTACTCTTAAGCGGTATTTGAATTTTTCTTAATTTCATACAATAAATTGTTTTTTAAAATTTTTTATATAATAGATTTGTGATAAAAAATTATATATAAGATAAGTAACAAAGACATATTAATAGAAGATGTCAACCCGAAACTCAACTCGAAACTCAACCCGAGCCCGAATTTCAAAAATAGGGTTAGGGTTGAGGTTTACAAATAGGGTTAGGGTTAGAGTTGAAGTTTTACAAATAGGGTTAGGGTTAGGGTTGAGGTGAACCCGAGTTTCATGAGCCCGAGTTGCACCCCTAACCATAACACTGTTGACACTAACAAGTAGGGGGAGTGGGACCAGATTTTTACAATAGTCTTTATATTTGTTTGCATCTCTTTATCTCGAAAGCGAAAGAAATTGCATGATTAATCAATGGATTGACCGCGAACGCTGATGCAATGATTCAAAATCCTGTGTTTCCTGGCTCTGTCACTAGCTATAGCGTCACAAGAATAACCACAAGAATCCTGTGTTTCCTGGCTCTCTCATACTTATACGCACAGTTTTTCTCCCCAAATAATTGATGAAAATGTTACTTTTGTTTGCATCATTTCTCTTGAAAGCCACAGAGAATTTTGGCCGATGAACCGAGAAGGGATTTCTGAAAGGCTCAGGAGCCAAACATTCGTCCTGATCACTGGCTCAAGCCGCCACATGACTCAGAAACTGCAACTGTGGTGGAATGACGATGAAAGGAACGCGACGTGGGTCGTTGGGTGGGGAAAGAAGGAAAACATAGCACGTGATTAGTCACATCGTCCGACTGTGGAGAATGCGCTTGTTGGGAGCCACCGAAAGCCTAGGCTCAGCACAAACACGTGGTCTTGCTCTCCCTCTATCAATCGCTGCTGTCCATCACTTGTACCCAAATGCTCTCCCAATTTCCAGACTGCCAACCGATAGCCGACCTAACTTCTTCCACTCCAATTCTCTTGGCTGCATGCATCCAGTTCTTGGAAAATAAAAGTCAAGCTTTTGACAAAAGGCACATGCGTGCCGTGGCCAACCTGCTGGCCTACCCCCAAGCAATGAATGCCACGCATGCAGCAACCATTCCAGATACACTCTCCAACATTATTTAGCTTGTCCAGAGAACTATTTCGATAGAAATGAAATTAGTTGTGACAGAACTCATGATTCGAATTTCGAGGTAGTGAGAAATCATCAAATTTCCATCTTACCCATTGATTCGATCCAGTCGCTGATGTGCCGGATGACGGGCCCTTTGATAGGCTGAGGCTGAGGCTGAGGCAACCTTCATGATTGGAGGTACGAGTGCTTTCATGGAACATATTTGCCGCCGAATGGCATTGCTGTAGGGAAGACAAGCTTGGAGGAGTCCTGCCATGCAAATACATGTGCACATGTTCCTTGGTGAATTTCTAAAAATATCTTCTTGCAATGAAAATACCTATGCATGTTGATATGTCGAGAAATGTTGTTTCTTTACTGGACAAACCGATGAAAATCTTATTAATGCATTATACATTTCTGGACAAAATACAGGTAGTCTTGATTAGAGATATAGAAGTGGAGCCACGAATATAAAAAATTTATTTCTTCCGATTGCGATTTTGCGCTGCTAGTCCACTGAAGTTCAATGTTGCCCTTCTATTTTGGATCCACCATCCAAAAAAATTTTCTTGTGCACCACATATACGTTTCGGCTTTTGTTTTCCTCTTTCTTGTATGTTTTTTGGTTCCCTTTTGCACTCTTTTTTGGATTTTTTTTTTTTCCATTAGACGAACTTTAGTTCGTTTTCTTGGTTGCCACCTATTGCGCGACACACCATAAATGATTAAATGAATGTAGAAATGTGGTTGCAAACCGAAGACACTCTTTCCTAAGGCCATGTTGTGAATTAATGCACCTTGCTAGCTTGAGATTGCAACATGCACCACAAGCCATGTAAGCACGCCACGCTACATAACAAATGAGATGTGATGGCCGTCCATACATGCTTCAAACCAGTGACAACTCATCAATGATCTGGGCAGACGAGCCTGCTATATGTGCAGTCACAAATAGGTTGGGTTGTAGTCACAATTCAGCTGCTAAAATCAGGCATGTTAATATCGTATACAATGCCTGAATTTATAACTTCAAATAAGACCATAAAATATTATCTTGAACGTATAGTAATATAATTAATTTCAATTGAAGTGACATTATCTCTGGTACTGATTGAACTAGGATGTGCATTTGCTAACTTTATGATTAAAATTTTGTAAATCGAGTTCAAACTTGAGCTAGATTATTAATCAAAGGCTCGGCTCGCTTATCTAATATGTTCTTACTTTAAAATTGGACATTTAACTCAATCTAATTAATTTTACTTTAAAATAAGACATCCTAACTTTACAGGGTCAATTCAAAATCTGAGCAAAAATTTTACCTTAGTTTTCATTTATAGACACAGATTTAATATTTACGATAATGACAAATAAAATTATATATTTTCGACAAATCTAAATATGACAATGTGATCAATTTATATACGTGTTTACTAAAATAGACTTGACCAAAATTTATTCTTAGATAAAAAAAAAAAAGTTATTGGTATATATGACTACCAAAATTTGAAGCTTGAAGCTATAAAAATGTAAAGAAAAAATTATTCTTGTGAAAAAGGAAGATATATCTATGTTCACAGATGGTATTATGATATTTGAAAGTGCGGTAAAATTTGACATGCATGTTGTTTTTATAAATAATCAGTTACATATGGAAATATGGATAAATTTTACGAGACATATGGAAGTAATCAATTTCAAAATCAAATCTATGTAATTCATACCCCAAGTCATAAGAAATTGGTTAAGGCCTGTTTTAAGTCATACAAGATTTTTAGACTAAATACACATTTTCATTTTTAAAACAATTTTTCAATTTTTGACATAGCTTTTTAAATTTTTAATATAATTTTTTATATATTTCAAGAGGTGTTTAGTAACTCAAAAACATTTCGGTATAAAATGTTTCACTATTCACAAATATCATATTTTTCAATTATTTATTCACTTCTTCTTATACGATTATCTTATTTTTCAATTATTTTTACACAACGACTCGTACATTTAAGCTGTCTATTTTAACTTTATTCTTTTGCACCTCATCATTACCTCTATTATATCATATCGTTTTCTCTCATTTTAAAAACTTTTACCTAAAAATTTTTCATCGAAATTTTTTTCACTTCCCTTAGTATAATTTTTCTCATTCTTAATAAATATCATTACACTTTAGTTCCAAACATTGAAAAACCTCGTATGACTTGAAATAAGTCCCTCTACTTTTCTCATCGACAAACAATATTACGAGCGATGGGGATTTAATTAATCATATGAAGCTTGATAGAAAAGTGGGGTGGAAGCGTCCCACATGGCATGTACTCGAGTTGTTTGACGTAATGTAGACGATGTGATGGTTCGTACGCATGATCTTGTGGTTAATGAGGAGTTCGCATTTAACACACAACACAAGTTTGTCAAGTTTGTGCAGGCAAGCCAAGTGTTCGTGACGTTTGATCTCGCCAAATGCCCTACAATTGGACATTGATTCAGGTTCTTCGGCCTAGCAACCCATTTCTCACGAATTAATGTTCGTGCCATTACGTCAAGTGATCATCTGAATTGAAAAAAGATTAAATTTTGGCATGTTCATTGCTACCCAGATTTCAGTCGTTCCCCATTTACTAAAAAGGAATTAATTAATGTTAAGCTGTTAAAAAACATCGGTATTTAATTTATACATAATCAATAAAAGATCTGAATCCAATTCTGACGTGTTTGCAGTGTACCGTAAGCATCACTATATACCTCCAATTTTGATGTGTATATATGCAGTGTACTGTAAGCATCGCTGCATGTATACCCTTGCATAGGAGTACAATTAATTTGGGCAGGATATCTCCCAGTAGCCATTGCACAGACTTATTTTTTAGTAACGTAAATTCTAAAAATAATTATTCATAAAATAAAATAAATTTTAAAAATTATTCGTATCTTCAACTAAGGTTAGGTAAATTCCACATGATGCATACTTGAAACCTATCCCAGCGGTACACTATGCCATGTGAGTATAAATTTCATGTTTTATCATTATTTATCTCTATAGCTTAAATACATTTTTTATTTAAGAAAAATTCCTTCCTCTTCAAAGGGATTTGTCTTTTTTCTTCTTATATTCTCTTATCTGCTTCTGTGTTTATTTACATGAAAAACAACCTAATTCCTTCAATATTAGATATTTTATATTGAAAAATAATTTAAAATTCGAACCAAACCAACTTGACCTTCATATGCGTAAAGTGAAGTTGACTAGAAACTAGAACATCCCAATGAATAGAGTATGATAAGACTTCTATAAATAGAATATAAGTAAATATAATAATTTCAAATCGACTCAACCTGAGTTGTACTCCCACTGCTTGCACGCATGTTTGAATTCATGCCAATTAGCATCGTTACATAAAATCATTATTATTTCATTAACAATATGTACTCTTTTACCAATGGTTATTACTTCATATGCGATATTCACTTCTAACTGGTTCACATTTATGCAAATATTGGACTAGTTCATGTGGACCCTATTCGCACTTTATTTAAGAAATATTACTTCGGCTCAAAAATAGATACATGTGCTCAAGCAAAAAACAGACACATGTGAAAAAAAAAACAGATAATGTGTGCCAGAAAATAAGTATAATTACTAGAATAATTTTAAGTGGTAATATATAAATAATAATAAAGACAATGGATAAAATAGATTTCGAGAATTGTGTAAATCAGTCTTACTTAAACTAGACTAACATTGTTATCCAAAAAAAAAAAAAAAACTAGACTAACATTTGCTTGAATGTGAACTAGTTCTAAGTAAACATTGCTCTTATAATATTATAAACTATTTGTTATATAAATAGGGACCAACAATTATTATTATTAGATAACATTATTAAAAAAAATTTAACAGTCTTGTCAACTACATTATACATGTCAATCATTTATTCCTACATTTTTTATTATTTACTCTTATAAAATTTCTATTTCTCAATCATTTGTCAATCTTTTCAAATATACGCTGTCAGACACTTTGATAGTCATGTTTTCTTTTTGCTGCAGTGTCCAATACCTTAATATTGGCGTCCAAACACACAATTGGCAATCAACACAACCCTGGGGCCTGCCATACAACCTCCAATCCCCGCAAGCTAGATAGTGATATTCCCACTAGCTAGTGACAAGTATGTCTTCCCGTCAAGAGTATATTTCCTAAGTTTTCACATATATAGCCATGTAAATAGCAATCCAATGATATTGCCTCAGCTTTACAAAACTTTAACAACAACTTCCAACAAGAAATGGGCCCTGCCATCATAAATATACTTCGCAGAAATAATTCAGAAGAGAATCCAAGGATAAATCCCCCTAAAAGTAAAATAAAATAAAAACTCTTGGAAGAAACCAAAACATACATGCAACATTTAATGGAGAAAAAGAAAAGGAAAGGAAATCATACATACTTAGCCCATCGCGCAGGATGTTTCAGCTGTCAGAATACTTAAATCTGTTCGGCTGGATCACGCAATAATAAATAAGGAAGGCTTGATCCACCCTCAACTGACCAAGACTTGCGTTTCATCACAATCCTTCCACTGTGATAAAGACTATCTGATGTTGTATGGACAAGCGCACGTGTCCACGATCGGAACAACATGACAATGATCAGTCCATGCGCATGTCCCGCATAAACTAATGTGATATGGACGACGCCATCAGCCGCTCGGGACCAAAGGCGCCCTCGAAGCACACCCCCATGCGTGCGGAGCACTGAAATGCGGTCCCTTGAAGAGCAGACCCATGCCTCGCCCATGTGGCTAGGGGTTGGAAGGTGGAGCATCTGCCAACCCATGGCCTCTATGATTGGCACTGCAGAGAAAGCTAGAATGGATTGGATCCAACTCAGATATTGACCGAAGTCGGAGAATGTCCTTGGTCATCTGAATGTAGCAGTTCTGTTTTAATTTTCTTTTCTTTTCTTTTTTTTTTTCTTTTTTTCTTTTTTTTTCCTCCTTTGACAAAATTGGGTTGGGCCTTTGGCGGTCACATTAACTATTAATTGCTAGTTACGTCGTCGGTGGTCCTCACAAAGGGAGAGGATGTGTGATCGAGTGAAATGCAAAGCTTGAGGTGGATGGAACGGACCCCAGTTTCGTTTTGAGGTTAGAATGGAATCCAACCATGAATTCTTAAGCGGGAAAGAGTTTTGAATGACTGGCAGCATGGAGGACATGATAAAGGCAGAATTTTAAATAGGAAAAGTAGATTCGCCTTCCAGCCACAGAAGTGCACAAAAGGATGAGTAGCTGGCTCCATACCTGAAAGGGAGAAACTATAGGATCTTCGTAAGGATGATGGATTTTGCTAGCCTCAACGCAAGCACAAAAGTGTGCGTTTTAGGACTATACTGTAAGAAACATTAACTGGACATTAGGAGTGAAGTGTAATTTAGCGCGTGATTAAAAATACGAAGAAAATTTACAAGGCAAATAATAATTTTACAATAGATATATATGATTTCATAAAAATCCAGCCCCTATCTCTTAATTAGTAATAGTCATTGGCAACTGAGAAATCGTGCCCAACCACGTACGCTCTTCCATCTGATCACCCCATACGTTGTTATATCAGAATTAAAGAATGAACAGGACGTACGAGCCAGTCCAAATGCCTTCATATTCTACAGACTACAACTGGGCAAGTAGATGTGACAAACGACGCAGAGAGAGAACGTACGTTCAACCAATGAAAAAGCTATTTTTTTGGTTCTTATTAACTTAACCTGCTGCTTCTTATGAAAAAGAAAAAAAAAAAAAAAAAAAAAAAACAAAAACTGATGCCACCACTAAAAATATTCCTCCCCAAAAGATATTAACAGCAGCGGGAAGAAACGCAGAGCAGGAGGCATGGGCGTATTCGCCTGTACTAATCGCAGGTTTAAATCCGTGGCTGAGACACACATAAATACACAGGGACGACGCCGCGTCAATTTCACGGAGGGAGTGTGTTATTGTCCATGTTGGGTGAACCGCCGACACGAGGTGGCCAGGCCGACAAAGGCGAGCCAGGTCAGCCCCACTTGGGCGGGACCCATCCAGAGAGAGAGAGAGAGAGAAGGTTCGTTTGTAACCGAGCCATGACAGAAAAGACCCATTCACCTTGTCGATGGTGCCCGTAGCTCGGCCTTTTTTTATTGGACTCCTCCGACTCCCTCCAATTGGCCACGCGTGGCCCACGTTATCCCCTTCCCCACAAGCACAAATGCACAAACGATCAGTCGAATTTAAGAAATGGGGCCCGGTGATACGGGTTCGGATAACCAAGCTTTCTTTCCCCCTAGAAATGAAATTGGGTGGTCCTCGTCGAGTGGGAGTCGTCGTCCAGCCCAGGCCAGCAAAGTTACGGCTGGAGGTTGCTATCAGGACCTCCCCAGATTTCCCCTTAAGACATTAAACCTGGAAAATGACGCTTGCCTGCAGGACCACGCCAAATTTTGTTCCCCCTTGCGTTCACGTGTAGGGTTGTGAGTGGCTCTTTTATCATTTGATGGCTACCCAAGGAGGCCTACCTGATCAATGGCCTGAACTACTCGACCGATTTGTCAATTGAAGGATCTCTAACCCTGACCAGTTGGCTTGCTCTTGAGAAACAGACCAGCTGTGGCAATTTTTTTCTAGGAACTGGTGTCGTCTCCCTGCATCGCTTGCAGTTTTCAGTTTCCATTTCCTTGGCTGGGCTGGGCTGGGCCAGGCCAGCTCTAAAATCTCAGTTTTGAAATTCTGCTATCTAGCTACAAGCCACATATTCATATCTGAGGCTTTCATGAGAGGCCCAGGACTTAGGCTTATTATCTGCATCTAAACATACTTAGCTTCCATTGTATGGATTTATTACATTTGGGCCAAGTCCTTATCCGATTGAATTTCCTGCTCAGGGTGGCGGATTCAAGTGGTTGAAATATGAAAGCCCATGCAAAGTTTCTTCGCTGGAACTTGGCTGTTGGCCTGCTTAAGGTCGAATCAGGTGTCCATTTGATAATATGCTAATCCATTCCTCGTCCGAGCATACACATTGTTGAAATCTAGATTTTCTATGGGGCAAACCCAAGTGCCCATCACGAAATTTTATGAATCTGATTAGCAAAGCCCGCGGCCAGAAAATCAATTGCACAATTCCCCTAAACACCTTCAAGAATAATAACACCAGGCATTGTCGTTTTTGGGGAATTAGTGTGATCTGGTGATGACTATGTATCAGCTGAAAATCTGGTCTTAGCCAATATTCAGGCCGGGATCATCCCTGGAAATGTCTCAAATACGAACGACAAGGAAAGAAGAATAGTTGGATTTATCCTGCGCAAACCATTTAGAACCAACAAATAAAAGAGCATCCTATTTTCAAAATAACTCCCACCAACATGAGTTTATTAGCACATTCATAACATCCCCTCTACGAAAAAGAAAATGAAAAGGAGAAAAAACACCACTTCATTACTCCCGTGTAGCCTGGTCTAGTTGCAAAAGACAGACCATATAGCATTTGGACACCGATTGTCCCTGGAAGAGGCTGGTTTGTTCAACGGCGCTTATTCATTGGCTCCTTTTGGGCGTTGAAATAGACGGTGGCAACAGGCAGGCCAAGCCCATACTGCTCTGCGAATTTCCGGGTCTTGAAATTGTTGCGTGCTGCGGGCGCTTCCTGCTGCATCAGCTCGTAGCTTGGAAGGGTCTTCTGTTGGAAGAGCACAAATATGTATCGATGTATGCCAACAGGAGGCCTTGGAGGTGCGTATTGAAGAATTTCTCTACCTGCCATTCAAATGCTACCTAAATTGTCTCATGTTCGATACAAACATAATATTTTTCATTTCGGCACAACATACATCATACATACGAAGTCGAAGTCGGAGCAAATGTGAGTGTGAGAGGACGGTGTTGATACATCATACATACGAAGTGGAAGTCGGAGCAAATATGAGTGTGAGAGGACGGTGTTGATGTTGGATCGTGATTTTCTGCACTGATGTACGGAGCTTTAGTGCACCCGGGTATATTGAACTTATTTTAACCCATTACACTCATATCGATGTTGGATCGTGATTTCCTGCACCTGCATTGAACCTATTTTATTTTAAGTATTATTTTTTATCATTTTTAGAGTATTTTAGATATTTTTTTTTTGAAAATAAGTGGCATTTTAGTAACTTTAAATTACCTAGAATGCCACTGATTTTCAAAAATAAAAAATAAATATCTAAAATATTCTAAAATGGTAAAAATCGATACACATGTTAAATACACTTAAATTAACATTTTTATAAAAAAAATTCAAAAAAATAAAAATAATGAGTTAATGCACCTGAGTACATTGAAGCTGGGTGCGCCCGGGTGCCGGAAATCACGATCAGGAAATCACGATCCGGAAATCACGATCCGGAAATGTTTCGGTGCCACGGATACGTCGCATATAATTTGGTGGCATAGATGATCAGGACCGGTTGTCATGGCTTGAACTAAACCCAACTTTAGCCTTCTCTGTATTATAGTTAACCTTCAATATACCTACGTTGTACCTTAGTTATACCTTAGTTAATTATAAATCTACTCGGTTGTGTTTAAGAAATTTCTCAAATACCCAACCAACCCGTTTGCTTGTAAACCCATTCTGCTACTTTCCATTATACCCTGATGGAAATTCCAAAAAAGGATATACAGGCATGTGCATAATTACTATATCAGACAAAATGTCTACGTCCTCACTTGTTCAGTACTCCATCTTCCAAACTAAGAGTCCATGGCTGCCACATGGTCCTCGGTCATTCGCGTCCGGCGCCGTTGACTGACCATCATAGTCAATTTAAGCCATCCCGAAAAGAACCCAAGTACTCTGGCAGCCATGATGGATGTTGACTCCATTAAAATCAGTCGAGCTCCGCCATCTCGCTGATTCCCCTTACATCTTATTGCTAATTCCGGCAGTGGCAGCAAAATCGACGCTGGCAAAAGCAAATTGCCAATTTGCGATCCCTAAACCAAGAACTGACATTCGAAGCTCGCCGCAAAACCAGCAGCATAACCACACAATTGGCATATATCCCCCTTTCACACCCGGCAATCCTCAGGGTAAGCACCCATTAAAAACGGTCGCGCTTCACCACCTCGCCGATCTACTATTTTAGATATTTATCCTAAAATTTTATTACGAATTAAGTACTTCAACTTAGAATTCTAAAATAAAATTATAATTTAATTAACTATAAATAATATGAAAGTTTTTTCAAAAAAGAAGAGAACTAGATAAAAATATATTATATATTTTTAATAAATAAATGAATATATACGACAGGTTTGGACGTGGTAACTACCATTACCTTATTTTTGAATTCGAATGAAAATTTTCAACCCTTCTAAGGTCAAAACTTTCAGCTTGCCCTATCCAGAGCATGAAACAACTTGATTTTAAAAAATTTTTAAGGAAAAACAATACTTGATTTAACCGTGAGAAAATGCGTCTTGTTTGTTAGGGATGCTGATTGCATGTACCTGACATGCTGCTCAGGGCGCACAAACTTTTTTTTTAATTTTTTTTCAAAATTTTTTAATAATATTATTAATCTATATTTATTTAATATGTATATAAATTTTTATTATTTTTAAAATATTTTAGATATTTTTTTTTGAATTCGCGGGGGGGGGGGGGGGGGGGGGGGGGCATCCGTTGGTCAGGGGCCGTTGACGGGAGACCCAACTCACTTTACACGTCTAGCTAGGACAAATAGCACGATCGAAGTGGCTGGCTGGCTGGCTGGCTGGCTCAGTAACAGCGGGGAGAGAGTGGTTAAGCTGCTAATCTCAGCTGAGCCGCCCGACCCATTGCATGCGAGGCGGCAGGAAAGCGTTGCCACTTGGCGGTTGCCAGCATACTAGAAGACGAGACGATTCTCCTGCATTGTATTAGGAGATTGTGCACAAGCGCACCAACGTGGCACGCGTTCAAATGACATCTGCCGCCGGTCCAGCTGTTTCTCTCGGTTAACCGAGAGGAAAGTGGGAAACGATATTTAGCATTATCTACAATCTGGCTCAAAGAATTACAGTCACTTATTTTTATTTTTTTTCACTATCAAATATATGTTAAAAGTTGGTCTTTTCCCACCCTCAAAAAAAAAAAAAAAAGTTGGTTTTGTTTTACCGAAAAAAAAGGGTTGGTTTTGAAAAGTTGAACTTTGAATATGCCATGATGTTTTTCTTCTCTAATTATAAGCGGAGGCTCGAAGATCTGTTGAACAACATGAGAAAAAATATCGCGATAAAATTGGGATTCCAAGAAATCCACGAATGTTTCGCTTTCCTGTCATGTTGTTTATATATATATATATATATATATATATATAGGGAAATGATCCAGTGCATGCACACTGCACCGTGCAGTCCATGCACTGTGGGACCCACCTGATCATTTTCCATAAATCCACTCCACCCATTGTATTTAGAATTGTTCACTTTATTACCATACCAATTTTCATCCAAATCCAACATGTGCGTAGTCTCCATCTTAAAATAGTGCAAAATCAACGTAATAAAATAGTTTAATGTAAATATCAAGTTTAAAGTGGTTTTTTCAACATCTAAACCGTCTAAAGTATGATTTATATATGGATAAATGAGTGTATAAAGTTTCATTACAATCTAATATATTGTAATAATATATTGTAATATGTGTGAGGTCCATTTTACAGCGGACTGCACCATAATTACGGTGCAGTCAGACTGCACAGGATCGGTTCCCATATATATATATATATATATATATATATATATATATATATATATATATATATATAAGTATAAATTTAGAAGATTTTTATACTTACAAATCATTAAACAGCTAGGACTGATAATTGTTTTTGTAGTTTTCTCTTGTCATATTTTATATCGTCAAATGCACAGAACGATAATATCGGCCGCATTATCGTTGATATAATCGAAATTGCTGACGCTGGTCTCCCCACATGCTTGCCACATGTCCAGCACTCTAGATTCTGCAACGTGTCACTTCACCATACCATATCACCAGCCAACAGTGGGGCCGCAAGCGCAACTTGGGTTGGGTTGAACCCAACCCAACCCAACCCAACCCGACTTTTTAAGGTTTTAAATTCGGTAATTCAGAAATTGAGTTTGTACCCATCCCTATGTGCAAACCAAACTTGAAAATCCGAACCAATATATAATAGGGAAAAAAAATAAATCATGCATGACACATAACTTCAGTACACGTGTATACTTTCTAAGCAGTCCTTTTATTATATCGGTAATTACCTTTGAAAAGAGTAGGATATTTGAGGTCTTTGTAAATGATTATACTAGTGCACATATAGTTTGAAATGGAATTCAAATTAATGAGATTAACCTGAATTCTAGTTCAACTCTCAACCGAAATCAAATTCAAATTAAATTACCATCCGAATTCAACCCAAACCCAGCCGGTAGGGTTAATTAAGGTTGAGAGTTTTAGAATAGGGTTGGGCTACGTTTCACATGTTATACTTTGAGTTTGGATCATCCAACTGGATGTGTTTCCAATTCTGTTTTTTTCGTACCCCAGCAAGCTCGACGTCGAGCTGCGCATTATTTCAATTAAAACCGAGGAACCTATATCATCTATGGTCTGTGGCTCATCAAAGTAAGCACTGCGTTTGTTTGCTATTTTGTTTGATACAGTGCGAAAACGAAAACCCCAAAACGATGACTGCACGAAACCAGGATTGATAAAAGACTAAAGAAAGAAAATAATATAGAAGAATTAGATCATATCGTATTGGTATCGATCGGTTCTCAGTACCTTGTGACGGATCAGATCCACCGGGAATATCAACGACTATCCTGAGATCACATAAAAACGAGAAATGGAATACTGATCACATTTCGGTTTCATTTTCTAAATCATCACATGCTAACTGTTAAATGAGTTAGGCAGTGGCAAATTGAGACGAGTCAGTACCAGTGTACCCACTCACGCATGGTGGGCTCGCTTGGGCTGGGCGCATCAGGGTCTGTCATCACCTACTCCCCAAGCAAAAAACACATGCCGAATCAGAATTCTCAAGTTCTAAAAAGTAGTTTTAAAAATTTAAAAAAAAAAAAAAAAAAAGTTCCAAATGAAGAGAAGCAGAGGTTTTATAGCTTCTTGCATGCATTAATTTCAAAGCGAGCTACGCCAAACATGGGATGCCAGTCAGAAATTAAGCTTACATGTTTTTCTCCAGAGTTTCATGGCAGACCAAGCAAAAGAAACTCCGTAAACATATAATGACTTGAACGTGTTGCAGGCATGGTTCTCAACACGTTCTCATAAGTGATACTGACATTTTCCGGTACTGGATATCATCTATGTACATCTCCACTAAGAAAAGTAATGATTACCAGAGTATAGAGGCTGTTGGGATGGCCTGAAATTTGCACATTTGGCCTATCGACTGTGGCAGACGGCTTCAGTTCGCAGCCGTTGGTGACGCGCTTCGAGCCGTAGTAAACGGACATGCTGATGGTGGGCATGAACATGTCGATGACGTCGCCGATCACCTTCCCCACCACCAAAGGATCAATGGAGGAAGCCATGGCCAGATTTAAGGACTGAGAAACACTGAAATGCGTTTGCAATTTGGACGAAAACAAGAGAACCCACAAAGGATGGCTGCTGCTTTTTCTATGACAGAGACTCCGCTAGGCCTGTTTTATATCATGGCAATGGGCCGGCACGTGCACCGGATGTGCTTACACTCATAGTTTGTTACCTTTTCAACATGAGCGAGCGAGTGTGCAATCATGTTGGGCCCTGTGTTATGATGGGTACACATCAAAGTCGTAGCTGGCACTGTCGAATCAGGAATTTCAATCCCGCCCCCTGAATTTTTATCACCCACCATCTTTTTCTTACCACAGCGTTAATAGTCCGTGAAAGGGATGGGATGGTTGGAGAGAATGAATGATTAGAACAAGGTCTTGGTACCAACTGTGGGTGCTTTTGGGCTGCATGGGATGGGAATGTGGAGGGGCGTGGCACGTGTAGGCAGCATGGAGCAGACAGGCAACATTCGTCTCCGCCCTCGGACACGTGTCTGAAGCAGCATGTTTTGGTGGTCGCTGGCGAAGAATCGGACTTGTACATGCGTGCCAACTGTAACCTGTTCGCGTGGCACTTTGGGCCCACCCTTGCCCAACTGAGAATATCAAAACCATATAATACCGAGATTTTTTTTTTTTACGGGTCCATTCGCTTTTTAAAAAAATCTAGTGTTTCTTTACGTTTGGATATACATTTGTTAATTTTTTTTTTATTATTGAATTACATCCCAGACCTACTCTTCCACTGACATTCGAAGCCGCGTCATATTACTCAATTATGCCTTTGTAAACATTTAGTTTCACGTACTAGTTTTCAGAGTTAAGAAAGCTTGTAAAATACATAACTATTAAAGCCCAAATGAAACAACTCCATTCAAAAGAAAGAGACTAGGCCTAATGTGCAAGAGCAAGATTGTCAAGTTATCTTGCATCAATTGTAAAGAAGATTAGGAGAAAATTTCATCTTTTAAGCTAGTTTTTAAAGGTTAGAAAGCTCATAAAACGTCAAACACTTTCTTACCCGTCTTTTAATATAATTTATATTAACTTTATAATTATTTTTCTTTTTATTATTGAATATTTTTCATCTCTCATATAATTATTTCGCCTATTTTATCTTATTTTCTTTATTTTTAATCATTATTTCTATCATATCTATCAATTTCTTTTTAAAGTTCCACCCCACAAAATTTTCCTTCTCTTTTTTGTCTTTTTTTAATCTTAATAAATAGATCCTAATTTTCAAAATTAAAGCTTAATTAAAACCGACTTGGGTGTCATTGCTAGCCCGTTTATGACGAGTGAGGTTGTATAGTTGGGGTGCAATTGTATACACTTGGGTGCATTTTTTTATTTTTTTGAAAATTTTTTATACAATTGTTACTTTAAGTGTATTTAACGTGTGCATCAATTTTTACCAATTTTGGAGATTTTAGATTTTTTTAAGATTTTTAAATATCGGTGGCATTTTAGTAATTTTAAATTACTAAGATGCCGCTAATTTTTAAGAATTTAAAAATCTCCAAAAAATGATAAAATTTGATATATATATATATATATATATATATGTTAAATAAACTTAGATTAACAGCTTCATGAAAAAATTTTCAAAAAAATTTAAAAAATAAGTACAGTACACCCTAGTGCATATTATTGCACCCCTGCACAGCCAGCCAGCCAGCCAGCCCATGAGTTTATACTGCGCTTTTTTACTTTTACTTTTAGTGGATGACATTGAGTATTAATGAAGCATGCCTGAGTCTACAGTGATCATGACTCGATCTAGTGACTCAACGGATGTTGGTTCGTCGTCCATCATTCATGAATATGTATGTTACTAATCCATCCAAGGTCCATTTTCCAAGTTAAGGTAACATACATAAAAGCCATAAAGATCAAAAAACCAGGACCAGATCATATTAACGATCCAACAGTTGGCACCATGAATTGAAAATTTCTCACCCAGTTACAAACTGGCCCCTGTCCAGATGCATTAAATCTCGAAACATGAATGATCAGGTTGCTCCGTTGCAGATTATACCTGCAAGGGACCTAATTAGGGACTTTGCAAAATGGCCCACATCAACATGCATGTAACAAATTTTGGGCACATGTCAATCATTTTCTGGCCCATTTAACCTATTCCGATCCGTACAAAGTTCGTCCAATCCCACCAATCTACCGGAAGCTGAAGCTCCCGGTCGCTTACACCTTTCTTTTTGTTTTTTAAAATTTTTTTTATAAAACTGTAAATTTAAATGTATTTAACATATGTATTAATTTTTACTATTTTTATAGTATTTTAGATATTTATTTTTTATTTTTGAAAATCAGTAGCATTTTAGTAATTTTAAATTACCTAAAATGTCACTGATTTTTAAAAATCAAAAATAAATATCTAAAATACTCTAAAAATGGTAAAAATTTACACACATATTAAATACACCTATATTAACAATCTTGTAAAAAAATTTCAAAAAAAATAAAAAAAGAGTGTATGCGCCCGGGAGCCTGGAGAGCTCAATGCTCCTGGGTGCATACGATAAGCGTCCCAACCTATCATGCACAATAAATGCATAGCATGAGCATACACGTCTATAACTTAATTATTTTAAGGCAGTTGGTCTAATATGTGTCCTGCATCATCATGACGTTAATGTCAAATCAGCTTATCCTTAATTGCGCCAACCATTTATTCGTGCCATACATCTATCTGTATCCGCACTCTTAGTGATTTTTATTAATTATTCATCATCATTTATATTGACGATGGTTTTCTCATAGCATTAAACTTTCCTGAAAATATTTCGAGGGCGTTACAATTTCATCGAATACATTCTCTTGTACAACTATACCTTACATGAAACGTTAAGCTATACATCATGTAACTTCAGTATAAAATATTTAAACCTATTACCTACTCACAATTTCAATAATTATATTCCAAAGCTCCAAATACCTCAAAAGCATTAAAAAAAGTTATATCTTCACCACTTTATGAGTGGTGAAGAGTATCAAATTTGCATCATCTGTATCATTTGCATTTCCTGTATAATTGAAAGACAATGAATATAAAATATTCAATAATCAAGTATTTAGAAATATATATATAATTTTCAAAACCCGTGTGTTGACACCCCACTTGCGTGTGAAATTAAATTAAAATGGGCTTACTACCGTTAGGCCCACCCACTTAAGGAATAATGGGTTTTTTTGTTAATTCATATATTTACAAGCCCAAAACGTGGAAGATCCACTTGAAGAATGGGCCCCCAGTGCATGGTAGCCCATTTTATAAGCAATGGCTACCAATCCTTATTATATTAAGAGTTATTTGTATTCAAGATGATATGAAGACTATCTTTCCCAAGCCAAATGGAACAAAGGCCATATGATGAACAAAGTGGATTGAACAAACTATCAATATTTTATAAAAATTTTAATGGTCAAAATACGTTGGACCAAATGAAAAGGAGGTGAATTTGCAATATTTCAAATACGAGATGAAAACTACAAGATTAACAAGTAAAGATCCAAACCGTTAACACCATTAAGGGATATCAACAAAATCAGGCCTCATCACAAATCAAGAAAATATAAGTTAAGATCAAGGCATGATGAAGAACACAAAATCAATGGTTGAGAATGAGTTAACTTAGTAGCCAAGTGAAACCATGGGCCCATGGTTAGTTTTTCAAGACCACTCGTAAAATTGACAAGAAGAACTCTTTGAATTAAAATATTGCATAATAAACAAGATAGGCTTATGCAAAATATTATTAAAAGGGTGGGGTGCAGCAGCAGGCCATCATGAGCCCGTTCCACCCTCACAAAAATCCCGACAGCAGCTACCTCCTCTGCCACGTTCCCATTTTCACCCTTGTTAAAATTTCCATTTTGTTTCATAGCTTCTGTTCGCGTCCCAGCAGCCGGTTCCATCCCCTAAAACCCATTGCATACCCTCCTTTTTCATCCCAAAATCCCTGTAACCCATTGGATACCCTCCTTTTTCATCCCAAAATCCCTGTGTGCTGCTGTCCATCACCGGCCATCTTCACACTAAAAAAATCTCTGCTGTAGCTGCTCTCCATCATCCGTCCGTTTGACGCCCAAAAAAAGAAAAATCCTCTGTTTTATTTTTCTTCCCATTAGGGCCATTCCATCCCAAAAATCCTTGCATCAGCAACTCATTCATTTTCCTCCATCGCATACCTTTTCTACATCCATCATAGGAGGGCTGAATATGAGAATTTCTTCTATTCACAGATACCACTGCATCTGGTTCTTACCATGCCCAACGCAGTTCCCATTCACGTCATGACAGATGGTCATGCTCCCTAGTCGCCCAAATTCCATGCTTTTGCTTGCATCATATTCAGTTTTCTAATATTCACAGTCTGTATGCATGTTCGAGTACATAATTATGCTTTTGCTTGCATCATATTCATTTTATCACATTTTTTACCGTTCCATAATCTAGAAGAACACAAAAAAAATTATATTCATGATACATCAGACGTATCGTTTCACGTTTCTTTTTTTAAAAAAATCTGTTTTGTGGTAGTTTAGTCATATTACGCATGGTCTTTTTTGAAAAAAATGAAAATATATTTTTTGCGTTGTTTTATTTGCTTTCAAATAGTTAGAATAATTATTTAAATTGAAAAAAAGAGAAAAAAATTCATCAAAAAAAGAAAAAGATTAAATTCTCACTTTCCATTCACATGATGAAATAGTGTTCCATTTTTCTCATCTCGTTGCTAAACTTGCCTCCCAAGTCAAGATTATAGATTTCTGTCTCAATTTCCAAATTGAGTTGAGGCTTTATAAAAAGCCTAAAGAATAATTTTCCACACCCACTTTCATATTGAGTTAGGGCCTCATAAAAAGCCTCAGGATTAATTTCCCGCCTCCACCCTCCTGAGCTTTTATGTGTAAGATGTATGTTAATTATCAACATTCCTAGGACCAATGTACAAGAAAAATAATGTTGTATTTTTTTATAGTTGTGAGTACACCCAAGTAATATCTTTATTAGAGTGTCTTATTGTACACGGACTAACCACCATTATTTTGTTAGTAGCGACTCCAAAAAATAATTAATATATTAATTTTGCTTTCTATTTTGCTATGCACATTTTGTATTGGCGTGTATTTTACTAATTACTAATTGCGCCTAACTAATACACATGTTCATGTTTGACTAACTAACATCATTAAAAAATCTCTAATGACTTACATCATCTAAAAGCTTTAATGCTTGTATGTCTTTTCTTTGACCCTCATGTCTACACTTTTTCTTTTTATTCACGTCTCTGATCTTGAACGTCTCTTCTACATATTTTTTTCCTTTTTATTTTGCACATTTTCTTAATGTATTTTGCTAACTTCTAACATTGACTAATTGATATACTCGTTTGACTAATTTTGCATCATATAAAAAAACTTTAATGGTTACATCATCTAAAAGTCATAATGTCTGTATTTTCCTTCTTTAACCTTCATATTTACACATTTTATATTTATTCTCATCTCTGAACTCGAATGTCTTTTCTACACATTTTATCTTTTTATTTATACATTTAATTTCTATATCTAACTTGCATCATATTTAACCTGCTAACCTGCAAACTTGAATTGTATATTTAATTTTCCTGTACCTTGTGTCATTTATTTTTCTATTCTTACTTGTACACCTTTGAGCCTTACAGTATCTATTTTTGTTTTTACTTTTTTTAGCATTTTTCATTGTTCATATTAATTTTTAAGCCCACTTGTTGGCTCATTGTAGCGCGCCAAAAATAACGTATTACACTCTGGCATCAATTGAAATCATAAAATTCTTAAGTTTCCGTTATGTGTGTGCTAATGAGATGAGTATAACATATGCATTATTCAATGACATCATTCCTATTCGGTGGTGATATTTATCAAGTAATTATCCACCCATAAAAAACCTTCCTATTGAAAGGCGATGAGCACATCAACTTGGCTATATTAAAGGTGGACAATCTGTCCTCTTAAAACCTTGACAAGCCTCCTTAATTATTTTCTATACATGACTTCCATTCACATGTGCATCATATGCGTTTCATGACATGAATTGAGTTTTGCCAACCTCTGCATAATGATAACGTTTGGATATAAAAATTAAGTTGTGAAACATATTTTAAAGCACACGATTTTTTAAAACATATGCATTGGGTAATGGTCATCCCCAAATACCTTTTCAATGTGTGGCAATTTAAAGAAGCATTTAAATAAAACAACTCATTTAATAATTATTTGTCACTCAACATATAAATGCAAATATCCTTTCTTAAATGATGATGTAAGAACACATTTTTCTTATCGGAAAATTTTTTTGAACAAAAAGAAATCTTGAAGAGCTTGCTTACCTCTTTCCTTTAAGTTCACTCTATCTTTCCTTTTCTTTTTCTATCGTAGCAAACAAGGAATACATCTAAGTATTTATCTAGACCATTACACATAATCATTTTATGATTAATCATACATCTAACTATATATTTTTTCAAGATCTTTGGATATGAAGTTTAAGTATTAGAAAAAAGAGAGAAAAGTGCAAAACATAGTATATCTACTTATAAATTTCATATTTATAAGGTGCAGGGTGAGCTAAAGCCAAAGGATTTGTTGAGACAGGGCCTTACTTAATACATCTCGTATATCTCAAGTGCTTTAATTGCTCCATACTCATGTGAACCTTCTTATCAAATTTTAAATGAATAGTACTCGTTCTTAGGAAGTTGAAGAATGAATTAGGATAGAACATAAGTAAATTAGGTACTATGATTTGATTTACTTATTATTTCTTTTACCTTTGGGTAAATTGGTAGATGAAAAAAAACGTTATGGGTCATAGAATAATACTAGGAAGTGGAAAGTTAACCGAAAGACAAAAGACTAGACAACTCTTGTTTATGTGAGTCATAAAGGGGCCTATCCAAATGGCCAATGTAAAACGGAAATTGTAAAGATAAAATTAGTTTGAAATTTATGTATGTAAACATTTTTATGACATGACTTCATGTATGTGTGGTTGGGCGCATGTTGGTTTTGTATAAATATGTATAAATAAGCATAGAGAACGTTAAGTGTACATGTGTATGAAGTTTGAGAACCAAAAGGTTCAAGGTGAAATTTTAAAACTTATCCAAACAAATGTATGAAATGATAGATAATATTTGTCTTGAGTATTAAGAATAATTTTGGGAAAGAATACTCCCACTTATTACAAATATTGAAACAACTTCAGAGTGAAACCTTTTGTAAGGAGAGGAGAATGTAGTTCCCGTAATTTTTAGATTGCAACCCTTAAGCACGTAGCATATTTGGGCCATGAAATTAATGAACAACTCCTCCATCTTCAGAATATTATGAAATCGCTATAGGGTTACCGGACATAGTCTAGCCGGATGACATCCAGGCCTTTATGTAAGTTAATCTAAGTTTGAATAAGAGCAAAAGTATTTGCCTCCCATTTATGGAATAGCTCGTGTCTCCTATTTCTATTAAGAGGGTAGTCTCTTAGGATTGAGTAAAAAATCTGTTCAACAAAAAAAACTGTACTTTCAGATGATTTGTAAATATAATAATAAAAAAACATTATGAAACCATAAGCCTAAGATTTAATTTTACTACCTAATTAAAGGATGACTTTGATTATAATCATGTTATGCACGCTATATTTTTCAAAAAAAGGTGTGCCCCTCGCGTTTCCTTGTTATATATGCTGTTTTTTCGCTTACGCATTCAACTTGTATTTAAATATTAGAAATATTTTTAAATTTCTTTTTATTATAATTTGCAAAAAATATTAATCTATAACGTTTAAATTAAATAAAATAGGAAATAAATAGAAAATACATTGAAGAATTTTTATTTCTTTTTAGTATGATATCTAAAACAAATTAAATATCCCATCTAGGATTTTTAAGGTAAACAAAATATGAATTAAGTAGAAAATATATAATCTAGAGCATGTACTTTTCCGAAATCAAATAATAAACAATGTTAAAAAAAACTAACATACAAATTCTTAAATTGAACAGTAAGAAACAGTTGATTAAAAAAATATTGATGGAGCAATTCTTAATTAACTCAAGTCTCAGGTTCTTCAAATTCATTTGTCCAAATTAAGGAGCAGTTCTTAATTAATTAGGCCTTCAACATAAAATATTTACTAGATCACTATAACAAAACATGTTGATGAAAACAAAATTTAATATTCATTTGTTGCTATTTTGTTGTTGCTTATAATCATTAACAATAAATCATTTTGTTGCTAATAAGAATAATCAACAACCTAAAAACAAACTGATGTAGCAAAAAATGTTTGCCACTTGTGTCTCAGATGCGAATCTATTGCAGTGATCTGACGTATAGGTCAGAGTTGCTAATTCAAATATCGAATCCAATGAGATTTTAGTACGAGATGGGTATTGAATTTCCAAATTGAGGAGCCCACTTGATATTCTGCTATCAACGTCATAGCTATGTTTTTTTCCCCTCCTAATTCGAGGTTTTTTTTCTTTACAATGGATCTGACACAAACAGGGCCTGGACGAACAAAAGTCGCTGGCTGACCTGTTCAAATCACACCCGAGTCCCACCTGCCTTTTTTTTTTTTACACCCCCCTTCTCTTTTAATGAATAAGTCCCGCCTGCCTTTATTTGGCAAGAATGAAAACCCACATCGAACATGATACTGTCATACTAACGATAGTGCAAGGAGAACTTTTTTATGGTGCGTTTTTCATGTACTTTTATCGCTCATCTCAACCATCCATTCCGTTCACTCCAATTCCTTTTGTTCACTAGCTAGTGTTTTGTGATGTGATCTCAGCAGTATAACAACAAGCAACATCTCCACCTACTTTTTACGTTGGAGAAATGACATATTGAATATATATTTCTTGGTGGCGGTGGCCACGATTCATTCAATTATATGTTACATACGTCACGCCTTCTTTTCTAGGATTTTATGCAAAGTAGAGTTGATATGATACATGGCTCAGAACAAATGTGACCCATTAGGCCATTTATTTAGTAACTCCTTCTAAATGTCTCATTTTATACCGTTTTGATGAATGGAAAATATCATCAATAGATCGAACAAAATAATTTGTCTGCTTTACACCGTATGGATCCAGGTTGGATCTGATTCGCAGGAAAAAGGATAGCCGACGGGCTCATGCAAACCGGCGTATGGTAAAGGCATTCGACTACCGACACCTATTGTTTCGAGTGGTTAGTAGATTTGTTGCCTTCTTCCTCTTATGTTAATTTTTTTTTTATATAGATATTTATATATCACGACTATTCATATTATATTTAAACACATTTATAGGCCTCACATAAGAGAGAAAATTATTTCAATAACACCCCCATATAGAGAAAAATTGCAAATACGTCCACTAAAGAGAGGAAATAAAAAAAAAAAAAACAACAACCTTTCGTACTACCTAAAAAGCGAGAGAATAGAACTCAACACTCCACATGAGTTACCCCCTGGTGGCCATCTTTTTAAGTCATTGGTGAGCTTGGAAATAGAAAAACTTTTAAATGTGAAATTTTTACGTAAAAATTTTTAAAATAAGAGAAACTAATGTAATATAATAAAGATAATAATAAAAAGTAAATAAAATAAATTTAAAATAGATAGATTAGTTATATAAATACAGTTGTATAAAAATGATTAAAAAATAGAATAAATGTATAAAAAGATGTGAAAATAATTAAAAATAACATAATTATAGAAAGTAAAAAGTCATAAATCAAAAAGTTTTTTTTTATTCAAGTTACGTATATAAAGTACCTCATGAAGCATATGAAATTTATATTAAAGCTTATTAGCATGAAAAACACAATTACCACACAAAGAACACAAAAACAAATAACTCCACTTACAAAAAATATTGAGAGATAGCTCTATCCATTTCTCCTTTATTGATTCCGACTCGGCTCGACTACGGGAAATCGGTTACTGTATATAAATATCCATAAAAGGAAAAAAAAAAAGTCTCAGATTCTCATCCTGTCTTCAGCCTTTCCATTCCATGCGCCGTGGTTTCTATTCTAAACTAAAGGAGACATGAAAAGCACAAGGCAGGCAGCAGCTGGCAGGCTGGACAAATAAAAGAAATAGCTAGTCTTCTCCATCCATCTTTCTATTTCTATCTCTCGCTGTTTCTCTTGCTCGCTTGGTGCAGGTCGGGAATTAATACCCTTCATCATGTCCCTCCCCCTCCCCCCCCCCCCCCCCCCCTCTCTCTTCTTAGATCTGATCTGGTTTGATTCCTTACTTGCGCCAAGTGAATTGGAGATGCTCCAGCGACAACGAAGATTTTTCTCTCCGCTGCCCAATTGGAAGGTGAAAATTTTCTTTATGATTAGCTATTTTTAATTTTTTAATTTTTTTTGGCACTATCGCCCTAATTTCAGACGAACTGCTGTTCGATCTTCCATCTTTGTCTTTGGGTGCGTGTGTATATTCGGTGCTTGTATATTGCATGCGGACAAGCAATTGCAACACAATTCCTTTCGGGTTCCGTTACAAATTAATTAGTTTCCAGACCGTCGAATTGATTTTAGCTAAATCGCTGGAGTCCTAAAAACTTCATATGCAATAGGATAGCATGCAGCGTTTCCCCTTCTTTTTTATTGTTTTTAATGTAAGTTAAGTGGAGCACGACTAAACAGCAACAACAACAAGAGAAGCAACGAATGTCACAGAAAAACGAATTCGACTAAGTTGGGGAAAATGAGTAAAAAAAAAAGAATCCCCAAATGATAGTGGAGGATGGGCCGAGGCTTATAGGTAGAAGCGAGTGTTAGAAAGAGATTGTAGGAATTGTCTTTAGTAAATTGAAGGGATAGTTTGGAACCCCTTTGAAACTGTTCAGTATCGTTTCTACAGGTACTTTTTTGCTTGGATGGGTGCAATCTTCTTGACTACAAGGCTCGATACAAATATCATTAGGAGAGAGAATGTAATAAACTAATAACAAGTTATTTGATTTTTCCAGCAAACTTGAAATTGTTTGTTAAAATTGCTCATTCTTTGCCCACAGCTATATTAGGAGGGTTATTAGGCCTAAAAACTTTAGATAATGTGGTGTTAACAAGGTACTAATACGCAAAATGAATGGCTAGGCAAGCAAGGGGAAGGTAAGTGTGTACATTTTATACAAGTAGTGAATCGACGTGGTTGTGCCTCTGGCCTTCTGATTCTTAATGCCGACTTTCTTATCTCAGTGGAAAGTCAAAGGTCTGTTAAGGTGTTGGAACAAGATAAGGCTCTGGATCGCATCAGTATTATTTGCCATATTAGTTGTTTTTTTATTTTTTATTTTTTTTGTTGTTTTTTTTTCCCATCTCATGACTTCCGTTAAGAGTTTTTCGCATCCATCGGCTTCTTCCACGAAAGATCTATGCATTCCATCTATCATGAGAATTTGAAGGAGCTAGGTACTATCACCCAATTTGTGCCTTCTAAATCCCTTGAACACGATTTAGAATATTAGTTGAAAATATTGATTATTATATTGCAGTTCGATTAAGATTAATATGCACCACAACACATAAAAAAAAGATTAATATGTACCACAACACATAAAAAAAAGATTAATATGTACCACAACAAATAACATTGAATTTAGTTAATTTTTTAGCTGCGTAGACTATATTAGATATATTCTTACTATAATCGATTGTTCAATTATAAATATTTGATTGCTTTAGTGAAATATAGATAAATTTAGCCATTTTTACATCAAATGCAATCAAAATTAATACTTAATGCAACCATTAAAATTCGATTGTAAATAATAATAAAATTTCTTCTGCAATTAAGAGTCAGCTGTGTTGGTACTAAATGCAAGAATTATAATTTAAGTACAAAAAAGTAGTCGTATATAATAAATTTTGTTACAGTGATGTCCTAGTTAGTTATACATATCAATAATGTCTGAGAAGAGAAATGATCAAACATGAACTGTTGATCTTCTTATTCATTTTACAACCTTAAAATGTTGTTTATGTTAGTGATATGAAGTAGTTGAACCATGCAATCTTGTGTCAAGTATACAAATGCTCATTGATGGAAGGATAGCTAGTATTTAATTATTTATGTTTATTATTGGTTTTAATCCATCTCATTGTGTTTTAATTAGTCTGGATTTTTTATATTTGGAGTAAAGATTATGGAGAAAGAATGGATGAGAGAAAGCAGGAAACTGACTACCAGTGAGCACTCAGCCCTTTTCATGTGTTTGTGATTGAAAATTTTTATATCGATTAAGAACGTAATCAAAAAGAAATATTTTTGGCAAAATTAGCTTGGCCTAACTGTGAAATGAAATAGGATTATTTTGAGCTATTGCTTATGCCCTTAAAATTACCCCACTGTGATTGTGGTCCCAGATTACTGCTGGGAGTCAAAGTCGTTCTAAAGAGACAGCCAATGGCCATACGTCTGGAAAGTGGCTCAATCATTTGGTTTCCTTTGCTACAAAGCTCATCTTACTACTTATTGATGCACATCCACAAATCTAGAACTTCTCTAGAAACTGAAACAATGTAGGAATCCGACGTCCTAGGAAAATGAAAGGTGAATTATTCCCCAATAGACTTCCATATACTGTCTAGATTGTCAAAAAGAAAATGTTGGTATCGTGCTATTGATTTCAGGATTAAAATGTTTATCTTATACGTCTTTCTTGATCTTTTAAGATACTTAGGAAGCCTTGAAAAACTTGGGTTACGTGCATAACGATGGGAGTAAAAGTTTTGTCATCAGATCAGATGAATATCTAACAGGAGAAAGAACGTTTGCAGTGAATTAAGCAATAAAATTGCATAAATTTATTGGTGGGGGTTATAGCTTTTGTGTGCCAACATGATCATGATTGCGCATTCTTTGAAATTGATGTCCATTGACTTCTAGCTCTGCCTATTCCATAAAGCATCGGGTTGGGAAGAGATGTAAATTCCGTAAATGCGCCCTTATAAATTAAAATCTTGGAATTTGAAATTCGTTCTGTTTTTTTAATATATCATGACTAAAAGACAACGTGTATAAACGAAGTAGAAAGCGAAGACTAATCTTGGATGCTTAGTAATAATTTTTGAAAATTGCGTCTTACCCCAAACCCAAAAATTTCCTTTCCTCCGTAACTTCACGTGGATCCGTCTATGGGTACTAAAATACCGAAGTTAAATATCTAAAATTCATGCTGAGGTTAACCAGCCCACACCCGCAGCAGAGATGATTGACTTGGAACCATGTAGTATTATTAGAATAATTAATTTAATTGAATACTTAATAAATTGCAAATAATTAAAAAGAAAATCTTAAGTAAAATGGTTTTTAAATCATTTTTCATATCATTCTCTGTCGACATCTTTATCTTTTTTCTCATTTTTCTTATTCTCTATCGATGTTACATTCTCATTTTCTCAAAAATTATACACAATTTTTCCGCTTTGTATTTCAGAAAAAAAAAAAAAAAAACGAATCTAGTACGCACATGCATCCATCTCCAGATCAATCATTTAACACTGCGTGAAGGTGTCAAATTTTACGGCCCGGAAAACTTTCCAAGATGGCTGCTTTTTTCAAACTCCAATGCAGAAGAATCAGAACTTGCAAAAAACAGCTGTCCACCACCACGTACGTTGTTGGTTGCCTCCTCCTCTCATTTCCGAGCTGTGACTGAGACGTGAGCCACAAGAAACTCGTGATCCGAGGCATGAAATTCCGATGCCCGAAATTCTTCTAACATGAAATCGAATCCATGTGCATGTGCTTTTTCCATAAGGCGATACCATATTTTCATTAATCCGAGTAGTTTTTTTTTTTTTATATGAAGGCGATACCATATTCTATGATCCTGCATGCGTTCCCAATCCCACACTCCCACCTCTCACGAATGGAAAGCACGCCCTCAACTTTTGCGGCCTTTCGACCGACAAAGTGAATTCGGATTTCCCATCGAATAGAATAAACTCCTGCTTTGGTCCACCGAATGTGGGGGGAGGCAAAAAAAAAAAAAAAAAGGTTATGGATCGTTCCATAACTCCAGAAAGGTAAACAAAATCCGGACATGTTAGGTGAAATTACAAAGAGATGCATGATGTGAAACAAAAAAAAGAAGAAAAGAGTAGTACTGTAATAATTAAATTGCGACTGGTTATTTTTTTATATTTTTAATAAAAGTGTAAATTGATTTTCCTATCAATTTTATATTTTTAAATTTTTTAAATATAAAAGGGTATCGATGCATGTAGACGTCTTATTTTCAAAAATAAAAATTATTAAAAATAAAAAATTAGTACAAGTACCCATCTAAGCTAGCCTCACACTTCTAAGGAAATGTTTTGCATTTGAAGAATGTTAAAAACGAAATAGAATGAATTTTAAAAAGTTAGAAAGTTTTATAATATCATAAAAGTAAAACGAGAAAAGAAAAAGTAGTCATGTGCAAAAATATAAGAAAATAATTTAAAATGAAGAAGTTAAATAGTTAGGTAGTTAAAATATCGTATTATAGCATAAAGTGAGTAGGTAAAGGTAAAAAATATACATTCTATTCCATTCTCACCCATTGTTGAAGGCTTTTAACCAAATGCACTGGGTACACTTAATTTCAGTGCACCAGAATGTATTTAACTTATTTTTTAATTTTTTAAAATATTTTGTAGAACTATTAATCTAAATAAATTATGAAAATGTCACTGATTTTAAAAAATTCAAAAAATATCAACAAATATCCAAAAATGATAAAATTTGATAAACATATTAAACACATTAGATTAACAATTTTATAAAAAAGTTCAAAAAATTAAAAAATAGGTTAAATACACATATGTATACTATATAAGGACTCTTTGTTGAATGCCAAACATTTCTAAATCAAGACATAATTTAAAATATATTCGAGTTAGTAGATTCAAATAATGAGCTTAACTTCAGTTTTTACTCATAGGTTGTAAGGACAAGGAAGATTGGAGAAGTATTTCTATAGTTCCACATACTTCTTTTGCACTTGTATTTCTATTGGGCTAGGGATTTTTATTTCTAAAATATTTTAAATTTTCAAATACACTAGGACTCTATCTTTCTAGTCATTATTACCCATCCTCCTTTTTTATACCTAGCTTCACAACTTCCAATATATAAGTTAAGAAATTTAAATGAGGAAGAAAAAATATTTGTGCATTCTTTTTGGATTGCCAGTGGTAGAAAAGCATAAGCTTGCATGTTTATTACTTATTATTATTATTTTTTGCTATTTTTTCAAACTTATAAAATGTAATATTGGTCATTTTACGGGGTCATGAGTGAAAAAAATACGAATATTAAATTTTTCAATATCTTTTTTTATAAGAAAGTATGTTTTCATATCTGAACAAAGTCAATATACAAACGATTCACACTGAAATCTGGTGGTTTGAACCACCAAAATTTAATATCATCAGATATGGATGAAACAAATTTTGCCAAGAAATGGGCAACCTAATTCCCTGTGCATAACACATGGTGAAATTAATTCAACTATAACACATTTTAGTCATAAGAGAAAAAATCTTTAGAGCGATATTAAATAGATTTCGAGTATTTAAACCTCAACCAATGCTCTAATCAGAACTGCATCTGTTGGTTTTTCAATATAATTTGATCTAAGTAATTATAAAGATTTTGGATTCATTAACTTACCTCATAGACATATAATCAAGCTGTGAATTTGCAAGGATTGCTGGGTCTAATGTCCATTGATCTCTCTATTTTGGCACCCTAGACTTACTTCTATTATTGGATTTAGAATCTTTGAAAAAGTGTCCATTTCTTCTCTATCATTGGCCTAATGGTTAGGACAAGAAAGCACTAACAAAATGATAAGTGTGAACTGAAAGAGCATATATGCATGTTGCATGGGATGATTTAAACCTCAACCAATACTCTAATCAGGACTGCATCGGTTGGTTTTTCAATATAATTTGATATAAGTAATTATAAAGATTTTGGATTCATTAACTTATGTCATAGACATATAATCAAGCGGTGAGTTTGCAAGTATTGCTGGGTCTAATGTCCATTGATCTCTCTGTTCTGGCACCGTAGACTTATTTTTATTATTGAATTTAGAATCTTTGAAAAAGTGTCCATGTCTTCTCTACCATTGGCCTAATGGTTAGGACAAGAAAGCATTAACAAAATGATAAGTGTGAACTGAAAGAGTATATACGTATGTTGCATGGGATGATTTAATTTGCTAAGTTGACTGTGGAATTTTTATTTTCTATTTTTTTATTTTTTCTTTTAAAATTTTTTTTTATTAACATGTAGGTCTTATATCTTTCTTCTAGTAAAATTTGGTGAATTTTGAAATTTATTAAGTTAGTATTTTATTTTAAATTTTAAACTAAATCGCTAAATAAATTTAAATGTTGGCATGGCATGTGGATGAGTATAGTCTCGAATTCAAGTCCGGAAGAAAGCGTCTCCATATATTAAAAAATATATATTTGAGGCTAGCATATAAATTAAAAAATTTTTTGAAGAGTTACGTACGGTCGTAAATAATCACGGCTTTGTTTTGGTCGATGATGCCTACTGCTAACTCTCTAAGTCAATGACGTGGCTAAGTTCACCATTATATAGGTTGCAGATTTTCCGTTTTCCGGGTCAATTTATGCCGACAAGCTTTCTTTTTCGAAGTATGCCGACAAGCTCTTGAGTGGACAATTTTATAGGAAAGTTGAAAGGGAGATTACCAATCCGCCCTCGGATAGATTGCTATAATTGCAAGATGTCCCTCTCAACACCACCATTTTATAATATCCACATGGAGCTGGCATTCTTACCTTCCTGCGGTATGATATAGATATTGGGTGTGGCAGCTCGAGATTTTCAGCTCATCCGAAAGGAGGAAATGGGTTGAAGGGGTAACCAGAGAGTGACTTTGATCGATTGAAGGTTTACACTACTTTTGATACGAGCTAGCTGGTCAAGCAACCCAATTGGAACAATTGCATGAGTACCATTCCAAAATCAATATGCAGACTTGAGGCACCTGACCGGCCTAGCTCCGTTTGATTTGACACTTACTACTGTATGCTCTTTTTCAAGTATTTGGTTATTTTGGTTTTTTTTAAAAAAAAAGCATTTGGTTATTTGTAATTGGATTTGTAAACATGGCATTGCATTTTATTATAATATGCTCAGCAAATTACTCATTTTTAATCCATTATTAAATTTTAAGAATAAAATTGGTGTTAAAATTAACTCCATCACCTACCCATTCCCGACGGTGCGGAATGATTTTTCCCCCTTCAGGCATGGACTTTCCAATTCTATAAGCTTGTCCTGTTTTCTGCAATTGTATTTCTATCCTTACATGGATTCTCTGAGAATAATGTCATGAATATATTATTGATACATGACAAGAATATCGACAGGTGGGACCAAGTTGCCATGTGCAATGCTGGAAAAAGCCACTCGAAGGCATATGGCGGGCCATACGAGCCATCGAAGATACGCATGCATGTCAGCGCCACTGTGCTGGCAATTTCACGGGCAGATTTTTCGCACTGATTTACGTGCATGAAAAAAGCTGCACCATACATCATCTGTCTAACCTTGTTCCAGCCCAAGTTCGGATGTGAAGAAAGAAATCACTGATTTTTTTTATTTTTTTTTAGTATTTCTTTTTTTTAAAAAATGGATAACTGGTCCTAACATTGCAGAAACCATCCTAAGTGCTAACCTTGACTGAGATTATTCATCTGTCCTTTCTAGTAATATGTTCATGTATACAAACAGTTTCGAGGGGAGAACTCCTTTTCTAAATTCTAATATTAGAATATAAATGCAAGCCCCCCACCTGAATCGAAACCATGGAGGCTAACTCAGTTAGGCTTCTCGTATGGAGCCTCTTTGGCTTATTGGGCTTCTTCCTTTTCATAATTCTACTACAAAGCTTCACAAAATCAAGGCCTGGGTCCTCTGCTCCCAATTCCACCACCTTCCTCTCTTGCGCAACCAGGAAAATCAGCTTGGAAACATTGCGAGCGGCCACCAACGATTTTGGTCCGTCCAGTCTCATCAAAGCTGGCCATTCGGGTGAGTTTTTCTCTGGGTATTTGCAAGATGGAGCGGAGAAGATTGTAGTTAAGAAGGGAGACGCAGAGGAATTGAAAAGAGAACTTGACCTGTACATCTCTCTCGGTGATACCAAATGGTTTGTGCCATTGATTGGCTATTGTGGGGAAGACAAGGAGAAGTTTTTTTTGGTGTATGAATTTATGGAGAGTGGAGATCTGGGCACAATACTCGCTGCCAAAGAGCTGCTGCTGCCGTGGATCGTGAGGCTCAAAATCGCTGTTGAGGTCGCCGATGCACTAGTGTTTCTTCACAACAATTGCACACCTCATATCCTCCACAAGTAAGTCTGCCACTGAATTTGGAATGCTACAGATATTTAACTAATGTTTTACCATCTCGGATCCATTAAATACAATCCCAAATTGTCTTTATTAACCTGCTTTCTTTTTCCTCGAATTCATCTGATGTTCCTCCAAGGCCAAAAGGAGAAGAGGGGATTGATTGAATTTTGAACGCTAGAACTAACTGATTGCACAAGCCTGCTCCAATGTACGGAAATGGGATTTTGGGCTTGGTTGTTCAACGTGCTTGCCCAACATTATCAACTGATTACGATTATGAGAGATGACATTGCTGACATTGCTGTCTGTGCAGCAACGTGAAGAGTAGCAGCGTCATGATAGGCCCCAGCTACGAAGTACGACTTGGGAGCCTAAGCCAGTCGAAGCAAGTGGAAGACGAGGGGTTGCTGAACCACGACGTGCAGTGCTTTGGAATGCTGCTCATGGACCTGATATCGGGCCTCAACGTCAGCGCTGCGGATGATCCTTACGCCCAGAGATGGCTACGAAAGGCGTTGGCTTGCCCCGACCGGGCTAGTTTGATCGGGTTGATGGATCCCACCCTGATCGTGGAAGATGATCTAGCAGATGAGATGGTTGGAGTAGCTAACATTGCCAAAGTTTGTGTGAGTGGATCCTGCTGGGTGACTATGAAGGCAGTCCGCCAAGCATTGGTCCATCCGGCCCACATTTCTGATATGGGCTGGGGCGTTCATCATCTGGGATCGCCTGATCTTAGCCAACCAAGGACACTCATTCTTATGGATGCTGCAGCTGATGATGTGGAAAGAGACCCAATTTCATAACAAGCGTTAGATTGAGATTTTTTTTCAATCAGTGTTTTTGGGCATGCATGGTTGAGGAATGGTGCAGAAATCCATGCCCCCTCAACTGCAATTAGATTTTATTTTTATTTTTTTGTCTGCTGACCTTTCAATCGAGACGCAAGGTTTGACGGTACAAGTATAGTGGTTTCGATTTTTGAGTAGATACCAACAAATAGCACATTGTGAAGTGAATGATGCGTGGCACAGGCACAGGCACAGGCACAGGCACGGGCACATGCAAGAAGGATGGACAGACAGACGAAGTCCCACATCAATCAATCATTCTTTTTTTCAGCAAAAGACGGTTATGCCAATACATTGCGGAATTTTTACAGACTCAAGGGTCACAGTGCCTGTTTGGCCGTTGTGACCAGTAAGCCACGGGGTGCAACGCATGCTAGTACTACTTTCGGGGGAGCTTAACTACGGACTTCGGACAGAACTCCGTGCATTAATGTTCATGTGATAACACCCTTTGTTAAGAAGTTTTAGAGCAAATTTAAATCTCTTGAAGCTTGTTCGCTTCCCCGGGATATTTAATTTCGAAGAATCTTGTTGGCTAATGCCTAAAGAAAAAACAACTCAAGTTAAAAAAGAAATTTTTATTTAGCGACTAATACAAAACTTTTGATACCAAAATTTTTTGATTAAATTTTTTTATTCTTTACAACTATACTATTTTTTAATTATTTTTATGTATCTTTCTATATAACTACCATACTTTTTAATCAATTTTACACCACTAGATATATATATATATATTTAACTTATTTATTTAATTTCATTTTTTTACTTTTCATCATTACCCTTATCATCTCACATCATTTTCTTTAACTTTAAAAGCTTTTACATTAAAAAATTTTCATTATTTTCGAACACACCCTTAAAATAAACAAAATAAATAATTCCTATTTATTAAATTTTTATGAAATTTTAGCTAAAAGATCGAATTAAAAAATGGATAAAAATTGGCCCTCATCAAAAAAATGAGTCTCTCTGAGTAATTATAATAGATACAAAGATATTTATGGATATAGATTAAAATTTGATAAGCCAAAGGTATATTAAAGTTGCTTATGGATTATGTATCAAAATAACCAAATATCTTTCTATGTTTCATTAAATCGCAATGTTTTTGGGTGATTTACAAATATACCCACATAGTTTCAAATTTTACAAATTATCATATATAGTTCGACTATAATTCCAAATATACTCACGCCGTTATGACGTTGTTACTACACCGTCACAACGCGGGTATATTTGCGAAGGTTTGCAAAATATATAGATATATTTGCAATTCTAAATTAGATGGGTATATTTAGTTTTTATAAATATACCCACGTAACTTGCAAATATACCCATGTCATAATAGTGCATTGAAGGCATTATAATCGCGTGAGTATATTTGTAATTATGGTCAAACTATATAAATGTAATTTGTAATTTTTGAAATTATGTGGATATATTTGCAATTATGGTTAAACTATATGAGTATATTTGATTGCAAATTACCCCAATGTATTTTCTTATGCCCCAGAATAAATCCGATAAGAAACTTCAATAAAAAATCTCAATAGAAAACAAGCCCTCAAGTTGGAAATACTCCATTTAATCTCATGTTAGCCTTAAGTCACTTTTTTTATCGTGTTACCCTCCCTGATAATCAAGTAACCGAAGGACGACAACTCCTAAATAAAAAGCAAAAAAGTTATCTAGCTCAACTTCAAACCCTCATGTCAGCCACTTAGATTGATAAAGTTATACATCTTAAGCATTATTCAAGTTGACATGATTGAAATGCCAAGTTCTATTTAGTTGCACATATCTACTTAAACAATAATAATAATTAGGCGATATTTATATGGTTATTAAAATAATAATAATTTCATAAACACAAAAGTGTAGCTCCGCAATTATCTAGTTCTCTTGTGTGCCCCCTCAAAAGAATTGAATTTGATTTTTTCTAAATCAAATTTATTTTTGGGTGATTTGCAAATACACCTACTTCATTGACCATAACTGCAATATAGTTACATAATTTCAGAAATTACAAATTATCCTCACATAATTTAACCATAATTGCAAAATACTCACATCATTACGGCACGAGTATATTTGCAAATGTTTGCAAACTATGTGAGTATATTTACAATTTCAAAAATTAAATGGGTATATGTTTTTTTGCAAATATACCCATGTTGTAACAGTGCACTAACGGCATCATAACGACATTGGTATAATTACAATTATGGTCAAATTATGTGAGGGTAATTTACAAATTTTAAAACTATGTAAGTATATTTGCAATTATAGTCAAACTATGTGGGTATATTTAAAGATTATCCTTTTTTTAAGTAAAAAGTCAGATTTATTAACTATAGCTTTATTTTAAGATAAATAAGTAGCGGGTTTATACAACCAGCTGTTGAGATGCCCAGATTAACACACGTGGGATGTTGCCGCAAAGTGTTCGATGCCGTCCATAAATCTGCCGGATCTGTGCTTTGTCCGCCAAGCGACAAGATTTGCACAATTCACGGGCAACGGCATGATTGTTGTTGGTTCATCTACATAATGGCTGTGGCATCAACGCATCAGTAGCTAGTACGAGTGGGCAACCACTTTTTTATTCTCTGGCAAAAGTGTGTTAAGAAACGGAACTCATGCTCTGCATGCATTTGTGATTTTGTCAGCGGGAAGCCGTTCAAGTTCAAGTAATGGTATCGGCGCCTTAGCTATGGAATCGCAATCCTAACCGCTGGACAGATCGTAACAGCTTTACATTTCCGCGTTTGTTTTTCTTTTTGTTGCTTATTCCACTCTCATTTTCTGGCCTCTTCTGGCTGGATCGTAGATCTGCACCGTCAGCCCACTGCATCTTGCCATGACCCCTTCAACGGATCAAAGGGTCAGAACTCGACGTCTCAACCCCTCTGCTGCTACTACTAGTAGGATTTACTTTTTGCAGCCAGTATAAATAATTAGTGTTTCTTGCTTCCCAAAAATAAACCTGCAATATAAGAAATGATTAATATTTAGATTTAAAAGATGTCTAAGCCTCCATCAAAAAAAAAAAAAAAAAAAAGATGTCTACGCCAACTCACGGTGGATTCCCAATTTTAAGTGAATTAAGGAAGAAGATTGTTATTTGAAGGGGCCATAATTTACATTTTTTCAAAATGTCAAAAGAGTTCTAAATATTTTTCAAAAGTTGACGGGGATTTAAGAAATTACCACCACCAGAAGAAAATTAACTTTTATCGACAAGAAAACTTTTTTTTAATAATGGAGGTCATACTCTCGGTGGTCCTGAAAGTGTGGATCAGCACTCACACATCTCATTCATAAAAATGCACTCACGCATCTTGTATGTCATGCAACTAAGTTATGCCAAAAATGGTCATAATATGTATTAATTTACACTATTATATCATTATAACATAGTTACTGTAAATTAGTTACAAAATCTTTTTTGGCATTTTTTATTTGTCGAGAAAGTCATACTAATAAGTCCAAAACTAATTTGGGGCAATAGGGATAAAATGAATATTGATGGAAGCAAAAATAGTGGAAAAACTTGCATAGGATTAGGGCCAATACTTCGAAATTTAGATGGAAATTTTCTTGTAGCTAAAAGCTGGAAAGTAGAGGGGACAGTGGATACTCTACGCATAGAAGCTATGGTTGCTCTATACAGGCTAAGCTCGGGACTGAAGATGAATTTACAGCAGCTTGTGGTGGAGTCAAACTCCCTGGTTCTTGCTTGTTTGCTCAATGATGATTGCCCGATTCAGTCGATGGTGGGCATTCTTATTCAAAGAATCTAGCCAAGACAAGCTTGATGAACGTTGTCCATTTTTCACATGTGTTGCGGGAAGGAAATAGGTCTGCCCAAGAATTGGCAGTGTTAGCAGCAAAGCACCTAGACTAGTGTATGTCATGGGGGGGCTGTCCACCGCATTTCCTTGTTGATCTGCTATATCCGGATCGCTGTAGATAATTTTGTTAATAGATTTTTTTTAAATATATACACAAAGAGTCATTAAAAAAGTCCGAAACTAATTAGGGGTTAGGCCTTGTTTAAGTTTGGATTCACAATTTAAGAAATATAACATAAAAACAGAGTGATCTTTAAAAAATAAATCACCAAAAAAGCCACAGGGCCTAGAGAGCTAGAGATCTAATATCTCTTGGAAGATATACAGAATGTCATTTCCAAAAGGCAAATACAATTTAGTTTGGAGTTGTATGTGTAAATTTATTCTCTTCTTTTAAGATTCATTCTTTTCCAGGAACATTTTCTAGTATTTATACGTGTTACTTCAAAGGAGGCTACATGAGCCTAATCTCGAAAGATGCGTAATTCTTGTATGAAATTTTCAAGGTGATGAGGCGCCAAGCCCTCATTGGTCATGAATGATGTGACCTTTGATGAGAGTGGCCTAACGAAGGAACAAGACGATGGTAGCCACATTTCTCTTGGTGTTGCATTAAATAAGGGTGACTAAATTCGGCTCAAGGGAGATCTTGCCCTCTTTTCAAAATGCCGATATTTAATTCGAATACTTTGGATAGGAAACTTTGTAAGGTTAATATCATGATCTCAGTCAATCCTTCATTACTGTGTCTGCACACACCCACCAGTAGTACTTTTAGCAAAGGGCTTAGCCTGTTGAAAAGGGTTTGATTGGCTTAACCTACTCCCTTTGGGAGGGGTAGGTTCAAACCTTATCACATACTTTTAGTGATATTTTTATCATTAAAAAGTTACTTTTTTGTAATATCCATTATATTATTGTGACTAAAATTTTTTAGCAACAATAGTTGCCTGTGTCATTAAATGGTGTTTTTTGCAACAGAAATGATAAGGGTCACTAACAGTATATTGCAAAATCTTAGTTTTTTTTGTAATACACCGTCATGGAGATCCGCCCAAATGGTTCATGGCAAAGCGTGTACTGTCCTCGTTGCTTTCTCGTTTCTTCCACTCACACTCAAACGCACCTTGACAACTTCACCAACTCATTAGCAGTTTTCGTGACATCAAGCCGTTGTTTGCTGCGCTCACTCTCCCAGCAAGAACATATATATATATATATATATATATATATATATGGGATATGATCGTGTGCAGTCGGACTGCACCGTAATTACGGTGCAGTCCGCTATAAAATGGACCCCACACATATTAGATTGTAATGAAACTTTATACACTCATTTATCTATATATAAATCATACTTTAGACGGTTTAGATGTTGAAAAAACCATTTTAAACTTGATATTTACATTAAACTATTTTATTACGTTGATTTTGCACCATTTTAAGATGGAGACTACACACATGTTGGATTTGGATGAAAATTGGTATGGTAATAAAGTGAACAATTCTAAATACAATGGGTGGGGTGGATTTATGGGAAATGATCAGGTGGGCCCCACAGTGCATGGACTGCACGGTGCAGTCGCATGCACTGGATCATTTCCCATATATATATATATATATGCATTCCTTCCCAAGCCAACAGGCCCAACACCCTGTAAACGGAGGAAAACATCAACAAACACATACAAAAAATGGTAGCTTCGAAGTTGAACTTCCACGTTCAACTCAATAGCGCAGAGCTGGTTAAGCCGCGCGCATCAACACCACGAGAATTCAAGTACCTATCAAACATCGACGACCAAGTGGGCCTCAGAAACCACATACCTTTCATTCATTTCTATCCTGGAAATGGCAGTGGAAAGGACCCGGTGCACATCGTAAGGGAAGCCGTGTCGAGGGCGCTCGTTCCCTACTTCCCGATCGCGGGACGCTTCCGGAATGCTGACAAGGGAAAGCTCGTGGTGGATTGCTGCGGACAGGGTGTCATCTTTCGGGAGGCGAATGCGAGCATTACTCTGGCTGAGCTGCGCAAGGTGGAGGGTGAATTGAAGCCTCCGTTCCCAAGGTGGGACGAGTTTCTCTGTGACGACATCTGGGGCGGCTACTTCATTGTTGACTCGCCACTGCTTCGGATACAGGTGGTGATATGTAGATATAGCTACCGACTTTTGACTTGCAATCAATCAACTAATTACAATAACTGATATGGTAATTAAATTCTAATTAGTTTTATAGTGTATATAATCCCATTGAAAATTTTCCTTCTTACATAGTCTAAATTGATTTTTTACAACAAAAAAAAAAAAAAAAAAGATTTTAAGCACTCTGAGTAATCACAGTTCACAAAGACACAAATACTAAGAATTAATTTGACCATATTTTCACTAAATCCTCTGAGTACACCAGGTTGATCACAACCCAGTTCTAAGTGATAAAAGCCCACACATGAAGTATTAACATATATATAAACAAGTAAATAAATGGCCTCTTTCAAAGGTGCAAATCGAGTTGAGTTAACTCGGCTAGAGTCTTCTTAAACCTAACCTTATTTGTAAAAGTTTAATCCAATTCTATATTTATCCTTATTTTTCAGTTCCTAACCCAACCTTAAATTAAACTGCAAATCAAGTTAACCAATTGTTAGAAAAATTAAAAAACTTTGTTTTAAATATTTTATGTCTCTGTCTAACCTTCTTTTTAGAACACATGATTTTATATCAATAAACATATCATATTTAAAATATTTTTACTTAATTAAATTAATTTAAAGTATGATTTTATATAAAAATATAAATAAATTCTTTTTATATAAATACCACTGATATATGAGTATTGTTAATTAATGTTATTTCAAAATAATGATATCTAATTAACGTTTGTGTATCATAGGATTCAATATATTCACCTTGCAATAGTATTTAATATAGTCAATCTTGCGTGATTATATTTTAATAATATATTAATTGTATATTAACAAACAAAATTTGGTTAAGTTGACCAATTTTTTAGCCCACACTGACCCACCTTCGAATCAATGTAGATCAAATCGGAACAGATAAGCTACTTTTTCTAAAACTCCAAACCCAATTTTATTATAAATAAAAACAACCCTATGTGCACCCCTGGGTTCTTCAACCTAATGGTGCTCCACTACTAAAGAGGCCCCACCATAAAAGAGAGAGAAAAACGATTTCAAGTGATCATAAGAGCCAGCCATCTTCAGTTCTCTGTAGTCCTAATATTTAAGCTAATTGGTTACGTGAAGAATGCCCATGCATGCCTGAGTTTTACAGTTGTCCGATAAGTGTTAATCACTGCTTAATAGAGAATCTAATTAATCAGGCCAACTATATTAGATAATTAATGTTTCTATGCGGTCAGTTTCACAAAAAATTTCTAAAAGATCTCTTCATTTATGTCACATGTTCTGCAATGTTACCATTGGTTAAGCGGTTGCTTATAATCCACAAGCGCATCAGATCCTCCTCCACTTCAGAGCAAAATAATTAACGACAGGCTTGGCTTCAGGTCACTCGGCTTGCCTGTGGCGGCTTCGCCCTTGCCTACACCTTCAACCACTGCATATGCGACGCGTACGGTGCTCTCCAGTTCGTAACGGCCGTATCGGAATTCGCCCGAAACCCTCAGGTAAACTCCCCTCCTCTTCTCCCCGCCTGGGGCCGTGAAATCCTCGCCCCACGCTCTCCGCCTCGCCCCTCAGTCCCCCACCCGGAATACGACGAAGACTCCACCCCGACCACTCCCGCAACAGTTGCCGACTTCAAACGCCTGGTCCAGATCTCCACCTTCTTCTCCAAGGCCGACGTCGCAGCCCTAAAGCGCCAAATTGAGAGCCGCAGATGCCCCACCTTCGACGTCATTGCCGCCTGCCTCTGGCGAGCCCGGACCAAAGCCCTGGCGCTGACAACCGCCACGAAACTGCTCTTCCCGATCGATACCCGATTCCGCTACAAGCCATCCCTCCCGGACGGCTACTACGGTGCGGCGGTTGTCTTTCCCGTGGCGGTTGCGACGGCGGAAGCGCTCTGTAACGGGACATTTGGCTACGCGGCGGGGATGGTGTCGGGGGTGAAGAAGTCGGTGGTGGGGAACGAGTGTCGGCAGTCGGTTTTGGATTTCATTGAGGCGAACGGGAGGAGAGGGTTCTGCGCGGAGGGAGCGTTCGTGGTGTCGGACATGACGCGGCTGAGATTCGCCGACGTGGACATGGGGTGGGGCCCAGCAGTTTATGGTGGGCCAGGGAGGGCTGGGACTGGAATGGTGCCCGGAATGGTGACTTCTGTGATTGCGTATGGGGATGGAGTATTGGCTTTGGTGTCGTTGCCGGAATGGGCGGTCGAGATCTTCCTCAAAGAAGTGAAGGAAGAAATATGGCGGGGGGAGTCGATTGACGAAATTTCTGTAAGGGTGCTTTCTGCGCTCTAACCTCTCTAGACAGCTTCGATATAAATAAGGAGGCCAGAACAATGTCACGTTGTTCACTCGTGTAATTTACCAAGTTTTTAGTCTCTGCCAACGGATTAAAGGTTTCTTTTCTTTTCTTTTCTTTTTTCCTTTCTTTTTTTGGTTGCTTGCAAATTGATGTAAATTCCGGTGTCCCTGCTATGTGTACGAGTGGGTGAATAAAACAATTGGAAGCACCTAATCTATTGGGTGTTTGGATCGAGATGGTTTTCGATCGTCGATGGGCGTTTGCTTAATCTGTGGTTCGGTTCAAATTATCCTTAATTTGTACTGGGCGTTATTTATTTACTCGCGGAATCATACGAAGCTCAAGAACTAAAAATAGAACTTTTTATTGTGGAAAGTATCCTGGTCGCAATTGAGACATTAATTCTATAATTTGAGCGATTTGAATATCGGTAGCTCTGTCTCGAATACTTCCATCTCCTCTTCAGCGTGGAGCTAGCTAAGGAAATTAGCTTCCAAAACCTCTCTTTCATGGATGCCTATAGCTGCTGCTCATACTGTATAGGTCATCCTTGAATCTGAGAACGAAGAAGAAGAATCATAGTGTTCGCAAATCAAAACTATTCTGGTAGAGCGGTCTCCAGAGCTCTCGAGTCTTTAGACAGATTTATCGATACATCAAGATGTTTATTCGCCAAGCTCAACCAGTCTGGTCAATAACATGCAGGGGTGTAACTGGGTTTGGGTCACCTGCAATCCGATGAGTCCAACCCAATTTTTAGCCCATTAGGATTGACAGTTTTCGATTCGCCAACCTATTTACAGTATTTGTATGGCCCATTTAAATAAATGGGTTGTCGTGGATTTAGCTTGTCCAGCTTACCAACCCAATAATCTAACCTATTCAATTCATCAATCCAGAAAACCCATTTAAAGAGCTACTATTTTTTTTATGTTTATTTTACGAGTTATATATATATATTTACCAACAATAGAAATAACATTTTAATTAAGCATATCTATCTATATATATTAAAGTTTATGTTTTAAATTCGATTAGATTTTAATATTAGAGGTCTTTATTGATTACTTATAATTTTTTTTATTCGTTTTATTATAAACCTGTTAACAAACAGCAACATGATCCATTTACGTATTAGAATCCTTTTTTATAATTAAAGTTGAAATTTTTATAAGCGAACTATAAATAATTGAGATTAACGTTTTTAAGACTTAGGAATAGAGTTGAAGACTCTTAACCCCTAGTACGCAAGGAGGATGGAAAGCTACCTATAATCTCTCCAAATTTTCATTTATTCTCAACTAGTGCGGATCAGGACAATCCACGGACTGTCTGCTCAGGACAGTCTCCCAAGGCCGCAGCGTCCACGTCCCTGCAGCACACCCACTCGACGGAGTGTATCGGCATGCGGCCCCCTACAGTAGCACCACCTCCACGGATGATAAATAAGAATCACACGTCACAAATTCCTAAACGTCCACAGTCACGAAAACAAAAGGAAAGCATGAGAAATAAAGGGAGTCGTCACCAATATTTGCGGGAGATTGGATCTCATTTCATTAAAAAGCACTGGGTTTACGTAGTCTAAATTTCGGTCTCAAAATCAAGCATTACCAATGCAGTAATTTTGCTTGATTGACTCATGATTCATGCCTTATAATATTACTTTCACAATATCATTTCATTTTTTATCTTAAACTTTCTTAGTTGTATTTTGGTTTCGAATGGGTATCTACATTTTTATGATTTAAAAAACTTAAAATTTATAATATATCATTAACAATCTATTCTAATTATAAGTTAGTACTGCTGTTTCGGTGCATGTACAAGTGTAAGTTTTATGAAGTTGTAGCTATTAGGGGTGTTAACTGATCGAGTTAGACAAATTGGAGCATAATCCTAATCCTAATTCATTTATAATATCTTAATCTTAATCTGTTTATTAACTCATTTAAAAAATTTCAACTCTAACCCACGTATAACTCATTTAATAAATGAGTTGGTGGGTTATTAACAGGATGTGTAGCAAATGACATGAAACCTTAGACTCTAGTAGGCGATAACGTAACAGGAAAAAGTGAAAATACGGTAGTATGAGAAATAAACATAGGGCAATTACAAGAAAATGAAAATAGTATAGTGGTAGAAAAATGAAAATGAGGTGACAAAAGGAAAACTTGGCGGGAAAAATAACCAACATTGATATATATATATATATAAAGATATATTCCGGTGCAGCATCGCTAAAATGGGCCCCACATGATCATGAAATCATGATCTACTCTACCCATTGTATTTAGAATAATATATTTTATTACCATACCAATTTTCATCCCAATCGAATATGTATATGGACTCTATCTGAAAATAGTATAAATTTAACGTAATAAAATAGTTTGATATAAATAACAACTTTAAAGTGGTTTTTTCAACATGTAAACCATTTAGTATAAAATTTATATATAGATAAATGATCGTATAAAGTTTCATTGCATTCTAATATATGTGGTGCTCATTTTGGACAAATGTACCGTTATTCCGGTGCAGTTGCGCTGCACCGGAACAACTCTCTATAACTTTAATGAGTTGAATGAATTAAATAGGTTAAATGAGTTAAATAGTTAAACATGTTACTAAACAAGTTTTTTCAATCCTAATTCAGTTATTTAATTAAATGGTTAACGGGTTTAGCAAATTATAACTCATTTATTCAAAAATCTCAACACAAACCCATGTATAAATGGAGTTAAATGAGTTAAATAGTTAAACATGTTACTAAACAAGTTTTTTCAATCCTAATTCAGTTATTTAATTAAATGGTTAACGGGTTTAGCAAATTATAACTCATTTATTCAAAAATCTCAACACAAACCCATGTATAAATGGATTGAACAAGCAGATTGACAGGTTAATCATGACCATTAACACCCTAATAGCTACCAATGCAGCCATCCAGCTAACTTTTACCTTGCCCAGCTTTATGTAAATGCGCAGTTGTCCATGGGCTGGATGCCAATTAAATTAGAGTTGACACTGTCGCGTGTGTCCAATCATACTTGTTGGATATATTATATTTATGATGAACATGCTAATTACTATAATCTACTGCCTGTTACTATACATTATAGGTGTGCAATATTGTCAACGTAATCCTAATCCGCGTCCGAATGAAGGATTCTGATTTTATGCTACTGTGTGCATATATCTATTTTTTTTATTTTTTAAAACTTTTTTATGAAATTGTTAATCTAAGTGTATTTAACATGTGTATAAGTTTTTACCATTTTTGGAAATTTTTAGATTTTTTTTTTTTTGAAAGAGCGTAGAACCAGAATCCACCAACTCTATCCAATTCCGAACCCTGAACCTCTCACCTTACATGAATTTACACGTACTCAACCACTTGGATGCTGCAATTGAAACTTACAGATGGCCTAATGGTGCAGGCCTGCGGGTTCATTACTTGATGATAGTTCATTGTGTTCTGCATTGGAGGCATGCTCACTTTCTAGTATTTAATCTCAATTCAATCGACGCTTAATTTGTATATAATTTTGTGGCAGCTGCTTCATGTAGGCAGAAATTATAGTTGCTTTTAAACATCTTTTTCTTATTGAGCTGTGAAAGTGATGCCATTGCCTAGTGTGGCTCTAGGCTTGACACGAACGCAGAAAGAGACTTGACAAATTACTTGTAACTCAGTTTAAGCATACGGATTGAGCAAGTTGCTGTTAGCCGATCTGTTGATAAGAGCTGTTTGGCAGAATTCTAACATGGAACTATGTCAGTTGAAACGAAATGGGACACGGTCTGTTATTTCTCGTCCTCGTGTTCCCATGCAAATTATGCAATTTGAGTTTATTGAAGCATGAAATAAGAGCAGGGTGAGACTTGAAATAGGATTGGAACAGCAGAACCAGTGGCCTGATGTTCCTCGATACATTATTCCAATCCGGATTGAGTTACATGACGTCATCTGCATGATGACAGACAGTCCACAGTTATCCTCAATCAGTCGTCAGATCATCTAAAAGGGTGACACCATAAAATAAAAGCTTCACCTAGGGACAAAAATACCTCCCAATCGGTGCATTGGCCTAGGCAGCCACGGAGTTGAATCCTTGTGATTGGCCGTTCAGTAAGAAAATTTTTACAGAAAATTCCTCGGGCATACCAGGAGTAAAATAAAACCACTACAGCAAAAGCAGTGTGACCAGTGTGACCTCCTAAGGCTACATAAATTATACAATCTAAGCTGAAGACATATTAACAACCACATTCTGGAAGAAACATATGCACTAGGCAGAGGATGGAAGTTTAACAGGTCAAGAGAACCAAATCCACTGACCGAAACAACCTCTTTCGATATAAGAGAGAAAAGTTTATAAAGATGATCCATACAACCAACCCTACAGAACTGATGTTGGTTCTGCTTCCATCGGGTTTTCCTGAGCTTATGCTGGTTGTGGCTGTGCTTCCTGTGGGTTTCCCTGAGCTGATGCTGGCTGTGCTTCCTGGCAGTTCCTCTGACCTGATGCCGGCTGTGCTTCCAGGCAGTTCCTCTGAGCTGACGCTGGTACCTCTGGCAGGTTTTCCTCAGTTGATGCTGGTTGAGCTTCCAGCAGGTTTTCCTGAGCTGTAGCACACTTTACAACCTGCATTATAGAAGAGCGTTCAACCAAAACTTTGAAGCACTAAAGAAAATTAGAGCCTCCATTGCCAAGTACAAACTGGTTTTAGTTCAAATAAATCAAGCAAAAAATAAGATAGGGCCTAAGGGCAATAAAATCAATTTGTTCCATGATAAAGGATAGACAAGTTCTCTTGTTCTACTTGGATGAAACTCAAAAACGAATGCATAAATAAAGGGGCTGTTTGGCATTATGGAAAACTTGTGCAAATATGTAAAAATTTTCAAAGCCAAGATTTTGGAAGTTGTCATTTCAGCCAGCTGTCACATTCAAATTACCGAGCCATGTTTTCTCCTCAGCACAGAACGCATATGGCCCGTACTTGACTGCAACAACTGCACGCAAATTTCAAACCCAAACAATGCAGCAGTTGCTAGTGCTGGACAATCGATAAATGCACATCGTAGCCATGCACGTTAATGAGCACCTACTGATCCTGTGCAGAGCACATAATTTTAGGTTAACGTTACTCAAATGTACACAGTTTTTAATGGGGAAAAGTTGACAACAAGTTTTTCATAATGCCAAACAAAAAAATAAAAAAAGAATTGCATGAAATTGAAATCATTACAAACTAAACAAATTCTCACAACGAATCATAAAAAACATGAAAAACTACCTCTTGCTCAACATTGCGGAGTTTCTTTGTATCTTTTTCTCTCTTGTTCTTCTTACGCCGTTTCCTAGCATTGTCTGTAATCAGATGCATCCCTTGAGCATCTGGCGGGAGCTTAACATTATGTATGATCAGTTCATTGTGATGAATCACAGGATAGGGCTCATTCGCAACAGCCGCAGAAACTGCAACAGGTTCTGTTGGACCAGAAGAAAAGATCTAATTCAGCATGGGTATTGAGTTTCCAACTGATACAGAATCAACTTAAAAGATTCCTGCTATGGTTGCTGTACAAGTAACAAAGTTTGAGGCTTGCCTTGGTTGTTAGTCGCTGAGATTGTCTCGAACTGCTTCCCATCATTCAAATGATTCACTGGACTACTCTGCAATGATTCACCTAAGGCTTGGATTGCATTCTGGCATGTACCAGGCTTCTTGGTTTTCTGTGATGCAGCATACATTTTCATTTTTGAATTAATTATTTGAGATAAAACAGATTTCCACTCAGCATTCCCTGAAAAATAGCAGTAAAATAGTCAAAAACCTTCTAAAGGAAAAATTATTTAATCATAGAGAATCTTTTAAACTCAGTATTCAGAATTGTAAAACTAACCTAGAAGTGACAAAATAACAGCTCTGGCTGCCATTTGTTCAGCCTCTTTCTTGCTTCTCCCTTCTGTCCCAGTGTAATTTTTGCCATAAAAGTTAAGAGAAGATACAAAACCAGGAAGAGGGGGCTCTGTACTCTCTATCTGAGTTGTAGTGTATGTTGGCTTTTCAAATTTCATTTTTGCTGCAAACTCATGGAGTATAGATTTGCAAAATACTGGATCCTGAAACCAAATAAATAAATACTGATATCTTAAAATTTTAAAATGGAAATTCTTTTCTGAAAGCAATTGGAGAAAATGAAAAACATTTTTTATGAACAATTTTTTAACATAAAATTCCGTGGAATTTAATTTTTTTCACAAGTTGTATGTGGTAGACATTTCATCCGTCATTTCTGAATACCCTAATGAATATTTAGATAAGTAAGAAATAAATTTACAACACTCGGAACTCCAAATTATGAAGACAAAGGAAATACACAACCGCTCAAAATTATCAGATTTTCATTTTCAACAAGTCAAAGGTAAGGATGTATGAAAATACTTTTTTATTTGCCAACATTACGTAATAAATTTCTTTAAATTTTTTAACCACAAAACTACAAGTTGATTTTGCAACTCTCCAAAGTCAAGATCCCAGGAAATTTTAGTATTCTTGTCAATCCTCTCTTATTTGGAATTCCAAGGATCTTACCTAGATGCTCTATTTTTTCAAAAGACATCAACATCCCCTGTTTGTCAACCACATTAGCAAGACTAAAGCTAAGCCAAACTAAATAATTAACACATGCAAACATATGCATATCCAATACCAGCAGATACTGTACTGACCTTCTATTTGGAGAACAAATCTTGGAATTACTTGAACTCCTATCTTCCCTTCAACCAGTTTTTGAAGTTCTGCAATCTTCCATTTACATTTTAAGTTTTTATTCTGTTTCAACACTCACATCACTTTAATAACATCATGCTTGACAGTTAACCAGCAACAGTTTTGGTACACAAAATAAGCAAAATTTTAAAAAATTAAATAAAAATGATAAAAATACATAAAGGCATTATATAATTATAAAAAATAAGACGAAAAACTACATGTACAAACTAATTGGCCCACCAAAGAATAAAACTCTGGAAAAAAAATGTTACTCAAGATTATCAAAAATAAAAAAGAAAATACATAACCAATAAGAATAATTATGTAAAAATACATTTTTGATCAAAAACACATTTAGAAAATTAAGTACATAGTAAAAATACTATCTACATACACAAATCTGTTTTGTTGTCATAGGAAAATCTGTAACTAAAAAGAAATTGAAGAAGAACAAACCATCTCTTAAGAAAATAGATTTAATATTTACTTCATTCAACATTTCGATATTTTTATCCATCCATTGTTGTGATAGATATTTTCAAACAATCTAGACATTAAATTATTCTGTCTAAAAAAATTAAAATTAAAATTTTTTAATCTATATTGGGGTGAATCTATTATATATTTTATATTTTCTTTAAAGTATTTTAATGCATCTAACTTCTGAAATAATGCATTATGGAATTTGAATTGGTTTTCCATTTAAGAACATATTCAATTAAAATTGAATAGATAAGGAAGTGCTTAACTGAAAATTTGGCTCCAATTTAGACAGAATTCAAATTTGATTATTTCATGATAAAGTCAATTTTCTCACAATATTATCTAATTTACCATGATGAAATCAATGATATCATCTTTAAAAATCGACAGAAAGGGAATTTTTAAAATATTCTTTTTGACAGTATTGACATATAACTCACTCCAAGTAATAAAAATATTACTGATAAAATCAAATTGGTGAATGTTGGTCATAACACAACACAAGCTTCCCACAAAACATGCCAAAGAAGTAAATAATCTACACAACCATGTGTTTGAAATACAACCTACCTGACAAAGCAAAGGACATCCAGCATCTATTACCACCCTTTCTACTAGTCTTTTTGATACATGCTCAAGAGCAAGCTTTGCAACATCTTGTTCTGCAGCCTTTCTGTGACTGAATGTAAAGACTGACATGTATGTTGCTCCATCCACAGTGACAGTAGATCTAAATCTTGGAGCATGTTGAACTCCTTCATTAACTGTATGATATGTTGGAAGAGGAATGCCCAAGCTTTGTGTATATTCTTGTAATCTATTCTTATAAAGAAATTGCTCTGGCACGCCTATAAGTGAAGACCCAAATTAGCATCATTCACATAGATAAACAAGGTCGCGAATATGTGAATATCTAGAAGCAAATTCCAAGAGAATAAATAAAATTAAACAAACGTACACTGTTGTGTACCAACAAAAAAATGGAATAAAATTTTAAGGCGAGCATCCTAAACATCAAATATTATATTGAAAATCTAAGAGCATGTCAAAATACTGAATGGTATAGAACTAATTTCAATTTCAGATTTCTCATAGTGATCCTTGAATATTTTTTTTGAAAAAATGCAGCCTTGTGATGATAAATAAAAGCCATGTGACCCCACCCCAATAAAAGCCAATTAGGAGGCATTCATTGTCTGTGGAAGATATTTAAAATAAAAAAAGAGCCACTATAATAGATGAGGACCAAAACCAACACTCTTGACACTTTTGAGGGCGCTCATCACATCAAAAGAGAGATGCTTCCACAAATTACACGATAGATAACGACAAAAAATCCACTTGGATAGAGGCTCATTCTAGTAAGTGTTTCGAATGTATGCACGGGCAAAACACGGAGTTTGATTCTCTCTCATGTAATAAGTCATTCTTCTCTCTCAGTTCAGATATGTCAGGTATGGATGCAGAGAAAGAACAGAAAACAAAAACAAGCGACTATGGATAAAACACCCACTTCAAGAGCTTCTAACCATAGGAAGTGAACATTCACCCTCCCTTGAAGTAGAAATCCGACGCTGCAACATGCAGCACTGCATCCAAAGCTCGGTACAGATAATGGAGGAAGCAGAATAACCTGACAATTAGAGGATTGAAGTGGTTTGGCAACAGGATCTGATCCTTGACAATGATTCCCGTTTCAAAATGAAACACGCGTGTTAAAATCAGAGACCAGCAAATGCTCAATGAAACAAGGTAATCTCATTACAGGACATCTAGCAAGAGAAGGGATCTCAGCTAACTGATGTACCATTGACATTTCTCATTAAAAATAAAAAGGATGTTGGGAGGGCTGGGAGAGGTGGATTAGGAAATCATGAGCTTCTTCAGAGGAAAACATGTGATCGAGATTGTAGAGCTGCAAAAATAGCTAAACACACACAAATGAGTTTTCAAAGAGGAGATACTCACTGGGTCTTGACGAGGAAGGAAGCTGCTGCCGAGCTGGTAGAGGCTGCGGCATCTCCATGGCTTCCGTCATGGACGGAGGTAACAGACAAACTGAGTTACCGAGTTAGGGTTTTGTTGGGAAAGAAGGAATTTCTCTCATCGGACGCTCAACCGAAAGGACGCTTTCTACTCGGACGATACTCATTAAAAAGAGCTACTTTTATGGTCTGACCTAATCGTACTCATTAAAAAGAGCTATTATGGGTGACGTTTAAGTGGGGGTAATATGAGTTTTCCATCATATTTGGTTTCCAGTACCAATCATTACTCTATCAATCACACAATTTTTTTCACTTTTATCCTTACATTTCAATTATTTTTCCTACTAACTACATACAACAAACCTATTTATTCCAACTATACATCTATCATTTCTTATCAATCACACATTTCTCAAAATATTCTCTTTTTCATTTCCCATCGTTTCTCACCATCCCACCATTTTACATATTACCAAACGTCCCATGGTCTGACGGAGACGCCCGCCTCAGCAAACGGCCCACCGTATGAGCATTCAGCCCCATCTCATGACTCGCGAGCCGTCAGCTACAGTATGCACGCACATCGGAGGGTTCAAAATTCAGGATTATGGCCGTTTTCTGACGGTATATCTCGACCATTGCTGATCGCAACAAGTATTCGATGGCCAGCAAAACAGTGTGATAGTCCACGTGGCTGTCTCTGACCCCATACACTAGCACCAGGCACGAAAGGGTGGACACAACGTCAGTGGCGCAGTTTCTTACGCAATTGGGTCACGCCCCGCGCGCGCACGATGAAAATCTGCGTGTTCAGGGGCACAGCGGGCTGTGCTGTGAAAAGCGGACTGGCCGGTTCAGTCCGTGACAGGTACCTTTGATGGGAGATAAGGTTGTTCGGTGAAAAGAGTGCTATGGTGCATTCTGGATGGGATAACTCTGCAATTGAAAAAAATATTATATTGAAAACGGAAAAATATAATATTATTTTTTACAATAGGAAAAGTATTTTTAAAAATAAGAGATTTACGCGAGTATTTGTGAACACTAAAAATTTTTTAGAGTGTATTTAGAAAGGTTGTAAAACTTTGGATGATATATTTCTTTATGTAAAAGTTTTTTAATAAAATAAAATAATATGATATGATATAGATAATTGCGAAGAATAAAGAAAAAAAGTTGAAATAAATAGATTAATAGCATAAATAATTGTGTATAAATAATTAAAAAATATGATAATTATATAAGAAGATGTATAAAAAGACTAACAATATAATAGTTATAAAGAGTAAAATGTTTTAGATTGAAAATTTTTAGTTTGTAACTTTTTATCCAAACATGCCCTTCAACTAAAACCTTTTTATTCTTCATAAAAATTATATTTTTTAATTATTTTTCACTTTTTATTATGCAAATATCATAATTTTTAATCATTTATATACAAATACCTATACATTTAAACTATTTATTTTAACTTCATTCTCTTTATTCTTCATCATTATTTATATCATATCATATCGTTTTTTTATTTTTATAATCTTTATTCTTCATCATTACTTATATCATATCATATCATATCATCTTTTACATATATATAAATTTTTATATAAAAAACTTTTTAACTAAAGTTTTATCACTTTCTAAATATATCTTATATTTGATAGAGTTGTCAGCAAACCCTAAGTAGACTGCCGTCAGCCGGTGCTAATGGGTTGAAAGTTTGAACATCTAAAGTGCACTCCAAAAGCAGATGCATTTACATAGGATGTTGCAAAACAGATATGTTACTCTTTTTCGTGCAAAATGAAATCTGGATATGAAAAATTACAAAACAGGTATCAGCTGATATCATACGAAAAGTGCAATTGTGTTATCTAATTGTGACGACGTCCTATTTCATCACAAAATGACGCTTTCTACGACATGTCCTATAAAATCAAATTCGTTACGTAAAAATCAGATCGATTAAATATTTATAATTGTATACTAACGATAGAACCAAACCAGTCACTTTATCAATTTAATTTTTGGTCTAATTTTCGTAATAGTATTGATAACGGGTCAAGTTCTACATGTTATATGTTATCTTTGCTATAACCCATTTAAATAATAAAACATGAGAGCATAGAATACTTTAAATATAATCATAAAGATTTAAAGATTTTCTAGTGCTGGTAATTTAGTAGAATTTAAAAAATAAAATTTGGTGTAGGTTGATTACATTATAATTAAGTGTGCATATTTTATAAAATAAATTTAATGGACAATATTAACTCTTTTATTTTTCAAGTCGCAAACCGATAAGATTGATAGGTTTGGAGAAACAACTTTTGAACAGTCAATTTATTGAAATTGGCTAAAGTTTCAGTAGATAAGTCAGCGGGCTGTACCAATTAACATCGGATTCGATAACCTATTTACACAGTCGTTAGCCGTGTTCCAGCGCGGGCATACCCGAGTACAGGAAGCTGAAAAGGTTGCATGCCTTTCTTGAGAGAACGGCCTCGTTCCCTCGGCGTAAACTCTTTCCAAAAACTAATTTTTTGATTTTTTTTTTAAATTCAAACAAACGTATTGTTTAAAATATAGTTTTGACTGTTCTGAATAAAAATTTAAAAAATCAGATGTTAGTGTGGTCTTAAATAAGTAAAAATCGTAAAATTTATACATTTAGCAAATAAAAATTAGTATATGATATTTTATCAAAACAAAATGGACTTTTTTAGACTCATCTAAACCAAATACATATACATAGGAAGTTTCGGACCATACAAATCTTATTTTATATATTATTTATAATCTTAAAATATATAAATCATTAATATCCTTATTATTTTTATTATAAATGGTCGAAATTATAGTTTAAATAACATATGTAGTTAAAATTTTAAAATAACATTAAAAAATTAAGTTTCTAAAAGAGTTCAGCTCCTCTCCTTTCTTGATGCGGTCCGCTTGGGACTCGGAAGGGAGATTGCACGAAAATCTTCTCTTTTATAACGTGCACATATTTGACAATAGTAATTTTATTTTTTTATTATGTATTTTTAATTATTATTAGTACTTTTATTATTAACTGTCTTTTACTTTATATAATAGGTTATCTTTGTAATTTCCTGTGTATTCAGCTGGCTGAACAAACGTTTAAAAAAGTCCCACACTTTTCCGCGCTTATCATCAGTCTCTTTCTCAACCGAACAACGGTTTATGAAAGTTCCTAAACTGGAACCAACGTTCTTTCTTTTCTTTTCTTTTAATTTAACGCCATTCAGAAAAGCTTCCGCGGGAGTAACTCATTATTTTAAAGATTTTTTATATATAAATGATTACTTACGGGAGGACTTCTTTAAATACTCATTCTTCGTAATTATACTATTTTTAATTATTTTTTCACATATTCTTATACAACAAAGTCATTTTTCAATCATTTGTACACAACTACTCATATAAATCTATTTATTTTAATTTTGTTATCTTCACTTCTCATCATTATTTCTATTACATTATATTGTTTTTTTTTTCAATTCAAAAATTTTTACATCACAAATTTTTTATCACTTCTTAAACATACCTTTAAAACTTTTCCACATAAAACTTTTTACTCTGCAAAACTACCTTATTTTTAAATTATTTCTTCACATATTCATATACAATTTCTTATTTTTAACTTTATTCTCTTTATCCATTATTTTTAAATATTTATTTCGGATTTTTAAAAATCAGCGGCATTTTAATTTAAAATGCCGCTGATTTTTAAAAATCCGAAATAAATAACTAAAAATTTCCAAAAATGGTAAAAATTTATATATAATTTAAAATGCCACTAATTTTTAAAAATCCGAAATAAATATCTAAAAATCTCTAAAAATGGTAAAAATTTATATATATATATGTGTGTGTTAAATACACTTAGATTAATAAGTTCACGAAAAAAATTTAAAAAAACATAAGTATATGTGCAGCCTCAATGCTCCATGTGCACCTGATCACCCTCCTGAAACACGGGCCAACTTCTCTGCTGAAAGAAACTTCTGAGACGTGCGAAAAATGGAACCCATGAAAAGAAATTCACCGAGAAAATTTCGGAAACTCCAGAGTGAAATTGGACCATTTAAATAGAATGGGACCGAGCATGCACATTAACTTGCCTCGGATAATGGTTGAAAGAGAGAAACGAGCTAAGCATTAACCTCATTGGCATAACGAACCGAGCTTAGCTCCGTTGGCCGGGGGGAAGGTGACCCGTATACTCCCCACCAGTGTTGAAATCACGGTATCTGCACCGGTCTCTTTCATTATGGTGGCAGTTACTCTCCCCCTAGCTCCATGGGAGTGTCCACCGATAGGATTCTAGGAAAAATAGGGAAATTATAAGTTGCTTATTAGAATGTTGTATGGAAATTGTAACAATGTTTCAAGGGCATAGGGATATTATTAGATGCTTATTAGAATGTTATATGGAAAATTTCAAGGGCCTGAATGCAATATAGATGAAGATGATTGTAATATACGTACCCATTAAAAAAAAAAAAAACCCTCATTGGGATGGCGCACGAAATGCAAATTCAGGTCCGTATGTTACACATGCTTGTAAGACACTTCGCGTGCCCAGGTAACGGCATTGCAATAAAATATTTATCATAATCAGGATGCGATGCAGCTGTTTGAAAATTTCTAATTAGTGGCTGTTTCGTAAAGAAGAATCTGTGCTATAACTGGGTAGGGACTCATTGATCCCATCTAGTGATCTGAAAACAATGACGGATCTAATTAAAACACCTGCACGAGAATTGCTAGTGTCATCGTGCATACAGTGCAGCCACTTGCTGCGATAAACCATCAACCATGTCTTCTTGGCGCTCAGCAATTGGTTCTTCCTAAAAAATACAAACAAAGAATAAAATCAGTTTCTTACATTCACAGATTAGCTTCCAAGGAAGCAACACAGATCTAAAAGAAAAAACTCCTCTGAATAAAAGCGCTGAAGTGTCAAGTAATCAACAACTCATGCGTCCATTATAAATACATGGGTCAAGAACGTTGATAGCCATTTGTAATTTTCCAAGCCAACCAGGGAAACCCCTCATCTAAAATCTTGCCTCATGCATATACCCAAAGTGGAGAGATGATTTCACCAGATGATTATAAACAATTCGCCAGTACAAGTGTGAACACATGGTACCCACATATCCGAAAGTACAACTCAATGATTTAGCCAGACGATTTTCACCTATTCCAGCGTGTCACCTGCGTTTCTTCTTTTGTGCATATGCTGGCATATGAGGGCAAACTAGGGATATTAATTATCAGTCATGTTCAGTTGAACTAGTGGTGTTAATGTTCAACTCAGTAGCAGAGACCTACGAAAATAGCCATGCCTACAACTCCACGAAGCAAAAATACTCTTTATAGGGATTTTTATCCTAAGCCAAGACGATGAATCTGTATCCTATTCTCCTCTCCATTTGCTTAGTCCAAAAGCAGAGTGCGCCATTTCATGGTATACATTCAAAATGGTTGTCAAGGATGGATGTAATTCAAGAAGCACGTGTAAGATGAGTTGAGCAGATAGCCTAAACCAGCCTTCAAGAAGGAACATCAGGTCAAACGGGACTGGCAGATGCAGCTTTCCACCAGTCATTGGCAAGCATGACGTTGAAAACTATTAAGATCCCTTGCCCCACATGGCTCCTATCAGAGATTAGAGTGTGAGTTCCCACATTGCTAATATAAGTGGTGTCAATAATAGCCTTGGGTTGCATCTCTTCAGTGGCCCTATTATGCAATGTGGGAGAATGCATCCTAACATAAACACGTTTCTTTTGTCAATATGGTGTTGTCAAGGTGGTCAAGCTTTACCCTTGGGGACTTTGAAAGGGTCTTGTCACTCTTGCCACATTCTTGATTGACTAATGGTATCTCAGGACAATATTCCGTAGTGAAGACAGCATGAGCTGGTCTCCCTGTAGTAACTTATAAACAACGGTCAACTAGAGGTTATATGGTTGTGAGTATCAAACATCTCCATCATATAGCATTGGGCCTGCCCAGATGGGGCTAGATGAGTTACTTTCCTCTAGCAAGGCAAGCTTATCCATCATCAAAACAGAATGGGACTTATACGACTGCTTCTGGTGGTTACCTCCTCTAGCCAGCAGTGCCAGTTTGTAGCTTGCTTCCACTTCAATCATCCAAAAATTGGAAATTCATTAGGTTCTCATTTTCATGAGCTGTCTCCATCTAGGTTCACAGCATTTCTGCCATTTCTATCTATCAGCTTCTTAACTGTTGCTGTTAGTGGAACTTCAAAGCTTAAGCAATAAAAGCACTAGCATTAGCTGTTATGGCTCATTTAGTGCTGCTTTGCAGAGCTGGCTTTTCCTTCCAACAAATTTGTTGACACCCCAATTTTGGGCCCACTACATGACATTGTGCTATTTAGGATTTTTCTGCTAAATAATCCTGCAAGTGTAAATCTGGCTTAATAATGCATCTCTAACTGCAAACTAATTCAAATCACGCATATGATCCAAATAGCACCATTTCATGTAGCGGGCCCAAAATTGGGGGTGTCAACAAAATTGCATGCACACTTTCGAAGGAAGCTATACTTTTGCGCTGCTAAATATGCACTTTGCACTTTTTACCCTGTAATTTACAGCAAAAAATGAAGCAAAAGCCCCACCACCTATCCAAACAAGCACTTGACTTCATCACGGTAGCTTGAGGGGGAAAAAAAACAAAAAACAAAAAACAGAGAAGCCCTCCTAAATGCATGGCCAAACGAAGTGTTAGTTGTTTATCTTACATCCTCGAATATTAATCTAATTTCTCCCTACTCTGACAGAAACATATGACTTTCAGCCACTTTTGGCTTATAACTGAATTAAGCAATAGAGAGTACCAGCTCAGAAATCATAGTTAGCTAAGGCTTTGAAGCCATTGCTAACTGATAAATGTATATAAGTGCCAGATAACAGTAATTTTTAACCTCTTGGTTGCTGGAAACCAGAACTACTTAATGTGAGCAACAATCTTTGAAGACATAGCTAGCATTAGACTTTTTAACTGAAGCCAACACTAGCTGAGAAATGAAAGCTACCCCAGAAAAAGCAAGCAATCGCCATTTTGGGCTAAGGCTATATGCAATTTAAGCATAGAAACCCTGTGCCAGCTTTTACTCTAAAGTTACTAAGTCATATGCTATGATGGAAGTGACCCTTTATCATCATTCTATAGGTCTAAAGAACACTTACAATTCAAATGCATGTGAAATCAGCAAACTAGAAAGGATAATGAGGGCAAATTGCAGTATATGCAGTGAACATACCTCTAAATTCCTTTTTCCATTAACAACCACACATTTGGAACCACTAATGCTAGCACTCTTCAAAAGACTTCGTGCACTGCAGTTGGGTCCATTCAACCCATTTGCTGTGGTTGATGCACCCAAATGTGCATGTTCCAATCCCTCAGATATATTTGATCGAGGAGGGCTTTGGATGGTTGTCCGAGCAACAGATGCTGCAGTTCGCTTTTCAAAACCGTTGTTTAGATCAGCAACATCTTCGTTAGAGGTACATACTCTCTCTCTGCAAAACAAATGCATTGAAAACCAGAATATAGGACAATGAAGTTAATTGCAGTATCCTTGTTACCCTTTGCTGAAACCAACTGGCAATTCTTCCATAATTACCTTGGTAAAGATGCATGCTGTCGCTGCAGAGGGGTACTTCTCTCCCCCTTGCCATAGTGCTCCTCAAGATGTGCAAATTGCCTCTTAAATCGGTCAACGCCACTGTTTGTAGGAAACAACTAACATCAAGTTGTTAGTGACAGCCAGTCTTAACACGTAATCCTTTTGAAAACATCCATGACTATTAGAATACCAAATCAATATAACCATCATCTTTCACAAAGCATCCATAACAGGTGCCTCAATGCAATGTGGGGCTTGTATATGTAACATTGGCAACCAAAACATATAATGAAATGAGTTAGGCTAACACATGCACTTTTTACGATAACCTTTAACTATGGTATTTCTGCTGTAAATACACAATACATGAAGCAAACAATTCTGGGCCTTAACAGTTGAAGCATAGTTGGCAGTTAGCCCCAATCATACTTATATAACAGTCTTAACAATCTACTTGTAGTTGTCATGAATAAAGAAATTCTACAAGAAGGCCCTTCTGTGTCTGCTGTATAATTTATTCATGCGTAGGTGGAAAGACACATTTGTATTCACCACCCTTATAAGGAACCCTCAAGAAATATAGAAAGTTGAAGACCTAAAAAAAAATTAATTAACCAAAATTAAATTAAATCAATAAATAAAAAAGGGGCAAAATTGTTCTTCAACATTGGTTTTGTCATAGAGGTTGGAAACAATGTCTACCATAAAAAGCCATGCACTTCAATTGCCAAAGAGATGCAAATGCATAACAAGGGTGTAGATGATCAAAGGTCTGTACGAATCACATAATCATATTTGAATGTTCTTGAGGTCAATGAAAAAGTGGGATTCACAACCTAAGTGGAAGATATAATTTTAATTCACAACTTGGGTGGAAGAGATGATTTAAACAGCATCTCAGAACAGTGCAAAAAGACTCATTCTATCAGAAAATTAATAGAAATTTCTGACCTTGGATACATGAACCCTGTCTGATCACCACCACGAAGATACTCCTGCAACATCTGGGGATGATACTCCAGTATCTGTTTACTTCTAAAACAAAATTCATATCACCAAATTGAAGGAAAGCCAATATCTCACTTAAGAAAGAAATTGATGGCCTTATAGTCATACCTCTCTATAAATTAACTCCCTAACATCTTCTTTTGTCAATTTTCTCCGTTCAAACTCGAATTCAAGTTTTGAAATGGGCAGGGTTGATGGTTCACGGTCTACATTTGCCAAACCAGTGAAGTATGGATCAGCTAGTGCCTGTAAACATAAACAACACAACAATCAGCAAAAAGAACTGGCGTCTTCAAACTTCCTAAAAGGTAAAAAGGCAGAGTGTTACCTCTTCAGCAGATGGCCTATCTTTCGAATCAAATGCAAGCAATCGCTCAAGTAATCTGAGAGCCAAGGGATCCGCATTTGGGAATTTCTGAGAAAATGGAACTGGCGATTTTCTCCGCATACTACTTAGATATCTTCTAGCCTTTTCATTACGAATCTGAAAATTATATGAAATATTAGGGCTGGTCAGGAAACATGAAAGCACAAAAGAATTGTATCATTCTTCGGCTATGAACAAGCTTTGTTTCATTTGATTTTTGTTTGGTCAAAGCGAAGTCCCCATAAATTATCTAGGCTTATCAACTGATGTAACCAATGTGAATGGACTTAACTCCTAGACCTTGCAAACTTCACAACATCAGTGTTTTGCACTTTTCCACCACGTGCACAAAATTTCCATATTGCTTGTGTCATCCACTCCTTAGATTAACAATAGAAATTCAGAATAGTTAATCCCACCAGAGGATTAGCTTGAACAAAGGACCAGAAGAGGCTATAAATCCATAGTATCCATCGCAAAAAGCAATACGATATAAATTGTCTGAATTGAATCTTTGAGATTAAAAAAGTCCAAAAATCATTATTCTAGAATTGATCAGAACTATCCCCATATTGCAATTCTTTAAATCATGAACACGATTCTTTGTAGATTTATGTATTTCCATGTTGCAATTCCATTATTTGCAGCTTATGACTGAAACAACAAAAAAGAGAACCCACCCTAGCAATGGTTTCAGGTGAAGGAGTGCCAAGCAAATCAGTCATGAGATCAAGTTGATGCACCACATTCTTCCCTGGGAATAATGGCTTTCCAGTAAGCATTTCTGCAAATATGCATCCTATGCTCCAAATATCAATCGCAGGAGTGTACTGCCACAATGAAAAGTTTTAGACTATGCTACTTGCAGCCCACATAAAAGACCAATTGAAAACAAAAATAATACATCATGTGTACCAGGGCATAGCCCAGTAGTAACACATCTGGCGTGCATGTGTGGTCCCTGGATTGGTCCCAGAGGAAGCTATGTCTCCATTGTAATTATGTAATTTAAAAAAAATAAAAACATAACGTAGTATCAGAATCCAGAAAATTGGTAATCCATGCAGCATAAAAGGAATGATGCAGGCGATACAGACTGTCATCAAAATGACAAATTACACATCTTCAATTATATTTATTTTAAAAGGTATATTGATTATGGCTGATCAAGACACAACTGATGTAGTTATTCAAAAACCGCTTTTCCATCCAAACTCCAAATAAACTCCTAATTGAGAAATAGAGGAGAACATGAAGATAAACACAAATACAAAGCCAAAAAGTTTCGGAACTTTCTTTCTTTAAAAAAGGAAAACAGAAAAACTAAAACCATATTTACAAACAACATGCAAATTAGTTTTATTTTTCTTTTAAAAAAAGAAGGAAAGAAAAAAAAAACTATTGTTGAGAAGGGAAACAAGATTATCTAAAGCAATCAAAACATAGAGGAAGTGACCATTATCTCCCAAAAAAGGTTAACCAACAAGAAAAAGAACACGAAGAATCCCAATATATTTTGCTATATAGCCATACGATCTGTAAAAGCAAGAGACTTTTTTTTAAATGGGAAAAAGCAAGAGGTAGTTGCATGTAATAAAATGTTAGAAAACATCAGAGCAAACAAATGGCACTTCAACAGAAAAAGCAAATGAAACCTGCTAATGTTTGTAATTATCTTGTGCACACTGTTCTTGATTAGATACCACCAACATTATCACATTAAAAGCAGAAAATGAAGACAATTTCTTTTTAGAAAAAATCAAATCCAAATTCAACATTACAAAAAATGAACTAGTTTACCTTCGAGAAGAAAGAACCACATAGTTCAGGTGCACGGTACCATCTTGTTGCCACATAATCCTGCATGCCGTCAAAACTGTGAGATTTGGATACCAATAATACACAGAAAAAAGCTGATTCCAATAACGCTGAAAGGCCACATCTTAATCAGGGTAAGTAGTTGTGAACACATGATAAACAACAGAAGGAATTACATACAGTCCAAAAAATTGCAGAAGGGGCATCATTGAATGAAACACGTGCTAGCCCGAAATCACAAATCTTAAGTTTACAGTCAGCATTTGCAAGGATATTTTTTGGCTTCAAATCCCGGTGGAAAACATTTGCTGTAATAGATAATAAACAAGCATCATTAGAGATATTAGGAATAATCAACAAGAATTAGAGATATAAGGATTAATCAACAAATATTGTTGGAGACATAAGGAACAAAAAGAAAGGAAGGATGGGAGGATATCAACCTGTATGAATATATTTAAGTGCCCGAAGAAGTTGGTATAGGAAAAACTGATAATGCTCTGGAGTAAGATCATCATTTGCTTTGATTACTTGGTGGAGATCTGATTCCATCAACTCAAAAACCACATAAATATCTTTAAATTCCCTTCGAGATGGAGGAAGCATTATATGCTTTATTTCTACAATATCTGGATGTCGAAGCAGCCGAAGAAGTTTGATTTCTCTGAGAATACGGGTAGCATCAGACACATGTTCAAAAACATCATTGATTTTTTTAATTGCAACCCTCTCTCCAGTGTGGGTGTCAACGGCAGCACCCACAACCCCATAGCTCCCTTTACCAATGACCTCCTGGATTTGGTACTGAGAGGCTTCACCATATTCTGTGAAGAATTCTTTGTGCAGCATGTTCTACACAAAAATAGCAAAAGCTTTAACAATCACTTTAATGTAACGGTCAGAACAAAAGATATAACTAAAACAAGTCTCACTGCTCAGAACTATGGTTCTTACAACCAAATAGGTAAAATCGTTGACCTGTTACAATCACCTTTTGTTACACCCGGTTTATAAAACCATCATAATGTCCATCTCAGGATAAAGTAATTCTCATCTTAATCTGATCAAATTAAGATGAGAGTTCACAGACTCTCAAGCATCCATTACATCGGTTATTTTGAAGGGATTGATATCAACTGAGAATGATACACCAATCTAAGCCCTTAGACATACCACAGATCTAAGAAGCATTGGAAAATCATGCAAATTACAAGGTTTGCTTGGCCCATGCTGGCAGATGCATTGGGCGCCCCACGGTTCAGAGATGGACCGAGGAGGACAGAGAACTCCCCTTTTCAGCGCACTAGCATCCACAATGCAGTTCATAGGAAACTTAAACCAATCCATTGTTGTTTATTAAACTCTGAGAACATTTATCCTCTATCTTTTCATTGACCAATGAGCATATGATAGATCATCCGAGCCTCAGATAGGCCTAGTTACTGTGTATTATCCTAAACGGAACCACATGCACCATATCCAAGTTTCTGAAATGGATGCAACAAAAACTTATAGAGACTATGAGAGAATTCTTTAAATCTTCCTACAAGAACCTCAAACATGCATCTTAGCTAACAGGCATCTACCACAACAAGAACCGTTGTATGTTCAGTTAAGGAAAGAGGGAAGGTCCATCTTGTTTAATAAACACCGAGTATTATAATTTTGTAGTTGTCATTTATTCTTTCCAATCGTCCATTTGAACAATGCCAGTTGAAAAAGGCAAAGACAATCCCTCCGGATCCATTAAAAGTCTCATCCAAATTTTCCAGATTGAAACACCGTCACAGAATCAAAGGTCTTCAACCTAAAGAAATTCCTTTTTAAAAAAAAGCACATGCTTTCTTCCGACAGTAGTTCATACATCCAATGGTCTCGAAAGCCGGGCAGCAAATTTTGATGATTTCTTTCAACCGGAAAAATAATAATAATCTGATGCATATTGGTTAGTCTGTTTCGACAGAGTGGCAGCATCGAACGAAACAGATGGGACACATTTGACAATACGCAATACAGCGAATATTAAAATAGCAATAGTTATGACTGAGCCCAGACCCGGACAAGATGGGCAAAAAATTGCCCAGATCCGAGAGCATTTGCAAACAGCATCAACAGTGTTACAGAAGGACAAATAAAATGACAACAACAAAAAAAAAACAGAAACAACTGCAAAATCATCTAAAAGAGCTTTTTTTTTTCCCTAACCTAATGTTTTAAGAATAAATGCACAACACGGATTCAAGAAGAGGAAGGCAAATCGCCTCATGAATGAAACCCCGCCAAGCAAGCCCGAAAAAGAGGTGAAAAGTATTCGTATGTCATTTCTCGACCTTTTATATGATAAAATATGACTGTTCAGATCGAGGAGGAAGAAGAAATAGGACGCAGGCATGGGAAGGAAGGAAATCAGGAAATCCAAATCTTCTCAAAATCAACTGAAGCCGCAGACATAAATAGAGTCATGAGTACAATACACGACTCTCCCAAGTGCCAACCACATCACAGATACAACAAATAAAAAAACAAAGCAGATGCCGCCAAATGCGAATAGAGATGAATAAGAATCCCATCGATCTTTCAAACACCAGATTGGTCTTTTCCTTATGTTCTTCTATTCTCGAAAATCAGAGGCCTCAGAGTGGGCTGAGGGAAGGAATGAGAGAAACTGACCTTCTTATGCGATTCGAACCCTGCCATTCTATTCCAGTTCGGGACCCTGACCAGCTTCAAACCGGAGATGTCGAAATCGTGGATGATCTGGAGTTCTTCTTCTTCCTCCGCCTCTTCTCCTGCAGCAGCTTCGCCCACTCCTCGAGACTCCCTGTGCAGCCGATCTAGATAAGAACGACCGTTGCCAGTGCGGGTGTCTGGCTGTGATGACTGATGCCTCGTATGTGAGCGACGCTGGAAGAAGCGACGGACGCCGTCCACGAGAGCCCCTCCCCCCATATGACGGCCAAGATGGAGCGGCGGGCAGCGCAGATCGGAGACAGTACGCCAGGCGACGTCAGCATTTCCCGCGGGAGCGAGTCCTATGCTCGCGCTTCAACGGCCATGTGTGGCGCGGGAGAAGCGAGCGGGCGAGGAACGACAGGAAATCTCAGAGCAGGCAGCTCGATCTCCGTCGGGGATTGTATTGTAATTGCAGGCGTGCGCAGCGAACGAAGCGTGGGATTGCTGTTTCTGGCTTTATCTTCGAAACTTTCACCCCACATTTTCGCTGTTTCTACGGGCCACGCCAGCCGCAGCAGATATTCGCGGGAAGGATTGACAAGGGCTAGGACAGTTCGACTGTCTCAAGTGAACGGTTCTCGGAGGACGCCCGGTGATGTGTAAAATCGTGGGACGGTGTGAAATTATGGAAAATTTAAAAAAAAATATTTTAAGAAATGTGTGATTAATAGAAAATAATAGATATATAGTTGGAACAAATAAGTTTGTTGTATATAGTTGGTAAGAAAAAATGATTTGAATGTAAGGGTAAAAGTGGGAAAAATAGTGTGTTTGATGGAGTAATGATTGGTCTTGAGGAACCAAATACAATGGGAAAACTATAGTTACATACTCATATAAATCTCGTAAAGGTACGATGGTGCGCCGCCATTGCTCATGTAAGTCTGGTTTATCTTAACCTTAGCTTTAATCTTATTTATAAAATATTAATTTAAATTTTATTTATAAAATCTAAATTCTAACCTCATTTTTGAAAATCAGATTCAGATTGAATTTCGAGTTGAAATTTATGTTGATGAATTTATATTTTATTTAAGAGTAATAAATTTAGAATTTCATATAAATATATAGGGTATGTTTGTCAATTTGCAAAAGTTGTCAAGTTAAAACTTTTCACTCTCCATAACTACCTTATTTTTTAATTATTTTTTCACATTTTTTAGACAACAACTCTATTTTCAATCATTTCTACATAACTACTAATACAACTAACCTATTTATTTTAAATTTATTCCCTTTACTCATCATCATTACCCCTATTATATCACATCATTTTCTACTGATTTAACAACTTTTACATTAAAAATTTTTCATCAAAAGTTTTACAAATTCCTAAACACACTCGTAACAACAATAGATCATGTAAGTAAACATAATAATATATAGTGAAACTACATATTTTAAAAAATAGTAATATAAATAATATTTATAGAAAAAATTTAACATAAAATAAGATTAAAAAATAAAATTAATGGATGTCAAAGTAAATGATATAAATAAAAATAATAGATTTTATTTATAATATAATTAAAATATGTCAAATATGTTTTCAAATGTAAATATAAATAACATAAATATGTAAAATGTTAAGAAATATTGTTTAAATATTATGTATATAATACACTTTATAATAAATATAAAATGGAAAATCGGACTCTGAGTTCACTTGAACCCAAACCTTATCATATTTGCAAATCGGATTCCTTAAGTTCGGATTCTTCTGACTAGGGTTGGGAAAAAAAAAGTAAGTTCAAACACTTAGAAATCGAATTTGAGGTCGAACTCATACTCGACCTGGCCCAAGTTATACCTTTAATGCTGCTTATTGCTGAATGTTCCGAGATAACATGGAATTAGCAACTCCAAGAATTATCGCGATTGCAATATGCATTTCAAAGAAATTGTTATTTTGTTGTCGCGGAATCGCTGCGGGTGGTTGAAAATTGGATAGATAAAATAATGCAATTGAATAACTGTAAAAAGTGGTAAATCATAATTAAAAATACATAGTAACAATCAAAATAGTTAAATGTTATTATTTTTTGTTCTCCCTTGTTACTTAATTTTTTGTGATTATTATAGTTTTTTTTTTGCTTGATCCCAGAGTCCACACTCGAACAATGCATGTCGAAGGGATCGATACCTGCACCTCGGGCGACATCTTTCAATAGCATCATTGGTCCTCGCCCCCATCTTTCCAACATGGATTGAAGCCTATCTTCCTTGTCATTCTTATTCCCGACCACCACGAGGACTCTTATCGGCTGAAGAATCGATGCTTCTGTGCCATCGTCCCACTCATAGGCAAGTTATTCGCGTGGGAATATATATATTTTTGGTTCTAAGTTGTAGTCATCAGATCGGTGCCACAGAAATAAAAGCCATTGTGTTCGGAACGGCTATCGCTTCAAGAATGGAGATGAAAAAATAACAATAATAATAATAATAATAAAATAGTTGGAAATTGGAAGCTAATCCAGGTATTAGCAACGCGGACTCGTCTAACATTTCAAGCGACCACTTGCTCAGGCACGCAGCAGGACAACGCGTTCTAAGGTTTAAAGTGTTTATCATGTTAACAAGAATTCATGATTTGTTCCCAAAAAAAAAAAGAGAGAGAGAGGATTGAAGACGAGTGCATGGCACTCTCATGGATCGTGCAGCCATAAAACTTCTATTTGTACCACTTTTTTTTATTATTATTATTTGGTTTGATGATGTAATATAAGCTTTCGTTGCTAAGATAACTAATAACCGTCGGACCCGGCTTGTCTTTTTTCGAGGATCACGTCACATGCGCGGATTGGTTCTGACAATAAAAAAAAAAAAAAAAAACAGGGTTCAGTGCTTACTAGAAAAGTTGACGGCTGATACGCAGGCACTAAGAGGGGAGAGAGGATTTTTTAACGAGGAACTAAATTTTAATATTAAAAAAAAAAAACTTTGTCGCATTGCATTATATGTTTTAAATTTGAATAGTCGAGCGGGTCCAGCGCGTCCAGATAAAAAGATTCTGTCTCTCTTGACCGGATCCACTGAAAATTTCAGGCATCAATGAACCGTGGTGCCACTTGGATGGGCTGAGCCGGAACCCTGTTTCAAGGTGTGTTATAACTTTTTTGAAAAAACAAAATTTACAATCCGAGTATGAAAACTCAAATCCAAAAAATTTAATTTATAAATATGATAGAATTAGAATTCAAGTGAACATCATATCGAAAAACTCAGCTCGATTTTTCATTTTATATTATTATAAAATATATTACGTGGATAATATTTAAACAATATTTCTTTATATTTTGTATATTTTATATTATTTGTATTTATATTTGAATACATGTTTAGCATATTATAATTATATTATGAATAAAGTATATTATTTTTCATTATATTTATATTTTATTTGTCGTTTACTTTTATGTTTATTAATTTTCTTTCTTTATATTATTTATATATTAAATTTTATTCTAAAAATATTTTTATATTGCTATATGTTTTAAAAACTTGTAGTTTTATTTTTACTTATATGATTTGATTTTATTACATATTTATATGAAATTCTAAATTTATTTAAAAAATACATCAACATAAATTCCACCTGAAACTCAATCTAACCCCGGTTTTTTAAAAATAAAGTCAGGATTTATGTTTACAAATAGGTTTAGAGTTACAGTTACGATTAATGTTTTATAGTTAGAATTATAGTTAAAAGTTGAGGTTAACCCAAGTTTCATAAACCCGAATTGCACCTCTAATTGTGACTTAGGGCTTGTTTGGTAATAAGTGAAGTAAGGTAGCAAACATACTATCCTCCTAATTATCTCAATGTTTTTATAACCGAACCAATAAAGGGACTGGTTTGGTTCAAATCGGTTCGACCGGTTAAACAAAACAGTTTGAATAGGTAATGTCAGCATGATATATTTATGACGTCATAAATGTTTAATTTTTTAAATTAATTATTATATATTGAAAAAATATATGTTCATGACTCCTAAGTTTATATGTTATAATCTAATCATCACAATAAACCATGTAGAAAAAAATAATAGAAAGTTTTCAAAAATTCATTAAATAAGCACAAATATAACATATTATATAAAAAAACTAAATTAACTGGCTTGAAATGTGTAATAAGTTTTGAATCTTGACACTCTAATTCTCTATGTTTATCTTAGCTTATTTATGAATTGCATTTTTATAAACATATCCAACCCAAAATAAATAAATCAATCAATAAGAATTGAACAGTCAAATCATACATAATAATATAAAAATTAAGAATAACTCATGTGCTCAGCAAATATAAAAATTTAAAAGTCTATAAAACTACAACCCCTTGCAATTCGCAAGTGCAAAGAGGAATCAGAACTGCCTTATCACCTGTATCATTGTCGTCGTCATCAAGCAAGGCAACACAACCTAAACGTCAAGGAACGAGCATGCTCCAGCCTTGTATCCTTTTCCGGATCTTCAACTATTAATTTAGTTTATAACCAATGAGATCTAATTCTCATGATAAGGAAAAGGAAAGCAATTCCCTATCTAAGAACGACACATGGAAGAGAACTAATTTACTTGTTCGTTCCCTGCTTCCTCAATTGATAAGCATTCACTCTTGGTTTTTTCAACTAATTGGCCAAGAGAGTTGACTCACGACTTCCTTGGGACTGCAATAGGGCTTGCTTAGTCACCTCCTAAACTCATCGAACTAACAAGACTGAAGTCTTAGGATCCCCTGACTCTCATATGACAGATGTAACTTTTTGGGAGGGACTTATCGATGAACTTGCGAATAGTCTCCCTACTGCAGTAGTGCTCATCCCGAGGAGTCCATTAGTAATTGAAAGAATAAACAAAACAAGAGGAAAATACTTCTGCAGGGGTTGTATGCACTTGTGCGATTGTCGGAGAGGGAGAAGAGTGGGTTTGTGAGCAGCATCGAAGCAGGGATGTCGAGCGGCGCCAGAGTAGGGATGGGATGTGGAATGACAACATTATAATACTGTGAGGGGTTGCCGGAGCTGTGATAGACAACATTCGAATGCCAGAGCAGGTAGAGAATTGTCGAAATCGATGCCAAAGCTGAGGATACAACAGTGGAATGCCAGAGTTGTGAGCGGTAGCAGTCGATTGTCGGTTGTAGTAGAAGCAACAGATAAAGGGTGTGTTTGGTTGGAGGTAAAACTTTTAATGAAAAGTTTTTTGAGTAGAAGTTATCAAATCAATAGAAAGTGATGTGATATAATAGGAGTAATGATGAGGAGTAAAGAGAATAAAGTTAAAATAGATAGGTTAGTTGTATGGGTAGTTGTGTAGAAATGATTGAAAAGTAGGGTAGTTTGTATAAAAAAATGTGAAAAAATAATTAAAAAATAGAGTAATTATGAAAAGTGAAAAGTTTTAGTTGACACCTTTTTACCCTAAACAAACACACCCAAAGAAGAGGACGCCGAGGAGGGCTACGTGGTGTTGACGCCGCAAGCTCGCAGCTAGCCGAAGTGAATGGAGAAGAAAAATAAAAAATGGAGGGAGCTAGGGCACTTTCGTTTCGAGTGGGACCGAGAGGCATATTTTGGGAATTGGGAGCTGCGGACTTTTGGGGTGTGTTTGGTTGGAGGTAAAACTTTTTGATAAAAACTTTTCAGAGTAGAAGTTGTCAAGTTGATAGAAAATGATGTGATATGATAGGGGTAATAATGAGGTGTAAAGAGAATAAAGTTAAAATAGATAGGGTAGTTGTATGAGTATTTGTGTGGAAATAATTGAAAAGTAGGGTTGTTTATATAGGAAAATGTGAAAAAATAATTAAAAAATAAAGCAGTTATGGGAAGTGAAAAGTTTTTGATTGAAAAGTTTTCATTGACATGTTTTATGTGTAACCAAATACACCCTTGATTTCGAGTTTTTGAGTTTTTTCTCTACTCTAATCGGCTGAATTCGGTCATATTGTAAATAAGGGTTTGACCACGTTTTTACGGTTCTAGGGATTTGATTGGAGAAATCGGAACCGAGTTAATCAAACTGGAATCAGGAATGGTTCTGGGTCCGACTTGCCAGTCCGATATGATTATGATAACATTGATTTATCCATAAATAATTTAATTTAATAACTTTATTTTTTCAATTTTACTCATATATTTTAATTATTTTTCTTCAAATAATTATATTTATTTCGCCTTCACCTATATTATTTTATGTCAATCGTACATTTCTTAGACTATTCTTATTTTCATTTTACTCTTTATCCCACAATCCCATTAAAATCAACATTACCAAACATCCATCTATATGATGGGGGATACAAATCAATTGTACCTGCATATATATAGAATATGTATATCAGTCCACGGACCATCCCAATTGTAGAACCTCCCGCCGAAAACGACGTCCATTAGCCATGGCAGGCGCACTGATCTTGCGCCGCATTTTTATCCGGTTGGCTCCAACAAAACCTGGCTGTTCGCATCTGTGCAGAAAGCGCGGGGAGTGTGGACCGAGGAAGTGGTTCGATTGCGACCGACCACCGCTCCAGACAGCGTTGGCGAGACTCCAAAATAGAGTTGGCTTTTCGCGATCTTCCCCCGTTGGACCTCGGCTCTCGTTTGGATAGGCTCTCGGCTCGCGTCAGGATACGGTCAGGAATAATCAGCATCTCGTTTGGTCACCCAAACCACATAAAAATAGTTCAACCAGTGTCTCAAGATAGTCCCGGGACTCTTACATCCCCCGATGAAATTGATCCCGTTGTCTACATTGGTCATAGATTTGTGGGCGCTTCGGCTCTCGTGAATACTTGTGTACTCGTTCGTTTGCCGCTACGGAATGGATAATCTTATACTCTCATGCTTAAAACCGACCTTTATTGTGTGGGACGCAACCGCGTCAAGTCGATGCGGCTACCTACCATTTGAATCGCAGCAGTTCGTACGCGGTTTCTTGTTCATCCTTCTCATAGTGTTAGAAATCCGTTGTTTTTTTTTATGTATTTACGATCATCTCAAGGGATGTTTTTCAACTAAATTCTAGGACATTTTGATAAATTTTTTAATAATATACATATACACAACTGATAATATTTTTAAATTTATTTAAACTTTGAACACTCCCAGAGGAGACTAAGAGTGTGATTGTTTAGGGTAAAAAAATGTCAACTAAAACTTTTCAATCTAAAACTTTTCACTCTCCATAATTACTCTATTTTTTAATTATTTTTTCACATTTTTCTATACAAACTATCATACTTTTCAATCATTTCTACACAACTACCCATACAACTAACCTATCTATTTTAACTTTATTCTTTTTACTCCTCATCATTACTCCTATTATATCACATCACTTTCTATTGATTTGACAACTTCTACTCCAAAAACTTTTCGTCAAAAGTTTTACCTCCAACTAAACACAACCTAACATCACCAGCTTATCTCTTATTTATGCCACCACCTGGCTGGCGCGCAGGCGCACATCGGTAAGCGCCAGCCCAGTTACCATCACGCCAAAGAGGTGGTAGCGAAATCCATTATTGTTGAGCGTATATTATTTGATACTAGTTTTAAAGTTTTTGAGTGAAAATTTTTGCGGCATAAATCTTTTTAAAATGAGAGGATTAATGGTTATTATAGAGTTATGATGAAAAGTAAAGAAAATGAGGGTATGATAAAATACACCTGGGTGCACTTAACCTTTGTGCACTCAAGTATATTCAACATATTTTTAAATTTTTTTATAAAACTATTAATCTAAGTATATTTAACATGTATGTCAAATTTTATTATTTTTTGAGATTTATAGATATTTTTGGATAATATTTTTGTGGTCCACAAATTACAAAAATGTCACTAATTTTAAATTTTTTTAAAAAATATCTACAAATTTTCAAAAATGATAAAACTTAATATACATGTTAAATACACTTAAATTAATAATATATAAAAAAATTAAAAAGAATAAAAAATAATTTTTTGCACCCAAGTACATCGAAACTAATTGCACCCAGGTTCGCAATATGAAGCTTTAAGAAAATAAAGTTAAAATAGATAGAATAATTATACAAGTAATTATGTAAAAATAATTAAAGTATAATTGTATATGATGATATGAATACATGATTAAAAAATATAATAGTTATGGAAAGTAAAAAATTTAGATTAATAAATTTATATGAATGCAAAAAGACACATATTATAGATAACTCAAGATCACAAATACCAATGTCCTTGGCACAAATAAATTTTAGCAAGGATGTGGGATGGATTAAGGTGTTTTTCATAATAAAATATTTTATCATCTTAGTAAAAAATCATTTTACCCTTCTAGTATTGAGTGAAATTAGGTATACTTCTTTTCCATTTTACTCTACTATTATGTACAAAAGTATTATTACATATTAGAAATAGAAAAAACTCAAAAAGGTGTATTATTGGTATCTTTTAAATGAAAAATATTTTACTACTTTTGGAAACAAAAAGTGTATATGAGAAATTTAATGTTATTCTAATTTTATCCTCATCTTATCTAAGATGTGTGTTGCATGATTAAACATCACACACGAATGACTCAAATTAACAATAGCACCGCTAGAATTGACACATGTCAAGGTTTATGCACAGGCAAGGTGGGTGATGAAAGAAAAAGGGAGTCACATGATCCATGATCCCCAATCCAATATGCTAATGCCCTCAAACTTTTTTTTTAAAATTTTTGTCATTGATCTTGGATGATTAGATAGCTGAGGAATGTCAACTATGGAGAAAAGTTAATGAAGCCAATGCTTTTACTCTACTTCAAACTTTAAATTTCTTACCTTATACATTCTTAAGTCACATGTCTTTTGAAAATTATGAATGAAAAAAAAAACCGAATATATAAGAATCCAAAAGATCTTTACCACTTAGATGATGATGACATAAGTGTACATGTAGTCTTAATTTAGAAAGATTTAAAGTTGAAGGCTGAATAGAGCACAATGGCTTCATTGTCCCTCAAAGTTGAATAGAAATATTAGCCTTCTCGTGAAGTATACTCCAATGATCATCTAATACGGGTGACTCTGTCCAAAACATCATTTTCCGTACAATCTAAAGCACCAGTCACAATCTAGCGGCCCCAAATCTGCATATTTCTGTACTAATCTCCATCCATTCTGATATGCTAGGATCAAATTAAAATGCTTGGCTTTTAATGCAGCCCACATGGAAGCTATTTTATGTTAAAATTTTCAGATAATTATGATGATAAAAAATGTAATACGTGTGGATGATGTTTTACTGGGTTACAACTTACAACCGTTGCGGCCTATTATTAAATATTTCATCCGGTGGCGGAGATACCACGTATGCAATCCTAATTTCATGCAGGCGCCCTCCAGACTTTCACATGCAAGTCACTAGATCTTTGTGGTATATTACATCTAGAGCCCTCATCTACTCATTTTTATCAACTGCTAAGCTGCAGATCGAATCCATCGACATTTCTGAAAGGAAAATAAGAGAAGATAAACATGATATCAATGTAGGTTTAAAAGACCTCGTGATTTTTAAATCACGAGAACTTGACGCCCCAAGACATCAGAAGTGGTACGCTATCCTTTTAATTACCTGTGCGGATTACTTGGATGGTTGCGATGCTCCCACCAAGTACGGGATTGACGAAATGGACAGGTGTGTATGTAAAAGTAACGCTACGTTGTATGGAGGACATCGTCGAAAGCGGAGACCAAAACCTCGTTAAAATTTTTAAAATAAAATCCGACTCTTCTTCCTTGCGTTCTGCCAATAGCCGTCCAGCGATGGTAATTCGCCATGTTCTCCAAGCTGTCCAGCCTTCGAGCTAAAGCCATGCCATCTGAGGTCAGATTCTTCCTCTGTAATTCCATCTATTTCTGCTAACTCAACGACAGAAAAACATGAACAAATCCTGCCCATGTATGTATATGGCTTGTGAGAACAGATTATATAACAATTTGTAAACCTGCGGGCATTTTTTTAGGTTTTTTGTAAAACAGTTTATATGAGTTCACATAATTCTTGATAAGCCTGATGTTTTAAAATAGATTTCATCAACAGTCACACTTCTGAATCGCATAGATTTTAATTTTATAGGTTTTTATTCACAATTTTGTACGCTAATAAGATTTTTATCAAATTAGAACATTATGTTTTTATTTCATTTGTTTCTACTACTCAATTTACTTGCTTCATTGGAATGCATTTGCTGGTCTTATAAAATGTTCTTTGTTTATATTTACATTGTTTTTTTTTTTTTTTTTTTTTTTACATAAAAAAAAACAATGTAAATATAAACAAAGAACATTTTATAAGACCAGCAAATGCATTCCAATGAAGCAAGTAAATGGGCAAACTGACGCTATTACCCATGCAGAAGGACAAGAACAATCGGCGGTATCAGAAGCCTTCGGGGCCAGTCACTAATATTCACGAAAGCGTTCACAATCCAACATTAAATGGACCATCAGCTGCTGCATCGAGCACTGGTTTCTCTGATGATGGCCAATCACCGAATTCCCTGGTTCCAAACACTTCAGTCCATGCTGCAACTGCTGAGGAAGGAACGCATCTCCCTTCAATTGCAACTAGCCGAAACTCAATCATGCACCATGCAAGACGTATCAACCGAAGCGACACATCTCCCTCTACGGTTTCTGATGCTGTTGGAAATGTCACCCATGTACTAGATTCTTATGAAGATGCTGAAGAGCAGTTCTTAGAATAGCACGAAGGCTATTTTGTTTATCTGCGGGTGGACAACGTGCGGAGGGATCAGTACCCAAAACTAGAATTACAGAGAATTGTCTACCTGGACTATGCTGCTTTTCCATTGTGTTCACTTTATCAGGTATCTTGCGTAATACCCACATCAAACATCTTGCTGCATTGAAATAATTTCAGCTAGCGATTTGTTTTTCCAGGTAGAGCAGCACATGCAGATTCTGCTTGATAGCGCAGGCCCTTGCTCCGGAATATTCTCCAGTGAAGATAATCTATCTGCGAACTCCAAAATATACATAGACAGCACGACCAGGGGCCTATTCGACATTTTCCGCGTAACCGAAGAGGACTACACTGTTATTTTAGCTCCTGGGCTGTCCTCCTGTTACCGCATCTTTGGTGAAATGCACCCATTTCAGAAACGTGACCTTCTTCTAATTAGCCCCGATGCCCATGAATCTGTTCGTTACGTGGTGCAAGCATCATCCCTTCATGGTGCAAAAACAGAACCAATGCCTCTAAGAAACACTGACTCGTGCGTTGACGCCAATGCCTTGCGCAAACAGCTCAAAATGCACAACTGTTCAGGTCGTGGACATGTGCTTCTGATCTATCCAGCACAATCGCATTCATCAGGCATTCGGCATTCATTGAATTGGATTGCAGAGGCTCAACAAAATGGGTGGAAAGTACTCCTAGACGTCGCAACCAGCATACCAACGGTTAACGTTGATCTTTCCTTGTATCAGCCTGAGTTCGTCGTTGGATCATTTCATCACATTCTTGGATATCCTTCAAATATTGGTTTCTTGCTCGTTAGGAGGAATTCTCATTCAATCTATAATCCAAAGAAATCAGCTGAGTTTAAGATTGCTGAGACACCAGACAAGGGGAGGCATTCACATGTCATGACAGAAGGTGAGAACTTGAGCATTCATACATGTGCAGCTTTGAGCTTTGGATTGGAATATTTGGATACTATTAGCTTGATTGCCATTTGGGAACGTGTGGAGAGTTTACTTGCATGGTAGTTGAGACATTCAAGTCACTGAAGCATAAATCGGATCAGAAGCCATTGGTGCAGGTTAGTTCTGTAATGGGAATTTTTCATCTTGAATTTGCAGATTTCTAAAACACACCCGAAACCTTCCTGCACAAGAGCTGAACTCATTCCTCTTACTTTTTCTTTCTATTCGACACTGTACTGTTGTTTTTTGTTATCTTTACATGACCCAGAATTCTCATGAATCAAATTTCCATGGCAATTCAGATATACGGCTCTCTAGACCTGAAGTACAGAGGCTCTATATTGGCATTCAACGTTTTGGATTCAACCGGGGATGTATTCCCAGCAGGACTAGTTCAGGGCTTTGCAAAGAGAGAACATATTTCTTGGAACTGTCAGATTGGGCAACCCTGAAGTATATCACCTTCTGCTGCAGAAATCCCACAGAAGCCACCCCCGTGATACACCCACCATGCGGCTATCGCTGGGGCCTGTTTCGACGTTTGAGGATGTTTACAGACTGGCTCAATTCCTGACCCATTTCAGGGACGAAGATTACGCAGCAATGGAAGCTGTTGGATATGTAGAAGGTTACACTGGAGACCCTTAGGCTGATAGTTGGCTTGATTATTTCATTTTTAGGACTTGTATTCTTGTAATGCATATTAACATGACTATTCCGATTATTTTTCCTTCAATTGCAGTCGTTTTCATCTTGTTAACTGTTCGTCCGTGTTTCGTTGAACAATGTTAATGCAATTAAGTGTTGTGCAACTGCCACTGGGGCGTTGTCCCCGTGGACAGAACGTTGGCACTGTTGCCGGACGTTCTAGTTTCAAACCCATGTTTCGTTTATCATATTATGGGAGTTTTTGTCTCTTTAATGATTTGATGGTAGCTTGTCGTCTCCTTCAGTAAATAAGTAAGAGTATATTGTCTCCCAAATGACAGATGGAAGTTTGTTATCTTCCTTATGCTTAATTGTAACATAAAAATGAGTTGTAATACGAACACCCAGTAAAAAAAAAGTGTTTGTGCAACTCAGTTTGGTTGATCCGAAACCAATCCAAAAAACCCGAAAGTTAAATGGGTTTGGTAGTATTTTTCAGATTTCTGGCTTTTTAATTCGGTGCTAACTCGAACTGATTTACCATTTAATTTAGTTTGGGTTAAAGATAATTCGAATAAAACAAAACCCAACCAAATTATCAATTCGAGTAACTTAATAAATTCAAATATTTTAACCCAAAAATAACCTAAATAATTCTTTTCTATTTATCGAAACTCTGTTGTGAATAAGAAGATTTTAGAAGTTTATCACAATGATAAAATAATTTAAATTCTTATCTTATAGTTACTGAATGCAGATTAGTCAAATGGACGACCTTGAAATAATATTCCAAGATTTTATTGCCAGGGTACTTTATATATTCATAATGATTTGTGTTGTTTGTATTTTTGTTTGCTAGTTATTATTTCATACTTCTTAGTTAACTATACATACAGGCTGTGTTTGAAAAATAATAAAACTTTTAAATGAGATATCGTGTAGAAATTATTAAATTTATAGAAATGATGTAATGTGATAGAGGTAATGATGAAATGTAAAAAGAATAAGGTTAAAATAAATTGGTTAGTTATATGAATAGTAGTGTAAAAATGATTAGAAAATAAGATAATTATATAAGATGTGAAAAAATAATTTTAAAATAAGATAATTATAAAAAGTGAAAATTTTTATTTTGACATTTTTTACCGAATTGCTAACCGGAAATATATATCCGTTTTCAACCCGGATTACTAAATCTCCAAATTTTTTCTGATTTGATTAAGTTTCGGTATGAGTAGTTTTTTTGCATTCAGATTAATATCGGGTAGCCAGATCTAAATTGTCCTGAGCTGCATCCCTAATAAAACCTACATGGAACTTTTTTTTGTTGTTGTAAACTTTTTTGAGATCTAAATCATTTATTTTATTTAACACTAATTATTTTATAATGCTCATGCAAATAATTTCCTTGGAAATTTATATTTTATTAAAAATTAGCATCTTTTGATTGTGATTCAGTGAATATATATATATAACTATTATTTTCTAAGAGATATAGTCTATAAAATTTTAAATACATTTGTCTTTTAGAATTATAAATAAATGCACATGGATAAACATGACAGGCGATCTAGATTTTAGAAACGAATATTCTAAGATTTAACAAAACACACCTTGCAGTCCGAGGTATTCAATAATTACCCTTTTTTGAATCATTTGTATCCATATTATCTTTTGCAATAATGACGTTAATAAACTGATGCTTACATTAGTTGAAGATTTAGGCCCAGGATCGGGTTGAAATTATGAGAAAGATGCTGTGGACGCATGCAACCTTACCCTGATGTTGGGACTTTGGAACCAACGGTCAAGCTAAAAACCAGACACACTAAACTCAGATACAACCTAGGTATATGAATATCAAACATAGCAGGCAGTACGACAAACCAATGAAATGTTAGTAGGCTGGCTTTTTCTAACACGCCAATCATAAGCTTTCCAGAGATGATCTGGATCTTCTGGACATCATTTCAGGATCCCAGAATAGAACACTCTTCTGGCAATGGGATTAGGGATAACAGTGGGGAAGGTGGGGAAATCCAACTGCACGAGTACGCTTCAAGGCATATGAACTTAAAGGGAATCAAAATTTACAACTTGATACAAGGAAGGGATTCTCGAGCAGACCTTTAGCCAGAATTATATTTGGGTAGCCATCTTCAATCGTTTTCTTTTACAAAAACTGCACACTAATTCGGAGTGGTGCAAAAGATACATTGACCTCTTTTTGCAAGATCGCAGCTGTTCCAAAATTGGCCTGCCCAGATTGCAAACACAATCAACATGGGATGGCTCGTCGCCAGAATGGTGTTACTTCATTCTTGTAGTTCCACGTGCCTTCAGAAAGATGGGATTTTCTAAGAGTTTCTTAGCCGATGGTCTTTTAACGGGATCAGGATCCACCATTGCCTGACAGCATGATAAAAATGTTAGTAGACGCCTGTCTAGTTCCGTTTGAAATAAATGAATACAACAGATGTGGTCTAAACATTTATTCTTCTAATCTTCTCTTAAAAAAGAAGAAAAGGAAACAAGTGGCAAATGGAATATTTGTAAGAAATTATAATTTTGCACAGGCCAAAATGCTAAATAAATATTTATCTGCAGTTACAATAAACCTAAATGTATACTTCTAGTGGGGCCCTTGTAAGCAACTAAACAACTGAAGCCCCCAGGCAGCACATATATATATAAATGATCCAGTGCATGCGACTGCACCGTGCAGTCCATGTACTGTGGGCCCCACCTGATCATTTCCCATAAATCCACCCCACCCATTGTATTTAGAATTGTTCACTTTATTACCATATCAATTTTCATCCAAATCCAACATGCGTGTAGTCTCCATCTTAAAACGGTGCAAAATCAACGTAATAAAATAGTTTAATGTAAATATCAAGTTTAAAGTGGTTTTTTCAACATCTAAACCATCTAAAGTATGATTTATATATGGATAAATGAGTGTATAAAGTTTCATTACAATCTAATATGTGTGGAGTCCATTTTACAGCGGACTGCACCGTAATTACAATGCAGTCCGACTGCACAGGATCGGTTCCCTATATATATATATATATATATATATATATATATATAAAACCAAGCACCAAATGAGGTATACTACAGAGGTATGGTCACAATACCGCCACCTCTACCGAACATTTGAACCCTAAACTTCCCACTCACATGACTCTATATACACTCACGTTAGCTGCTTGGGCATCAATGAACTGTAGAAGCCTACGTGCAGCCAATCTAAATTCTCATGGCTATACCAAGGAAAAGGCAAGGCCGATTTGCATTCGACAAGCATGAAGGTCAATTGGTTGATTGGGCTCAGGTTTAAAAATACAACTTTGAATCACCGTGTTGTAGCCTCCAAATGTGGAGTTGTTGGACTAATTAAAATGTTCGCCTAAACAAAAATGATTTTCCTCCTTAGACACTATTGAAGTACAGCGCTGATTTTTCATCCATGTAGTGAGTAAATCAATCTAAATCTTAAAACTAGGTTTTATTATCTATTTGCTCTTGATATAAATAGTTTATTCATTTTTGTACCTTCAGCAAGTTATGGAATTGCATAGAATACCCAGGGAGCAGTGAGATCTTGCCCTCTCTGAGGTTCAAAAACTGGGGCCCTGATTCTTGTAAAGGAAACCCTTTCACAAGTTCATACGCAGCAGCTCCCAAGGAGAAGACATCAACCTTATCAAGGTAGTCATACTTGTCATTGAGCATTTCATAAGGCATGTAGCGGGCATCGCCTTCTTCAATGGGTAAACTTCCGTTCATCAGTGTTGCACAACCAAAATCCCCCAGCTTGTAAACGGCATCTCTAACATAAATATTATCAGGCTTCACATCCAAGTGAGCAATCCCGCGTCCATGTATGAAACATAATGCTTTAGCAATCTGTACAGATCTTAGTCACAACAAGGAGAGCCGGTATTCAGTAAGGAAAACTAATTCTGGAAAATAACGCATCAACAAATTCTAAAACTGCATTCATCCGTCATTGCAAACAAAATCAGATAGTTATGAGAAACAAGGCAACAGCCAAAAAGTTCAAATAGCTTTGAACTCTTTACGAAGACATGCCCATATGAGTATTTCAAGAATTGAGAGGATTTCGGATTTAAAAGTGGGCAATTGGCCAAGCTTCTACTACTGTGTAGTTCTGTTAGTAGTACTGAAATAGGAACGAGAAACTGCGACCTGGAACATAGCAACTAGATTTGCTATGTTGGGTCTCCTGAAAAATGTTGCCTATAACTCCAATTTTTGTGAAATGACAGCGAGAGTGCAGTTCATTGCAAAGGAAACCGAACTCAATGGACCACTAAATGAAATGAAGGCGCATAGCAGATATTGGTGAGAGTATATAATAGTTGACTAAAAATGGCAGGCCATGAAGTTCTATATTAGAAGAATAAGGATGATCTTGTAAACCTGATACATAATGTCAAGAACCTCTCCCTCAGTGTATACATGAGAATGTTTGCTTGTGGATAGGCTATGATCACAAAGCTCCATCTGGATATAGATTTGCTCATTCTCAAACCAGGAAGTGTAGTACCCAACAATATTTTCATGACACCCTGAGTCAAGCACATGGGTCCAGTTAATGCAAGATCATTATCTTGATCCCTAAAGGAAGATGCAATGTGACGGTAAGAAGAATTCATGGATACTAGATATACCGATAGCTGCCAGAGCTTGGACTTCCATCAGCGCTCGCCTCCTGCAACCAAATAAAGACAGATAAGTGAATGTTTATATATTATCCCCATGATGCAGTGAGAATGTGAGATGACCAAAAGGTACCTGTCTCCATCTAGACGCAACTCCTTTATGCTGTGCTTTACAGCATACAAGCAACCATCAATTCTCTTCAGAACTTTAAAAACAAGGCTGAAATTTCCTGATCCTATTTGCTGGTGAAAAGATGAATCCATTTAGGAAGTGTTTATTCACACCAAAAACATTTCAAACTAAAACTTCTCACTCTGCACATCTACCTTATTTTTTAATTATTTTTTTACTTTTTTTTTATACAACTACTTTACTTTTCAATCATTTCTACACAATCATCCATACATCTAACCTATCTATTTTAATTTTATTATCTTTATTCTTCCTTATCATATCAGATTATTTTTTCTCATTTCAAAATTTTTCATCAAGAGTTTTATCACTTCACAAACAATCTTATAAAGAAACACGAAATCTCCAAGACAGGCAGTCACACTTGATAAGAAAAGCATAAAAAAGATTACCTCAATCTCATGAAAATCAGCACGATAGCGTGAAAGGCCGTCTCCACCCACAGAAGGGAAGAATTCTGCAATTTTTTCAGCATGGGAACATCAAATGAATGTTAATCCAAGAGTTGGCAATGAATTTGTAATGTTCTACAATAAGTATATAAAAAGATGCATAATAATTTATGAAAAGACAAGTCCAGTATGTCTGGCACCACAGTATGGAGTAAGAAAATTGCTTTTATTGTCATAAAATAGATCATAAAAAGCCAACTGAAGAGCAAAGAAACAATTGTGTTAGAAAAACTTTAAGGCATAGAAAAATAGATAACAAGGAAAAGAAAAGGTAAGGTTAAGTTTAATGGTCCATTAAAGAAGACCAGTGGCAAAGTCATTCATCGAGGATAAAAATAGGAATGGCAGACAAAATATCATTTCAAGAACAGAAAGAGAGAGAGAGAAGGATGAGGAAAATAAGGACAATAATTTGGAATTTGAATGCCTACCTTGCTAAATTAGTTGAGAAAAAACAACTACGAAACAAACACATACCTGCAGCTTTTGTTCTTCGGTTGCCAAAGATGTCCAGATCCATTGTTACAGCATCACTTACATAAGGATTTTTTATGCAAACAGGAGGCATTACTCGATAGCGCAAAGCCACTGCAGATTGTGAGACATAGTTTTGCTTCTTTTGTGATCCAGAAACCAAGGGATTCACCACCTTGGAATCATCACAGTCAAAGGTGTCAGCTGCTACTTTTGCCTTCTGATGTTGAGAACCATTTGTGCAGGGGACATTGGCCAAAAAAAACTCTGAAAGGCAATATCAGTCAAACATCATGGCAGTACGAAACTAAAGTGAATTGTAAATCAGAAAAACCATGGAGAACGGTTCACCTATAAGACAATTCCATTCCAAGGTCAAGTGCACTCTTTGTCCTCTCCAAAAATGTATCCACCTTTGTTATGTATTTTCTTGACAGGGGGATTGGAAACTTTGCTTATTGTCTGTCATATTAGGAAGCTATTTCTGAACTTTAAAATAAATAGGACTCGGAAATAGTGGGGAATGCGATCCCTGGATCCTGGGCGCAATAACATTGATCACATGTGCCACTCCATTGATGTGGGTCGAGGAACTAACAAGACGTGGTTCATCCCGGTATGGTGGACGGGAGCATATGCATTTCTGCCTCTCGCTGACCCAAGTAGTTAGACTAGAGCTTAAAAGTTTAACAAATTTCTCATAAGAATCACAAACGGAATCCTAGCCATCACCTCAATTCTCTATTAGAAAATCTATCGCTCGTAAACAATGTCCATTGAGCAATGTTTTGTAGTCAAATCCTCGCTTTTATATATATTCTTTTCCTTTTTTCTCTCTGAAAGATGAGTGATTCACGAGCAAAGAATTCAGGGGCGAGCATGTCCAGATGGAAGGCAAATTTGCTCAAATAGCATGAGAACAGTAAGATCTGCATCATTTGTGTAACATTGCACTAGAGCATGCACATAACAAAGTGAAAGTTGGAATCTTACCATGTCTCTGTCTTTTGCTTCGAGCAGTGCTTTTCTTCTCTGGCGATTTGGGGCAGGCAATGTTTTCCTGAAAAGGGAGGAGAAAAAACGTATATTGATGCAACAGCATTTCGTATGCCAGTGCTCATTTGTCCAGCACTAGTTTAACGCCTTAAAAGCTTTCATGAACTATACCTTATTTGAATCCGAGTTATTGATTATTTGCCCATCTGGAGTGATGTAATCAGGCGTGCTGCAATACAAAAAAGCGAATCTGTGAAGTATATTTTAAATACATACCTGAAACTACACTTCAGAAGGACCCGAAACAACCATTCGTCGCTTTTTAAATAGTTCGGAGATCGCTACTGAGAATCTAACAGCATGTCCATATTCAGTTTTCAAAAATTCCATTTCGAGTGAGGGCTTCCGATCCCTCTCTGAACTTAACACCAAATAACAGTTCCAATCGAAGAAACCCTTATAACCCAATGATGGCCAGTCAATAAGCCGATTCATGCGGATCGAATGGTTGTCAATTCTACCACCGGCAAAGATGAGTTACCAGAAAAAATCCTGACTGAGGATGAAATCCTTGTCGGCTTCCAAATCGTCGGTGCAATCTTCCGCGTCTCCTAGACCGATGGCATGAATTTCTTCGGATTCTAGGAGCTTGTGGAACCCGGAAAGCTTGGGAGGATCTGGGCGGAGGAGCAGAGACACTTGCTCCAGCTGCTCTGTGAGAAGGTGGCTTGCCAAAGAACCCTTTGTTTCCATATTCGCCTTGGGTATTAAAGGCTTTCTCTGCGCTGCCAGTGACGCTCTTCCTCTTCCTCTCCCTCTCTTTCTCTGCATTTGAGCGCGAGGAAGAGAAAGTAGAGGAAGCCAGGCGGGAAGTTGGATGATTGCTTAGCTCGTTCTGTCGCGACTGATAGGACCAAGATAGATGGCATCCAGCAACTTGCACGGTTGCACCCTTTATATTGTAATAATAATATATAATAAAATAAAAATTCGTACATATAATATCAGCTTTTTATGTTACTCGTCCCGATGAAAACGCACGACGGACTGTATGTCGAGGCAGAGAAAAATGAATCATGCCCTGCATTTCAAAAGTTGAGTTTTCCCGCCGTTTGCCTCGTGCGTAGTGTAGCCAATTAAAATAAGATTTATTTTGAGTAGTAGACAAATTTTACTGTGCGTTTGTAAAGTAGTACAACTTTTGATAAAAAAAATTTTGATATAAAAATTTTTAAATTGATAAAAATTTAATGTAATATGATAAAAGTAATGACGAGTAAAAAAAATAAAGTTAAAATAGATATGTTAATTTATATATAAATGATTTAAAAGTATGACATTTGTATTGGAAAATATAAAAAATAATTTTAAAATATGATAGTTATAAAGATTGAAGAGTTTTAGTTAAAAAAAAATTGTACTTGCCAAGTACCTCATGATGAAAAGTTTTTACAGTGTTATGAAAGTATAAAAATTTTGACGAAAAAAAATTGTGTAGAAATTTTGATGCAAAGTTTTCTGCATACAAATTTTTAAAATTAAAGAAAATGATATAATACGACGGGAGTAATGATATATTATAGAGGTAGATAAAATAAAGTTAAAACTGATATGTTATGTGTATAAGTAGTTTTATATAATTGATTAAAAAAGTATGATAGTTGTATAATAAAAAATAGCAAATATAATTTAAAAAATAGGGTGGTTATATATAGCAAAATGTTTTATATTGAGGATGTGTTAACAAGTGATAAAATTTTTGGATAAATAGTTTTTAGTATAAAAATTGTTAAATTTATAAAAAAAAAAATTATATAATATGATAGAGGTGGTGATGAGGGGTTTGCCATAGAAGTGCGCCATAATGTATAAAGGCGGCTAGTTGATTAGATTCAGAAAATGCTATATAACCATGTAGGCTATCAACGATCTACTCACAATCTGGACATGACTAGTACGAATGAATTACCAGGGCCGTAAAAAGATAAAATTAAAATAGATAAGTTAGTTACATGAAAAAATTAATTTTAAAATATAATAGTTATAAATAGTAAAAAGTTATAAATTAAAAAGTTTTAGCTTAATATTTTCTTTATTGCCAAACATACCTTGAAAAGTTTTAAGTTTAAACGTTTTTTAGATAAACAAACATCCCTTGATATAAAAGTTTATGAAATATGAAAAAATACGATATAATAAGGGTAATGATTGTAAGTAAAAAAAAAATTAAAAATAAATATGTTAAATCTACGGATAGTCGTATCTAAATGATTGAAAATATGATAATCGTATAAGAAGAAGTGAAAAAATAATAAAAAATATGATAATTATAAAAAGTAAAGAAATTAAATTGAAAAATCTTAGAGTGTGTTTGGCAATTAGTATAAAATGTCATCTTAAAACTTTTCAATCTAAATTTTTTCACTTTCCGTAACTATTATATTTTTAAATAATTTTTTCATATTTTTCTATATAACTATCCTACTTTTCAATCATTTATACGCAATTACCTATACAACTAACATATCTATTTTAACTTTATTCTCTTTATTACTTATCATTACCCCTATCATATCACATCATTTGACAATTTTTACTCTTCAAAACTTTTCACCGAAAGTTTTATCCATTCCCAAACACACCATTAGTTTGAAGTATTTTTTGTTTAAAGAAACACCCCCGTAGTGGGAAATTAGGACTTGGTATATAAAAAATAGCGTGAATTATGGAAAAAAAGTTCGAGTTTGTACAATTCAGCAAACTGATTGAATGATATAAAGCTTTCACGAGATGTAATTTTCTTCATTTTTAATATCTCAATAGTTAATAAAAAATTTTACTTCACTTATTGCATTTAGCATCATTTATATTATTATAAAAATTCTTTAATTCGTTTATTATTTTTATATATGGGTCCTGTTTTAAATGTATAAAATCAACATGATAAAATAATTTAATATTATATATTAATTTTCAAGTTGTATTTTCAACAATTAAGCCATTTAATATATTGCTATATATATGCGTGAATAAATCTAAGCATTTTTCTTTTGCACGTAAATATATCTATTTTTTAAAAAATGTAGCCCATGAATGTATTTAATTTTGATGAAATTTGGTTTTCTGGCCAAACAAATAATATTCGATATGATGAATAGATTTAATTTTACATTAATCATTAGCATCTTAAAAAAAGGTGGTTACATAACGTTGTTTCTATATAACTCAATTATATTGAAGCTAAGCCCTTTTACCCTTTATACAACGCCTTTCGCTTGGAAGTATTGTGTCATGAACTCTTTTCACGTTGACAATGAAAATTTGTTTTAACAATTAGTTTTGATTGCTTTTCTTGAATGAAGATTTTAGATGTTTTTTTTTCCAAACAAACTTACTGTAAGGTTTTTATTTTAAGGAGGCTAAAAACACCTTGTATCGATGAATAATATAGTCAGAAGGAAGGTTTGGATCATTGAAACGTTACTAATGTTTCAGTGAGACAGATCTTGATCTTCTACACATATAATAGATGAAAAAAATTTATAATAATATAAATAATGTTAAATGTAATAAATTGAGTAGATTTTTCACTAAGTATTAACATATTTAAAATTAAACAGGTTATGTAGAAGATAAATTTTATATACACAGTGTTGGATGTTATATGAGTGGCGTCGTGTGATTAGTGTAAAGTATGGATAAAAATAATTATGTGGTAATATGAATAAAATGTACATTAGAATAATTTGTAAATATACTTACATAGTTTAGCTATAATTATAAATATATCATAGTTTAGTTACAATTATAAATATATCAATGCAATTTCAGAAGAGATTAACAACCTCGTGCAGTTCGACATAAATTGCAAGAATAACCACGCTCCTGCCTTCCACCACGGCGTAAGAAAGTGTTATTATTGTTATATCTACCAAAATATTCTCGCTACAAAGCATGGTTGCGTAAGCCCGGTGGAAGAAGATTTTACGGAGGCTATAAATTTGATTTCAGCAATCTGGCGTGTAACAGATTTGATGGAATTGCAGGAGAAGAAAAGGGACGAACCATAGTCAGAATTGAAGAAATCTGCATGTGTTGGTGGATGATGGTGCTGCTTCAATTCATTCAGCAGTGTCCGGTCGTCATCAACTTCGACAGCTCTCTCTTCTTCATGGTTAGCAGTTCCATCTTCCAAATCTGACGGCCAATCATGCATCCCTTTCCAGCAAATCCCCATCCTTTACAACCATAAGATCTGGCAAAGTCAACCGGCCACATATCGCGAAAGCTTCCGCCTTTCCGAGCTCGATTGCAGCCCCACGACAGACGGCCCCAAGTCAACGACCATACACAAATGTTCTGTTGCCCGTGGAAACAGAAGTGCCGACGACGGGAGTTACAAATCATGCCGAATTTGCTAAAATGTACAATCAAAACAACCAGATTTCGCCGCTCATGGCTACCCACCAGCAAGTCATTTCCAGCAAGAACATTAACTGCCTTTACCTTGTCACTGAAGGCGAAGAAGAAGACAACAAGAGCCAACTATCGCACCAAGAAAAATCTTGGTCATTTTTTAAAAAAAATTTGCGGATAAGGTGATGCTCGTGACATTTTTAAATTTTTAGTTTAGAGGTATTTTGGGTATTTCCAGATCGCCGGCGAGTAGCGTTGAAGCAAGCCATGAAGATGACGACCATGAAAGAGGAAGGTGATAGATGCAGTTTGGTTGTCAGCGTCGCTACCGGATCTGATAGAGGTTTCTGCTGGCCAGCTTGTTGGCAAATGTTGGATGGGTCTACTGCCACTCTACTCCCATCGTTTGCAGAGACCATGGTTGTCGTGTCCTTGAGATGATGGGGTTAGTGCACGTGTCGGTACAGATGCAATTTTCGATCGAGTGTTTTATTTGTCACGCTTCCAGACGGCGAGCACGTGTGGAAATGCAATCGGATGATATTTTGGTCAATATTGACAGTGGTACAAATGACATCAGCAGCAGTTTCTCATGCCATGACGAAAAAGGAGAATTGTAGGTATACCTGCAATTTGTGTAATATTATGTGTGATTATTAATTATTTCTAAAACTACATAAATATATTTGTAGTTGTGACGAATTTTATAGGTATATTTTTAAATTACTCAAAAAAATAAAACTTTAAAAAAAGGATACGAGGTAGCTAAGATTATGGGCATGACTAGGTTGGGCTATTGGGTTTGTAGGCTATCTTTAACCCTAACACATTCAACATACTTCATCTCCATCTATTTATAACTTATTTATAAAAGCTTTAACCCTAATTCTAATCCACTTAACATGAATAGATCAAGTTGTGAATTATTAATAGGTTGGTAAAATGGGTTAGTAGGGGGTTGAATAGTAAAAAATAAAATGATAAACTATATAAAATAAAATTCTACATAATCAACAAAGAGTTCTGGCACTAGTCATCTGATTGAATTTAAAAACACCAACTTTCATGTATATTTTTTATTAAAATGTTTATTATATTTTTAATAATTATGTATAATGTATAAAATAAACATTGGAAAGTATTAATTATAGATTATAAATTGGATTATGCGAGTTGATGAGTTGAATGAGGTAGGTATCGGGTTGATGGGTTGAACAAACTCAACCAATTTAATTAAATGGGTTACATGGGTCATGTTGACGGGTTAGCAAGTTGGAAATTATAGACCTTAATTTGCAAAAATCAGGTTGTTGGTTGACCTTAACCCATTTACACCTAAGGTCAATATGTTAATTTGTTTTTTAATGAGTAGGAGATAGGTGGAAAAGTGGTTTCTCATATTTGCTCGTTGTGAAATACACACGTAGATGTTACATGTTATAGATTAACGACAAATGAAAACTGATAAATGAGAAGTGCAAATAAAATAAAGGTCAATTCTATATATAATTACACCACTATGTGTCGTGGTGACTACTGTTGTCCACGCATGTGAAGTGCGACTTGAATCCTCCATTAGGTGGTGGGGAGTTTCCCCCCATGATGAGGTTTACAGAAAAAAAAATTCTCAAATTTGTAAAGATTATGGATATGCTTAATTGTGATATCATGTTCGGTGTGTATAAAAAGGTCAACAAAATTTATATATATGATTACAACTTATATATATGACAATATATTTATGAATGGGTTTGGATTCTATACATTTGACCATACCAAATAACTTCTGGCAATTTAGTTTGGGCCTTATCTCTGTGAGTTTGTCAAATACTCAAATTTAACTAATTCGTTATTTTTAGCATAATTTATATTACTTAAATACCAAAAATCACATCAATCCATAAATTGAATCATTCGCATAATTATAACTCATCTAAAATTGATTCGAAATTCATTTAAAATGATTTATTTACTATAAGAACTAATGAGGTCCCATTTCAATATTTAACCAATCCAGAATATCTACTTTACATAGATTAATAATTGTATATGATTTCACAATATTCTAAAACAGTGCATAAATCTAAGTGGTTTTCTAAATTTATGCATACCTTTGTACCTTTTTAAGAAGACATGACCCACATATAATTACGATTAATATAAAATCATCAATGTTAGATATAATGGATGGATTGCATTTAACAAAATTATCAAGATAATATCCAACTAAACAAGATTATCAAAGTGAATTAGTAAGACATGGATGTATAACAGCCGAACTCTTTATAAATATGATATACGTTTGTCATTTGAGAAAAAATAAAGGAAAAATTTTGGTGATTTTTTTTTTTTGAAAATAAGAGAAAGTATAACCCTAGACCTAGAAAAACAATCGTAAGTTCATGGGTCTTACAATGTGATATCGTTTACTCTGACTTGCCGATTTAGCTACACAATTTTAAAACATGTTATATTATTTTAACATGAGACTCACTTTTTTTTTATGTGAGATTCGATTCTCAGCTGTTATAGGCCCGGAAGCTTCCTTTTGGTTTGTCATTGAATCACAACCTAATTTTGAACTTCTGCTTGCAATCTTAGCTTTCATTGACTTAATTTTTCGACTTTCGAACGACATCTGTTGGAAGGGATTTACTCTAATATCACTTGTAACTCATAAACCTAGAAAAAAATCATAGGTCCATGGGTTATGGGTCTCATAGTGTGATATTGTCCGCTTTAGTTTAGCAGTTTGATCTCATGGTTTTAAAATGCACAACGCTATGTAAGGGTGTAACTCAGGTTGATTTGTAATGGTTTAGGTGAACCATAACCCTAAGGCTATTAGGTATAGGGAGCTGAAATCCTATCAATAATATTAGAATTCAAATTTGGGTCAGGTTGACATTGATTTTGGTCTTAGTTAAGGATTACTCTCAAATCAACAAAAGTTGAAATCCGCCAATAGAAATAATGAACTTTTTGAACATTATTGCATTCACACAAACTAATTTGAAAATACATTACTAATCATGATAATTCGTTTATTCATAATTTACACATAAATATATTTTTATGACATATGTCATCTTTGATTTCGATGAAAGTTAATCTTCTAAATAAAAGATAAATTTACCATAAATAATCAAGGCAAGAAAAATAATTAAAATTATATAAAATCAATATCTTAAAAAAATTAATAAAAGTGAAACTTATACATCTCTTAGTTAATTGGTATGTATGCAATAATTTTAAAGAGTTATTATATTTGTAATTATTTATAAATTAAGTCGATATAAATGCAATAGATTCGAATTTTTATAGACAAATGTAAATAATATTTAGGTTTTAAAATAAATATTTTACATTTCAATTAGGTTATAATTATATGAAAGAACTTCTATTATAATTATAGTAAAAATACTAACATATAAATCAATATGATTCTTTTGACAAGTTGAGGGGGGACACCAAGTTTGGACAGAGGCAGATTTGCTATTAGGTTGATGTAAACTTTGTATTAGTTTCAAGTTCTCCTGGGTCAAGTGAAAATCGAGTTATTTCGAAAAGTTTTTAAAAAATAAAACTCAAACTTAGTTTTGAAACTATGTTATCAAGTGGGCTTGGATTGACCTGGGACCAATTTGCATCCATAACTACTGATTTGTTTTTGAACCATAACTCAACTTAAGTCTAGGTCTCTACCCACATGTAGGTAGGGGTGCAACTTGGTCCGGGTAGGTTCGGGTAGGGGTGGAAGCTACCCTTACCCTATTTTAGAAAATCTCTACCCTACCCTATTTTAGACCGGGTCGGTTCGGAGCCTACCCTACCCTATTTTTTTAAGGGCGGGTCAATTTCGGTTTCGGTTCCAAATCGGTTCCTAAAAAATTATATTATCATGCAATATGCAGCCACATACATGAACTAGAAAAAGAATAACTTGTTAATTTAATTATCCTCATACATAAAGCACAGCAAAATAAATCACCGCTAAATGATTAACTGTCCAGACATGAATCTTTGTAAAATAAAAATTTTTTTTACATGCAATCAACCATCTACACGAATCACTACAAAATATTTTTTGCATTCTGAGATGTTTTTTAGTCATTTTGTTTGGTGATTTGCAAGGATCGGAATGGGATTTTGGTGTTTTCTCATGTCCTGAACGCATAGAAATTTACAGATCAACACAGAAAATTGCAAATAAAAAATTGAAGGCATAGAGAGACCTGGAGAGCTGCGCGTCTGCCGTCGACTGTTGAGGGGAGGAGCTGTGCCGCAGCTGCCACTGCGCGTCAACTTGTCGAGGACGGACTGCCGGAGGCCGCAGACTTCAGCGAACTTCCCCTTCCTTTTCATAAACAGAACAACGCCTAAGATGGCAAAAAAAACAGAACACGACACAATCACTGGCACCGCAAATTTCAAAAACTTGTCAGCGTCGAGGATTGGCGGGAAGGGTCGAGCTGCTGAGCGGATTGGCTGTCAGCGTCGAGGACTTGTCAGCGTCAGCGTCGGCGTCAAGGACTTGTCGAGGCGTGACTGGCTGACGGCGTTGAGGACGACCAGTGGACGCGCCAATGACATGCTGACGGCGTCGACGACGATGAGCAAACGTGGCAGCATTGACTGGATACCAGCGTCGAGGACGACAAGCGCACGTGGTACTGACAAGTTGACGGCATCGAGGACGACGATCGGACGCGGAGGAATGACGAAACGACAACGAAGCAGAGGAATGGCGAAATGGTAGCGAAGCAGATGAATGACGGAACAACATCCATGAGGAGGAATGGCGGAACAGCAGCAACGAGGAGGAACGGTGGAACGACAGCGAGCCAGCGACGCGGAGGAACGCTGGAACGGCAGCGAGTCAGCGACGAGGAGGAATGGCGGAACGGCGGCAGCGACGCATGCAATGCGGCATGGCGGCAGTGACGAAATCGATTTGGGAACTGGAAATTAGGGTAGGCTGGTAGCGTGACCGCGACGCAGAAATTTTAGGACAAAGGCTCGAATTCATATATATATATCATAATATTATTATATACAATTCGGGTTGGTTCCGGGTACCCGGAACTTAGAACCGACCCTACCCAAAAATCCCACGGGTATTTTTTACCCGGAACCGAACCGACCCTATTTAGGGTACCCGACCTAAGTTGCACCCCTACATGTAGGGGTGGGAATCGGGGCGGGTCGACCCGTGACCCGCCTTGACCCAATTTAATACCGGGGCGGTTGGGATTGCGTACCCGGCGGGTCGGGTCGTTTTAAGAAGGTTGGCGGGTCGGGTCGGGCAGACATGCTGACCCATTTTTCTTATATTTCACATTAAAAAGAAAAACATCATTCAATGCTAATATTCATATTTTATTTTGACTGATTAGTAATAGATTCAAAAATATAGTAGTTAAATTTAATATAAATTTGTCTTTATACTCGATAGTTTTATAAATTTTTAAAAACTTCTTACTTGACCCGTAATTTTTACCCGACCCGTTGACCTGATACCGACTCGAATTTTGTCCCGAAACCTAGTAGAAAAAAGTAAGGGTCAAACTAACCTTGTCCCGACTCGGTAAAAAATAAGAGTCAAATAAAATTTTTGAAAAGGAGGGTCAGGGTTGGGCACACCCTGACCAACCTCGATTCCCACCCCTACCCACATATATCGAAGAGGAATTACCTTGATATTATTTGTAATGCCTAACTTTAAAAAAATGATCATGGGCCCGTGGGTTAGTGGTCTTACAATATGATATTGTCCGCTCCGGCTTAACAGCTTAGCTATATAGTTTTAAAAAGTTTTACACTATATTTAACCCAATACTCACTCATAAACTCCTGTGAATTCTGTTAACTTTTTGACATAGGATTTGATTATGGGTTGTTATAGAAAGTGATGTGAAGATAAAAAAGTTAAAATAGATAAAGTAGTTATAAAAAATGTAAGTAAATGATTGAAAAATACAATAATTATATAGAAAGATGTAACAAGATTATTTGAAATAATGTAGAAGTAGAGGAAAAAAACATTTGGGAATATGTATGTATATTTTATGGTTTCTTAATGATCCTGAGTTTCATTTAAACCATACTATTGACATGTGATAAAAAATAATCAGACTATTGATACACTTAATCAATTTAAAGTGTAAAAACAATGGAACCAAATAGTTTAATTTCTACCTTAGTTTCAAAGTTCTTAATTTAATATATAAACTGTACAAAACATTCATGCTACTTATATATGTGAATGATCTTCTAACGTATTTTAGGTTGTATTAGATGAGTTTTCAATTTTCACACCGTCAATATATAATTTTTCGATATAACTTTTTGTGAAATTCAGCTTTTTTAGGCAATACACATATTACCTAGGGTCATAAATCCTAGATTTTGTGTAATAATTTTTATGATGAATAAAAAATTCATGAATTATATTTGTAAATATGAGTATTAGAGATTAAAATAATGCAATTAAGGATTTAACCCACGTGAATAGTGCACGTGAATAGTACCCAGAGATTGAGACACGTGATTAAGAGTTAATCAACTGGATCGAAAAAGGAGATTTATACACTAAAGGACGAAATAGCAATACTTTTTAATATTTTAAGGAAATTCAGATTTTAGTGGAAAATTTAGAGAAAATAGGAAAAAAATTATAAATTACAATCCAGACGTCGGATTGAAGTAAATTTTTTTTTATAAATGGTCAAAATTGGATGATAAACATGATGAATGGTTTATGATCTATCAAAAATAATGAATTTAAGGCCAAGATTCAATGTCATTTGGAGATCAATAAAGTAGCTTTAATTTAATTAATGAAAATTTGACTTTTGCTCAAAATTCATTAATTAAAAAGCATTTTTATTAAATGCAAAATCAGCAACTCAGTTGTAGCAGGGGAGAACGTGGCATGACATGGGAATTGAGGTCAAAATCTGTGGTCAAGATCAAACCAATCATATAAAATCAACGGTGGAAATCAATTTAGCTTAAAAAATTATTTTTAAATAAAACCAAAGCCATAAATAATGATCAGCAAGGGGCTGAACGTGGAATGACAACTAGGAGGTTGCACACTGCTCAAAAATGAGCATAGAACCTGTAAAAAAATAATTAGAAACAAGTACTTGGAGCGAGGGGGTAAATTACAAATTTATGGGAAATTTATGGGTATAAATAGGGGTGTTGGACGTCTAAGGGGAGCACACCAACCTAGCTCCAAAGTTTGAAAAATTCAGGCATTTCCCACCCCAAAAATTCAACCATAAGCTTTGAGAGAAAGAAGAGAAAGTTGGAGAGAGAAAGTGAGAAGGGAAGAGGGATATCTTTACTTAAGTAAGTGAATTTTTTCTAAATTTCTTTTGAGTGTTAAGTGGGGTAAAATCATGCTTAGATATGCCTAAGCATGAGAAAATAAGTATAGTTATAATGCTAAAGTGGAATTATGCCTAAACATAAAAAATTTGGAGCGAAGATAAAACATTCGGAAAAATCATACATAAAATGAGTAAATAATGCTCCGATATTGCTAAATAATGATTTATGATGAATATTTATGATAGTTATGATGTTGAATGATGATATATTAATCTCATGATTTTTGAATTTAAGGATTATGCTTAAGTGAAATTATGATGAATTTTAGTATATACAGAAAATGATTTAATTGGCCAAGTTAATGATGATAAATTCAAAATTCATGAATTTTCCCATGATATACTAAACATAAGTTATGCCAACTTATTTTTTATTTTTGAAAAAAAAATATCAATTTTTGGAACTCATGAATAGTAACTTTCAACACTGTGAACAATAACCTGTTACAGTAATCTGCTACAATAATTATGCACAGTGAACAACGTGATTTTGAAGAAAATTTGATATTAATATTTATATTATGAATATAATGATGAAAGTTTTGAAGAACCTATGGATAAAAAAATTTGTATAAAGCATGCATGGGAAGCAACCTGAATGGAATGAATGAAATATTTTTTTTCCTTTAATATGAAAAGAGAAAGAAAAGGTCGAGGACGCCGACTGAGAAGGTAAGCAAGTTATATGTTTTCTAAAATGTTTCTAAATATTTGCAAATTGTTTGCTCGTGTGTTTTATGAATTATATTTAAGGATGACCATCTCTATAATACTTTACATGTAATGATTGCTAACTGCTTGTTAAATGCTTTTATAAAATGTTTATGATTTATAAATATTATGCCGACATGTGTATGAAAATGAGCATGGTGCATGAGGAATATGCCATAGTTGAGGTAGTAAGCAGACCAGATGTCCCCTTTTCTATCGCCAAGTCACTTATACAGGCCCAGGCCGGCGGCTACCTCCCTGAGATGAGAGCATGTATGGGATGGGCACCTAGCTAGCATCGCATCTAAAGGAATGTCATGAATGCTATGGATGCATTGCACTCGCATTTTATGAAATGCATGAAAAATATTGAAAAATTATGTATGACTTGCTTACTGAGTATTATGACTCACCGATGCTTTTTAAACGACAGACAGAAAATGATGAGGAAGGTAGCATGCAAAATAACATGCAAATATAAATGTTGTATATGATAATGTTTATACAATGATGAAGATTTTAATGTGGAAAAAATATCTTTCCAGTTAGATGAATGATGATGTTTATGAACAGACAAAGATCATTACGCTGATATGTGAAGTATATTACAAGTTGAATGAATGATGATAATTCTCCGTGTATTGATGTTATATATATGTATATATGTATATATTAATCCTGCCATGTGGTCAGGGCAACAATTTTGAGTCACGTTTATCAATAAAAAACGGTCCCGGAGTAAGGCTTCTAGACACCCCAGTTCGGGACACCACACTTTCATCTGCGCATTATCATGTTATTTTTTTCATCCCATTGAGACCCATCGAATCCTCACGAGTAGGCACATACATTTGTTAGCAATTATGATCTTTCCACAACTCCATTAGAAATGGTGTTGAAATGATAGAGCAATACAAATAAAAACGAGAATGATCTAATTTTGTTTTCAGTAGCAACAACAGCAGTACTACTACAAATGCAGATCAATATAGTTATTAAACTGTCATATGGCAACAGTTATCTACCGTTATTATATTGGATGAATAATACTGTTAGCTTGGGCTAAAAATACCTCAAAAAATTCATTTACAACAAATTTTTTTTTTTTGTTTTTTCTTCGTACACTTGTTATATTATTGCATTTAACATATAAACTAAGTTTTATCATTTTTAGATATTTGTATATATATTTTTTAGATTTTTAAACATCTATGTATATATATATATTTAAAATACCCCTATCTTTAAAAAATAAAAAAACTATACGCATATAAAAAAATTATAAAACTTGGTTTATATATTAAATTTACACGGATAAACAAATATATAAAGAAAAAAGTAAAAAAAAAAAATATTGTAAATAGATTTTTTTGAAGTAAACTAAGGAGTATATTTACTTAACCCTGACTAACAAAATCATTTCTCATTATATTATAGTTAGCATACCAATATTGAAAACAGTTCTAACCATCCTAACATTGAAAAACTGTCACGGTACAACAGTTCACGGACAAACTGTTGTAATCCACGTCCCACCACTACTACATTGCAACGGACATTGATAATATTTTCATCATTTGTTTCTTCTTCTGCTCCGAATCCTTGATATCACATCGCAAACATATACATCTGCTCAATTTTATTTCACAATGCTACAATCTCACGTTCCTACAAATTTGTTGATCGCTAATAAAATCCTCATCGGTTTTCACCATCTGCGGGGCAATCGTCTTTTCTCGCTCTGTTCTACTCTCGTCACATTCAACTCTCAGTATATGAAGGTTTGACCAGCTGCAGAACGAGCTAATTCCCGGGTTCCCGCTCAATCCCAGTGTAGCAGCAACTGCATCTTCCAAATGCAGCGACAGAATGATTTCGCGGTAAGTAGATTACGATTTCCTCCGAAAAAACCCTTCGAAAACCCAAGTTTCGTTGCCCTTTTTTGCATTCTTCTTTATTTCCCGCTGTTTGCAGGAGGAGGATCGAGACACAGATCGAAGCATTTCAGGTTACCGAATCCAACTTCCGCTCATCAGTTCTGCTGCCTTCGCGCTACCTGCGTTTGAATGCTCAATCACTTCGAGCTGCAAACACTGAAAATTTCTGCCTTTAGAAGTTCGTACGTTTCCTTGCAGTTTAGTAGGCTGATTGTCGTCCAAACGCATCCATTGCGAGGCAGGAAACTCTTGAAGCTGGTAATAATGAGTTGATTTGCACGGTGGTGTTTGGTGTTCGCAGATGACGATGAGTCGGAACGAGTTGTATATGACCACGACCGCTTGGCAAACCTTAGGTCCCTCTGCCGAAGGGGGAACAAGGTAAGCAACAGCCAAATACCTTGTTTTCCTTCACAATGCTAGCTATAATTTGGCCTTCCTCTGGAAATTGCTGGTCATGTTTGCATATAACTTGCTACTTCGTGCGTTCCACAAAGCAAATTTCAACGTGGAAAACGCTTTTCCTGACCACTGGAGATCATATTCATATGGAGGGCTGCCTTCAATTATCGTAGTCTTGGAATTGATATTATATATGGGCCATACTTTAATGGTTGCACAAGCTTTACTTATTTATTTTTTTTTTAATTTTGATTTTTTTATGAATATGCGTGACCAAGCAATTTCCAAATATTTTTGTGAATTTCAAAAATGAAAAAACAATTTTCATGTGCTGGTTCTTTTTTGAAATCGAAAAAAAAATTAAATAACTAAAAAGTGTAAAATTCCATATGCAAAAAGGCCTTGCTTGGGCAAAGCCGCTAAAACATTAGAGTTTAGCAGTTGAGTTGAGCCGTAACTTATTCATGTTCTACTGCCATCATAGTAAATAAAATACCATCTCTTGTGGCATCGAGCTTTAGCCGCATGGTTTTTATGATGGGAGCATGTGATTAAAAATTGGAAACTGCAGGTTAAAAAAAAACCGTCAATATATATTCTGCTGCTTGACCATCAATTTCTTCGTTGAATCAGTTGCACGGTGTACCGGTGTTTTGTTTTCTTCAAAATTTTCTGTGGGTTCTTATTTAACCTTTTTCTAGAATTGCGTTTTTATTTTTTTCAAACACCATTATAGGAAGAGCTTCAAGTTTTGTCACAACTCGAGAGGCTGGAAGGTAAGTAGGACTTTTATGTCTCTTGAAACTAACTTTTTCTCGTTTTAATTCCATTGGAATTTCAGAATTTAGCCATACCCTCCTCTATGTCATATGTATTTGACATAGATCAAGCTTTAGAATCTAGATGCTACATTTCTTAACAAATTTGCCTATGAATAATAATTGTTCTTTTAGTAACTGCCATCTCAATCCCGCAAGAACTTGTGCTGATAGTTGTCCAGTTGGATCTTATTTTAGTTTTGATGCCTATGTGCGCAAATGCACATTATGTTAACTAACTCTAAGATGCAAACATCTGTGATCTCTTCGTAGCAGAATTCCAATAACTACTGCAGGATTTCTTTATGGTTATTGGGGTTTCTAGCTCTTTGTCAGCATTGATCATGATTACCCAGATTTTCAATTGCTGTGCTTCGGTTGTTTGATTTCTTGATTTCCTTCTTTCTAATCTTTTACTTTGTCATTATAGATTTGTATGTGTTAGATTGAATCCATGAACACACGCAAGCAAATGTGTACATGTGCTTGTGGGTGGTTGTGTTGGACCACTTATTATATATATTGAATGATAAAACTTTCGCTGATGGATTGTGTTGCACCACTTATTGTATATATTGAGTGCTAAAACTTTTGGCTTTCTAGAAGAACAGCTTCCTAGTAGTAGCACTTGTGAACTGAATGCTGGAGACAAGACTACAACATCTCTAGAGGTATGGCTATTGGTATTTTGTCCAAACCCAGAAATGATTTATTAATGAGAGGCTGGTTTTTATGCCATAAATCATTATTCTTAGAAGCTGGAAAATTCCCCCCTTGAAGATGAGATTGAATTGGAAACATGCTACGTCCACAATGGAGAGGAATTCCATCGTACCCATCAAAGAGATGATTCAGATCATTGCAACAAGGAAGCAACATCGAGTGATGTAAGTCTCAAAATTGTCTTTATTGTAGTTTTTTTTTTTTTTTTTTTCCAATGAATCTGTCTAAGCTTTAGAGATGTCCATTCCTTATGTGGACTTTTCCTGTGAAACCCAAGAGTTTACCTGGCTACCCAATTGCATGAGTCACACAGATAGGGTTAGAGGAATGCTCAATCGATTGCTTTCACACATTTTTATTTTTATGCACAGAGCTGAGTGTGAATAAATGTGTGATTGAGTTACCATTCTTTTTTATTCATGGGTACCTGTAAAATATTGAAAATAATATATATTAAGTTGATTGGTCAAAGTCCACGTAGGATATCCTGCGTGGCGAGAGTTGACTCTTTGACCAGCTGGGCCAAATGGTTAATGAGTTTGGGCCAATTGTTATAAGCTGCGGATTATATTTTCAAATTTTTTTTTGGATGTTATTTTAGCAACCCGGATAGCTCGGTTGACATATGGGTGGTCCAGTGGTCTTAAAGGTCTAGAGTTCAAGTAGGGGGTTCCATAGAAAAAATAATTAATTTTTGTATTTTTGCCTCTCCAAGCATATGAGGCTCATAAGATAAGATAGGATGAGATAAGAACTCTCTTAGATAAGATTGGTTAAGATAGAATTTAAGTTTAAACCAAAATTTATCCTATTCCCTATCTCTTGAGGCTACGGAAGATTTTATAAATTGGGTTGGAGAGTTGATGGATTTAGGGAAACTTACGAAGAAAGAGAGCTCCAGAGGCTGCGAGAGGAATTTTTTTTTAGGCAAGCGGGATTTAGTTGAAGGTTGATTTGGTTCAATAACTATGTATTTCATGATGTAGTTATTTGTATATAAATAATTATGTTGTTTTAATTATTTGCATAAAGTACATATATCATGATATATATTTTTTAAAGCTATGAGATTTTATATGATAAGCATAATTAAATTGATAAGGATACAAAATTATGCAGATAAAATATGCCTCGAACCTATGCCTAAAGTACATCTAGTAATTTATTTGTGCATTTTATTTTATAAAGTCATTGGTATAAGTTTAAATATATTAATTGTGGATATTGAAAAATATATACAATTGATGTAGAATTAAATTAGTAGATGTACGTGCACAATTGAAAATTTTATTGAAGTTGCTAGGCCAGGGTGGACAATAACACACTCTGAGGCCCATAGGCCATAGGCCAAACAGTCGTTTTTCTAGGTCTGTGTGCTCTGTACGTCACGTCCAATGGTCACCTTTCTTGGTCCATGCGTTACAAGTGGTATAAAAGCGACTCTCCCTTTAGTAGATGTGGTTCGGAGAGTTGGAGAGTTAAGTAAGAGTTGGCGAGTTAGGCGAAAGTTTGTGAGCTTGTAATAGCTCAGAACCGAATCTCGCATTGAAAATGGGAGAAAGTTCTTGGTGGTTTATAAGCGGGTCTCAAGTTCAACATGGTGTGACGTGTTTTAAAATAGTGCGGCTAAGCTGCCAAGCTAGAGCAGACAATATCACACTGTGAGGCCCATAGCCCACAGGCCCAATGGTCGTTTTTCTGAGTTTGCGTGCTTTGTATGTTAGGCCCAATGGTCACTTTTCTCGGTATGTGCGTTGTAAGTGGTATCAGACCGGTTCCCCCTCTAGTAGTTGTAGTTCAGAGAGTTGAGTCAATGAAAGCCAGGGCTACAGGCGGAAGCTCAGAGTTGAATTGTGGTTCGAGGACGGATTAGGCGGAAGTTGGTAGACTTATAATAGCCCGGAACCGAATCCCATATCAAAAAGAGGATAAAGTTCCTGGTAGTTTATAAGTGGGTCTCAAGTCAATATGGTGTGACACGTTTTAAAAACCATGCGGCTAAGCTGCCAGGCCAGGGCGGACAATACCACATTGTGAGGCTCATGACCCACAGGCCCAATGGTCGTTTTTTTGGGTTTGTGTGCTATGTGCATCAGATTATGCTGAATGGTTACTTCTGTATGCACCTTTTACTTGTTTTCATTGGCGAATCCACTATGCAGCTTTTTTTGTTGCTTCATTATATCTTTTGTTGCAAGCTGTATGTCTACTTTTGTCTTAACAGGGAGTAGATGTTAAAGTGTTCTCCGACAACTCTGTTGTTTCCAAGTCACATAAAAAACATCTTGATTTTGAGCGTCATAAGCAAGACATGTCCTGTACATGGTCTGTGTTTCTTAAAGAAGCTGAAGAATTAGTCTCTTCAAATGGAGACGATAATTCTTCTTCACATGTTCCCAAATCTGAAGTGAGGAAGTTTCAAAAAGGTATATTTATCTCCTTGCTAATTTCTAAAGACTATAGTGTTGTTTGTTCCTTCAGGCCAGAATGCCAGATGCATGTATTGTTATCAACCATGTGTTCCGTAGGCAATGCCATTTCACTATTGTTTATCCAGATTGAACTGTCATCATGGACCACGACTTGCATTACAGGTTCCCCCTGTAACTCACTGTCTCGTTGGCTAGTCATTGAAGATAACAGATCTTAGCAGTGAAGAAGATGCTCCTTGATACAAATTGCGCATAATTGAGTCCTTTTGATGAATGGTAGATGTTTAGAGCGAGCTCGCTGGCATTTTGCAGCCTGAACAATCAGATCGATGCATCTAAAATTTAACCCCTGGACCTCGTTTAAACATAATTACAGTTACTTCTATATGATCCACTTATCTGTCACTGTTTGATCATATATGAAGGTCATGGAGGCAAAACCAAGCACAAGTTCTCTATTCGTCTCCCATTACAGAAGGATGAACTATACTGTCCTTCCCTGTCGAAGTATGAGGATGCAGACTCATTGAAGATTTCTCAAATCCCTCTTGGACTAGAAGCTGTTGAACATACACTGACAGAACATTCAATGGCTGTCCTTCTAGAACACCTTCAGAAAGAGGATGAAAAACCTTTGGCTTCTAAGTTACCTGCTAGGTTGGCTTTAGCACATGGAGGGACAGAGCACTCCATGGCTGATATTCTGGAAGCTCTACAGGAGAAGAATGATCCACTGGAGGAATGTCATAACATGGTCTGCTTCTCCTTTTTGTGCTTGTTGTTCATTCATTATTGTTAACTGATTCAATTTTCTGATTTTCAGATCCTAGCTCCTTACTTAGCTTTGTAGTTGCTGCAGAATAACAATATGAAGGAAAGGCGATTCCAATGTGATGGTGGGAAAGTTTTAACTTCCCTGGGGAACAGATCTCTTGACCACGAAGATCCCCTTGAGAACATGGATTTTGAAACTTCTAGTGAGGATGGGGTATGCCTGCCTGATGCGATATTGGCTGATTATTTAATTTACAGTAAATATGGTTTGCATGACTGCCATTTTGTAGATAAAGTTACTCATCCAATATTGCATTTATTAATTCTGGACCATCCACATATGGGTTACATCAATGGAACATGGGCTGAGGATTATGACTGTATAATTTCAATCCTTCAATTGTTTGACCATCATATGGATCACGATGTAGATTGGCTAATACTTCAAATAAATAATGGGAAAACAGAAGATTAAGAGATTTGATTTTTGTGTTACCGTGATCCAGTGATTTGTACAACCTTTTACTGTAGTTATATACATGTATGTGGGAAACACCTTCATTTTGAAGTGGTGGCGAATGCAGAGAAGGATGGCTCTTGTTTTTCATGAATCACCACTCAGGAAGGCTGTTGTTCCTTGCTTTAGGATGGTAATCAAAATCGCTTAACTCTGCTAATTCCGGATATCAAACAACAAACAATGGTGGATCTCTTCCAGCAAGCTTTCAATCCTGCAGCACTGGATGAAGAGGGGGGCTTCTTTCCCATCAGTAAGCATCTAGGGTAAGGAAAAAATTTGGAATTTTGTACTAAGAAAATTTTCCCCCCATTTTGTACTGTTTGTTCACACATTGCTTTAACATGAAATGATCTTGGGGTCTGCAGAAAATATCATCTGAAGTCTAAGTATGGAAGTCTTCTTTTGTAGACTTGGCTATTTTGGGCGACTACAGCAAGTCATGCAAAAAGAAAAAATTGGACACTTGGAGTTCTTGCAGCAGTTGCAGGCAGGAGCAGACCTGAATGGTAACACATCACCTTTTTATATACCATATGTGGATGCAATTGTGGCTGAGAACAAGTGCCATCCCGTAGTGCCAACTGGCAGCATTTCTTGACCATGAAAAATTATGCACTCTGATACCTGTTATGGGTAACTTACATGCTTTGCTTTCAGATGAATTAAGGTGCATCGCTGTGCAATTATTGTCAAGATACTTGGATGCAAAGCTTACAGTCTGCCGTTGTAAGCTTCTTGGAAACATTAAGGTGATACAGGATGTATAGTTGTATAGAACATTCCATCTCAGCAGATCCCTGGGAACGAAATTGTTCCTACCATGTTAGCAAAAATTATCACTGAATGCTCTCGTCAAGATAAGGGAACACATGCTTATCTTAACTTCTCATGGAGAAACTCCATGAATCAATTTCAGACAAAATGGTTCTGGTTTCTGTTTTGTTTTGTTTTTTTAATTTGAGGCTTTCTGCTGCATGAGCAGTGATATCCCTTTCCCAAGGCCAATGCAGCCTCTTGCTTATGCTATATTGCAAAATCAACAACAATAATGGAGACATTCTAATCACAAGACAACTGATCCTTGTAATTTTGTGGTGGATGCTACTTATATTGAATCAAGTAACAATGGTAATGGTGATATTCTGATTTAAAAACAAAGAAACAGATTCTACTAATGTTTTTTTGAATGCTACTTTTTATTTAGTACAAATGGACTCCATTTTTGAATGATAAATATTTTTAGCATATGTTATCATGCATTTATAAGTGCCATTCGTTGTTAGTTTATAACTTGATATATGATTCTCGCCAATTTCCCAGTGCTGGAGTAGCCCCCAAAAATCCATGGATGATGGAACATATGAAGAAAGGGTTATTGTTTTTAGTACGAGAGTATGCAATGACGTAGAGCTTGAAGTTGGAAATAGAATTCTTGTTCACCCTCCGTGGTATGCACCATGTACTTCTATATGTATACATAAAATGTCTCAATGCACCCATCAGAACATCTGGACTGCAAGTATAGTAGTTAACAGAAAAACTGCATCCATGTTGTTGGGCCTAACAGGCCCTAACAGGATGAGCGGGATACCCTACTCTGTGAATATCTTTCTTGTGTTTGTAAATATTAGTATGTTACTACTGGTTATGAAATAGAAACAATTGAACTGTATTTTTTTCCCGGAATTTTAACAATGGCTCAATGTGTTTGACAGGAAAGAAGTACAAGTTGCAGAAAATGAGATTGTCATTTTGTGCACATATTTCTCCCATTTTCCCAGTTAACTACTCCGAAAATAGGTATTAAAAAAAAATCTGATTTTTAATATTTCTTTTTATGTTTTCTTTATTCATGTAGTTATCAAGGCCCATGGGCCACAGCTGGTGATGACATGTTGATGTGGCACATCCTGATTATAAATGTAGATAACGGTAACCCAAAATCCAGTGCTATGCTGATGATTTCAATTGGATTCAACCCGTTGATTGCCGACCAATGCTTTTATTTTGCCATCCGTTTGAATGTCAAAGAACATCAAGTTGGATAAATGATTTGATGATTTATACGTGGATTCTATGTTTTCAGAGATCAAAGTAGGGATAAGTAATGCGTGTCTAATGTTCACATTGATTGGTATCCATTGCAATGAGGAATAATTAAACTTATTTAGTGATTAACACTGATAAATCTTTTGGTTTGAATTGCTTCATTGTGGGGTTACTGCCAGGATGTATCCAAAATTGGATCGAGGTCACGACAAAGATCAGCAACAAGAATGAAGGATGAGTGCCATTGCAACAATAATGTGATGAATGACGAGTGTGCGCTCATTACAACAAGAAGAAGACACGGATATTTGCAATCATCCAGATGCGTGTACTTGCCCATTACTTTTGTACTCTTTACGTTTTTTGCTTTTCTGGTTGTACTTATACAATATTCGAAATCCTAAAGAACGATTTATTACTGTAACTTTTTTTTAAAAAAAATTGTTACGTATAAGCCTCATCAGAAAGTATATTTTTTTTCTATTTTGCTCAACGAATTTTTATCTCAAATTTTAGAAGACCACGCTTGTAATACAAATAGGAGACATTGGCTCTCCAATAAATGGGAGACAAACACTCCTCTTGTGGTTCGAACTTGAATTGCCTTCGCTCGATTTGAATCGTTTGATCTCATCATCTGAATAATCCGTACTCTATAAACTGAAAAGGGGCCGTTGACACCCCACTCTTGGGCCCAAAGATGAATAAATTGAAAAGAGATCCAAGCCCGAGCAAATTCAAGCAAACCAAGCTCACCACTAAGCGGGTCCTTCCAAACTCAGTCCACAGGAGCGAAGCTCCAACAAGCCTCAAAAGCAGACTCTTCAACAACCAGATCCGGCCCACACGAGCAAAGCTCCAACAAGCCACCAAATGGGCTCTACAAAGCAGCCATCAAGCCTCAAAAGCAGGCTTCTCTACAACAACCCATTAGGCCTCCACAACGGCTCATCTAAAACAACGGGCTTAGCCAAGCTCTAGCTCATCAAGTTCCAGCCCATTATGGAAGAAGTCCACCAAGCTCAAGCCCATGGACCAAGTCCAACATCTCAAGGGCCCAAAGCCCATACTCTCACCTATAAAAGGAGGTGCACCCTCCTTCTCAAGCACACACTTGGAGAGGCATCCCAGAGGGGAGGACAAGAGTCTGCAGCATAGTCCCGACGTCTCGGTTTTCCCGCTCTTCGAGCTCCACGCTTCTCTTTCACATTCCCCCTTTTCATCTCTCTCATTCTCTCAAATCTTTCATTTTTCCCCTTTCACGCCGTGTAAACCATATCAGGTTGGTAGATTTGGCCATATTTGCTTCAATCCGAAGGCTGGAACCCGAACTCTGTACGATTAGTGCCTTATTTCATTGAAAACAGGGATTGATCTCTCTTCAAAGATCAGTGGCGACTCCATTTTTTTTTTACGCGCTTGTTTGAGTTAACGCTCCGGCAAGGCGAGCGCACGCGGGTTCACGAATTCCGACATAATACGCTGCCGTTATGTTGCCGAATTTGTGACTTGATCCGTGTATGGAAAGCCCCGTCTTAGCCGTTATGTTGCCGAACCCACGAGAAAACACCCATATGCCAAACTCTCTAAAAACCGTGAAGCCTAACGCGTTTTACCCTATGTGGATGCAGAAAAACTAAGCCCACGTTGCTGTCTTGGATGCATTGAAGAAGTGGTCCAAAACCCATCCAACACGATCCAGACTTCCAAGGCGAGGAGAAATCATCCGAGCCCATCATAGCGCTCGTGGCGGGTGCTACATGGGCATAATCAATCTTGATCATCCATTATCTTTCTTAGGCTTGGGTTGGGCTTGGACTTTGGTACGTTGTTGAAAAACCCAAGTCAAAATAGTATTCACTGATTCATCCTCGACTTCCCTACAAGCTTGCTTTTGATTTATCCGTGTCTGCTACTCCGCTCCTGATAAAAGAAGCATCGTTGCAATGGCAGCCTTCTCTCCGACTCTGCCCAATCTCAGTCTTCTCAAACACAGCAGCAACTACAGATATTCCATCTCTTTCTCTCACTCTCCTCACCATTCCTCAACTAATCCCTTCCCGGTATCTTCCGGTCTTACACCGTTTCATCTTCGTCGCATCCTTTTCGACCCGAGTCAGTACAAGGAAAAAATTTCGGCCGTTTCATGCTCAAATGAAAGGCTAGCGACAGGTAAAACCGCTAGAAAGGCAGGGAAGCAAAGACCATTTTTCAGTGAAGGAAGAGATGAAGACGAGAAGCATCTTATCTGCCCCGGTTGTGGAGTTTTCATGCAGGACCAGAATCCAAACCTTCCTGGTTTTTATCAGAAGCGGGCGTCGTCTCGGATTGGAGACGAAGAATCTGATGGCTCGGGCGAATTGGGCGAATTGGGCGAATTTGATGAGGAAGATGGGTATGATGAGTTGGAATCAGAGCCATCCCAAGATGAGGATTCCTCCTCGTTCTCGGATTTTGATGATGACAATGAAGAAGATGAGGATTTTTCCGACGTGGATGGCGTTGGGACTGCAGTAAATGATGATGTCGGCTGGGATTCAGATTGGGAGATTGAGGATGTTGAGGAGAAATGGAAGAAGGAATTGGATGGTTTTGTGCCTGCTGGTGTTGGGTATGGGAATGTTACCGAGGAGTGGTTGAAGAAGCAAAAGAAGAAGAAAATTTCAAAAACTGAGAAGAAGCAAAAGGCTCGGGAAGCTCGGAGGGAGGAGTTAACAGTCACAGTCTGTGCCCGCTGTCACTCTCTGAGGAACTATGGGCAGGTGAAGAATGAAAAAGTTGACAACTTGATTCCCGATTTCGATTTTGATAGGCTCATCTCGAACCGTTTGATGAGACCCAGTGGTGCTTCTAGTGTGATTGTCATGGTTGTTGATTGTGTTGATTTCGATGGCTCTTTCCCAAGGAGGGCTGCAAAGTCATTATTCCGAGCGTTGGAAAACAGCAAGTCAGATTCGAAATTCAACAAACTACCCAAGCTAGTTTTGGTTGCAACAAAGGTTGATTTGCTGCCTTCGCAGATATCTCCAAGTAGATTGGATAGTTGGGTCCGTCGCCGCGCCAGAGCTGGTGGTGCCCCTAAGCTTAGTGGTGTTTATTTGGTGAGTGCCCACAAGGATCTGGGTATTAGGAATTTGTTGTCATTTATCAAGGAATTAGCTGGCCCTCGGGGGAATGTGTGGGTGATTGGTGCCCAAAATGCAGGGAAGTCTACTTTGATCAACGCATTTGCTAAAAGAGAAGGGGTAAAGGTGTCAAGGCTAACAGAGGCTGCAGTGCCAGGAACTACTCTTGGAATATTGAGAATTAGAGGGATCTTACCAGCAAAAGCAAAGATGTATGATACCCCTGGCCTTCTACATCCATACTTGATGACCATGAGACTGAATAGAGATGAACAAAAGATGGTGGAAATTCGTAAGGAACTGCAACCTGCAACTTACAGGATGAAGGCAAGTTTCTCATTCTATAATCTATCTTATTTTTTGAATACAGCCTTCTATGTTCATTGAATTCTAGATTTTGTTCTTTGTACCAGTATTCTAATTCATGCTTAAAAATTTTCCAATCTACAATGAGAATCTGACACCACAATAATAAACCAAAATTTTTGTCGTGCGTTTATTCCATCATTTAAAGCTTCTTGTCTGAATATGTGAACTTTTCATTTAATTAGGATTAATGATGGGTTCGCTACCCAGGGTTATTCATAGCAGATTTGAATGTTTAGCTAGAACTTTCTGTTAGATGGGGGTAGATTGTGCTCCGAAATCTGCCCGTAAATTCCCCGCCCCCCCCCCCCCCCCCCCTATTTGTTCCTTTTTGAGGTCAGGAAGGCACGTTGGCCTCCAACTATCATTATTTTAAACTTTTATTTTGCAGCTATATACTAATAGTCTAATAGGTCAGAAAGTGTAATTTGATGAGATTTTGGGTTTGTGATCTGATCCTAATGGATGGAACTTACTTTAGCCAACTAAGCAAATTGCAAGCTTCGTTTGCAGATCTTGTGTCGCTTTTAAAGTTCTCTATGCAAATAAAATTTAAGGCTCACTATTATTGTTATTTTGACCTGGAAACTTATCATTCAGTTGATTTCAATTCATCTGCACATACTACAGGTTGGGCAAGCTGTACATGTTGGTGCTTTATTGAGGCTAGACCTAATCCAGGCTTCTGTGGAAACCATTTATGTCACTGTTTGGGCATCACCAAATGTTTCTCTACATCTTGGAAAAGTAGAAAATGCAGATGAAATCCGGAGGAAGCATGCTGGAGTGAGGCTGCAGGTTTGAAATCCTCTTCATTACTATTAAATATTGATTAACGACAGGATAGATTCTTCTCTTCATTTACTTTTAAAATGAGGTGTAATTGAAATCAGAAAAACTATTTGAAGTGTAAACTCACTAGTCAAACAAGCCGTTGTTTGTTCCTTTCTTTTGGAGAACCAAGGCTTTCAAATTCAGGAACTTGATGGATGACTCAACCATGGAGGAGTTCCCATCTATACAAAAACTCCCACCGAACAGTTATTGGAATCTGACCAATTCAAGTAGCCTCTACTGTTTATTTTAAGTATGCTTTTCGGAAACCTTCCATATGGATGTGATTGCATTGCACCAATGGGAATATATCTGCTGCTAGTCTCATTTGAAATTTTGACTTGTTGCCATAGAATTTTGTTTGACCGTTGCAACCTCTTGACCACAACCAATATTTGGTATTTGTTTCTGAATGCAGTTCGGGCACTTGTGAGTAGTGTTCTTAACTTCCTCGAGTGGTATCTTTGCAAGCATTATTGACCGAGGTTGTGGAAAACCTTATTGATACTCACCCATGCTATTATCGAATCATTGATACATAAAAATGTATAGCCATCTGGGGGAAGCATGGTTAAAAAGCTCTGTTTTTAGACGAATTTCTGGGGAATATTTTAAAGATTTGGGAATGAAAGTATCACAAAAAACAGACACATGTCAAATTTTCCAATGGCTTGAAATGTAAGAGGACGTGGGGCACAACTACAAGATGATGATGCAGAGACAGCAGCTTATACGTCTCCATTTAGATGATAATCATGACCCCGTTTGCTGGGCAATTTAGAATCAGTAGTTCACATACCTTCTTGATTAAAAAAAAAAAGGCGTGTTCAGTCTTCTCATATGCGCATTTTTGGGGTTAACTGCTGCTCACCATTTAGAAAGTTTGGGTTTCCAACGGGTAGTCCTCACAGTGTCTGTACAAAATCAAAATATGATTGAGCATTCTACATCCTTTGCCACGGATACATTAAATGTTTCCTGACTTTGAGTATTTTCATTTTTCAGCCACCCATTGCTGCAGATCGAGTATCTGAACTTGGGGAATGGAAGAAAAGAGAATTCAAGGTATCAGGAATCAGCTGGGAAGTCAACAGTGTAGATATTGCTGTCGCTGGGCTAGGTTGGCTTTCGATGGGACTGAAAGGTGATGCAATTGTGGCCTTGTGGACATATAATGGCATTGAGATAGTTGAACGGGATCCATTAGTGCTTGACAGAGCCCCATTTCTTGAGCGACCTGGATTTCTACTTCCCAAGCCTATATCTGATGCCATTGGCCACCAGACTCGGCTTGAGAAAAAACTGAAGCAGCGAGAGGAGGAGAGTGATTCTCTATCGGAAGCGAATGTTTAGTGAAAAAGTTGGCTCCAGAGCAGAGAAATCGTTGGTACTTCGTGATACAAGCCTTTCGTTCTGATGTTGTTCCGTACGCATTCTCCTAGACCTTTGGTCTAGCTACTCCCCGTCTCGGATACCGAAACCAAAATCTCCAAAAATTGCGTGGGTGCAAGTGACTGCTGCAAAGTCCTACAACCTCCTAGCTAATGGCATAAATGGCTCCATCAGACCAAGAATTTGGTGCCTGAAACAGTTACGTTTTGACGAGGTTGAGCCCCATCAAAGCACGGGAAAACGAGAACATTCTCATTCATCAGGGCCCCTTTGAGCGGAGCGGGCAGGACTGATCTGCGGGCCACTTGGAATTCTTCGGCATGATCGGTGCAGCAGCATAGCAGTATACTATAACATCAGTAGCTATGAAGAAAGCTCGACTTCAGAAGTCGGCACTTTGGCTGATAAAATGTAGTCCTCTTTGCTTATTCTATTTCACAGTTCTGTGAGTCAGGAACCGATTACTGTATCTTAGGCATTCTTGGAGATTGGTAGACACTTTAATACATGCTCTCTCTATTTATTTATTTATTATTATTAGTTGAGAGTAACATGCTTTCTCTATTTATTTTTACAATCCAATATTGAAATGCTAAGGCACTGAAATCAAAAGGCTATTTAGGATGCGCGTGCGATAGTAGTAAATCAGCAGCATTGTTTACTTGTTCACACCACAAATTAGGGGTGAAGATCGGAACAAGTCGGGGCGGGTACGGGTGTACCAAACTCTGACCTTACAATTAAAAATTTTATTTAACCCTACTTCTTCCATTATGATTTTTAAAAATATTTTATTTCAAGTTTTGTGAAAAAAAATAAAAAAATAAAAATCCTCTCATGTGCAGTCAGGCATGAGAGATACCCAAGTTAAATGATCGAATGCATATGAAACTAGAGGTTGCAGTCAGGCATGTGACAGCATCATACAGATTTCATGATCGATCAGAAATAAGCAACTTGGACGACCATGAAAGGGTTAGCCACGATGTTTGTACCGGCACATTCATCATTTTCAATGCCTGAAAGGGTGCCCACAGACAAAGTGGTGCACGTGATCCTAGCTTCTGAGTGGGAAGCATTCAGCGTTGTGAAAAAGATGCGCCTCATTGAAAGAAATAACAGTAATATTCTTTTCTTTTTTTAAAAAAAAAAAAAAAAAGTTCCTAACCAGTGCTCTAGCACAAACATTGACGCTCAAAAAGGCTTCTGGATGCTTTTGCAATGTTATCAGCACAAACTACAAGCATTTAATGCTAGCAAGATTTCCAGTAGAGCTGTGTCCACCTTAAACTGGCAGCTCCACATACTCCATCTATTCATCTTGTCATCCCCTCCCGCAGGAGATCATCCGCATCACCCAAGTAAACCTTTAATGCAGTTCTACCTGGAAAACGAAATGAAAACCAAAAATATAAGACTAACAAATTGACGAATAATAATTTGTTCATGGGAGTGAAAACATTGGTGGTTGCAGCAGACCACCCACACTGGAGCAGGTTCTACCTGTGTTTCATTTGAACTTTTTTTTAACTTGTGTTTAGATCTCTTCTCCCGTTTCTTACTCCTGTAACGGAAACACAACCCATTATAAACCAAAGCCAAGCTGTACTGAAAGAATGAACAAAAAAGAATAATGAAGGCAAGTAGTTTTTGGAAATACTCGTCTTGCGAACTAGGATCCCAACAGTTCTTTAGTTTTCGGTCAATATGCCTCATGTCTTTAGCTGTGGGTATTCTAAGGTTCCTCACCTGTAAATAAGGCAAGCACAAGTTCCATGAAGGGATTGACGTCAGTCACAACCCACAAGCATATTTTATTTATTTATTTTTGTTCTAGGGCCCTTAAAACCTAGAAGGCAAAGGCTTCCTGGGCATTGCATCACAACATAGTCCAGACTAGAGCATATGGTTTGCAGTCCAACCACTTGAACCAAATTCACTGGTTATATCTACCTTTTAGACAAATATAAAAATAAAAATAGCAGAATGCAAGTATGAAATTCTAAATTGTAGATTTCAATCTCAATATGTAGATCTACTACCACTGCCTAACCCATGCATTTAATGGACTGAAAATATTAAGAAAATAAACTGTTTAATAGAGGAAATTAGATTGGACTGACAAGCTGGCAACTTCTTGGTTGGACTAGTCAAACCAACCAGTCTGATTTGATGTTGATATAACAATGGCTCCGGAAACAATGTTCGAAAGGAAATCTGATCAACCTAATTACAAATGAAAAATAACATTAAGGTGTTACCAAAGAATCTATAGCATGCAGAGATTCAGTTAGCTCAAATATGTTTTTGCTAGAATTCTGTCGAGATAAAATGCTGTCCAAGTATCTGCAAAGTTCATGCAATGAGGATTAGAATTTTGTAACACTAGTTGCATGGCGAAGGGAATAAAAAACATGAATAAGTATTATAATTTGAACTTCATGATTACTAAGGAACAAGTTTAGAACCTCTCGAAATTGAGAATTCTGTGCACCTCATTTACCCTATGCATGGCAGCCAATGCCAACTGTAGACAACATAAAAAAAATACTTTATCTTCAAGATTTTAACAAGCAGAGGAAATACGTAGTAAAGGATTGAGAGAAGCACAATTAACAAGGGCAACTAGTAGGCAAGCCCATTATGGATCCTAGTGCACAAAAGTAAGTGGAGGATATAAAATCTGAAAAAAGTTCACGCTTTTACAACTGTATTTCAATGGTAATTCATACATTCAACGTGGGGAAAACACATATATTGGAATTAGACAAATGTGAGAATGAATACACTGAAGATCACTTGGCATTTTCAATGAAACTCATCTACAGGTTCATCCTGTCAGTAATCTTCATAGGATAGCCTGCAGTGAGATTTTGAACAAGCAATCATCAAGAGAACAAGTGTTTACATTGCCCATTGGGTGTTGTTGGAATAACTACAAGGTACATTTCTTCTGTCAAAACATGGTGCTTTAGGGGTGGGATCACATGTATAAACAGTTCAACCAACCATGCTGCTTTAGCATCAAGTAAATACTTCTATGGTCTTCCCAACAGTCCTTCTCTGAAGGATCATTTCATGTAAGATGCCCATGATAATTTTTTGAGTTGTTGCCCAAGAGTGAGGGTTTTGAATGAATGCACAGTTACTAAATTTCCTGCAATTGAATTGTTTAAACTAGAAAAAGTATGAAATTCTGTTTAAGACTTGGGAATGTGGAAAAGTTGTCCACCCTTTTTAACCTCATTTAATGTGATTTCACACCTTAACTGCTCGATAACCCTCCTTTTCATCTTGTTCCTTATATTGGTAGTTATTATTTCTTAACTTCTCATAAAAAGGCATACCTATTTTATCTTTATTTATTTTATTTCTTGTCATTACCTTCTATCAAATTACATTAGTTTCTTCTTTTTAACTCCACTTTTCCATATTCATTCTCCCCCACCTCTTTTCCTAATTCCTAAACAGACTGGAACTGTTGAGAGCAAATTTATTGAGGAAGATGGAAACCTGTCCAGGAGGGAAGAGCAAGGGTGCATCAGTCAGCATCATACGATCTGCCTCCAAGTTTGCAGCAGTCTGTATATCCTAGTAAATATCAGAATAGAAAAATACACAAAAACTTCAAGAAAAGAAAATATGTACATGGAACAACATTTAACCTAGTAAACCGACCTTTATTCCAGATTAGGTAACTAGTAACCAGAACTAGAACCATGCAATTGCAGATAAGGTAACTAGCAACCACAACATAGGACCAAGCAATTGCAGATTAGGTAACTAATAACCACAACATAGAGCTACGAAAGCTTTTATCTTATTTATTGTAAGAACTGAATAAACAAGACATTGAAATGAGTAGCAGTTGTTTGGAGACAAATACTGGTGTTTTGCATAATTCAAGGAGCAACATGAAGAGGGTAAATGGCTAAGCCAGTCATGGAACAAGTAGATTAAATAAATGTCATAATTGCATTCATCATATAGCCATCCCAGCTATTAAGGCTTCGCTATGAAGGTTGTGCAATAAATCACCATTAAACCCTTTATTTTCCCTCTCAATTTATCATACCCTTCTGCCCTATAAAAGTTTTTAAAAGTTTTCTAAGGTCTCTTAGCCCCATTGACACTACTATTGTTGGCATTACAGATCATATTTCATCAACAATTCCAGTACAAGGTTCAGTTAAACATGTCCCTTCTCACCGCTGGAGTAATTTGCTAATTGTGAGCAATATTACCTTGAACTTTTGCATCTGATCATCATTTGCTTGGCAGAACTCCTACAAGAAGAAGAACAGGAGAAGTTAATCACTTTAACAGTCATAAATATTTTTGAAGCAAGATGGGAAAGACAAACTAAAATTAACAGAAGAAGTAAGAAGGCAGAACATTTACAACACATCTCACCTGCATATCATCAACAAAGCCTTCAATTGAATGATATGGGGCAAAAACAATTAGATCAAATCCTAGAGTCTGCCAAAAACAAAAAAGTTCAACATAAGGTAAAAGGGATTTGCCTGTATTGAACTTAAATCACCAACAAAAGCATGTAAAGCATATCCATGCCTGCAGAACAATCATCTCATTATTGAGAATCATTTCATGATCCTGCTGAATTCCCTTACCAAGCTCCTCAGCTGCTACATGATTTTCCTCTATCTTACAGGATGCATAAATGCAAGTTAGCCTACACACATCAAAACAAGGTTAATACTTACCGCTTGAACCAAAGAAACAAATAATGGTAAAACACTGAAATAAAAAATTGATGCTTGCAATCCACAGTTCCCCCACCACTGTTTACGAAATTGTTAATTAAAGATAAGATATCCTTGGACAAGGATCCCTAGCTTGGGCCACTGGATTGTGCTGCATTGGTTTGGACAAACCAATTTTTTCAAAAATTATGCAGTCCTAAATTAGCCGAGTCAGATAAAATTAAGGGCCCACTGCTGTTAGGAGGCTTGGATCTACTCAGGTGATGTCTCTTGGCAGCAATTTAAAATTTGAAAAATATTGGTCTCCTCATTTAGACAAGTGAACTGACATTGGTCTCCCCCTTCCTCAAAACAGAAGAGTACCACATTCAGACTGCAAAATAGATGTACTGGGACACAATTCCATCTAAAGGATGAAAAAGAAAATTAACATACATTATGTGTTTCGGGTGATGCTCCATTACAGACCATTGCAAGTAAAATCTTTTGAAGTATATAAGAGCCGTTGCCTGCAAAAACAAAGAAGATTCATATCAAGAAAGACAACGATGCAAAATATATTAAATTCATTTCCAGGCATGTCACCTGAACTCTCTGTGGAAAAGCAAAGGCTCCACAGACTTCTTGGATTTTGTGTTCATAGAATACCCGCATAAGCAGCTCCTCGTCAAGATTAAGAGGCTTTGGAAGAGAGTGCCTATCACCACCTGCATGCATGGTAGAAATGATCCACCATCATCAATATCGGAGAAAAATACTCCACCTGCATGCATGGTACAAAAGATTGCAAATACAAATAAACAACATTCAACATTAGGAAAAGAGACTGCCAATAAAATATGTGCAAATTTTATTTATACCTTTTGCATTTACTAGTGGCTCTGGGTACCATATTGACCCATCAACATCTACTTCCAGACGTGTGGCTCCATACTGCAAAGAAGATCAGATAACTAATATCAATATAAGAAATGTGCAATTTGAACGTCAAGTAAAAAAAAAAAAAAAAATTATGTTGTATTTCTCGTTGGGCAAACTATTCAAATCAGGAAAGAGGAAGTGTAAAGAATACAATTCACTGTATGAAGCATAATGGCGTCTCCATATGGGACTAATGAGTGCCTACAGATGGAATGCTATTCTTTAGCTTCCCAATATGCAACACCATCAAAGGACAGATGGACAAAATGAGCTTAAAGAATTGCTTATATAGGAAATAAATAAATAATAATATCAACAAGGCTAGGCAGAATCATACCTGCTCAAGTGTTTTTATTGCTCTTTGATTTGAAGCTTCATACTTTTCTGTCTATTATTGAAAGAAAAAGAAATAGAGAGAGAAGAATCAAATGGACCTTAGACAATCGCTTAGAGGCTTGTTTTACTAAAGAAATTATACTTTCCACCAGATATAAAGGAATGAATCAGAGAACATATGAAATAGATGCATGTCCAGGGTTTTGCTACACTCAACATCCCCTTATTTTCCAAGGGTGAGTGTCGTTTATCCATTCATTATATCATTCGTTCGTTCATGTGACTTCGGGTAGCAACATAGCAAAACAACGCAAGCTGGATGAATCTAAGCGCCCAATAAATCAATAGCATGGAAAACAATGACTGAGCAGATAATGAAAAAAATGGCCAACCAACAACCTTAGCAAAACAACCAATAACCACAATCTGGCATTGCTTACATTTCCAGGTAACACATCTGACAATATAAACATGAAGAACCAACGCATAAACCTCAGAGCCAAAAAGTTTAATGTTTTTCCACGGTTAAGCACCGCTGAATTTGCATATCCGCTCAGAGGTAATACGCTATAGTGCTAATCAATTTTTTTTTAAGTACACAAATTCCTAATATCATGAAGCAGTGTGCCGTCATATTACAGTCAGAAAATTTGACTCTTTTTTTTCCCCAGAGAAGGGGCAATCACTATTCAAAGGAGCTTGGCGTTCGAGGGATGCCGTTCCAGCGAGTTTGCATCGCATCACCATGACCCATCGAAAAGGCGCGTTCGATTTATTTGTTTTTTTATTCCCTAGCATGTCTTCAGGAAATGAATGAATAGAAAGCAGGTGAGGTGGGTGGGTCACAGGAGAACTACCAATTGCGGCCGGGTGAAAATCCACCTAGCTCGATGCGTTGATGTCTGGAAATCAGCCATTAGGAAGTCAAAGCCCGGATCAGACGCTGTGAGACGAAAAGAACTCCGTCAACGACGGGAAAAAGGGTAGCGACAGAGATTCTCCCAAGGAGGCTGAAATGGCGGCAATGGCTACTGGAGGGAACCGAGGCTTAAAAAA